>CM032446.1:123226592-123328982 GCA_019049505.1 Pachyrhynchus sulphureomaculatus
TTTTTGTTTCCAAGTTAGTACTATCACTAATTAGTTGATATTTGTATAAATCAAAATTTATTTCCAAAAGAACAAAGATTTGACAAAAAAGACAGTAAAAAGTCCTTATTGCATAAAAAGTGGTGAAAATAGGTGTTAAAAGGTTCTCATATAGTAGATATTAAGGTAAATTTGAGCTTGATAGTAGAGGTTTTACCAATATGAGCTAGAGTTAATAAATAAATTTTAATAAAGCATAATTTAACACAATCCTACAAACAGTTACATAAAATGTGAATAAAATAATGTCTAAGAGTATTGATTGGTTGAGGTAAATAAAGTATGTGCAAAATAATTTTTTAATCGTTTGTTTTATCCTACAAGAACAAAACATTTCCAAAATGTTAATAAAATGAATGCAATATTTGTTCAAAACTAGATCAGACAAGGTTAATTTGCAAATAAATAACTAATATTTTGCTTGGTACGAATTGATACAAAATTAACTGAGAGTTCAACAAATTTGATAAGAAAGATCCAATTTTTGTCGATAAGAGGATGTAAAATGTATTGGATAAAATATAAATTGCAATGTTATGCTTTACTAATAACTAATATAAATTCGAGAGAGCGAGAGAGAGTTCAGTAAAAACAGATAAGAATATGTGATAAGAAGTCGAATGCATGGAGAATGTTAATAATTTAAATACCAAAAATTTTACCATATATCGTTGTCGTTACATAATGATATATGTGTAAATAGACAACTTAAAGGATTTTACTAAGTTTATGAATATAAAGCTCCTCATTTGTTAATTAGTTAAAATATCTAAATAATAGAAACACTTCTTACATGGTTTAAATCGTTAGGTACAAGATAATTTACTATCATATCAATCTGTATTTTTCAAACCACACACTAGACATTGTAAGTTTAATTTAAATCGAACAATATCACTCATACTTTTGATAACATGGTTAGATGGTCAACCTATTTGTTTTAAACTACTTAAATTTTTAAATGAGTTAATCAAATATATACACATAAACGAATAGTCTCTAAAAAATCCCAAAAATAATAACAAAACATGTAAACAAGTTGATTTATTTAGTCTATAAAATGATAAGAGATAAATGTTGAAAACATGTTTATAATAAACAAATATCTGGTGATTGGAAAATTTGGTCTGACTTAATTAGCGCTATCTATTACTTAAAAACAAACTGCAAAATACAAAATAATAATAACAATATCTGGTGATTGGAAAATTTTGTCTGATTTACTCGCAGTAAAAGTATCAGAGAAAGCCATTTTATATTTATTCGTTCTATAACTATTTATATATATTTAGATAGCAATTTATCATTTATTTAACATGGTATTAAAATTTATTTTTTAATACAGCTCAATAGATTTACAACTGGTTTCGATAATTGATTGGTCTCGTTGCATGAAAATAGGCGTTAATGATAAGAAAAGTGTTAATTTGATAGGTTGAATGTGTATGTAGTGTAAAAGGAAGATAAGAAACTTGTTGTTGGTTGGTTGACTAGGTAAAATGGATGGATAAGGCATGTATTTGATTGGTTTGTAGTGTATAGGTGTGATAAGAAACTTGTAATTGGTTGTTTGAATAGGTAGAATGGGTGTTGGCTATTCTAAACTGCACTTGTTTGATATTTTGAATTGTAAAAGCTATGGTGTGAAGAAAGTTTGATCAAAAAATAATATATTATTGGAAATTGTATTGAAAAAGGCCTTATTGGATGTAATTTCGATGTAAAAATTGGTAACGTTCCCTAATTAGTTGTATGGCGCCGTAAAGTCGGTAAAAATGTCGAAGATAAGGCAAAATGTAAACAAAAAGTATGACTTATGCTAATTTCCTTGAATTGAAACCAAGTAAACACTTTGGCGAAGTATTCTAAAAATAGAAATGACGTGATAGCTAGAATGTTCTAAATAAAACTGATAGGTCACAAAATAGATAAGAAAGGTCAAAAATAGCTGATAAGGAGTTGTTTTGAATGCATACAAGTTTAGTAAAATTGGTTATATTTGTCAAGAATAGTAAAATAAGTATGAAATGAGCTTAAAATAGTTTAAAACGATGATATTTGGATTCGATTGAAATGTTGTTGTCTAAATGGTCTGATTAGGTTCCTACTATTATTATTATATTGATGTATGAAATGAGCCTAAATAAATCTACAACGAGTTGGACCTCGTTGAAATATTGTGTGTGAACTCGTTGGATTTTGTTAGAAAGCAAAATTTAAATATATGATTTTTGACTGGATGAATGCATGATTCAATAGATTCAACCTTGAGTAGAAAAAAACAGCATAAACCCTTGAATATCCTAAGTCTTATTACCTTGTAAATTAATATTTTAAATTAGGAGGGCTTAAAACAACAATGAGTTTGGATTCTCGTTGAAATGAGAGAGAGTTTGAATTCGTTGTTTGTTTTTCTATGTATGTGAAATTATTACTAAATGAAACCAACAATTACCAAACAAAATAGAAAAGATGTAATATATAGAAAGTATAAACGCAAAATACTTGTAAATAAAATTAAATTCGAATGAGAGTTCAACAAAGTTGATAAGAAAGATTAAAAAATAATGTGTTAAGGTGTTGAGTAGCTGTATGGAGAATCGTTGTTGTCGATTGGTAAATGTTAGTTTTAAACTGGATAAAACTGATAAAATAGATATATTTTCACTAGAATGGTGGTTTAAATAAATAATTTGCACAATTTGCATCATAATTTGATAATGTCAAAACAAAACTATTGATTTTTCTACAGGTTTCACAGCAGCATATATCTTGACTGAATGAGAAAGTTAATGATTAACATCAATGTCATTTACTAATAAAACATAAAAGTTGGTTATTTGTTTTTATTAATTCATTTTAAAACACAATACATGTTACAAGGTTTGAAAACAATATAAATATATATTTGACGTCTTATACAATTTGATTTTACAAAAAAACAACTCTTGCTATTTTTTAGAAATATTAGAATTACAAACATTTAAGAAATAGATATCTTTCCCCAGGATTTTTGTTTAGCAAACCGATTGATCTTCTTGTAAATAAGTCTTCTCGTTTGTAAAAGATCGACTGGAGCTGTCTCAAAATAATGTTCAGTAGTTTTAGTTTTTTTTAGTGTGTAAAAATTTTTTAAAACATAAAATCTGCAACTTCATTATCGATGTTAAAATGCTTACTATGTCTAAATTTTCCAAGGTCTACTTCATTTAAATGGTTTTTAAGTAGTTTCAATGTTGGATCATATATCTTGTCCGAGTAAACGTTCCAAAAATGAGGAGTAAACTCTTAGATTTTCTTTACCTTCATCATGATCGTATAATAACGATCCACATTCAATCTCCACAGGAATATCAAATTTCTGAGCTATTTCAAAAATCAATATTGATGTTGGTAAACAGGCTGCGAAGTATTTTTCTTTGACTAAATACTAGCTCTACTGTTTTTTGTATAATTTCCAAGATTTCGGTTTCACGAGACATGTTTTTTCCTGAAACATCAAAATGTTATTTTTAAGACAAAATACTAGTGCAAGTTTTTAAATATGTATATATTCTAATAGTATAGTTTGTATTTGTTTTTCTTACCTTTAAATATTATAAAATTACTTCGATGTATGTCTATCCGAATGTCACACTATCAAAATATTCTAAGAGTATCGTTTTGTATTTGTTTTACTACCTTTATATACAGCTCTTATATATTGAATTAATCGTTTACGTCAGTTTCGTCTATAAACATAATGATAAGAAAACAAGTAAACCACTTGAGTTTCTATATCTATAAAAATTAAAACGATAAGAGATATAAATTTAATTGGAGTCACTTTGTCTATAAATATCCTAAAGAAAATAAGAAACAGCTTAAGTTTTCATTTATATTTCAAGATTTTGTCAATTGGAATATCATATCACAACATTTAGACTAAGATCTAATACGAACTTGTATCAATAAAGTCAATTGACAACTTATCTCCCAATATCAGCAATTTAAACGAACGATTTATGACGAAATTTGCCGGAATGTTGGATTGGAATGCAATATAAAACCTTTTTTAGTCCAAGTTGTTTTTGTTATTTTTAACTACATACTGCTAATACTTTATCATTGCATAAAATACGAGTTATGTTACCTTCTTATCTGTTTTGAACTCTCTTTTATGGGATTTTGTTGTTATATAAAGATTGAATTGGTAAATACAAGCAATTGTCTGCGTTTTCCTCTCTCACAACATATTTATATTTTGTTTTGTGTGTGTAATTACTTAAACAGGTGAGTTTTTAACAGGTTTTATATTTATACATCATATCTAATTGGAATTGTTGTTTGCAGTATGTCCTCTTTAAACGTTGAATCTACCATGCCCACAACATCTTCATCTAATCTAATAATTGATATGGATACAATTCCTACTACTACTACTACTACTACTAAAGAAAAATTTCCACTTGCTAAAAATATATTTTTGAATGGTCTTACACATATGGGACTACTCAATTATATTCAAATGTACACCTCTATAATGCTGTTTAAAAAAATTATTTCTCAAACTGTATTAGATTTATCTATTAATAGTTTTTCTATTAGTATATATTCATAAGTTTATTATAAATAAAACAATGTTTATAAGATTTTTGTATTTATTTAACAGACTACCTAAGAATTACATCGTAAAAAACAATTTTCACAGGTAACTTGTCAAATTCCTCCCATTCTTCTCGTGTCGGTTCCTCCTCCAAACACAAATGAATCGTGTTCTGTCCTCTTCTTATTTCAAACAAAATATCTCTGAAAATCAATAATAATAATATGTTAGACAAGAAACAAGTAAAAGTTTAGAAAGGTGAATTTTACGCTTCATACTTACTTGAAGAACTCTTTTAATAACACATACAACATGTCTAATGACGTCTCCTCATCTATTATGTCGACTGCGAAAAAGATCATTTCGTTCAAATTAACTAGAATCTTTACACAACAAACAAAAATTGTAATTGACTCTACATAAGACTTGGGTATGTTTATATATTAAATACAGGCTATTAATCATCCGATACGCATTTGATTTTTTAGAAATATATACTAATTACACATGTTTTATCAGCATAAATGCAACGAAACAGTTTAATTTGGAAAATTACCATTTATCTAATAAACTCTAATATTTAAAGTAAATCCTGAGAGGAAACTATCTCTAGAGAGAGAGACATACATCTAAAAAATTAATCTATACTTATGTTTTATTAGTTTTTATTCAGTAAGTCAGTCATTCGATACATTCAATATGATTGAATCAGATGTGTTCATTGACATTCAAGGATATAATTGCTCTTTTGAATGTAATCAAAGAGTTGACAATTTATGATGCAAATTGTGCAAATTATTTATTTAAACCACCATTCTAGTGAAAATATATCTATTTTATCAGTTTAGTTTATCCAGTTTAAAACTAACATTTACCAATCGACAACAACGATTCTCCATACAGCTACTCAACACCTTAACACATTATTTTTAATCTTTCTTATCAACTTTGTTGAACTCTCATTCGAATTTAATTTTATTTACAAGTATTTTGCGTTTATACTTTCTATATATTACATCTTTTCTATTTTGTTTGGTAATTGTTGGTTTCATTTAGTAATAATTTCACATACATAGAAAAACAAACAACGAATTCAAACTCTCTCTCATTTCAACGAGAATCCAAACTCATTGTTGTTTAAGCCCTCCTAATTTAAAATATTAATTTACAAGGTAATAAGACTTAGGATATTCAAGGGTTTATGCTGTTTTTTCTACTCAAGGTTGAATCTATTGAATCATGCATTCATCCAGTCAAAATCATATAATTTAAATTTTGCTTTCTAACAAAATCCAACGAGTTCACACACAATATTTCAACGAGGTCCAACTCGTTGTAGATTTATTTAGGCTCATTTCATACATCAATATAATAATAATAGTAGGAACCTAATCAGACCATTTAGACAACAACATTTCAATCGAATCCAAATATCATCGTTTTAAACTATTTTAAGCTCATTTCATACTTGTTTTACTATTCTTGACAAATATAACCAATTTTACTAAACTTGTATGCATTCAAAAACAACTCCTTATCAGCTATTTTTGACCTTTCTTATCTATTTTGTGACCTATCAGACCATTTAGAACATTCTAGCTATCACGTCATTTCTATTTTTAGATATACTTCGCCAAAGTGTTTTTACTTGGTTTCAATTCAAGGAAATTAGCATAAGTCATACTTTTTTTGTTTACATTTTTTGCCTTATCTTCGACATTTTTACCGACTTTACGGCGCCATACAACTAATTAGGGGAACGTTTACCAATTTTTACATCGAAATTACATCCCAATAAGGCCTTTTTCAATACAATTTCCAACTAATATATTACTTTTTGATCAACTTTCACACCATAGCTTTTACAATTCAAAATATCAAACAAGTGCAGTTTAGAATAGCCAACACCCATTCTACCTATTCAAACAACCAATTACAAGTTTCTTATCACACCTATACACTACAAACCAATCAAATACATGCCTTATCCATCCATTTTACCTAGTCAACCAACCAACAACAAGTTTCTTATCTTCCTTTTACACTACATACACATTCAACCTATCAAATTAACACTTTTCTTATCATTAACGCCTATTTTCATGCAACGAGACCAATCAATTATCGAAACCAGTTGTAAATCTATTGAGCTGTATTAAAAAATAAATTTTAATACCATGTTAAATAAATGATAAATTGCTATCTAAATATATATAAATAGTTATAGAACGAATAAATATAAAATGGCTTTCTTTGATACTTTTACTGCGAGTAAATCAGACAAAATTTTCCAATCACCAGATATTGTTATTATTATTTTGTATTTTGCAGTTTGTTTTTAAGTAATAGATAGCGCTAATTAAGTCAGACCAAATTTTCCAATCACCAGATATTTGTTATTATAAACATGTTTTCAACATTTATCTCTTATCATTTTATAGACTAAATAAATCAACTTGTTTACATGTTTTTGTTATTTTTGGGATTTTTTAGAGACTATTCGTTTATGTGTATATATTTGATTAACTCATTTAAAAATTTAAGTAGTTTAAAACAAAATAGGTTGACCATCTAACCATGTTATCAAAAGTATGAGTGATATTGTTCGATTTAAATTAAACTTACAATGTCTAGTGTGTGGTTTGAAAAATACAGATTGATATGATAGTAAATTATCTTGTACCTAACGATTTAAACCATGTAAGAAGTGTTTCTATTATTTAGATATTTTAACTAATTAACAAATGAGGAGCTTTATATTCATAAACTTAGTAAAATCCTTTAAGTTGTCTATTTACACATATATCATTATGTAACGACAACGATATATGGTAAAATTTTTGGTATTTAAATTATTAACATTCTCCATGCATTCGACTTCTTATCACATATTCTTATCTGTTTTTACTGAACTCTCTCTCGCTCTCTCGAATTTATATTAGTTATTAGTAAAGCATAACATTGCAATTTATATTTTATCCAATACATTTTACATCCTCTTATCGACAAAAATTGGATCTTTCTTATCAAATTTGTTGAACTCTCAGTTAATTTTGTATCAATTCGTACCAAGCAAAATATTAGTTATTTATTTGCGAATTAACCTTGTCTGATCTAGTTTTGAACAAATATTGCATTCATTTTATTAACATTTTGGAAATGTTTTGTTCTTGTAGGATAAAACAAACGATTAAAAAATTATTTTGCACATACTTTATTTACCTCAACCAATCAATACTCTTAGACATTATTTTATTCACATTTTATGTAACTGTTTGTAGGATTGTGTTAAATTATGCTTTTATTAAATTTATTTATTAACTCTAGCTCATATTGGTAAAACCTCTACTATCAAGCTCAAATTTACCTTAATATCTACTATATGAGAACCTTTTAACACCTATTTTCACCACTTTTTATGCAATAAGGACTTTTTACTGTCTTTTTTGTCAAATCTTTGTTCTTTTGGAAATAAATTTTGATTTATACAAATAGCAACTAATTAGTGATAGTACTAACTTGGAAACAAAAAATTTTACACATTTAAATTTATGACAAATTTATTGGTCTTTCAATTATTTTAATGGTTTCGAATCTACTTTTTATCAACTAATTTTAACATTTCTTATCTGTTTTTGTTGAACTCTCTCTCATTTATACATACTATTAAGCAATTCATAATTTTTAGTCAAATAGTTATTAGTAAAGCATAACATTGCAATTTGTACTTTATCCAATACATTTTACATCCTCTTATCGACAAAAATTTGATCTTTCTTATCAAATTTGTTGAACTCTCATTCTCATTTAATTTTATAACAACTGGTTTTTGTTGGTATCATTTCGTACCAGGCAACATATTATTTACATCTTAAGATTTTAGTTAGTTTTATTGTTTTTATTTTGTACTTTTAAGTATTTTAGTCAGTAATTATTATAAAAAATTCATGGTTATTCAAATTTCCTCCTTTTTTTAAGCATATAAGACATATATCTTCTGACAACAACAATAGCAACAATAATAGCAACAATAATAGCAACAACAGTTCTTCTTATAGGATAAAACAAAAACGACAAGGAAATAAAGTACTTGTAAAATGTTTAGGTTT
The DNA here is from genome assembly GCA_019049505.1 of Pachyrhynchus sulphureomaculatus. NCBI lineage: Eukaryota > Metazoa > Arthropoda > Insecta > Coleoptera > Curculionidae > Pachyrhynchus > Pachyrhynchus sulphureomaculatus. Next base: position 123,235,326 of record CM032446.1, read on the forward strand.
TGATAATAGTAGTAATAGTATTAGCAGGAATATACTTTTCTATATAAGATTGAGATTTATCTAACTAAACTTAGTTCAACAACAGGTGTCCGAGATAACCATTAAAAATGCCAGTTGTTGTACGAATAAAATGTCCCAAATGTAAAGGAGAAACAGATCTGTATAATGAACGATGTTTGGCATGTGAAATTAAGGATCTGTTTAAAACAAAAGATGCTTCAAAACATTTACCTTCTTCTTATTTTTACAGTAAAGAAAGAAAAGGACTCAAACGAGAAGCCAACGAAAGACAAGGAAACAGATGACTTGAATGAATTATTTTAAACAATAGACATATTTTCTTAAATCTCTGCTCATTCTTGTATTTTATTCTCTCTCATCATCTCTTATCGAAACCAACAAGTTACAAGTAAATATTGTAAATTTGTATGAGTTTATTATATATTGTCTTAAATCTCTGCTCATACTTGTGTTTTATTCTCCTCTCTACATATATATTTTACTAAGATGCAATTCAACAAACTATTTCCTCCAAACTCGTTTGAGACTAATTTAGGCTCATTTCATACTTATTTTACGATTCTTGACAAATATTAATTATTTAACTTGCTTTCATCTCATAATAGTAAAATCCAACGAGTTCAAACTCATTTCAACTAGGTCCAACTAGACTAATTTAAACTCATTTCATACTTATTTTTACTATTTTTGCCAAATACCAAATATACCAAAGTTTACTACTCTTCAATGTATTCAAATCTACTTCTTATCAACTAATTTTAACCTTTCTTATCTGTTTTTTTACCGAACTCTCTCTCATTTATACATATTTAATATTTCTAGTCAAATATATAGTTAATGCATATTATACATTGCCATTTTACATCCTCTTATCGACAAATATTTGATCTTTCTTATCAAATTTGTTGAACTCTCATTTTAACAACTGGTTTTTTGTTGGGATCATTTCGTACCAGGCAACATATTATTTACATCTTAAGATTTTAGTTAGTTCTAGGCTCTATTTTACTTTTATTACAATCCACCAAACTAAGCGCTCAACAAAACTAACTCTTTGTGAAAAACAAACAACAACTTTTACTTTTATACGGTAAAAAGTTAGGCTCATTGAAAATTTTACTATTATTACAAGACAAATCAAAAATAATGTTTTCTTCCTTTTAGCTTTTAAGTAGACAAATAATATTGATATTATATTTACAGACTATTTCTTTATTATTAGTCAAATCTTTGTTCTTTTGGAAACAAATTTTGATTTATACAAATATCAACTAATTAGTGATAGTAGTAACTTGGAAACAAAAAATGTTACACATTTAAATTTATGACAAATTTATTGGTCTTTCAATTATTTTAATGCTTTCGAATCTACTTTTTATCAACTATATAACATTGCAATTTATACTTTATCCAATACATTTTACATCCTCTTATCGACAAATATTTGATCTTTCTTATCTGTTTTGAACTATTGTATATTTTTGTACTTTTAAGTATTTAAGTAAGAATCTAAAATGTTGTTTTATTAATTTATCCAATACATTTTACATCCTCTTATCAACTAATTTTAACCTTTCTTATCGGCTTTTGTTGAACTCTCATTTAATTTAGGTTTTTATATCATTTCGTACCAGGCTCTACATATTATTTACTGTACTTTTAAGTATTTTTAATAAGTAGAATAATTTACTCCTTTTTAATTTATATATATATATATAGTAGTTGTAAAGATTTTTAATCAGACGAGGCTTCAAAAGCATTTCAACCAGTTTTATTCATTGAATAAAAATCTGTGTTCTCATACTTGTATGTTTTATTCTCCTCTCGTTCCCACACAACGAGACCAGGCTCAGCTCATTTTTAACAAATATTTTACTAAGATTTACAATACAACGAGACCAAATTATACTTTTGTTAGGCTCAACAAAACCTTTTACAAAACAAACTACAAACAACGTTCCCACACGTACGGTAAAAAGCTAGGCTCATTTAAAATTTTACTATTATTACAAGACAACGAAAACATTCCGACAAACTCGTTTGAGACTCATTTAAGCTCATTATTTTACTATTCTTGACAAATATGTGTTTTACATTTGCTTTCTAACAAAATCTCCACAACGAGTTCACACAAAATTTCAACGAGCCCCAACTAGATTAAGCTCATTTCATATCATAACTTGAGGACAAACAACAACTTTTGCGTTTACATTCAACTACAACCAACTAAAATTTCTTGCTCTTTCAATTATTTGCATGGAATTTTCCTATTAATACAACTTTTTGCTATTTCTTACATTCTCACATACATTCACTCATCTCTTATCAACTATTTTTGACCTTTCTTATCTACTTTGATGACCTAACGAGCCACTTGTTTACTCAATTTTACTTACAAAAAGTACCATGAATCACACATTATTCATACATTTTTGTTTACATTTTGCCTTATCTCACACATTTTTACAGACTTACGGCGCCACTTGTTTACTTTTTCAAGCTTTTTTTTACCGACTTTACGGCGCCAGTTATTTACTGTTTTCGCTCAAATTACAAGATTTTACATTGTATCATTGCTATTTTTAATACATTTACTTCTTTGCCTTTACAATTCAACCTATCAGACACAATTTCGAATAGATAACACACATTTTTTACCCTTCAACCAATCAAATTTATACTCTTATTAGCAACTTTTACACAACAACCTATCAAATACATGCCTTTTCCAATAGACAACACCCATTTTCACAGCTCACCTATCCAAATACACAGATTCTTATCTAATTTTACACATTCAACCAACCAAATACAACCTTTCTTATCTAGTTACGCCTACTCTGATAAGACCACACCAATAAGCATCTAAACTAATGCAACTTCTCCTCAAATGAAAGTTTATTAAAGTTTTAATGAAGTTAAGATACCCTGTTTCCACATCTACTGGACTTGTGACGTCATTGACGACACTTCTTGCAGGCTCTTAAGACATCTATTCACACCTATCTTACACCTATTTACCTCTAGTTTTACACCTTTTCGACAACTTATATTGCCAAAAAGACACTGTTCAACAACTACTGGACATATTACGTCATTGACGACACTTCTTGCAGACTTCTTCTCATACACACTTACACCTATTCACATTTATTTACACCTATCTTACACATATTTACCTCTAATTTTACACCTTTTCGACAACTTATATTGACAAAAAGGCACTGATTCAACATCCACTGGACAATTTACGTCATTGACGACTACTTCTTGTACAAATTTCAACTTTGCAGACTTTTCACATATTATTCACCAATCCTTTTTTATGTCATCCCAATTAATGCATTCTCTATTACGAATCCTATTTGGCTAAGTAGGTTAAGTCCCCAGTTTTGCAGTTATACACACAACATATGCAGGTTCTAATCCTACTACAGACATCACTTTTTTTAACTTATTTAATTTAATACACAACATTTAACACACATATATACCAATTGCAAGATTCCTTAAGGTCAAAAGTGACAAAAAGGCACTGAGCAACATCCACTGGACTGTGACGTCATTGAAGACCTCTTCAGATAGGTAATTACAGGTAATTAGGTGACAACAGGTACAGGTAAACAGGTGAATACAGGTAATTAGGTGACAACAGGTACAGGTAAACACTTCTTCAAGGTCAAATGTGCCAATAGGGCACTGTTCAACAACCACTGGACTTGTGACGTCATTGACTTCACCTCTTCGGATTCTCAGGTAGAAAGGTCAAAGGTCAAGGAAAACGTAACTAACACCACTTATGCGGACGAAGAAACACCTTCCTGAAACAACTTCCAGAAGACATGACCCAAATGACTTTCAGCTCCTGAATTCACTTCTTCGGCTAGTGGTCAAGGTCGGGTAAAAAAGTGGCCATCGAGGTGTCCCAGAACCCCGCTTGTTATACTACTTATATATATATATATATATATGTATATATATATATATATATATATATATATATGTATATATATATATATATATGTATATATATATATATATATATGTATATATATATATATGTATATATATATGTATACATATATATATATATATATATATATATATATATATATATATATATATATATATATATATATATATATATATATATATATATATATATATATATATATATATATATATATATATATATATAAAATATATATATATATATATATATATATATATATATATAAAATAAATATATATAATATATATAATATATATAATATATATATATATATATATATATATATATATATATATATATTATATATATATATATATATATATATATATGTATGTATGTATGTATGTATGTATGTATGTATGTATGTATGTACGTATGTACGTATGTACGTATGTACGTATGTACGTATGTACGTATGTACGTATGTACGTATGTACGTATGTACGTATGTATGCATGTATGTATGTATATGTATATATATATATATATATATATATATATATATATATATATATATATATATATAATATTTATATATATATATATATATATATATATATATATATATATATATATATATATATATTATATATATATATATATATATATAATATATATATATATATATATATATATATATATATATATATATATATATATATATATATATATATATATATATATATATATATATTTATATATATATATATATATATATATATATATATAATAATATTATATATATATATATATTATATATATATATATATATATATATATATATATATATATATATATATATGGTGAGTAAGCCGCATGGGGTAGAACTTCCCAGCTGAGTGCTTCCAATATGTCGTGAACTGGTTTTGCCGTATGTGATGGAGCATTGTCATGAAGAAAAATGACTTTGTGTTGCCTCTTTCGGTATTTCTGGCCTTTTTTCAAGCAGCGAACGGTTCAAATCTGTCAATTGTTGTCGGTAACGTTTAGTATTAACCGTTTCCCCAGGTTTTAACAGCTCATAATAGACCATGCCCCATCGGTCCCACCAACCACAGAGCATCGTCTTTCTGCCAAAGCGATTCGGTCTTGCGGTCGATGTAGATGGTGCGCCTGGGTCTACCCATTATTTTTTGCGCTTGGGATTCTCAAAAGAAATCCACTTTTCATCCCCTGTAACTATACGATGCAAAAACGACTTCCTTTTGTACCGAGCGAGCAAAATGTCACACGTGTTTTTGGGCTTTTCCATTTTCCTGTCGTTCAACTCATGTGGTACCCATCTACCGGTCTTTTGAATCTTTCCCATTTTCTCGTAGCCGATTGGAAACAGCTTGTTGACTAACGCCCAATTTATCGGCGAATTGTTTTTGTGTTTGCGAATCATCTTCGTCCAACATTGCTTGCAATTCCACATCTTCGTATTTTTTTTTTGGCGGATTTCCACGTTCTTTGTCTGCAACATCGAAGTCGCCACTTTTTAAACGCCGAAACCATCGTTCACACGTATCTTGCGATGGAGCATGTTCACCATAAGCTTCTCGAATTAATCGGAATGATTCAACAGCAGTTTTCTTCAAATGAAATAAAAAATTAATGCTGTCCTCGAATGCTCTTTGTTCGGTATGAATTTCGACATATTGAACACAACAACACAACACTATGCACACACTTTTCCAATTTATCACTCGTGCGCATCTGCCACTTGTTGATGACACAACAAGATGGCGCAGTGTCAAATCTTTATAGCACAAACTGCATTGGTGCACCATCTGTTGTCTGAAATCCGCTGTGCCGATGTCTCCGGACTGTGGGACCAGATAGCATGATGAGGCACCTGGATACAAAAATTTCCGGAAGCAAAATAGCCTCCTGTTCGGATCTCCGGGTGGGGGCTGATTCAGGGGCGTCAACATGCAGAGATCACAACTTTAAAATAGATTTTTGCAATATATGAGGTTTAAACTCGGAACATAAATTCAGTGCATCAACCTGCAATGAAATAAACCTCATGAACTCGCTCTCTGTGAAGCCAAGGTCAGTTCATCGACCAGCACAGTTATCCTTCTCTATCCTGGGTACGACCATCTTTTTGTCAACAAGAGGAGGCTTTGGAGTCCCGAAACTTCGATTTTATGTGGTTAAAAGTAACTGGCTTATCTGCTGCCTTTATCAACCATCAAGTAATAATAACTTTAGAACACTGTTCGCTTCTCTTGCAGATACCATCGATCACTTACAGATTAACTATCCAAATGCGGAAATTGCCATCAACTGGCTTAAGTATTCAAATATTACCGACGAAGCTGAATCATTCTCAGTCAGTTGTGGTTTAATCAGCTTATTGACGAACCAACACGGATCCCTGATCGAGAAGGAGAGTTAGCCAGTCTTCTTGATCTATTTTTAACCACCAATTCAGAGATTTATACTGTCACCGTAAATCCGCCGTGGTCGGAAGAACGACCATAAACTGCTTTCGACATCGAGTATCCTACCAATCAGTGACAGAGAGGCACCTAAAGTGCACAAGATTGGACACTACAAATCTGCTAAATGGGCAGAACTCGTGGAATATTTTAGAACTTTCCCTTGGTTAGACGTTTGTTTTGGATCTTACTACCCATCTGACGCTAAGGAGGTTTCCGATGTTATTTTGGCTGGTATGGACACTTACACACTTTTTCGAAGAAATGTTCTTCCAACGGCAAGCCTTAGTTTGACCGAAAGTGCAAAGAAGCTGTTGCTTTTAAACATCTTGCCTACCGATAATGGCGTGAAAGTCTTAATGTCATAAATCGTAACATCTTTGTTCGTGACCGATTCAGATGCAAAGAAAATGATCAATGAAACCAAGGAGGCACACAATCAACGAATTAGAAACAAGCTTCTTGCTTGCCCCAACAATTCCAGATCCTTTTGGTCAGTCGCTATGGCAGTTAGTCAAAATTTCACTAAATCCACTATACCACCATTCACACGCTCAGATAATTCTATCCCAACAGCTGTTGAGAAAGCAAACTTGTTGGCTAAACTCTTCACATTCTACTGTTGATTTCCAAGGGAAAACAACACCTACTATTCCCATAGTGCAGTCAAGAATGCCCGATATTGTCTTCAGACAGCGTATCATAGAACGTATTTTAATGAAGTTAGACACCAAAAAAGCTGGCGTTGACGGAATGCCTGCCATAGTACTCAAAAACTGCGCGAGAAAATCAACACCAGTTTTCTGTAGACTTCTCAACCTATCCTACGGAAAGGGAATATTTCCTTCCTGCTGGAAATGCACCACAGTTCAACCGATACCCAAAAAATGCAAGACCTTGCCAAACAGTTCCGGACCAGTCGCACTACTTTCAATAATATCGAAAATCATGGAAAAGGCTATCAATCAGCATCTTCTAAAATATCTTGAAGGATTCAACATTATTAGCGACTATCAATATGGCTTTCGTAAACAGGGATCAACAGGAGATCTTCTAACTTATGTAACACATGTTTGGAACAACGTAACTTGACACTGTGGAGAATCTCGAGCGGTTGCTCTTGATATATCCAAGGCATTCGACTGTGTTTGGCACGATGGATTGTTGGCTAAGCTATGCTCTTATAGTATGCCTGAAAAGTTCTGTTTATGGCTCTCAAGTTACCTCAAAGAGCGTTCTTTAGGAGTGGCAATCGACGGGTTTCTTTCTAACACCTTTACTGTCAACGCCGGTGTGCCCCAAGGCTCTATACTGTTTCCTACTATCTTTCTCATTTAGGTTAACGATCTGTGAAAAAGACCAGGAATCCAATCTACAGCTTTGCGGATGACAGTACGCTTATCTCGTCATTCACTTTGAACGATCGAACAATGGCTACTCATGCAAATATCTCCAGACAGCAGGAAGTCGTTCAACTTAACAGAGACTTGGAAGAAGTTCTATCTTGGGGTGACAGTAACCAAGTAGGATTTAACGTTACAAAAACACAGGCAGCAGTTTTTTCTAAAAAAGTTAACGTTGCTGATCACGATATAGTTATGTCGGGGCACTCCATTCTTCTAGCACCGTCACTCAAATTGCTGGGCGTTAATTTGGGAGCAAATATGTGTTGGCCCGAACATATCGCAAACATAGCAAAGATAGCTTCTCAAAACCTGGGAATATTATTTCTGACTACAAAGCTTTACACTCCACAACTGTTAATTGTGTACAAAGCTCAAATTCAACCAACGATGGAAAACTGCTCCCATGTTTGGGGCTCTGCTCCCAAACATACACTGCATATGTTAGATTCTATTCAGAAGAGACCGCGTGGTTGGAGGCCCGGAACTGGCCAGGAACCTTGATTCGTTGGAACATCAAAGAACGGTTGGCGACTTCAGTCTATTCTACAAGTATTTTCATGGAAAGTGTTCGATGGATGTAGCCCACTTAATTCCTCCCAGAGCGGTGCGTGCTAGAAATACGCGCTAATATTTCACATCCATATGAGGTACGCCTCGTACAACCTTTTTCAAGCAGTTTTTTATATGGAGAATCTCATCCCTTTGAAATAATTTCCTCAGGACTGTGTTTCCGACCGAGTATAATTTACAACAATTCACGACCAACGTGAATTGCTTTTTTCGCACACGTGTCACTCCTGTAGCTCTTTAGGGACTTCCCTGCAGCCCGTGTGCTTGGCCCATAAAAGAAAAAAGATGAAAATAACGGTAGAATTATGACATGCTTTAGTGGAGTTAGATCTAAAATGTATGCCACTAAAGTATTATACATCCAAAATGAGCTTGATTTGGAACGGATAAAGTTAGAAAAAGCTGCAGCACATGTGCTAGGCCCATAAAAAGAAGAACATGGTTAACAACTAATTATTACATTATATGATTGAGAACTATCTGTGTTTTGTTACAACAAAACTATCAGCTTCGTTTTCAATATAAAAAATCCTTTTTTAAGTCAGTTGACACTCATATCTGTGTATGATTCTATATGCTGACAAATACCATTATGGAGCCTAAACATCAATATAATATGGTTGGTTCAAGGTTAACATGCCGATGGACTTGAAAATTCACAAGAAACACTAGGTTTTACAGCTAAACACAAAGGTTGTAGTTATTTATTTTTCGTGCATATTTCGATGAATCACTGATAATAATAACTAATATATATATATATATATATATATATATATATATATATATATATATATATATAACATATATAATATATATATATATATATATATATATATATATATATATATATATATATATATATATATATATATATATATATATATATATATATATATATATATATATATATATATATATATATATATATATATATATACATATATATATATATATATATATATATATATATATATATATATATATATATATATATATATATATATATATATATATAATATATATATATATATATATATATATATATATATATATATATATATATATATATATACATATATATATATATATATATATATATATATATATATATATATATATATATATATATATATATATATATATATATATATATATATATATATACATATACATATATATATATTATATATATATATATATATATATATATATATATATATATATATATATATATATATATATATATATATATATATATATATATATATATATATATATATATATATATATATATATATATATATATAAAATATTAAGTAAATTGATTTGACATTTTTAACTGAATGTCCACATTTTACTAGGTTGTTTTAAAGTTATTAAAAAAGGTGCTAAAAGTAGTTTAATTGTATATAGTGTCTTTTAATTTTAAATCATAGTTTTCATATTTTATAAATACTGCACTGACTTTACATCGTGCTCCAGAAGAAGACACAGTGTGTCGAAACAATTGTCAGCAATAATATAATAAACATAAGTGGTGATCTTGAACAGTTGTTTAAAGTTTTATATTTTAATTTTTTTTTTAGCACTATACCGGGATTACAAATTTAATAAGTTAAATGTAAAACTAAGTTTGTTTCCTATTTTTTATATTATACTTACATAGTTGATCTATACAATAAAGTAGTGCCCAAAATAAATAAAAAAAAAAGGCATATTTAGTAGCGTCTTTAAAGCTAGAACCCATTCTGGATCGTTTAGAGTAGGTAAGTTTCCAGTAAAAAGAAGCTGACACAAGATTCCTAACTATACATATTAAATCTTTACGATCACCACTAGCCGTTTCGATACCTCCCTGCAGATTCTTGCGTGCGCCTTGAACCAAATCGGTTGCCAGAATAAAGTACTTGTATCTGGAGACTTCAATATGTATTTTAGCACTGAAGGTAGAAAATGCACTGACGTGCTGTCTTCTGGAATTATACGGGCTCAGACGGATGGTGTTGAATGCTACTCATGGAGCCAACTGCCTAGACAATATTTTCCTTAATTCTTCGCAACATAAATTGAGATATCTCACTTATTGATACGTCTATTTCCGACTATTTAGGACAAGTTATTGAAATTAAAATAATCTGAGATAAAAACTACTAAAATAGCCTGTAGATCTATTACTTTTGATAAGTTTCTTTTTTACAACTATATCGAACAAATCAACTGGGATTTCTTAAATTCTTACCCTAATGTAAATAAAAAGCTTTCAGTGATTACTAAGTATTTATCAGTCATGAATCGTTTCTTGAAAAAAAAAAACATATCAGATGGTTTTGAATGACAATCTGAGGCATATGCAAGAACATTTTTACCTTTTATCTGAGCTATGTAGTGGACAAGTCTTTCAAGTATTTTACTATAAGTCCACTAACTAAGTTAATAAATCAATGGTTAAGGAAATCCACCTTTCCAGATGCTCCAAAAAAGTATACTTACCACAACTTTTAAAAAAGTGACGCAAATGTTTCGAACCATTAGTCAATTTCCCTTCCACCTGATATCTAAGATATTTCAGAAATGTATGGTCTCCAGAATGGCTTAATTCTTTGAAACCCACTGTATTCCGGAAACTATGACACTAGGTACAAACAAAATTTTGTTCTCAACTGCCCGAGGTTGAAACATTGTCAGATAGGTCCGGGCCATTTGGATATTTACATTTACAACATCATTCCTTAAAAGACCTACTAATACTAGCTAATGCATTTTACTCAGCAAGCAAAATTTTTAACTGTACTTGATATAATAGGCGAAATATATCATCATATATCCTAAAACAAGACGCATTAGAAGGATGTAAAGATATGGAACCCCTGGGAAGACGCCGATTAAATAGAGTTAAGCTTTAGTAAATAAGACACGAAAGTCTGACCTCCCTTATTAAAGGATTGTATTGGACATATCAATATGATAAGATTAAAAATTAGCTCTGTTACATGTGATCAGGGAGCAAACAATTAAGCAGTATTCAAAAACTGATGTGTGTTTCTACACACATTTTACTTTGATATCAATGATAATAAAATACTTGGCCTCTATGACACTCCACATCTTTTTAAGAGTGTTAGAAATATGCTTCTGAAACAAAAAATAAAATTTAACGAAAACGAAGTTTCTTGATAAGATATTTAGAATACTAATGTCATAGATTATAACAACAGCACAAGAACCCTATTAACAATAAAGGATCAACATGTAGGTCCCACTAGTTTTCAAAAAATGTCTGTAGCAATGAAAACTGTCATCCAGAAATCCACAGTTAAAAATACTGGGCAATTCATGATTAGATTAAATAATCTTTTTGATGTTTTAAATACAAAGGATAGCAAATATCCAAATCCATTTCTCTTGATGACAAAAATTCAATTGTCATAGACACCTTTAAAAAGTCTCTGTTAGGTATTAGGAGACCAAAGGAACAATTATTTTTATTTGTCAATGAACATATTTAATTAAGTCTCTTTAGAAAGTTAAAAGAAAAGCAACTGTGAAGATGATTAAACTGCGAAGTTGCAGGTATCGGGTAAGCCTTTAAACCTCTCTGCCGAATTAAAAGAACTTGTACATATTCCCACAGTGTATGTATACATATATTATTAAAAAAGCCAAAAAATTGGACCTACCAAGTTCACTCAAGTTTCAAATGTGAGAAGAAACTTAAAAGAAAGTTTAAAAAGATGAGAAATATTTAGATATTGCAAGATAATTAAGACTGTGAGGACTTAATTGAATCGGTCATTTTTAAAAGGGAATATGGGTCGATAGGGTGAAATTTTTTTTTGCTCTACTACACATAAGTGACGTAAAGGCAGCACTGCGAAACACGGCAATAGGAGTATTTTGTTATGAAAAGTTTAGTTCAGTGTTGAAAGAAGACATGTGATTCACATAATTTTTTTCAATTTGCCAAAAGTTTGATTTTGTAACATGTCCCCTTTCAAAAATGACCGATTTAATTAGAAAATGCTTTTTTTTTAAATGTCTCTCACAGATGTGGTATTGTAAAATTGTTTCTTCTCGACCTAAAAATAAAATACAAATTATTAATCATTTTATAGTTTAACAGTGGATGGTACCAGTTTGTAATTGTACCTAACTGAAAACACACATTACAGTTTTCTTTTAGATCTCACCAGAAAGTGCTATATTTCCAAAATTAAGAGCTCATTGGCCCAGTCTCTTAGAGATTTTGACTGGAAATTAGTAGTCTTGGGTTTATATGATTTTTAGTATCACAGATGATATACTGCTAATTGTTGCTTAAAAACTTTTTTTCTTACAAAAATAAGTATATAATAATATAAGCACAGAATAACAAAGTTTAGAATATGCTATAAAATAAAATAGATTTGCTATAGCTATGAAAAATAACGGTAATCGCCAAATTTTTGCAACTACAGAGATGAATAAAAATTTACTTAACAGACACTTCTAGTTTCATATGAAACGTCACTATCAGCATTTTCTTTAGTAACTATGGCAATTTCCCACAGGAGAGGCTCACTACATATGTGTAATGTATGTCACTTTTTTTTTTGTGTCAAATCTGAATATTTTCATAATACAGGAGCAAATTGCAATTCTCGTTATTAACATTAGTGTAAATGCAATATACAGTAATACCCCGCTTAGCGCGACCCCGTTACGCGCGGTTTCACTATAACGCGAATTTCAAATTTCGCGCTCATGTAGTCATTAACTTCTCTATGGTCGCGGGGGGATCCCCGCTTTCTCTGAATATTCTCTTTGAAGAATTGGGAATTCCCTGTCCTTCGACTTTGTTCTATGGGGATTTCCTCGTTCGTTTCGTGTGTTCATTTGTTCCGTAATGTTAGTTCGGTCGGCTGGCAGTTTTGTTTTAATATTTATTAGAGATACATACATACATAATTTAACCCTACGTTAAAAATGCCGCCTGTAAAGAAAAAAGAGCGTAAAAGCGTCACTTTGGAATTGAAGATGAAAGTGTTAAGAAGAATGGAAAATGGAGGCAAAGCAACAATTGTTGGGAGAGATTTTGGACTCTCAGAATCGACTGTGAGAACGATTTATAAAAATCGGGAAAAAATTAAAATCTCCAGCGAAGGTTCAACACCTATAAGTGCAACAAAACTTTCTCGTTCGAGATCATCTATCTTAGAAAGAATGGAGAAATTACTGTCAGTCTGGATCGAAGATTTGAATAAGAAGAACACACCACTAAGTCAAGATCTCATATGCACAAAAGCAAAATCTTTGTATGAGATGCTGAAAACAAAAGAAGGAGAAGGGAGTGCCACTCCGACTTTTGCTGCCAGCAGAGGCTGGTTCCATCGGTTCAAGCAGCGTTCTAATCTTCACAATATCCACATAACAGGCGAGGCGGCCAGCGCGGACATTCAAGCTGCAGCTGAGTTTCCAGACAAGTTTCAAGACTTCGTTAGACGAGAGAAAATTCCTGCTTGTCTGATCTTCAATGTTGATGAGACCGCACTTTACTGGAAAAAAATGCCATCTCGAACATTCATTTCTAAGGAAGAACGTCAAGCCAGTGGTTTCAAAGCTGCGAAAGATCGACTAACACTTCTGCTGGGTGGTAATGCCACTGGTGATTTCAAACTGAAACCTTTACTAGTGTACCATTCAGAAACACCCCGTGCAATGCGAGGCACAGACAAGACAAGTCTACCAGTTGTGTGGCGATCAAACAGAAAGGCGTGGGTTACACGGGAAATTTTTCAAGAATGGTATTCTAATAGTTTTTGCCCATCAGTCAAATCATACTGTGACAGAAATGGGCTTGAACCTAAAGTTATATTACTCTTAGACAATGCCCCAGGACATCCAACCTCACTTGATACGCCCAGAGACTTAAAAGTGTACGTAAAGTTCCTTCCACCAAACACTACGTCAATATTACAACCTATGGACCAGGGAGCAATAGCAAACTTCAAAGCTTATTACCATCGCCGCACTTTTAGCCAACTAATTCATGAAACTGACGGGGAAGGAAGACAGTCTATGCGAGAGTGGTGGAAGTCATACAACATTATGAAGTCTATTCACAACATAGAAGAGGCTTGGAAGGAAGTTAAAATGAGTTGTATGAATGGGGTGTGGCGTAATCTTTGGCCAGATGTAGTGGAAGCACCTAGAAGAATTGTCCAGATGCAGAGACAAGTGCTTGAAGACATTGCTGCAATGATTGAGGGGTCTGAACTTGAAGATGTCACGGTAGAAGATCTCGTAGAACTTGTAGCAACGCACGACGATCCTATTAGCAATGAAGATCTGATCGAGTTACAGAATAATCCTATCTACGATGAGGAAGAACAAGTAGAAGAGAAAGTTTTATCTTCAGGGAAATACAAAATGCACTTTCAAAAAATTTATTCAGGTTTGGACATATTGCAGAGTATAGACAATAATGATGACCGTGTCTTGACCGTGTGTCAAACAATTAAAAACAGTGTTGGGTGTTATGAACGTATTTTACAAGAACGTAAACAAAACGTTACCCAAAAGACAATAGATGTATTTTTCCGTAAAAAATAAGAGTATGTATTGCATAAAGTGTTCTTAGAATTAAAGTGATTGATTAAAATGATTTGTATTTTTTTGTATTAAATTTTGACTATGTTTAATCATAAACCTCGATATACGCGAATTTCAGTTAACGCGATTTTTTTCGGAACGTATCCCTCGCGTAAAGCGGGGTATTACTGTACTTAGACTGACACTTAGACGCTTCTGAAGGAAAGCTAATGAAAAGCCTGCTTTCACTCTTTCGTGGTACCTTAAATAGAAGCTCACACGATGTTTTATTTTTGTTTATTTATAGGCAAGCTTAAAATATAATATCAGGTTATAAACACTCACACAAATCATTTAGGGCTTTAAAAGGAAGAAAACACGCTTCCAAATTTGTGCAGAAGCGTCTTTACTAAAGTAGCCATCGAGCCGTTCCAGCACCACCATTATTCACCATAGTATTTTAGTTTATTAAATAAAACTGAATTATCTATTATTGTACTCAGTCCTTCAAGTGAGGTAAAATAATAATGTTCAGGCTGTATAACATTTCTAAAAATAATAATAATATTTATATAATTAAATTTTGTTCCGAAACTGAAATATATCTATGCATATATTTTTCCATGGATTACAAACACTATTTAAAACCAAAAAAAAAAATCTGAAAAATCCGGGGTATAATAACAACCCATAAACTTTATTATTTGTTTGTCGATGAGTACAATGCTCCGAATAATTCTCTATTCGACGAGTTTTTTGTACCGCAGTATATTTCCTTCACAATTTTACAAGAAATACATTTCCAACTGCACTGAAACAATAAAAGTAACAGTGCATAATGCTTATGAATTTCCTACAATACAAGAAAAAACCCACACATGTGAAACACGCTATAAAGCATGCAACAAATTGAGAACGACCGAAAAGATGAGACCTAGAATTACAAATAACTATTCTTCCCAGAAATGATGTCATTACTTATTGCAGATGTTTCACCGCCATTATTTAAACAAAAATTTTAATTATTTGATATTATGTACATATATGTATTAAATTTGTGTTGAGTTGAGCTAATTCATAAAGAAATGTTTCTTCCTTCAGACGTCAGTATTTAACAATACAGTCGAATTACAGTATAACATATACCTACTAACATAAACTACTTTTAGCACCTTTTTTAATAACTTTAAAACACCTAGTAAAATGTGGACATTCAGTTAAAAATGTCAAATCAATTTACTTAATATTATATATATATATATATATATATATATATATATATATATATATATATATATATATATATATATATATATATATATATATATATATATATATATATATATATATTAATTATCTTGCAATATCTAAACATTTCTCATCTTTTTAAACTTTCTTTTAAGTTTCTTCTCACATTTGAAACTTGAGTGAACTTGGTAGGTCCAATTTTTTGGCTTTTTTAATAATATATGTATACATACACTGTGGGAATATGTACAAGTTCTTTTAATTCGGCAGAGAGGTTTAAAGGCTTACCCGATACCTGCAACTTCGCAGTTTAATCATCTTCACAGTTGCTTTTCTTTTAACTTTCTAAAGAGACTTAATTAAATATGTTCATTGACAAATAAAAATAATTGTTCCTTTGGTCTCCTAATACCTAACAGAGACTTTTTAAAGGTGTCTATGACAATTGAATTTTTGTCATCAAGAGAAATGGATTTGGATATTTGCTATCCTTTGTATTTAAAACATCAAAAAGATTATTTAATCTAATCATGAATTGCCCAGTATTTTTAACTGTGGATTTCTGGATGACAGTTTTCATTGCTACAGACATTTTTTGAAAACTAGTGGGACCTACATGTTGATCCTTTATTGTTAATAGGGTTCTTGTGCTGTTGTTATAATCTATGACATTAGTATTCTAAATATCTTATCAAGAAACTTCGTTTTCGTTAAATTTTATTTTTTGTTTCAGAAGCATATTTCTAACACTCTTAAAAAGATGTGGAGTGTCATAGAGGCCAAGTATTTTATTATCATTGATATCAAAGTAAAATGTGTGTAGAAACACACATCAGTTTTTGAATACTGCTTAATTGTTTGCTCCCTGATCACATGTAACAGAGCTAATTTTTAATATTATCATATTGATATGTCCAATACAATCCTTTAATAAGGGAGGTCAGACTTTCGTGTCTTATTTACTAAAGCTTAACTCTATTTAATCGGCGTCTTCCCAGGGGTTCCATATCTTTACATCCTTCTAATGCGTCTTGTTTTACGATATATGATGATATATTTCGCCTATTATATCAAGTACAGTTAAAAATTTTGCTTGCTGAGTAAAATGCATTAGCTAGTATTAGTAGGTCTTTTAAGGAATGATGTTGTAAATGTAAATATCCAAAAGGCCCGGACCTATCTGACAATGTTTCAACCTCGGGCAGTTGAGAACAAAATTTTGTTTGTTCCTAGTGTCATAGTTTCCGGAATACAGTGGGTTTCAAAGAATTAAGCCATTCTGGAGACCATACATTTCTGAAATATCTTAGATATCAGGTGGAAGGGAAATTGACTAATGGTTCGAAACATTTGCGTCACTTTTTTAAAAGTTGTGGTAAGTATACTTTTTTGGAGCATCTGGAAAGGTGGATTTCCTTAACCATTGATTTATTAATTTAGTTAGTGGACTTATAGTAAAATTCTTGAAAGACTTGTCCACTACATAGCTCAGATAAAAGGTAAAAATGTTCTTGCATATGCCTCAGATTGTCATTCAACCATCTGATATGTTTTTTTTTTTTCAAGAAACGATTCATGACTGATAAATACTTAGTAATCACTGAAAGCTTTTTATTTACATTAGGGTAAGAATTTAAGAAATCCCAGTTGATTTGTTCGATATAGTTGTAAAAAAGAAACTTATCAAAAGTAATAGATCTACAGGCTATTTTAGTAGTTTTTATCTCAGATTATTTGAATTTCAATAACTTGTCCTAAATAGTCGGAAATAGACGTATCAATAAGTGAGATATCTCAATTTATGTTGCGAAGAATTAAGGAAAATATTGTCTAGGCAGTTGGCTCCATGAGTAGCATTCAACACCATCCGTCTGAGCCCGTATAATTCCAGAAGACAGCACATCAGTGCATTTTCTACCTTCAGTGCTAAAATACATATTGAAGTTTCCAGATAAAAGTACTTTATTCTGGCAACCGATTTGGTTCAAGGCGCACGCAAGAATCTGCAGGGAGGTATCGAAACGGCTAGTGGTGATCGTAAAGATTTAATATGTATAGTTAGGAATCTTGTGTCAGCTTCTTTTTATTGGAAACTTACCTACTCTAAACGATCCAGAATGGGTTCTAGCTTTAAAGACGCTACTAAATATGCCTTTTTTTTTTATTTATTTTGGGCACTACTTTATTGTATAGATCAACTGTGTAAGTATAATATAAAAAATAGGAAACAAACTTAGTTTTACATTTAACTTATTAAATTTGTAATCCCGGTATAGTGCTAAAAAAAAATTAAAATATAAAACTTTAAACAACTGTTTATTATATTATTGCTGACAATTGTTTCGACACACTGTGTCTTCTTCTGGAGCACGATGTAAAGTCAGTGCAGTATTTAAAATATGAAAACTATGATTTAAAATTAAAAGACACTATATACAATTAAACTATTCGTGTTTTACTAAAAAAAATTTTCGTATTCATAAAATATTGCTGGCCTTAAAAAATTGTAATTAGTATTGATAAAACAAAAAAACTTCTGCTTAAGATAGTGGAATGAAGTCTTGGTAATGATCCTCCAAAAAGGCGAAAAGACAAATAAAGTGGTAGCAAATTTGAAAAAAAAGAATACTATTAGGGTTTTTATATTTCTACAAAGTTAGAAGCTAGACGAAACAAGCACACAATGCTATTTAGTAGTACTAAAGGTCAACACTTGCTGTTGAAGTGATCTCTACAGTCTTGTTTTAGTGGTGATACAGGAATAGGGGTTCCTAAAAATAATAAATAAAATAAAATATTTAAAAACCTTTTATTTCTAAATCAATTACAACTTAAATTTCTCAGTTTCTTATTTTTTGCTAAAATATCAATTTAAAAACTTACATTACATAAAAACCTTGCTAAAAATTAGATCAACGGAGAAATATTAGATATCTAGTTCAATTATTTCATCAGTAGCTGACAGGTAGAGACATATTGACCAAAGTCATTACTACTACCGCTTTTTCACGGAAAAGCTTAATTTATATATTTCAGAGACAACCCAATACGTTCCTGTTATGCAGACTATCACACAACTCATTGTGTAAGAAAGCATTTTTATAGATAAACAATAATCAGTTTTTAAATATATTTTCGTATAAAAACTGTTGTCTGAGTTTCCTCGCAGTAATTTTAATCATTTCTTGTTAGTTTGCAGGACACGTCCGCCTCCCGAAGCATGTACCCACGCAACTATTGCCTAGCCCAAATGTTAGTGACATAGAGAGAAAAATCCCCACCAAAGAACATTCTGAGATCATAACGAAGTTTCTTAGAATGTTGGTCTGTATGGATATCCCAGCAAAACCTACAGTCCAGGCTTACACTCCCAAGGATACTCCGTTATTTTCTGGTATCGCCAGTAAAGAAAAGCACCATCTGAGTCTTTTCCACATTAAACAAGAGTAAATAAGCACTGAACCAAGTTTCAGCTATTATGTGTGTCTTCCGCGAGCTAGATCTTGCTTCTTCCAGATATCTGCGTCTGCTGGTTATAGTGGTGTCGTCCGCGAAGAAAATATACCTCGAAAGTGGATCAAAGATTGGTAGATCGTAGATATGGATGATAAAAAGTAAAGGTCCCAAGACGGGGGTACTCCGGTAGCACTTTCCTTCGTAAACTCATCTACTCTGAGACTCTGTGTTTTAGAAGATAGCTCTGAATCAAATATTTACTGGATGAAAGAAAATTGTATTATTCCAACTTTTTTAAAAGTAAGTTATGGGAAACACGGTCAAATCTTTTACATAAGTAAAAAAAGAGTAGCTGTGAATGTGTAGTCATATAAAGCATTAAGATCACTCAACACTAGGTCCAGGGTGCCTATGGTGATATTAAGACACTTTCCAAAATTACACTGGCTTTTAGTAAGCTGCTTATGGGTTTCAAAGAATTGACCCATTCTGGAGGCCATACAATACTTAAGTTTCTTAGAGATGACAGGTAGAACGAAATTTTGCCACTAGTTCGATACAGCAACAGTTTTTTTACAGCATCTTAGAAGGTGGACTCTTTTAAGCACTGATTCATTAATTTAGTTTGTAAACTAAGATTCTTAGTAGACTTGTCCACTATGCAACTCAGATAAGAGGTGAATATGTTCTCGCATGTACCTCAGATTGTCATTGAACCATCTGATGGCAGGAAACGATTCATAAAGAGCACCTGATAAACATTTAGTAAACACGGAAAACTGTTTGTATTAGGCTAAACATCGGTAAAACATCTCGAGATAATTTGTTAGATAAAATTGTAAAAAACCTCAGTGATAGGTCTACAGATTATTTTAGTAGTTTTTAATAAGGATTTATCTAAGATTCAGTTCTCTCTCGACCTCGGTCCGGTAAGGTCGAGACTCTAGCTGCGTTCGTGAAAGTCGTAAAAGTGAAGCCCGGTGGAAAGACCGGGCCCCCCAGTGTGTTCACAGTGCCATTAAAGGATTAAAACCCTAATTAGGATTAACTATAATTAGGAATTTCCAGCACTATAATAAGAAATTCCAGCATTAAAACACGCAGAAAAAAAAAAATGGATACCAACGAAGTAATAAACCAATTCAAGGAGACAATCCAGTATCTAAAAGAGGACGCTACCAGAAAGCAGGCGCAATACGAAGAAATCTTAAGGCTGTTAAGAGAGGAATCAGCCAAGAAAGACGCCATCAACGAAAAGTTGCTAATGGAAATTAGCGACTTAAAGAAAAAGCTAGCCAAACTGATTGAGATCAACTCAGAGAAAGGCAACTCATCAGTGGATGAGAAATCTCAAAACAATGAAGAAAAAAAACAACAGAGAACGAAACCATCCCTGACTCCGACAGTCAGATGGATGCAGATCTAGGATTCGAGCGCCCAAAAAATAGGCGCGAAAAAAGAAAGAAGATGTTTAACCTGTCTTCAGACGAGGAGTCCGACTCCAAAAGGTCAGCCCAAAACCAGGATAAACAGGGTAAGTCATGTTATTTATCCTATTTTCCCCTCTTATCCCCCTCCAAAGTGAAAACCCCCACGCCAGTTTCTAGCCCGGCCGCAGAGCTCCGGCTACCCAAACGCCCGCAGCGACTCCAGCTGCCGAGCCCCCCCGCTCCCAAAAAACCCCAGCCACACGTTCGGCGAGAATCCCGCCTATTGTCATTCGTGACAAGAAGCGTTATAATGCGATTACTTCAGCGTTCAATGAACGCAAACTTAACTACGGATGCGGTGTCACCGTGCCCGAAGGCATCAGAATCCACCCACCCACATTTAACGACTTCCGTGAAATAACCCGGTTCCTGGATAACAAAAAGGAACCCTACCATACATATGCTCTCGAAGAAGAGAAGCTTAATAGAATTTTAATCCGTGGCA
The DNA here is from genome assembly GCA_019049505.1 of Pachyrhynchus sulphureomaculatus. Lineage (NCBI taxonomy): Eukaryota > Metazoa > Arthropoda > Insecta > Coleoptera > Curculionidae > Pachyrhynchus > Pachyrhynchus sulphureomaculatus. The sequence continues at coordinate 123,256,973 of CM032446.1, forward strand.
TCAACGAAGGTGCCACCATTGAAGAGGTCACTAATGATTTAAATCGTCTAGGTCATTTCCCTAAAAGAGTTATTCGTTGGTTTCATAAGTCCGAGTGGCAATAGTTCTAGCCTTAATGCCAAAAGACGATAAAAAGATTTTCTCCTTGAATTATCTATGCAATGTAGGAGTCAAAGTAGAAACTCAACGTAATCAAGGCAGAAGCACGCAGTGCTTTAACTGCCAACTTCACGGGCACTCTGCCCTCAGATGCAGAGCCCCCCCCAAGTGCGTCAAATGTGGACAAGGACATCAGTCCTCCACATGCACAAAGACCAGAGAAGACCCAGCCACATGTGCAAACTGCGGGGGGCCCCATCCATCTTCCTATGGTGGATGCCCCAAAAATCCAAAGCACCAAAAGTCTAACGCTTCTCCAAAAGTCAATTCACCTGGGGCAAGCAGGACAATTCAAACTTGCCGCCTCCACATCCCAGGAGCCCATAGTCACCCAACAGGTCACCACTTTCAACGCTGCACTTCAGCAGCTTTTCAAACAGTTGGCTCAGATTCAAGGCCAATACCCAGCCGTCCTGAATCTTGTCAATCTTCCAAACCCATAAATGGTCCCACGCCCAAATAAAATTAGTCCGCGATCTCTGCAGGTTCTAACTTGGAACGCAAACGGCATCGCCAACAAGAAACACGAGCTCCAACACTTCCTGCAGGAGCACAATATCGATATAGCCCTAATTCAGGAATCATTCCTGAAACCCTGCCACCGCTTCAAAATCCCCAATTACATAGTCTACCGGGACGACAGAATCAGGGCTCCCCTAGGGGGGACCACAACTATCGGCCAATTAGCCTACTTCCCTGTCTAGGCAAAGTGGTCGAGAAAGTTATCCTTGAAATCCTCCGAGCCAAAACATCAGAGCTCAGAATCATCCCAAATGAACAGTTCGGTTTTCGCCCCTCTCATGGCACCGTTCATCACACCACTGCCCTTTCCCAAAATATCGTTAACAGCTTCAATCGAAAACACAAAGTCGGAGCTGTCTTCCTCGACGTTTCTAAAGCCTTCGACCGAGTTTGGCATGAAGGACTCATCCTCAAGCTCATTCGTCAGAATTTCCCCATAAATCTCACACGACTGGTCCTTTCCTACCTTTCGGACCGCACATTCCAGGTTCGAGTCGAGCAGACCTTTTCAGAAGTCAAGCCCATCAGAGCCGGGGTCCCACAAGGCTCCGTCCTCTCCCCCCATTTATTCAATATATACACAGCCGACATACCAAAGGCTAACCATACATCCATTTTCATGTACGCCGACGACACTGCAATCACTGCAACGACCAAGTCACCAAGGATTATCACCAGCCGCCTCCAACGCCATCTCAACATGTTAGTTCCCTGGTTCGAGCACTGGAGAATCCGGCTCAACCCAGAGAAAACCCAGGCCATCATGTTTTCCAAGGCCCGCTTGCCACCGCCAGAAAGCCTCACACTCCAAGGAACCCGCCTTCGATGGTCCGACAGCATCAAGTACCTGGGACTCCACTACGACAAGCGGCTAGTATGGAAGGACCAGGTCACTGCCTCCGCCAAGAAAGCCAACCAACTCCTTGGCAAGCTCTACCCCCCTACTCAAGTCCAGGAAATTGTCAACACGAAACAAGTTAACAATCTACAAGATGATCATCAGAGCAGGAATGACCTACTCCAGCCCCGCATGGTGCCAAATGTCACGCACTCGCAGATCCACCCTTCAGACCATCCAGAACAAGGCCCTCCGAACCATTGCCAACGCCCCGTGGTTTGTCAGAAATACCCAACTCCACAGGGACCTCCAAATGCGGAATTCATCAGCAGCACCCAGCAGAAATTCCTGGACAAAGCCACCCGTCACGTCAACCCCACAATCAGGACCACTTACCGCCCCCCCCCCCCCCCCCCGCGCCATGCCCGCCGACGTCTACTAAGACCCAGCGACCCGATGACCCAGGATTAGCTTCAGTTAATATTAAGTACTTAAGCTCACGTTAATGAAATATCTTAAGTTTATTCATTAAGTTCTGTTTTAAAGTATATTCATGAAATATCTTAAGTTGAAATATCTTAAGTTTGTCAATACCTAGGCTAAGTAGTTAGGTTCATTCGATGTCAATATCTTAAGATTCAAAATGTATACACGCTTATTCTATCAATGTATATTAGTTATAGTCTAGTTACTAGCTAATTTTGTCAATAAATGAAATGTGATATCTAAGATTATTAGAAATTGAATGACCTGTGTGAGTGAAATATCACAATTTGTGTTACTAAAGTTAAAGAAAACACTGTCTAGGCACATAGTTCCACAAATAGCATTCCACACAATCCGTCTGAGACTGTATAATTCCAGAAGACAGCACAGATCAATGCTTTCTCTAGCCTCGGTGCTAAAATGTATATTTAGGTCTCCAAATAAATGCCCTTTACTCTGGCCGTCGATTTGGTTGAAGGCGCACCGTAATAACCTGCAGGAAGGCGTTGAAACAGCCAGATAGTGATCTGTAAAGATTCAATATACATATTTGAGAATGTCTTAAAAAAATTCAGCAAATTTTAATGGTTTTCTCAATAGTTAATGCATTTTGAAATGATTAACATAAAAAGATAATTTTTCATAGTATTCACAAATAATTACTGCAAGATAATTATAATCCTGTAACTAAATATGCAATTTTTAAAAAAGGATTTATTTTTAGAGTCCATTCCATAATTTAATTACCATTACATTTTCTGTTAAAATGTCTCTTTGCAAGGAAATACAAATGAAAATGCATATTAGTGAATTTAATTTTCTTTGTCTACATTAAATTATTTCACGTATATAGGCGTTTCGGAGATGTTATTTTAAATATATTTACCAAAAATTTAGAAATCTCTGGAAACTACAATTATTTTTTATTAAGGGTGTAATTCTGGGGGTTATTAGAGGGTCAAAAATTTTTTTTTTACGCATATAGACATTTACAGAACTTTATTTTAAACATACTTACCAAAAATGATAAAAAGCTGTGAAAAAGTATTCTATTTATAATTATCTATTTATTAAGAGTAGTGACCTTGGCCACTGCGGTACTCCTTGGGTGACAAATTATTTCTCGTACATAGATAGAATTTTAGAAAAAGTTATTTTAAATCTATTTACCAAAAATTATAAAAATCTGTGAACAAGTATCGGAGTTACTATTATTTATTTATCAAGGGTAGTGACCTTAGCCATTGGGGTTCTGAGGGTGACAAATTATTTCACGCATATGGCTCTTCAGAGAATGTAATTTTAAATTTATTTACCAAAAACTCTGGAAATATCTGAAGGAATATCGGATTTACGAATATTTTTAGGAAGAGGGGTGACTGTCCACTGAGGTAGTTATTGGGTGGCAAATTACTTCACGCACATCGGCTTTTAGAGAATGGTAATTTCAATGTATTTATTAAAAATTATTATTTAGCAATATATATACGAAATGGCCCAAAATGCCTTTTAGTATTACTGAAGGTCAACTCTTATTGTTGAAGTAAATCTCTATAGCTGTATTAGTGGTAATACAAAAATATGGGTTCCTAAAAATAATAAATAAAATTTAATATTTAAAAACCTTTTATTTCTAAATGAATGACAACTAATTTGTCTCACTTTATGCTAAAATATAAACTTAAAAACTAATATTGCTTAAAAACCTTGGTAAAAATTAAATCAATGGAGAATTATTAGACCTCTAGTTCAATTATTTCATCAATAACTGGCAGGTAGTGTCATATTGGCCAAAGTCATTACCTACTATCGATGTGGAAAAACTTCAATTATATATGTTCCTGTTATGTTAAAGTATCACACAACTTACTGTGTAACAAAAATATATTTAATAGGTAATTATACAATAATCCGTATTGAATTTTCTTAAGTTTCCTAGTTGTGATTTTTTGATAGCTTGCATGACCCCCTCATATATTTTTAACTTATCTGATAGAGCTTTTAAATATGAATTAAAAAAGATATGATTTGATGAGTCTATACATTGTATTAAATGAAAACTACCATAAGGGCAATAATATGAGAAGTCTATACATTTCTTATATCCGTTCCCACATATACGTGTTTAATTTATAGTTTTTTTTTACTTAATCTTCTTGCTAATTCTGCTTCCACCATGTGACCATGCTCAAAAAAATGCATCTAGTAGCTAAATTATAGATCTGTAAATCTCATACTTGTTAATTTTAAACCTAAACTGAAATGAAGTCAACGCTTCAAATAGATAAGTATAAGATATTGCAACAATTAGCCTTTCTTACAGAAACTGCAGGCAAACAGTGTAACTTGCTTCAAAATATAATTTGGAGATATAATTTACACTATATGATGGCTTTAGCCACTTAAAAAGATTACAATTACACTTACCATCGATTGCCCAAAAACCTTAGGAAATCGTATTTTTAAATTAATATGTTGAGCAATTTCAGTAGCTTACATTGTATTAAGCCTAGTCCAGAACTACATACCTGGTTAACGTACGAATGTATACAAATATTTGCCCGTAAACAAAACGGTGGGTACGCAAACATCTCTAAAATGGGATAGAATATGCCGAAAATTTGCTAAAAAATTTACAGTTTGGTGGATCGGGATTTAGAAATTTTGTCAGAATGACGACTAGTGATTTTGAACATGTAAGAAAAAAATACAAAGTACAGTCGCAGTGATACATGCCCGTATCACTGCGATTAGCAATAAATCTCATATATTTGATGTACATCTTTCTAATTTCAAAGCAATCAATAGCTGTAATAATACCTAGCGTTTGTGAGGCTATGGTTAATGCTTTAAAATGTTATATAAAGGTAACTGTAAAAAACTGTTTGGTTATAGTAAAGTTATTTTTTTTTTTTAAAAATACATTCTTGGTTATAAATCAAAATGATTTGGGGCTATCAAATAATTAATTAATATACTGGGTACTATTGTTATAAAACATTGCCATTTGTTTCTTGATTTTGATTTTCAAATTGAATAGTACTTGAGACATTTGAGAATCCCTTGTTGAATGCATGGGCGGACACGTGACAGCTTTACTAATATTGGATGACTTATCAGCTATATTAAGAACTGAATTTTATGATGAAATACTAGAATGTGGCGAAGACATTGCAGATTGTGCTACAACAAGTAGGCTGATTGAAGAAAATTTACCCATAGCTAATTTGAAACGAGTATTATTAATCTCATTTTGAGCAATTGCTATTTCCAACTTGAGCCAGCCACAGTTTCTAAGTTTGTTTGCGGTTTGTTCTCTATGAACAGACTACTCATCACGCTTGGTAATTGAATCGGTGAGGATTTTCAAACATTTGTAAGCTTCGTTTGTGTTTAAATCGTCAGATTTTCTTTTTGTCATTTTGATAAAGATGAACGAAATTAATTTTTTGCGAACTTACTCCAGGTTCTCTAGTTTTAGCATCATCATGTTTTTCATTTAAAGAAGTAGATGCTGCTGCGCTCTGTTGATTGATTTCAGATTCATGTTCTCCTTTTAAAATACTTTCTGCATTGAATGCTTCCGGCAAAAGAAACACCAAATTAGTATTTTCTTTTTCAGATCCCTACAAAGACTAGGAATGGATACAAATTAGCAATAGTTTTTATAATAGATGGAATTTTCCCAACTGTGGTGGTGCTATGGACAAACATGTCCAAATACTTGCTCCTGCACATAGTAGAAGTACATTATAAAAAACATACAGTATTGTATGTTCGCCATTCCCGATGAAAATTATAATGTTCTCTGTGCTGACGTTGGATGTCAAGGACGCTTATCTGATGGAGGAGTTCTAATATTCACTACTTTTTATGCAAATTTAAGTGAAGGAACATTGGGGTTACCATTCAGTTAAAGTTCGCTTGGAAGATGTGCCATTTGTATTTATTGCTGATGATGCTCTTGCTTTGGTGCCAAATATTATGAAACCATACCCAGGGCAAATAATTATAGGCACTCAAGAGCTCGAAGAATAATTGAAAATATTTTTGGAATACTATCATCGAAATTCAGAGTTTTTCTTATACCTATAGCTTTGGAACCAAAAAAGCAGAACTTGTTGTTCTAACATGCCTCTATATATACAATTTTCTTCGGAGAAACGTAGAATCTATAAATATAGTATATATTACCCACCTGGACCTTTTGATACTGAGGATATTGACAATAATTGAATAATTCCGGGTTCATGGGGCGGCTACAACATTTGTATTGGAACATGTGCCAAGAAAATCAAGTAACAGTGCCCAAGAAATAAGGGATGAATTTCGAAACTATTTTGTATCCTCAGAAGGTTCTGTCTCATGGCACACCGTCTTTACTTAAAATAGGATTAAACTTTTTTTGCCAATTTATGTGTTAAAAATGGCCGTAATGCTTAGAAGTATGTATTAAACTAAAATAAAAAAATACGTTTAAAGACACTCACCTCAGTTTTATTTCTATCTACATCTGTTGAACGACTTCACCTTGAATCATATCCCTGACGTAAAAACAATAAACTTTCGTAATCAAACCAGTTAACTTGGTAGCAAATCCACAAGCTTTTTATACTCTACGAAATTGATTTTTTAATGCTTGAATTTTTCTTTCGATATCGGCTATACTGACTCCATACTTTCTTGAAAGTACTTCAAAGCTATCCAGTTTTTTCGTTCGGAATTTGTAATCTGCATATTTCACATTCCACAAATATGCTGTATTATGTTAATCCTTTATCATCGTTGTTGTGCGTAAATACGTACGCACAACAATCAAAATGTTGCCCGCAAACACGTCCAGACCTTCTTGTTTTTCAACAGATAAACAAATAAATAAATACAACGCGGGCATTTGTACAAATGCATTTAAGAATGTTTGAGAGATATATTCAAAATAGGCAGAATTTTATATAAAAAATGACAGATTATTTTCCCAAATTTCTTGAAACCCCTCAAAAAGGGTCTTTCCGTATAAGCCATTAAAAAGTGCCCTAGCATTTGATTTAATACATTTTGCATTTAATTTATTGTTCTCTGTCTGAAACATGCACACACCCGATTTTGCACTTCTACCCCTAATATTAAGAGAGTTACGGGGGTGACAACCCTTAATGTTAAAATTGAATTTCTTCGAAACTACTTGAGATATCTCAATAAACTTTTAACTGTTAGTAGTTAGTAATAAGCTTCATATTATATATTTTTTTGAGATTTTTTGCTCGATTACAAATATTGAAATACAAGAAGTATATTTTTTAGGGGTGAGTTTTTTTACTAACCCCTGCAGTGACACCTACCAAAAAATTTTATATAGGTAGTTTTCCATTAGTTAGATATATATTAAAATTACAAGAGTCTTGAATTGGTGGAACATATAGAAAAAAACTATGTTACTCATAACTCAACTCATGTATTTTGGTAAGTCATTAAAAATATTTATATTTAAAAAGAAAAAAAATTAGTAATTTGTCATCAAATCTTAATCATCTTCACTATCTTCCTCAATAGTGGTAATTACGCCGGTTTTATCAAATATGGTAGTATTTCGGCTGGCTTTATAATTTTTGATTTATAACAACAGCGGGATAAATAAAAAAATAATTGCAGCTACACGCGCACAGCAACCTACAGTTCTGCTGCTATTTGCATAGTCACACATGCATCTTTCACTGCCGTTATAGATGTTTAGATTTGGTTTATACTCAATATAGCATCGATAAGTTTTGCTATTTTTATGTCTTGATCGCACCTTCACCCTTATAATATTTTTAAAATCCTTTACGTATTCAAGTTTTAGACCTTCATCTATCATTATTTCTGCAAGATAGCATACTGCTTGCGATAATTGGTATGTACCTGTAAATAATACTATGAGGTCATTTTCAGTTAGTATTCACGTTAATGGATGATGGTCAACGTACAGAAGAATGTTTAATCGTTCAAGTTGATCACGCAGTCGCAGCGTGATGGCGCGGGTAGTCAAGCGCGGGCGCGACGGGCCACTCTTGCGGCTCCATACTAGTGCGTTCACATCGTAAGCGCAGGTCGTTTTATGTTTTAACAAGCAGGCTGAAACTCGTTTGAATTGAGTATGGAAGTAAATATAGAATTATTAGAAGTTTTTCGCTCTAATTCACGTCTAATGTTATACAAAATATAGTCGAAAGTATTCCTAGACATATCAGCATATTCTTAAACTTTCTCAGCATAATTCGACAATGAAATTCGCCCTACACTTTTTGTTGAAATCATTAATATAGCGTGCGATCATTTCATCACTTTTCAAATAATTATTCTTCATTAAAATTAATAATTGTTTGAAATCCAACAAGCAAGCTAGATGCGCCTGCTCCCCGACAAAGGCAACATTAAATATTAATTTTTTTTACTATGTTTCACCAACATAATGAATTATTATTAATGAAATAATACGATACATTTTTTTGGTAGGTGTTACTGCAGGAGTTAGTAAAAAAAACCCACCCCTAAAAAATATCGTAATCGAGCAAAAAATCTGAAAAAAATATATAATCTGAAGCTTATTACTAACTACTAACAGTATAAATTTTATTGAGATATCTCAAGTAGTTTCGAAGAAATTTCATTTAAACGTTAAGGGTTGTCACCTCCGCAACTCCCTTAATATTAGGGGTAGCAAATGAATTAATAATACTAAGTACTTACAAAATTGATAATGCAAAAACAAATAATTAATGAGATTTATGCTGTTATCGAACTCGGTATGTCATTTGTAGTGAAAACGTGGTAACATCGCAAATAGCTGCTCGAGTTAGAAGCCTAGAGATATTAGAATAGAGGAGGTAAAGTATAAAGCCTGCTGTAGCGAAAGCGTGACGTCGTTAAAGAGAGAAAGAAATAATGTCAATGTCATTATGTCTCTTATCACTCGGCGCACGGGTACGCACTTAACTTAGTGTTGTGGGGCGTATGCCGAGTAAGAGAGACAAAATGACACATATTATTTCTCTTTCTATGAGCGCCATGCTTCTCTGCAAAAGGATTTAAATGTAGTTTTTCATGTGTTTCCAAAAGCGAATGAGTGTTATGTAAATATTACTAATGTATTTGGGCAAATGGAAAAAGTTGACAGATTGAAAGTGTGAAAAAAAGTTCTCCGAATTAAAAGAAAATCCCAATTAATACAAAAGTTTGTTTTAAACATTTTAAAAAAGAAGATTATATTCTTCCAGGTTAGTAAAATTATTTATTCTTGAACAGTCATTTGTTTTTTTTTTTTTTGGAATTTCTGTACGTGTGTCAAACAAAAATTCCTTATTAGATAACATTTTTCGGATTATATTATTAATTTTTATACAAAAATAAAATGTAAATAGTAAACATTTATAAGTTAGAATTTTACCGGTAACAATACAAAAGAATTGCGAGGATATGTTTGCATTTTTCACCTTCACCGGCTTTACAAGAGTATTTCATACATAAAATTTCCCCTGTTCTACTGTTGATGTGCCATTTATCTTAAACACGACTGTTCGCAATTGGACCGTGGATATACATGCTGCATGAATTTTCGTTATGTTGGGTGCGACAGTTTGGTCATCGATTATTCCACACCCAAAGAAAAGATTTGATTTTAAAAGTTTTTCACAAGGTGTGGAATTCCTTTGGGCAGGATTTGTACCGGTTTTTTTGCAAATATTGCCAATTGTTAATAATATTTTTGAAAAATACTGTCACACTCCCTATGCTTCACACGTTACAAATTTAAATCTGCATCCATATTTCGGCCATCTTAATAATAATCATAGTAGGCTCCGCCCACAGGTAAGTTCCAGTAGGAACAACTACCAACAAGTTACAATGTTGTCACGTTTCATTATATAAAAAGGGGGACTTGTTTTATTTAATTAATTTTTAACAAAATAAAACGTCCCGTTATTTATCCCTCCTTAAGATTCTTTCAAAAAAAAATTAGTTTCTTTTAAATAATGGTTTAAACAGTGTGAATATTTAATTTTTATGAGCTATTATCAGAATAAGAGTGTCTTAGATATTTTATGCTAAGATGTAATTTGTGGGAGGCAAAAATTTTGCTTCTCGGAGGCACAATCGCAGAGAGGATTTGCAAATTTTATTTTTATAAGCATATAATCAATGTGATTTATGGGAATGTGGATGGGAGGCGGAGGCTTTTGCCTTTCGGGAGGCAAATTTTTGCCTCCTACTCCGCCTCCTCTTTGCATTCCCACAAACACACTACTCAAATGGAAGGAAAATTTGAGTGGATACAACACAAGCTACACTATGGAGATTTCTTCAGTAGCATGGATGGATGAATGCAGAAGAGACCAAAATTTTTCACTTTCTGCTTCAACTGATAAAGTAAAAAGTTGTTTGGATTAAAAATTTCAATTTTAATATTCACTATTAAGAAAAAAACAACTGTTGTATATGGAACTAATGTAAAAGAAATAGTAAATGTTTCACATACTGTAGCTTCATAAACAGAAATTAATTTAAACTATTTTGGATACTTCCGCTAAGTTGACAATATATATTATCTTTATACATTACAATTTTTCTTCAGATTAAGAACTAAAGTTAAGATTCAAGATTATATTTAATAATAATATGTGATCTCATTGTTAATTCTGTTAAATAAGCCAGTTAATAATTACTTTTTTTTTCATTAAAGAACAATTCAGAAACATAAAACCAGGGTTCATAAGTCTCTAATGTTCTGGTATACGTTATTTAATATTATATAATGCTAAATGGAGCTCCCATGTTTTCAAAAATATAAAAATATCTAGAAGCTTATGAATACGGGCCTAAGGCCTAAGTCGTTTTTTAAAGCAACATTTAAGTGTGACTGGTTCAAGGCTACCACGACCTTGCCCTTCATATTTCTATTTCATAGACAATTTAGCAGTCTCGTTGAGATATAAAAGACAACATTATATTTTCTATCAAATTTAAGCAGTATGTTTGATTGTCAGCTTAATTAGCAATTTCTAAATTTATATTTTCAACTTCATGAAAGTGTCCAGAAGAGTTCAAATTAACTTCTGTTTATAAAGCTATACTATGCGAAATATTCACTATTTTTCTGCGTTAGGTCAACATGCAATGCAATCTTTAAAGTCTTTAGGTTTTCCAAGGCGTAATAATAAATATTTAAATGGAAATATTTAATCCAAACATATTTTTACTTTGTCAATTAAGGCAGAAAGTGAAAAATGTTGGTCTCTTCTGCATTCGCGCACGTAGGCTACTGAAGAAATTTCGATAGTGTGTGTATATTTTCTTATTATTAACTTAAATTTTTCTCGATTAGTTTTTATAACATTTTATATAAAAGGTATCTTTTATGTGAATTAAAAGTTATTCTCTTAATTACAATCAAATTTTTATAGTTGTCCTAGTTTCCATTCTATACTCTTTAAACTATATTATATTGAAGAACTTAATATTGTCACTGTACTAAGAGAAATGTAGAGACTGCTAAGGTCTTGAAAGGGGCATATTTAGAAATGCAACTTTGTTGGATCCCGACTTACACTAAAAGTTATTTTAGATTTTAATAAGTAGTACATTACTGGACTGTAAAAACTTGACAGAGTAAACTAGAATATTTTTATTTCTGAAAATTACTTGAAATGTAATTATTTTACAAATACTGAAAATTGTAATATTCAAACTATTAATTTCAGTTACACTGAAAAGTACCAGACAAAAAACAAAATTAAAATCAAAGAATTCACCAAACAAATTTGACGGAAACCCTTTAAATTCGATTGGAAGGTTGTTTCTTTAGTTCCTTGGTTCCTAACTAGTGGGTCGCGACCCGCAAGGGGTCGCCTTGGCTTTTTTTTGGGGGGTCGTCGGTTATCAATTTTAAAAACCAAAATTAAATTTTAAAATTTAAAGGTAGGTGTTAAAATATTAATAACCTATTTATGCTTGGTAACACACGAGATATTCGACATAATCAGTGGAAGGTTGGCGCACGCATCTCTCCTTATGCCGAAGCGAAATCTGACTGGGGCAAGCTAGCCAGGTAGTCCGCAGCGATCGCGACAGTCCATTGCCCTCTCGAAGAAACGTGTAAAAGAGAGAAGCTTGACGTTCCGCCGCAATCGGGAGAGTACTCCCAACTGATATATAAGCAACGATCAGAGCCGTTGGGGACAGTGTACAGATAAATTGTCGCGCTCAGTAAACTTGTTATCTAATGTTAAATCGTTATAGTGTTCTTTTTATCGTTTGTATATGAATAGTTCGTTGTTAGTTAGTGTCTTGTTTGATTCGAAAAACGGTACAATACTAGGATAGTCCGTCACAATTCGTCTTTAATAGGCACGCCTAGAAAAATACTCTTCTATTAATTACCGTTTTGGTAAGCAAAAACATTAAATAATGTTAATTCAAAATTTTTAAACATTTTTTAAAATTATGTATTTTGAAGTATTTTATTTTCCAGATATCAATGTCATGGACAAAAGAAGAAAATATTTAGAGAACTATTTAAAATTTGAATTTTCAACTGTTATTAATAACGGCGCACAGTGTGTCGACTAGTACAAGTTAGCTGGACAAAATTATTTTTTCACTTATTTCAATTGTTTATGTATATTCTAGGCATATTAAGTTATTTTAAGAAAAAATTCATCGCGTTGGGTTTTTTTATGGGCGTGGCTAATTTTTTCCCCTAAATTAGTCAGCTACGCAGACATATTTAACGATAACTCGGGAACAACTTGTCAGATTTTTATAAATAAAACATTAAAAAATGCGTAACAAAATTTTATTAAAGTTGATTGAATATTATTTAATTCTATCTTTTATCGTTTTGGAGTTATTTAGAAATTAATGGAGAGAAAAAAAATTTTTTCCTGTAAAATTCATTATTTTTTTCAGTAAAAAAAGCGCAATAACAAAAGAAAAACAAAATATTATACATTTTTCTGACAGCTGCGCATCTGGAAAATAAAATAAGGTATTAATCATGAAAATCGGTTAATAAATGTGGGTTTTATTCACAATTTACCGCAGATACTCAATATCGATAAAATTTGTGTAATACAGCCACCCTTGCATATCGCGGTAGGACTGCATCAGCTTAGCAGGTAGATAACGGAACTAAAGGGCAAGGGTATTTTGTATGGTTATTAGAATTAAAAATTATAATACAGTGTCTTTCATTTAGCTGCATTCCGCTTACCTGTATTTTTTGTCCAGCTGCACAAAACATTGGTATAACAAAAACAAAATATTCTGCGTATGTGCACGAATTTTTCTACAAACTTGAATGTGCAACTAAATGAAAGACACTGTATTATTATTTTTAATAATAACCAGATGAAAAATCATTTATTGCATTTGTCAATTAAAAATAAAACAATTAATCCATATTACTTAGTTTTATTGACACAGAAAGGATAAACTCAAATAATACCTGCCTTTCAGGTAGGTAACTTGTGCATTATACATACATAAGTAGTTGGTAACTTAAAATGTTTTTGATTTTTTTAAGGTACATATTTCTTGCTGTTCGGTTCAAAAAAAAAATTGTTTTTGAAAATTCCAGTCAAAAATTGTTTTTGTTTAATTTTAAAATAAATGTTATAAATGCTCTGTAATAAATTTAGCATAATGACAGTGACTGTAATTATATGTAAAATAAAAATACTCATTTATTGATAAAGAAAAATTTACAAGTCAAGGTTTACATGCTTAGTACAAGCACTACATAACTAAAAATAGTAGCTGAACCTAATAATCATCATCAGAGTCTTCTGATGAGTCGTTTACTGTATAATCGTCATCATTTTGTGGCATTGTGCGACAATATGATGACGATTCCAATCTTGACTCTTCTATGCTAGGGCTTACAATTAACTTTAATACATCTGTACATATTTTTTTTCCGGCTTTTTTTTGGGAATCTGTCGAAGGCTATTGATCAAAGGATCAGATGTTATAATTAACATGCACAGTAAGTCTCTATTCGTGGCAACACGCGAGCACTTGCTGGTGTTGTACTCCCTAAATCTGCGGCAATCTTTGTTCCGTGCTTCTTGAGCCTCTTCGGAAAGCTGCCCAATTGGAAGCAATGCCGCTTTGATGACTTCTGTGCTGTGAATTAATATTTTATGCACAGTAGCAGGCATACAGTACCACGAATAGAGACTAAGATAATGTTTTCTGGTTTCAAGACAAAATTTTTTGAATTCAACTAAGTTTTATCTCGAATCCAGAAGACAATGTTCTCAAAATAACATCAAACTTTTTTTATAATTGTAACATCCAACCCTGTGATCTGAGCACTCATCTCAGCATTGTTAAAAAAGCGACGGGCTGTATTTCCATCATTTGAAGAACCAAATCCTGGCTTTGGTTTATCTACAATGAGTCCCATCTCGTTCTTAAATTTCAATTTGATTTCCTCGGAACGAACCTTGATATCTGCTTTGTCTTCGTTGCTTCTAGCCTGCCATTTCTTAATATTCAACTTGTAACTGATATGTAAAAGACATTCGAAGCAACGAATCCAAGCATGAAGTGTAGATAAACCAAAGCCAAAATGTTCTTGATTGCTGTTAAACATCGCGGGGTCATCGTTCATCGTCTTGGGGGTGGCGCCACAGATGAAACACTTTTGGGATGAACTAGTTTCCGTTAAGGCGTTACACACCTTTCCGTCTGTCATTGTCAGCAAAAGTTCGTGTTTTACAGAGATTTGAGAATCACCAAAGTTGATAAGTGTTGGAAGAAGAGCATTAACTTCTTCCAACAATCTATTTGTCTCCACTAACGTGAAGTCGTTCGTTTCTTTGGCAAATATAAATTTGATTGGGCGACAATACAAAGTTGATGAAGGCCGAGGATTTTGCCAAATAATTTTGGACCCATCATATAACTTAAGGGGGGAACTAAAGAAAATGCGAAAAGAAACTCGTCCGTATATTCAGTGTTCTCAAATCTCTGTTTGTATGTGCTGTGCCCAGAACTTCCATCACATCCCCATTTACTAACAAGTGTAAACGATGAACTTGTTGGGAGCACACTGCTGATAACTTCATTCTGTGCTAATACTAGACGTTCCACTGTTTTATTTAATAAGGCTTGCAAATTTATTTCAGCACGAGTTTCTGTTATAGCAATGTGTTCCTCTGCAGGGTAACAGGCCTGTTTGGACTTTTTTAAACTAAAATATGACGGAAACACATTATGCCCCGCCTTCATGGACCACTTCCTAGTTTGTTTGTAAGAATGCGTTGTTGACTTAGAATCTATATAGTAAGCTAAGGCTTCGTCACTACTTAATTGCCTAGGATTAACGGAACTGGTATTTTTAGACTTAATAATATTATCTGGGCTCTCACTAATGTCTCTAATCACATTGGCAATTTTCCTTTGCTCGGCTGAACGCACAGCAATTTCGGCAGCAGTCACCAATTCACTGACACTTCGGGATTCTACGAGATCCACGACGCGACGTTTCTTCGTCTTAAACGACGATTCCTCGAAATCTTTGCGAGGTCTTCCTGCAGGAGTCACATTCTCACTTGATGTTGAAGGTTGTGGCGCAAAAGAACTCGCAGTAAACTGTATGTCTGCTTCATCCAACCAATTCTTATTTTTAATTAAAAAACGCTCCTTCGACTTTCCTGAAGCCAACCATTTGGCACCAAACTTATTAGACAAGTTGGATATCTTCAACTTTATTTCTTTTTGGCTGCTTTCAGTAATGTCACCAAAGTGAAATTTTGAAGAAAGAAAGTCATATACACGCGAGTTTTTTTCATTCTTCGTGTGTTTCAACCATTCCTCAAAAAAGGCTACCCTTGAAATAGAGTAAACGTGTTCTGGAAAAAAAGAAAAAAAAACATGTTGTACTGAAGTGTGCTAAACAATATGTGTATTTTTACGAAGAATAAAGTTATTTCTGTGTAATATCTAAAAACTAGCCCGGATAGAGGTGAATGTCTGTATATTCTGAACTTTCAAAGTTTTTTTTTTTTAAACACGCTAAAATATATAGGCTATTTAAAAAAAATACTAAAAATTCAAATTAATAGATTCTGATTAAAAAAATACATTAAAAAATAGTGCTTACCCTCAGTATTAATATTCATCACAAAAACTTTTACAATATTACAATATGTCACTATAAGATGTGCACGAAAGTGTCGCACAGTGTGTCGCGTAGAACATGCTAGGTGGACAAATTCATGTTATGATTTCCAGGAAATCTTATTTGCAAAACGTAAACAACACCACCAAACCCCGAATTCCGAGAAAAGGTTGTTTATCAAATTTGCAAGTGGCGATCATAAGCGTCAGAAGTCAGGTAAGGAGTTTAATGCAGCTCTTTCAATCAATCAGTTGCAATTTAGCGACACTTTCGTGCACATCTTATATGACATATTGTAATATTGTGAAAGTTTTTTTGTGATGAATATTAATACTGAGGGTAAGTACTATTTTTTAATGTATTTTTTTAATCAGAATCTATTAATTTGAATTTTTAGTATTTTTTTTTAAATAGCCTATATTTTAGCGTGTTTTTTTTTTAAAAAAAAACTTTGAAAGTTCAGAATATACAGACATTCACCTCTATCCGGGCTAGTTTTTAGATATTACACACAGAAATAACTTTATTCTTCGTAAAAATACACTTCAGTACAACATGTTTTTTTTTTCTTTTTTTCCAGAATACGTTTCCTCTATTTCAAGGGTAGCCTTTTTTGAGGAGTGGTTGAAAACACGAAGAATGAAAAAAACTCGCGTGTATATGACTTTCTTTCTTCAAAATTTCACTTTGGTGACATTACTGAAAGCAGCCAAAAAGAAATAAAGTTGAAGATATCCAACTTGTCTAATAAGTTTGGTGCCAAATGGTTGGCTTTAGGAAAGTCGAAGGAGCGTTTTTTAATTAAAAATAAGAATTGGTTGGATGAAGCAGACATACAGTTTACTGCGAGTTCTTTTGCGCCACAACCTTCAACATCAAGTGAGAATGTGACTCCTGCAGGAAGACCTCGCAAAGATTTCGAGGAATCGCCGTTTAAGACGAAGAAACGTCGCGTCGTGGATCTCGTAGAATCCCGAAGTGTCAGTGAATTGGTGACTGCTGCCGAAATTGCTGTGCGTTCAGCCGAGCAAAGGAAAATTGCCAATGTGATTAGAGACATTAGTGAGAGCCCAGATAATATTATTAAGTCTAAAAATACCAGTTCCGTTAATCCTAGGCAATTAAGTAGTGACGAAGCCTTAGCTTACTATATAGATTCTAAGTCAACAACGCATTCTTACAAACAAACTAGGAAGTGGTCCATGAAGGCGGGGCATAATGTGTTTCCGTCATATTTTAGTTTAAAAAAGTCCAAACAGGCCTGTTACCCTGCAGAGGAGCACATTGCTATAACAGAAACTCGTGCTGAAATAAATTTGCAAGCCTTATTAAATAAAACAGTGGAACGTCTAGTATTAGCACAGAATGAAGTTATCAGCAGTGTGCTCCCAACAAGTTCATCGTTTACACTTGTTAGTAAATGGGGATGTGATGGAAGTTCTGGGCACAGCACATACAAACAGAGATTTGAGAACACTGAATATACGGACGAGTTTCTTTTCGCATTTTCTTTAGTTCCCCTTAAGTTATATGATGGGTCCAAAATTATTTGGCAAAATCCTCGGCCTTCATCCTTTGTATTGTCGCCCATCAAATTTATATTTGCCAAAGAAACGAACGACTTCACGTTAGTGGAGACAAATAGATTGTTGGAAGAAGTTAATGCTCTTCTTCCAACACTTATCAACTTTGGTGATTCTCAAATCTCTGTAAAACACGAACTTTTGCTGACAATGACAGACGGAAAGGTGTGTAACGCCTTAACGGAAACTAGTTCATCCCAAAAGTGTTTCATCTGTGGCGCCACCCCCAAGACGATGAACGATGACCCCGCGATGTTTTAACAGCAATCAAGAACATTTTGGCTTTGGTTTATCTACACTTCATGCTTGGATTCGTTGCTTCGAATGTCTTTTACATATCAGTTACAAGTTGAATATTAAGAAATGGCAGGCTAGAAGCAACGAAGACAAAGCAGATATCAAGGTTCGTTCCGAGGAAATCAAATTGAAATTTAAGAACGAGATGGGACTCATTGTAGATAAACCAAAGCCAGGATTTGGTTCTTCAAATGATGGAAATACAGCCCGTCGCTTTTTTAACAATGCTGAGATGAGTGCTCAGATCACAGGGTTGGATGTTACAATTATAAAAAAGTTTGATGTTATTTTGAGAACATTGTCTTCTGGATTCGAGATAAACTTAGTTGAATTGAAAAAATTTTGTTTTGAAACCAGAAAACATTATCTTAGTCTCTAGTCGTGGTACTGTATGCCTGCTACTGTGCATAAAATATTAATTCACAGCACAGAAGTCATCAAAGCGGCATTGCTTCCAATTGGGCAGCTTTCCGAAGAGGCTCAAGAAGCACGGAACAAAGATTGCCGCAGATTTAGGGAGTACAACACCCGCAAGTGCTCGCGTGTTGCCACGAATAGAGACTTACTGTGCATGTTAATTATAACATCTGATCCTTTGATCAATAGCCTTTGAGAGATTCCCAAAAAAAAGCCGGAAAAAATATGTACAGATGTATTAAAGTTAATTGTAAGCCCTAGCATAGAAGAGTCAAGATTGGAATCGTCATCATATTGTCGCACAATGCCACAAAATGATGACGATTATACACTAAACGACTCATCAGAAGACTCTGATGATGATTATTAGGTTCAGCTACTATTTTTAGTTATGTAGTGCTTGTACTAAGCATGTAAACCTTGACTTGTAAATTTTTCTTTATCAATAAATGAGTATTTTTATTTTACATATAATTACAGTCAGTGTCATTATGCTAAATTTATTACAGAGCTCAGTATTAATATTCATCACAAAAACTTTCACAATATTACAATATGTCACTATAAGATGTGCACGAAAGTGTCGCTAAATTGCAACTGATTGATTCAAAGAGCTGCATTAAACTCCTTACCTGACTTCTGACGCTTATGACTCGCCACTTGCAAATTTGATGATAAACAACCTTTTCTCGGAATTCGGGGTTTGGTGGTGTTGTTTACGTTTTGCAAATAAGATTTCCTGGAAATCATAACATGAATTTTGTCCACCTAGCATGTTCTACGCGACACACTGTGCGACACTTTCGTGATGATGACGATTATACAGTAAACGACTCATCAGAAGACTCTGATGATGATTATTAGGTTCAGCTACTATTTTTAGTTATGTAGTGCTTGTACTAAGCATGTAAACCTTGACTTGTAAATTTTTCTTTATCAATAAATGAGTATTTTTATTTTACATATAATTACAGTCAGTGTCATTATGCTAAATTTATTACAGAGCATTTATAACATTTATTTTAAAATTAAACAAAAACAATTTTTGACTGGAATTTTCAAAAACAATTTTTTTTTTGAACCGAACGGCAAGAAATATGTACCTTAAAAAAATCAAAAACATTTTAAAATACCAACTACTTATGTATGTATAATGCACAAGTTACCTACCTGAAAGGCAGGTATTATTTGAGTTTATCCTTTTTGTGTCAATAAAACTAAGTAATATGGATTAATTGTTTTATTTTTAATTGACAAATGCAATAAATGATTTTTCATCTGGTTATTATTAAAAATAATAATACAGTGTCTTTCATTTAGTTGTACATTCAAGTTTGTAGAAAAATTCGTGCACATACGCAGAATATTTTGTTTTTTGTTATACAATGTTTTGTGCAGCTGGACAAAAAATACAGGTAAGCGGAATGCAGCTAAATGAAAGACACTGTATTATAATTTTTAATTCTAATAACCATACAAAATACCCTTGCCCTTTAGTTCCGTTATCTACCTGCTAAGCTGATGCAATCCTACCGCGATATGCAAGGGTGGCTGTATTACACAAATTTTATCGATATTGAGTACCTGCGGTAAATTGTGAATAAAACCCACATTTATTAACCGATTTTCATGATTAATACCTTATTTTATTTTCCAGATACGCAGCTGTCAGAAAAATGTAAAATATTTTGTTTTTCTTTTGTTATTGCGCTTTTTTACCGAAAAAAATAATGAATTTTACACGAAAATTTTTTTTTTCTCTCCATTAATTTCTAAATAGCTCCAAAACGATAAAAGATAGAATAAAATAATATTCAATCAACTTTAATAAAATTTTGTTACGCATTTTTTAATGTTTTTATTTATAAAAATCTGACAAGTTGTTCCCGAGTTATCGTTAAATATGTCTGCGTAGCGTAGTAATTTAGGGGAAAAAAATAGCCACGCCCATAAAAAAACCAACGCGATGAATTTTTTCTTAAAATAACTTAATATGCCTAGAATATACATAAACAATTGAAATAAGTGAAAAAATAATTTTGTCCAGCTAACTTGTACTAGTCGACACACTGTGCGTCGTGATCCTTCTAGGCACTAAAATTTCATGGAAGTCCGTAAGTATAGCATTAATTTTACCTAGTTTTTGTGAGTAGAGTTTGAGAACACTATCTTTATAATTAATGAGATATCGGTCATAATGTCACCCTAATTAATTTTCTAACAACTGCTTGAAGTCTTTTATACGATGACTGTATCACTATGTCCGCATTCAATTTTGGTGGACGAATTCGGGGGACAATTTTTGGGGGAGTGGTAGAAACCTTCACTGATGTCTCTATATTCTCCTGCTCATTAGCATTATGGGTTAGGTTATTAATACAGGCTTAGCTAATTTTGGGTATATATTTTTTTAATTTTCGAAACTTTTAGAGTTTATTCCCGAACAAACTAATGTGTCTTGTCTAAATTGAGCTATAAGGTGTTGTAAAGCCTTCAGGACTTTGATAAATATAACTATTTGGGCTAATCGAGCCTTTTGAACACCATTACCTTTCTAAAAATAAAGTTGGTTCACCAATCAAGTTTTTATTGGCATATCTACTAAAATATCAGAACAATGTCCAGTCACTTGCATAAGAATAAAACTGGAATGTCGAGCCTCTTGCGCTTCGATCCCGACCAGAGCTTGTCTCATTGTTATTTTCTAGATTGTCCAGCCGCCATTGTAGTCTCGCTATTTGAGCCATGTTGTTACTGTGTTACTAACCCGGCATCTATCTATTCTAGAAAGCGATTTAGATCTTTTGCCTTTTTTTCCAAATCTTGTATTGTATTTACTAAAAACGTAGAGGTATTTGATGACGAAAATATGATTTTTGTTTTAATTTATATATATATATATATATATATATATATATATATATATATATATATATATATATATATATATATATATATATATATATATATATATATATATTATATATATATATATATATATATATATATATATATATATATATATATATATATATATATATATATTGTCCTGTTGTATTATTAGAGATATTTTGGTAGCAAAAATAATATTTCTGTATTTTCATGGCATTTTTTGGAAACATGTATTCAGTTGAGACAGAAATAATACTTTGGAAATTTTAAAAAATTTTCATATACTGTGACATGTTGGATTGGTACCAGAAATAATGTATTTTTTCATTTCTTTTTTTCAAACATCGTAAATTTTGTAAACTATGGGGACAAAAGCATAATTTATTCTATACAAATAAAATATAAACTCAATGCAGAAATGGATTTTTCGCTCGCTAATTTATTTGACTGAAAACAGCACAAAACAGTTAAAGGTAAATCTAATAGTAAGTTTCGACAGAAATATATAAGAGTGCATCTAAGTATGGTTTAATTGCAGAAATTCATGTAGCAGCCACTTGAACAGAATTGAACTAAACGCAGCAACTAAAATGGGGAAGGTTTGTGTAGGTAAAATTGTTTTATTCTGAAACAAAGAATTTACTCATTTTTTTTTAAAGAAAACTCAAGAACACTGTGTCTAGGTATATATAATTATACCTAGTTGTGAAGCCTAATTTGATCATTTGTCTTATGGCCGATCTTGTTTAAGCAAATTAAAAGTCAGCATTTAGAGGACATATTTGAGGATATAAAACTGTTATTTAAGCATTACTTATATCTAAGTATTGCATGGCATGAATGAAATCAAAAATGGGTGACATGATTTGTACACTCAAATGATCATTCTTGCTTGTCGACTGCACAAGTAAGAGAGAACATTGATCTGAATAAGTAAAGTGCTTAAGATAGGAATATATATTTTTACTAAATTACTAAATTAGAATTAGATACAATAATAACAGCCATTCTTTCACATCGTTTACCTGTAATTCCTGGTTGTCGCTAATACAACCACAGCACACCTTTTAAAAATATAAAAATAAATTCCAAAATATAATGAACAATTCCGATACTGTTTTGACCGATATTTGATGGAACTACATTATAACTAATGACAGAATTTCGAATTTATCTTATGTTCCACGTAACTTCTTATACGTTGTGACTTGTGTTTCGCTAAACTATAGCTTCTTCAGATGAGGTCCGATATAAACTCATGTAGTTTTCATAGTTGCGTATATGTTATACTTGAAACCTTCAGATAATAATTTCATGCATTTATTATTAAAATTAGTGGTACTTAAATTAATAAATCTGTCGTAGAAAGTATAGTCTGTAAATTGTTTGATATTATATTTGTTTTGATGACAAGTGATTAGTGAACCTTTTATGTGGGATACCTTTTGTGAATGATGGAATTAATTTTATTCCTAGTATTATTATCGAGATCATCGAGGTGTACTTAGTGTAATCTAAGGGTTAGTTCAGTGTGTGTTACCTTAAAGTATATATTAAATGTGTCTCTCTTTTTGTACTAAATCCTTCTTGTATCCATTTTCTTAACCCCTCTGCGAGCCTAGCTCTTACTGCACGGCTTGTATTTTTGGTTTTAAGATTCACACAGCAGAGACAAGGGATTAGAGTCAGTTTCCATTACATTATATACTTCAGGAACATTTATATCGAGCCTCGTGCGAAGAGCAAAACACGCATTTTGACAATAAGAAAATTAACTTCGAAAAATAGCAAAAATTAATATATATGCTATGCTTCATGTTAACTTTGCTAGCACCAATGTACTAGAGATACGCCAAAAAATTTTTTGTAGAATTTATTTCAGAAATATCTTCGAATTTTTATGTCTTAATACAGAATATATCTTTCAAATTATCAAACAAGAAAAAGATTACTACTTTTTACTTATTTTGTTGTAAACCACCTATTTTTTTTATTAATATGTTACTATATTGTTTTGCCCTTTAGCTACGCCTGTGAGTTTAATACAAAGCCATAGTTTAACAATAACCAATTCTCAACAAAAGATATACTGTGTACATTTACAAATAGCTCAGTAAAACTACTTTCTACAATTAATTATTTTCTTTGTAAACTTCTTGATGGTACCGAGAAGTCGCCAAACTCTGTAATCATTCGGATGATAGGTAAATATTTGTTAGCTAAAGTTAAGAATACGCCTATGGTAAATTTTGGAGAGTAAACGTATAAAATAATAGGCAGTCAGCTAGAGAAGGCATTATTACATTATCATTATTATTCTTAGTTAATTAACAAAAGACATAGAAGGCATTATTATTAACAATAACATCAAGTATTAAATATTGTTATTACGAGCAATGATATTATTATATTCATACCAAGCTAATAAGTATTATAAAATTTACTTAATGGAAAGTTAGTAGTTTTATCATGTGTTATTTTTAATCGACTTAGAAACCAGTAAAGCAACGATCGATTACGACATTGGTGGTACCGGAAAACAGTGTAAGGTTACAACATTGGTGGCAGCAGAAAATAAGGGTAAGCTGCAGGAAAAACCTATAAGTGGAAACTACAAAGTATTAACTGAAGGAGCGCAAAGATGCAGCAGGGAGATATAGCAGATTCCTAAAAGAAAAGCAACTGCCCAGAGAAGGAAGCAAGGGAAAAATCTGAAGGTACGCGGAGACGTAGCAGATTTCCAAATAATATAAGAGGAGAGTGCGTAGATCATTGACAGTGAAATGTACATGTAAGTCCTTTATCTTATTTTTCTTTGGTGACACTGTTTTTAAGTTAGTTAAGAATTAAAAAAAGTTACAATTTGAATATATATATATATATATATATATATATATATATATATATATATATATATATATATATATATATATATATATATATATATATATATATATATATATATATATATATATATATATATATATATATATATATATATATATATATATATATATATATATATATATATATATATATATATATATATATATATATATATATATATATATATATATATATATATATATATATATATATATATATATATATATATATATATATATATATATATATATATATATATATATATATATATATATATATATATATATATATATATATATATATATATATATATATATATATATATATATATATATATATATATATATATATATATATATATATATATATATATATATATATATATATATATATATATATATATATATATATATATATATATATATATATATATATATATATATATATATATATATATATATATATATATATATATATATATATATATATATATATATATATATATATATATATATATATATATATATAGATATATATATATATATATATATATATATATATATATATATATATATATATATATATATATATATATATATATATATATATATATATATATATATATATATATATATATATATATATATATACATATATATATATATATATATATATGTATTTATATATATATATATATATATATATATATATATATATATATATATATATATATATATATATATATATTTATATATATATATATATATATATATATATATATATATATATATATATATATATATATATATATATATATATATATATATATATATATATATATATATATATATATATATATATATATATATATATATATATATATATATATATATATATATATATATATATATATATATATATATATATATATATACATACATATATCTTAATAAAATGATTTGCTTAGACGCCTTCGATTTACTTAACCCGATAGATTCATTTGATGGCTATGGTCGGGGAAATTCTTTTCAATTTTTCATAAAAAATTGAGATGCAATGATGCAAATCGTAAAGGAAGATCAAAAAGATAAATTAGCTGACTTAATTTGCGGTACTAAACTTAAGGGAAAAGCTCAGGAAATAACCCATTTTAAAGAATCTTAAAATTGGGAAGAAATTAAAGATTTTTTAATTGAACAGTTTACTGATAAAACACCACCCATGCATTTTTTAACCTTACTGATGAATATGAGGCAACAATATAGGGAAAATATTAAGGAACAGGGGGACAGGATTAAAAATATATGCAATAAATATAAAGAAAGTTGCTATTTACAAAATGAAGCTAAAATTTTATTGGATAACATCAACTCAACTTTAGTAAATATTTTTAGGAAAGGGCTAATTAATGAAAAAATTCAAATTAGGGTACTAACTTCCAATTAGATAAAGCAATCGCTATAGCTATAGAGACAGAATTAGAAAAAAATGAGGTATTTAAAAACAATAGAAATATAAATCTAGTTCGAAACCAAAGACAGTTTTCTAATTTACAGCCAGATCCAAATTTTTCTTGTCTTTTCTGTAAAAAAAAATAATCACAACCTCCCAGTGTCGATCTTTATGTAATTTCGAGCGAACTCAAAGAAATCAATATAATTTGAACTCAAATTTTTCAAGCCAAAATTCAAACAGAACTCCTAGGTCAACCCAATACCAATCAACCTATCAAACAAGACCTAACTTTAATAATATTAATTTTCAAAATCATAGAAGATATAATCACAATTTTAAACAACATACACTAGTGATGGGATAATTCGAATTAAAAATAATCGGTAATCCGATTATTGAAATAATCGGCATCATCCGATTATGAAAACCTAAGAATCGAATTATATATAATCGATCATAAAATCTAAAATCACTAAAATCGTAAACAAAAGTCAACAACAAAACACTCGGATTCTCGGAAGCGATAAAATCAAATATCCAAATTAGGATTCCCCGCAGTGCAATATTGCCATTAATAGGAAAATTTACCTAGATTTTGTTTTTTAAAAAAGTAAATCTGCAATATTTTGTACTATTTTTAACGGATTTGACTTAGTGCTTGCACGCTCCATATTAGTGAATTCCGCACCACCTAAATATAGACTTTCAAAAATACACTCTTTGATCACAGAATTGTATCCACATCGTTGGCTTTGTTACTATCAAGTTCCAAATCAGGCACCGGATAACCAAATAATTCAAATAACCTATTTTATCCTAAATGACATTAAAAACGATTTCACTCCACTAGCCACGGCAAATAAGATTTGAATTTGTTACTTGAGGTTTTATGTTTTATTTACTTTAATTGGTTGCATTATACATATATACTGGGGTAAGTTGTTCAAAATTAGGTCGGCACAAATTTTCTAATTTGATTGCCTCAGCAGCTCCAGAAATAAACAAGTTAGCAATAGTATCGACTTAATTTTGAAAACCCTGTATATAAGAAAATTTTTTGTGTTATATCGGTGTATAAAGACAAAAATAATTTGTTTAAAAATAAACTCTTAAAATTTGATATAAATATATAAGAATAGGTATGTTATGTTCATCGCTTTGGTCAACTAGTAACTTTTATATAAAATATTATTAAAATCTGAACAAATGTAAAATAAAAAGGATAACTTAATTTCAGCTACTATTTACTATTTACTACTCTCAACTTTGGAAAAAAATGAAAATATTTCATATATCCTCCGTCAACTAATAATAAAAATAAAAATTAACATATTGGCAGTCTTAAAAAATAAAACAATTCTATCTAAACTTTAGGTGTAGGTATTAGTACTAACATAGTAGGTAGGTTGTATACCCAATGGAATGATAATAATTAGTAACCTATCTATGCTATCATTACGAATCGCTATCAATACTGTGAATTTAAGAAAACAATATAATCCAAATTTGTAGTTTATTTTGCCTACAGTTTGTCCACTGTCCGGTTTTGGAAAAAACTCTCTCAGAAGTCACAGATGTGCAAGGAACGCAGAGATGATATTTCATAGCAAGTTCGTACAATTCAGGTAAAATCAGCTTGTGTTTCGTCCAGAATAATTGTATAGGATCTTGAGTTCTTTCTAGTGGCGCCAATTCTAAATATTGACGTATCATTAACGCAGCCATTGTGGGTGGTGTCGAAAATGTTGAAATACAGGATATCATCAAAGTGTGCCCAAATGCCTTTCGATTTTTTCGGTATAGATTCAACATCTGATCGTTGTCGAGTGTCGTCAGGTTTTCTGCGTTCCTCTGTTATTAATGTCTGGGCAGAATTTGCCTTTTCCTCTGAACCGAATCCATATTTTTTGAACCTAGGATCCAAAAAAATGCTTTGGAGGCAATTTTATTAGTTTGAAAATGCGCCAGACGACGAGTTACGGTATCCAAAATTTTTTTTCTCAATTCTTCGCCAGTTTCAGTCTGGGTTGTAAGATATTTAATTTCGATTTGGAATCCTCGAATTAAAGGAATGACTAATGATATGGTGGGGTATTTTTCTCCGGAGAACACCGTGGTTAGTTCATTTGCGGGTTGTAACATTTCCAGACAATCCTCAAGAACTTTCCATTCTTCGGCATCTAAAAACTCCGGAGATGTTGATAAATTTGTAACAACAGATAACGGATTCTTCATACATAGTAACCTCTCAATCATTATGAAGGTACTGTTCCATCTTGTAGAAACCTCCTGTTTCACTTTTAACTTTGGCAAAGCCATCTGTTCTTGCACTTTTTTTAATTTGTCGTTTGCTAGAACACTGTGTTTGAAATATCCAACAAGTGCCTTATATTTTTTCAAAATTTTATCTAATTCCTCGATTGTAGAAACAGCTTCGGTTATGCTTAAATGAAGTGTATGGGCAATGCAGGGGTGGTGGTGTTTCTGAAGAAAATCATTGATTGCTTTCTTGATATTAGCGCCGTTGTCAGAAACAACAGTTACAATTTTATTTGCAATATTCCACTTGTTAAAAATGTTTGTCAACGCATTAGCAATATTTTCGCCTGTACAAATATGTGAACCAACTATTTCATTTGTAGCTAACACTCGCGATGTTAAACGATCATTGTATATAAAATGACACGTCACTGTAAGATATCCCCTAGTGCTGTCGGATGTCCATATATCTGTTGATATGGCAACATTCTCTACTTTCTGCAACATATTTTGTAACTCTGACGCTGCCTTTTCGTATCGTTTAGGTAAAATATCGTATGCTAGTTTTTTTCTGCTCGGAGGAGTATAGCGTGGTTCTAATTCACGAGTGTATTCCAAAAACCCCTCATCTTCTACAGGGGATAATGGTTGGTAGTCTTTAATGATCATTTTCAGTAGCGCAGAATCAATTCTCGCTAGTTTCGATTCAAGAAGTATATTTGTTTCCTTCATTCCAAAAAGTTTTAATTGTTTCGGTGGTCTAACATTTTTTTTTGTTAAATTAGAACTAATAAAAGTACCTATTTTTATATTGGTACTCTTGGTAGTAGTATTCAATATTTCTATTTCTGATGTAGCACTTGAAGGTCTGGCACTTGAAGAACTTAGCGTAATAGTTTCGGATTCGGATGACGGAGTTTGTGTATTTTCTGAGGAACAACCTGGTTTTTCTATTGTCTTTTCATTTGCTTCATTTATAGATTGTTCTGTTTCAGTGTCTTTTGGAGAAATTTCTAGTTTTATAGTGGGTTGTATTCTTAATAAATGTTGCTTCAAATTTGTTGTTCCGCCAAAATATTTTATTATTTTATCGCATATCTTGCAAGAAAGCTTGTTTACAGTCAATTTTTTTTAAACCAGTTCCACACCAGCGAATGTTTGTTACAACCAGGCCTCATTTTCCGTTTTCTTTATAAATTTTACTTTTAACTTTAATTATTCAACACTCAACTAACAGTCAACATCCAACACTAATACTCACGGAACGACGATTCATCCATACTACTAAAAATAAAAATAATAAATAATTTAATTAATCGGCATGCCTGGAGTTCGAGTTTCGTTTCGGCGAATCGGCAAAATCGAACAATTCCGATTAAATTTTATAACAAAGCGATGAACGCAACATCAAAGGCAGTAGGGGATGGGATGATTTTTAATTCTAATTATAATCCGATTATTAAAATCATTCATAACCTGAGAATCCGATTATTGCAATAATGCGATTATGCCCACCACTAACATACACCACGCCGCTTTTCAAATCACAATAACCAGCATTTCCAAAGAAATACAAATCACGATTTTAATAACTATAGGAATAATGTCAGTCATGAGAACAGTTAAATTCACATATACATTCTCCGATAACTCAACCTCAGCCCCAGCAATCAAACGAACAACCTCGTGAAATCTTTCCGGAAAACTTTACATATTTAAATCAAAACGGAAAAGCCAAAATAAGCGTGAGTGATATCATAAAACATAACCAAATCATACAAATCAATACTAGTCACAGAAAATAATAAACTAGACATAATTAAAATAGAATCAGTAGATGCAAAACTCAATAGTATATCTTTTGTTAGACATCGGTGTTTTATTAAAATTATCTAAATTAAAAAACCATAACATTAATACAAATCGCATTATAGAACTAAAATGTATCAGTAGGCAACCCACGTATACCCTAGGTGTTTGTACTATAACAATTACATTACAAAATAATAAAACCATAACACATCCTTTTCACATACTATCTGATAATATTCCCTTAAAAAATGAGGGCATTCTAGGACGCCATTTTTGCAAAAATATAAAGCTAAAATAAACTATGAAGACGAAATTATAAATTTCCAAGATAATTTTTTCAAAATTTTACCCTCTGATATGGTTGCAATCATCCCTACAAGATTCGAAATCATAATACCCACTTTAGTTAATATTTTTAATACTGAAGGAATCGTTAATTCTAAAAAACTTTCTTATTTAGGATACTCATTAACAAAGGCAAACAATAATCACTCGTGTTAAGTTAGCGTTTTAAATATTTCTAATGAACCAGTAACCATTCGTTTACTTAGAGTCTATATTGAACCACTCTCTAAAGACCACCATGAAATCCTCAATTTTACAGATAATGACCATATTAATCGTTTAGAAAAACTTTAAAAAATCACTCAACCTAAAATGTTTAAATCACGAGGAGAGAAATTTACTATTGGATATATGTATAAATTTTAGCAATATTTTTTTTTTGAAGGTGATAAATTATCTTATGCTAATATCAGAAAACACGCCATTCCAACAGACCGCCTAAAGGGCCAATTAACACTAAATTTTATAGATTACCGTTTAAACATAGGGAAATAATAAATAAACAAACAGATGAAATGTATAATTTCACCTTTACTAAGTCCATGGAATAGTCCTTTATTAGTTGTACCCAAAAAGGCTGATTTTTTAGACACACCCAAATTTGGCGTATGTGTAAATTTTAGAAAAATTAATAAAATTACGACAGGGGCTGATGCATTCCCCTTATCTAATATTACTGATATATTATATTACTGTTATTTTTATCTAGATTTAGCCAGCGACTTTCATCAAGTACAAGTCGATGAAAAAGATAAAATTAAAACAGCGTTGAGAACACCAACAGGTCATGTTTATAATAGAATGCCATTCGGACCAAAAGGAGCTCCAAGAATCTTTCAACGATTAATAAACGATGTTTTAAATTGCCTTAATGGCATAACATGTTTTATTTATTTAGACGACGTCGTAATTTATGCAAATAACTTAAATAAACAAAACGAAAGGCTAATAGAAGTATTCGAACAACTTCGACAACATAATTTATAACTTCAACCTTCTAAATGCGAATTTTTGCGAAAAGAATATGTACTTAGGACCTATTATATCCGAAAATGGTATTAAACCGGACCCAGCAAAAATAGATTGTGTGTCAAAATTTCCACAGCCAAAAGACGCGAACGAGATAAAATCATTTTTGGGTCTAGTAGGGTACTATAGAAAGTTTATAAAAAACTTTGCCAAAATTGCTTTTAACTAAACTACTACGACAAAATGTAGATAGACACGTGATATATCTTTTGAAACTTCCCCACCTGTTCTGCAATACCCTGACTTTTCTAAAGAATTTATCATCACAACTGACACAAGTAATTATGCAGTAGGAGCTATTTTATCCCAAGGTGAAATTAATAAAGCTCGACCAATTGCATTCGCTGGCAGAACTCTAAATAAAGCTGAACAAAATTATTCTACCACGGAAAAGGAACTGGCAGCTAGTCTGGGCAGTAAAACACGTTAGACTATAGCTTTTCAGTACAAAATCCAAAATTATAACAGACCATAAACTCCTACTTTACGTACTTAATATCAAAGAACCCGGTTCTCGATTGAGACGGTTTCAGATTAAAATTCGAAGAATATGACTACGAAGTTCTATATAAAGCAGGTAAAATAAATACAATTTACCAATATAATAATAATGATAAAATATTCCTACTTACAGATAACGAAAATTCATTTAGTGACATTACCTATGCAAGTATTTGGTCATGTTTATTAAACTTAGAAAATCTCCTAAATGACACTAATTCTAAGTTATCATTTATTAAGTATCATTATAATCCTTTGGTTCAATAGGAAATTATTTATCTTATGCTAAGATATATTTTTCAAGATTCAAACGTAGAAATAACATTATTCAACAATAACCTTATGAAGTCCTCGGAGGCCGATAAAGAAACTCTATTACATGAATATCATAACTGTCTCTAGGTGGTCATCAAGCTATATCCCGTACGTATAAAAAATCTGAAAACTATACACATGGAAAGGAATAAAAAAATATGTCAAACGTTTCATAAAAAGATATGAACCTTGTCAGAAAAGTAAGCTAACATGTAAAATAAAAATGCCTATGACGGTTACAACTGCGGCATCTAAACCTTTTGAAAAATGTTTTCTTGACAGAGTGGGACCTCTACCGGACACTGAATCTGGAAATAAATATATACTCACATTTCAGGATGATCTGACTAAATTTAATATTGGTATTCCATTGAAAAATCAAGAAACATCTACTGTTGCCCATCACTTTGCAACTAATATAATTTGTAGTTACGGGTTACCTGAAACTCTAGTAACTGATCAAGGGACTAATTTTTTAAGTAAACTTTTCAAAAACATGTACAAATTGTTGAAAATAAAAAAAAAATCACACAATGGCCTATCATCGTGAATCTAATGGAGCACTAGAACGTCTTCATAGAGTCCTAGAAGAGTATTTGGCCCATTTTATTACCCCCTCTCAAGAAGACTGGGATAGTTGGATCCCCTTTGCAACAATTATCTTCAATACTACCCCACACACAGCAACTGGGTACTTACTTTTTGAACTTCTTTTCAGATATTCTTCAAATTTACCTACTTCAATCAACCAGCCTGCTAAGGCATATTATTTTAATCCGAAATAAAGATATTTCCAAACAAAATTATGATAAAAACACAAACATAAGAAACCTTAAAATAAGCGATAAAATAATGTTATATGATGAGTCGTTCAAAGGGATAAAAGCAAAAAACTAGATTCACTATGGATGGGTCCATATGTAATCACAGAAAAAATTTCAGATATAAATTATTCTATCCAAAAAGGAAAAAATAAACAGACAATACATGCTTATTGCATGCAAATTAAAACACTTTTATGAACCCTTTCTTTTAGGTTTATATCCATTATATACATCTTAATTATAAGCTTGACAAAATCCCAATATAACACTACCTATTATAATCATAACCCTGGGATGCACTTTGGAAAAATTGGAGAACTATGATTCTTTAACAATAAGTGGAAATTAATTACGTTTTGTAGATCTAGATAATCTCAGCATTAAAAAATTACTATACATTAACTTCAAAATTATCCAATGACAAAAATACTCAATTTCACTATTACATATGCGATTTATTTCTAAAACTAGCCGTGCCCGCGGCTCCGCTCGCGTGAACTTGATTCACCTTTATCGTCAGTCCATGGCTTGGTTGCATACTTGTCCCCACTTCTTTTTGTCTCCTGTTAGCTTTTCCCAGTGCGGGATTCCCATCAACTCCGGATCTTGCTTTACTGCCTGAATCCATGTAGATCGAGGTCTACCCTTGCCTCTTCTTCCAACCACTCCTATTATTAGGGCTTGCTTTGCCTGTCTTTCTTCCTTCATCCTTGCCACGTGTCCCAACCATCCTAATCGCTGGCTTATTATGATTTGGCTTATAAGGGGTTTCGTATATAGGCATTTTAATTCGTAGTTTGTTCTTCTTCTCCACAGTCCCTCTTCTTTCCTTCCTCCGTAGATTCTTCTCAAAGATTTCCTTTCCCACATCTCCAACGTCTCCTTTTCTCTTGCATTCAGTTTCCACGTTTCGCATCTATATGTCACCGTGGGTCTGACAACTGTCGCATATATTCTTTCTTTTGCTTTTCTTGATACATTCTTTAATTTCAATATTGGATTCATTGCCCCCAAACATCTCTGTCCTTTCGCTATTCTTTCTTGTATCTCCGTCCTTTCTTGTCCACTCTATGTTATTGTTACTCCCAGATAATTAAATTTGTCTACTTTTTCAAATATATATCTTTTTCCTAAGTTGTTTATTATATCTAAACTTTTGTTGTTTTTAATATCCTTCTTTGTAATTTCCATGTATTTTGTTTTTTTCCTCATTTATCTTTAGTCCTCACATCCTTCCCCTTTCTTCTATCCTACTTATGGCTTCTTTGAGGTTCTCATCATCCGCATAGGCCAAGCATTGGCAGGTTTGTTGGTATATCGTTTCATTTGTTTTTATTTCTAACTCCCGGATTATCTTCTTCTCTAGTACCAAATTAAATAGACATGTCGACAACTGGTTCCCCCTGTCTTAATCCTCTCTTCACCTTAAACTTGTCTGATACTTTGCCCTCAACCAACACTCTATTTTCTGTGTCATTCAGGGTCATTCTCACCATGCGAATCAATTTATTTGGAATTTTTAGTTCTTCCATTATCTTGTAGAGTCCTTCTCTATTTATAGAGTCATATGCTTTTGAAATCCACAAAGACCAAGTGTAGTGCCAAATTTTGTTCTAAGCTATTATCTTGGATTTGCTTAATCGAAAATATGTGGTCTGTAACCGATCTATTTTTCCTGAATCCACACTGGTACTCTCCCAGAATAGACTCGGCTTTCTCTGCTAGTCTGTTTTTGATAGTCAACACTACTATCTTGTACACGACATCCAGTAAGGCTATTGGTCTATAATTAGCACATATAGTTTTTTCTCCTTTTTTGTATATTGGACAAATGAGCGACTCTCTCCAGCTCACTGGCATCTTTTCTGTTTCCCATATTTCTTGCACCAACCGGCATATTTCATTTTCCAGATCTACTCCTCCAGCTTTTATCAGTTCTACAATTTCCACCCGGTGCCTTATATTTTTTGGGTTCTGAGTATTTCTCTTATTTCTTCTTTGCAGGGTTTATTTGTCGCCTCCTGCCCTTCAATTAATTTTGCTTCCTATTTCTCATTCAACTCCTCATTTTCATCTCCATTTAATGTTTCTTTAAAGTATTCCCCCCATATATTCAGTCTTTCTGCGAAGCTTACTGCTAAATTTCCATCTTTTTTCCTATATATAGCATTTTGTCTCTGTTTATTCCCTCTGTATTTTATAAAAAAAAAACACGTAAATCGGATAAGTGGTTCTTGAGTACTAAGCGCAGTAATGGATAGACAGACAGGCAGAGAGATGTTATGTTTTATATATATTATAGATTTTTTTTGACATATATTAAATTAAGAATTAAAAAAAAATCACGTAAATCCGATGAGTGGTTATCGAATGATAAGCACACTAACGGACAGACAGACAGAAACACGTTGCGTTTTATATATATTATATAGATTATTATTAGTATTATTATATAACTCTTCAGAGAACATATGTATGAATTTAAAAAATCACGTAAGTGGTTCTCGAGGGATAAGCGCACTAACGGACAGACAGAGAGACGTTGCATTTTACATATATTATAGATATAGATTATTATTATTATTATATAACCTGGCCAAAGAATATATGTATGAATTTAAAAAAAGACACGTAAATCGGATAAGTGATTTCTCGCCTGATAAACGCACTAATGGACAGACAGACATACAGAGAGACATTGCTTTTTATATATATTATAGATTATAGATATTCTCTGCTACATAATATTGTTCCAAATTTAATGGTTTAGGCTGTGTACTGCAAGGGAACGCGCTAATGGCAAACTTTTTTCCGACTTCATTCACTATTATCGTCACTGCTCATTCCCTATGCTACTTATCGGAATAAAATATAGCCTATAACCTGGCCAGAGAACATATGTATGTTTTAAAAAAAAAAGTACGTAAATCGGATAAGTCGTTCTCCAGTGATAAGCGCACTAACGGACAGACAGACAGACAGACAGAGAGACGTTGCATTTTATATATATTATAGATATAGATCAGCTAAGTATACCATTGATAAAATTAATAAAGAGTTAAACGTTTTATATGAGTTGGTAGGCCACAATCTTTCTAATCGAACAAACAGAGGATGGGTTTTTATTATAGGTAAAGCCACAAAAATTCTTTTCGGTGTTTTAAATAAAGATGATGCGCAGCATTATGTTTCGAAAATCTCAGAATTTATGAAAGATGAATCATCCGTAATGAATCTCTTAAAAGAGCAAATAAAAATTGTACAGTCCACATTACTAAATTTTAATAACACCATGGACTTTAATGAAAATCTTTTAAAAAATAATTTAAAAAACTTACGGACGAAGTTGAAAAAGAACAGAAAGATATACAATTTTTAAAGCTGAAAACAAATTTCGAACATATAACTTTAACAAATATGATGCTTAACCAATTAGAACTCGAAGTTATGACACCCACGAATACAATTTTTGGTTCCTAAAAAAGGCATATTGTACCCAGAACTCTCAACCCCCATTCAGTTAACCAATGAATTAAAACAGACTACTGAAGCTATTCCTCATAGCTTAGAATACCCTGTATTTTTGGACCCTTTACACGTAAATCTTCAACTTAATATAATTAATTTGCACGTTTACTTTGAAAACAAAGGACTAATATATATAATAAATATCCCATGACTAGAACTACAGTTATTTGTCCTACAAAATATTGCCTTTTTCCAAACTAGTAACGTCAAATGAATTCATGTTAATACAGCCTTCTTCTAAATACATAGCAATTGACGAAAGTAAACACAGTACATTAGATGGCAGCTATGGTATAACAACTAAAGACGAAACGAAAAGAATCGTATTTTTAGAAGTTACCAAAAGTGTTCTTCGTATTTGCTGCACCATCCCAAGACGTTTCACCGTATCACGGCTCATCAGCTGGGCTAGGTTCAGCAAATACGAGAACACATTTTTAGTCCTTTATCCAGGTAACTAACGGAAAATTATAAGAAATAGATGCTTATACTGCACTCTGTCGGCGACTTACTAAGTCTATTCAAGCAGAGCGGCACAGCACGGCTGGCACTTATTGCAGAAACGCACCTTTCTCGAGCTTATTGTTCGAAGGCATAGATGGCAGCATTGGTATAACAACTAAAGACGAAACGAAAAGAATCGTATTTTTAGAAGTTACCAAAAGTGTTCTTCGTATTTGCTGAACCATCCAGTACATTAGGTAACATTAGGTAAAACAGAATACAGTTTTTGTTTAAAGTTAACAGAAGACAAATTTATCTGCAAACAACACTAACCTGTTTCTCTTGCTCACCTTGTCAATAATTGTGAAGTCTCACACAAATGTCAAACAATCCCCGATATTTGTGACAAACGTGTTATCCATTCAGATACAGACATTTTTTTGCAACTTACCACTAGTAACACTTGGTTATTCGTTCAGCCCGAAACGCTAACAATTTTATGTCTGAAAAAAGATAAGCCTGAAAATATAGTTTTAAGAAATAGTAGTAGTCACCACAGGAAAACAATGCAAGGCATACAGTCGTACAATTCATTTAATCACATTTTAAAAAACGAACGTTTTGGTTTTTATTTTCTGTACCTGGTTTGCATTTTTAGAATCCAGAAGAAGCTAGCATTAGGCAGCGAAAGCTTGATAATAAAAATAAAAAGCAGATACTAGAGCCTTTAGATCTTTGATTGCTCATCTCTTCTCCCTATAAGGGCGTTTCACAGTAGTTAAACTTAAGATTGTTTGTTGCCAGTGCCCTGTTACTGTCCTTCCTCTTTCTTATATATATATATATATATATATATATATATATATATATATATATATATATATATATATATATATATATGTATGTATGTATGTATGTATATATAATCTATAATTTACACCAAATGTAAAAATAAAATTTCATGTTCTGGACTAATACCTAATGTTTGTATTAGAGTTAACCAAAATATTGAACCAGCTCATAACAATGATAGAAACGTAGCAAGATATAAACATAATAATAGGGATATATCTCGATGTAGAAAAGTAACTTAGAAGATGAAAAAGTAAATATAGAATCTGACCAACGTAGATCAATTGGATATACTCCCGCTAGACTAGACGATCATTAAGATAATACTTTATGTTAAGTGGTAGGTTTTTTAGATTATATTTGTAGGTACTAACATATAATAAGGTTCCACGTTGATTTAACATAACTTTAAGTATGTTAAGTAATAAGTTTTTTAGATTATATTTGTATGTTTAGGTACTAACATATAATCAGGTTCCACGTTGATTTAACATATTTTATTTTTATGAGGTTTTATATAATTTGCAATCATATAAAATCTCTTAGCAAATGGGGAGGTGTTGTAGACCAACCATTTTTTTTATTATTATATTACTATATTGTTTTGCCCTTTAGCTACGCCTATGAGTTTAATACATAGCCATAGTTTAACAATAACCAATTATCTATAAAAGATATACGATGCTCAGTAAAACAACTACTTTCTACAATTAATTATTTTCTTTGTAAACTTCTTGATGGCGCCGAGAAGTCGCCAAACTCTATAACCATTAGGATATTGTTATTAGGAAATTGATATTATTATATTCATATCGAGCTAGTAAGTATTATAAAATTTACTTAATAAAAACTTAGAAATATTATCACGTGTTATTCTTGATCGACTTATAAACCAGTAAAGCAATGGTTGGTTACAGCAATTTTAATAAAATTATTGTTTTATGTACCTCCCATGCAATACAATACATAAGACGTATTGTTACATTAATAATTTAATTACATACAAATTTTTAGTACGCTCACAATATTTGAAATATAGATATTTCAAATATGTTACTTGGAAACAAATTTTAAAAGGCTAAATTGCAGTTTTTCCTATGTAATTATATGACGACTCTGAGCTTGTTACCACAGTAAACATACTACAGTAGCGAAACTTAGCTCCAATTTGGTGACGATTTTGACGACGCGTGCGTCGACGGGTCCTTTTTCAAAATGCCCGCTCAGTGTTTACATCCGATCTCGGAATGTGTCTTTGGAAATGTATTGTCCATCGTTTCTTGATGTGACTGCAGTTTATATGAATATAAAGACAGAAGGAAGAGAGAGTTTGTAGAAAAAGAGAATTAAAAACGTTTGTAAGTGAAGAGAATCGAAAAGGTTGAGAAACAATTTATATAATCATGGGGAAAGGAGATTATTGTTGTGCCGTTGAGAATTGCAAAAATAATTCAAACTGTACGCGGAGCGTTAGTTTCTTGTTCTTCCCCAAAGATGTTGAAAGGTAAGTGATTTAATTAAAGAATATCAATTGCGTAAAAAATCGTACGCTGATAAATTGGTTTATTTTGGTTATAGGGCAAAGATTTGGCTTGCAGCAACTAAACGCGTCATTAATTGTCCAATTGAAAATTTGTGCAAAAAATATAATATATGCGCCTCACATTTTTCTCAGAAAATGTTTAAAAATGATTTGAAAAATCGTTTATTCGACCATGCGTATCCAGATGTTAATATAGGATCAGAGTTGGATATTTTAGAAAACCATCTAGATCAATTATTAACTGACATTGATATTGGAGTTCCTGCAAATGAGTTACCTATTGAAACAGGCCGTGGAGCGATGAATAGAATGCAAAATAATTCAGGTATTGCACATCAATTATTACAACTTACAAATATTTAGAAACACTGGACGCTTTTTTACTGTAATCTTTGAAAAAAAAAACAGTCAAGTGCAAGTTGAACTTGCGCAAATTAGTGTTCCGTACGTTAACTGCTTTTAAAATAAAAAATTTTGTTACGGAGGTATAAAATGATCAGTGACTTCACAAAAACACACCCCAAATGAGATTTCAACAAAGTTTGTTTCCAATCTTTACTGAAAACTGATGACCTTGACATTTTTTTTTTATATACCAGATAAATTATTGAAGGTAATGCACTCGTGATAATTGTCGTTCAATCTACACCTCGTGGAGAATATTCCAGAATTTTTTCAAAATTTTTTGATAAGTACTTTTCGAGATAAGGCGGGTGGACGCGTGGATTTTTCGCGATTTTTTAAAAATAATACAAAGAAAAGTGCGCGCAAGTATTACATTATATATATTTTTTTTTACTCGTGTTTTCACAAGCTTTCATTTGACACCACACTCGATGACCTAGTAAAAAAAATTTTTTTTTTACTTTCACCCCCAAAACTAACCCATTAAGTCAAAATTTAACTTTCAAAACTACATGGCTCTGATGAGGCCATCAATACCTATATTACCAAATTTCAACTTTGTATGACAAATAGTTTCGGAGAAAATCGGGTGTGACAGACGGACAGATAGACAGACGGACAGACACCGAAGTCATCTTATAAGTGTTCCGTACAGAACACTAAAAAGACTCTAGAATCATTATGGATACATTTCAATTTTTTCGTTATTGTTGTATCGATTTGAAGTAATTTGGATTAAAGCTCCACTTGAATCCCATGGCGCAATAATCGAACCGTCTCCAACAACTTCAGGCATATCTAGCAGAGATTTATGCAGTGCTTCTTTGCAAAGACAAGTTGGTAAGTTGGAAAGCATTATTCAATGACTGCCAAAAACTAATTTTAAACAATCATTTTTATGTGTTACAGATTCAGATAAGTATCCTAAAAATTTAAAAGACC
The DNA here is from genome assembly GCA_019049505.1 of Pachyrhynchus sulphureomaculatus. Lineage (NCBI taxonomy): Eukaryota > Metazoa > Arthropoda > Insecta > Coleoptera > Curculionidae > Pachyrhynchus > Pachyrhynchus sulphureomaculatus. The sequence continues at coordinate 123,297,468 of CM032446.1, forward strand.
AAATGTGTCAGACCGGAAAAGCTTTGACTAAAGGGTCTCCAACAAAAAGGCAATACCAAGCTAAGATGAGTGCTTTGAAAAAAGCTAATATTTTTACAAAAGAAAAAGGCTAATATTTTAGAAAGGAAAAAAACAGAATTTTACAAGAAAAACTAAGAATGGCTTCAAATTTTAGACAGTATATTTTAGTTTCTTATAAGCTGGGTTTGAAAGTTTAAATATTAAGTGTCGTGTTGAGATCACAAAACCACTGGGAAATGGGATTATTGAAATAACTGATATAAATCGATTATTGAATTAAATATGCTATTAAAATAAGAAAAATTTTAATGTGATTCCAAAGAAATTTTTGTAATATGATTTTGTCAGACGATGTGTGCCAGAGGGTAAAATATTCTCCAAATAAGTTCGATAAATGGAGAGTACACTTAATCAAAGTCCACTTTGATGGTAATTATGGTTACTATTAAAATTTTGAAGATTTAGTTACTTGTTATTAATATTCCTCCTATAAAGAACTTATTTCTATTGTTGTATACCTATACTATAAATTAAATATAGTTATTTTCCTTTTAAACTGTAATTGATAAAACTAAAAAAGTATATATGAGTCAATTATTTCTCCTATTGAAGCTAATATGGTTAGCGAAACGCGCGTCGAGTGCAAAAATAAAGTGTTTGCTGTGGTGATATATACTGAGTAGTGTCATTGTGCCAAAGATTCCACATTCCCAACATAGTTGTAATTGACAAGTCAGCTTGGTCATAACTAAGTATTGTATGTAAATATAATTAGGAAATTACTGTATTGACTCTTTGATCTAAATATTAATTCATTGTAAATAAAAGCAAGCGTTAATTACGTTATCAAAAAGCAATACTGATAACAGAACACAAAAAGGTATAGAACCTCTAAGAATCATTCACATAGAAAATAAAGGTCTATACATATACGTTCATAATTCATTAATAATATTATATTAACCTTTCTCAAAGTTACACAATATAGTTTTGTAGTTGAACAAAAAATAAGTACCAAAAAAGTAGATACAGTGTTTTTTAATTAACAAGAGATCTATCACACCAAACAACGCAACACTGCTGAGAAAAAAATGCTCTTATTTTAGAAGATGTTGACATCTTAGTAGTGACAATATGTCTTTATTTCACGGAACAAGAAAAATAGCATTAGGATTACGTATGTTCAAATCAAATTTAGTCCTTAAAAAACATCTTTAATCACAAATTTACTTGAAAAATGATGTAAATAAAACTTTAACCTCAAATAGTGACGTTTAACTTTGATAGACTTTTGAATAAGGTTATTAAAACTGAAGTTGGATATGAAGAATCCATCAAATACCTTCCTATCAAGTTTTTCATCTGTATTAATTTCTTTTCTAACAAAGTGTTCCATTCTTTTTGTTTTTTTTTTATATTACTCATGCAGCATTAACTTTTATATTACTCATGCTGTATTAAATACCAAATCAAAAATTTTCAAACATTTCTATATCTATGATTTTGAATGATAAATCTTTGCACAACTTTATTTGTATTTCAAATCTCGCACTGGTCCAGTTTTAACATGGCGGATTGCCACGTGACCTTCTGAAAACGAACCTGATTTTCCTATGAGATTATCCTTGAGTTTCGTTACTGTATAGTGTGTTTACTGTGTTCTTACCTTTAATAACTCTTTCTCTCGGATTCTCTTTTTAATGACAGAATCGCGAATAAACATGCAGGCCCGCAACCTTATTATGTCGACGTTCTTACCTCAAATTCTTTGGCGGATTAAGGCCCATATTCGTAGTCGTTTCTTGAGAAGCTTCTAGACCTTCAGTTCACTTGAGTGATGTTTTTCGTTTCATTAATTAATTTCCACTTGGAACATTCTTATACTCGTCCCTAGATGCGCTCCAAGGCGCATTTATCTCAAGTGATGTTTTTTGTTTCAGACTCTGCCTAAAAATTCTCTCAAGAATTAGGAAGAATGTTTAATTGTTGTCTGACTTCAGGTTGAAATTATTGCTGACCGTAGACATTGTATAAAAGATAAGAAATAAAATTATAATTTCATAGCAAGTGATAGTACTCTAAACTTGTAAAAAACTAAATTTCACAGAAAGAAAGATCCACCAAAATGACAGTTGCGTTTGCAGAAACACCCTAAATATCAGTACCAGTTTCTACTAGAATTCTAATATTAAATTTCTAAACGTACATACAGGATTCAAATTGAGAAGATGAGAAATGTTGAATATAGAGTGGGAACTTCTAGAATGGAAGATGTAATTATAACGAGATAATAACTATTATCTTGCTTAAGAGCCATCTTTTATAGAAAATGCTACAAAAACTAATCAGATAAACTTTAAGCAAGGCGCCGTCATTAATTAAAGCTTATAATAGGGAATGTAAAACAAATTACACTGGGAATTTCTTAATAGCTACTACATGCACAAGAAACCCAAAATTTTCTCTTTGTTAATAGTTATCACTCCAGAGCTACGGGAAAAAAGTGGCGTGGGCAGTAGCAACTTGACTCTTTGACAGGTTGATCTAGCACAGAAAATGTTCACCGTCCAGATATTTCGGGCCGTCGCTACTGGCCCATTATTCAATAAGGCTCAATTAGAATATGCCATTTTTAGCGTGAATGATAGCACCGTAGGCGTAGTACAATATCATTACACAGTTCAGCAGAACTTGCGCTCTATGATTGGCAGAAGTCGATGTTGGCTCGGAGGCCCTTTTTTCTTGGCTCAAGAAAAAGGGCCCCTCGGGCCAACATCGACTTCTGCAAATCATCGAGCGCAAGCCCTACTGAACTGTCTAATGATACTGTACCACGCCTACGGTGCTACCGTTCACGCCAAAAATTGTATATTCGAATTGGACCTTATTGGATAATGTGCCAGTAGAGACGGCACAAAATATCTGAAAGGTGAACAGTTTCTGTACTAGATGAACCTGTCAAAGGGGCAAGTTGCTACTTTTTTCCCGTAGCTCTTGGTCCACATGAAAAAGCCTGAAGATACACTGTGCTCCTTATGATATTGATGTAAGAAAATATTATAATTATAATTTCGAGTGGTTTGGTATTTATACGAGAGATAATGATTTGAACTACTTCAGATCCTCCATTTGAAAAGCCTAATATTTTATACATAACTGTATTTTTAATTAAACAGTGATATATTGAAGTCAAAATGCAGTAAATTAATAAGTGGGTCCTACAATTTTATTGCTAATTCAGGTATACATAAATTAATCTTGTTTTTAATTAGGGAAACTATATTATAGCAACAGGAAACCTCCAGACGGAACACACCTCTCTTATATTCGTGTGCATCATAATTAATATGCCAAGTGAGGCCTTCGTACCTTCTACTAGATAACAGAGTTCGGTTATGGTGTTGGTTCTTTATTTCTAAATAAATACATTTTTTATAATATAAGAACCCTCATTTTGCCCCTTGTGTATATTCTTTCTTTTTAGATTATTGAGTGAATATTAACACCGAGTTTGTTTAAAGAACAAAAATAAGTACTAGCTCGTTTTTTTTTGCAGAGATATAGGAACGAGATAATTTTTGTACGCCTTTAGAAAATTATCTCTATAGGTGTTTAAAACTTAGTTGTATTGTTTTGCGCACCATTCACTTTATAATAAAAGAAAATCTAAGCTCAGCTTAAAATATGAAAAAATACTGAAGATATATTTAGTTGTAGCCAGATAATTAAATAAAGTACAACTTATACGTCCTATAAGATAGAACAGGAGTTCAGTGAAACACTACGCTAAAACAAAGTAAAATATATTAACAAACATATAGGTTCACTTCAGGAACATACGTGTAAAATAATTTTCCGGAACACACGTGTAAATTAGTTTTCAGGAGCACACGTGTAAAACAATTTCAGGACACACGGAATATTCGTTCTGAGAAGAAACTAAGTTAGTTATACTTGCTGATTTTCAGCTTGGCTTTTTCCCAGACACTACCCCCTGGCTTCCAGGAGGGGGAGAGCGAGAGAGAGCGACAGCGAGAGAGAGAGGGGGGGAGAAGTGTACTTCAATGCTACTAATAGGAAACAACTGATTTTAGATACACATTAATCAAAATAAAGTTGTTTCAAATTAAAGAAATACTTTAAAAAATTAGGCGTTACAATTTTGAAACCATGTGAACTCAAGAAACAACCTTCCACTCAAGGTTATTGACATCCCATTTTTTTGGTGGCTTCTTTGATTTCGTGAGCATTGCAACTTTAAATTAGGATCCATTTCAAGTAATTTCCTCAAATACAAAATATTCTAGTTAACCCAATAAAGTTTTACAGGCCAATAACATAAAATTTAATAAAAACTAACTTTTATCGTAAGTCGAGATTCAACAAAGTTGCAGTTTTATTTCGAAATATCCTCTTTTCAACATTATCGGCAGTTTCTACATTTCTCTTGCTACAGTTACAATAGGTTTGTTCCAACTCGCAGTTTTTGTATCGTCATGAAATGATTTCAGAACTGTTAGGATCGATTACACGCGCAAGCGTCGACTTTACGCGGTTTTATGTCGGTCCGAAAACGACGTGAAGTTGGAACGGTTTTATTAACGTTTTCCTCAAAGTTTAATGATCATTGCTGCTGAGTCTGTGGTACGAAGCAGTGCGATTATTCAGAGTGTTGATAAGAATTTTTTGTGAATACCGAGCGTGTTTACAAAAAAAATTTTTTTTTGTTGCTATTTTTTACTAACATTTTGTGTTTCCTTATCCAAATATTGGTAAGTTTGAACAAAATAAAACAGTATAAGAAATTTTAAATAAAATATAATATTCAATAAGGGTATGGACAACACCGAAGACCCCGGAGGGGATCAAAAAATATACTATTAATAACAATAAACCTTCAGACCCTAATGAAATAAAAAAATTCTTCCCATCCTCTTTAAAACGGGAAGACAAATCTATAGATCTAATAAATTAGGGAATTCGGGCCTTTCCAGAAAGAAAAATAAAATCAACCAATATTGATAACGATAAATCGAAATAAGAGCTCAAAGATACTACTCTATCTCCGACAAGGGACCATTTATAGCCTTTATCGAATCTACACAAAAATCTGGAAACAATATCGGTCAATTTAATCACCTCAGAATTGCAAAAGAATTATTTAATTTAAATTTGAGAGATGTAAAAAAAATAAATAAAAAAGGTATCAACAGAATTTTAGTGGAATCTAAAAATTTTCATGAAGCAAACAACTTTGCAAACAATGAGGACCTCAAAAACAAAGGGTACAACATTTTTATTCCCTATAATTATGTTTCATCGAAAGGCATTATAAAAGGAGTACATTCTTCGATATCCACTAAAGAAATCCAACAGAATAGCTGTTCAAAAATAAAAATCTTAGATGCTATTAGACTAAACCGTAACAAAACTAACAACACTACAGAGTATGTCCCTACGAAAACCATTCTTTTAAGATTTCAATGTACAACTTTACATTAATATCTGCGGATTAGACATACCGATAATCCCATACATTGCCCCAGTCACCATGTGCTTCAACTGCTTAAAATTCGGACATACAAAAACAAATTGCAAAAGCAAATGTTTCAATTTCGGTGAATCAAACGAACATCTACTATCAGATATAAATGAGTTCTCATGCAAATCCAAATGCACACACTGCCTTCAAGGTCATAGATCTTCATCTAAAACATGCCCCGAATACGAGAGACAAAAAAGTATTCGCCAGGCTTATGAAAATCTTACATTTTATGATGCCAACGTCCTAGCAAAAAAAAAATTACATGTCCAAAGAGACAAATGATTATTCATATCATCCATCCGAATTTCCCCAATTACAAAACAGAGAAATATCCAAACAATCCATATCAAAGGGGTACAACGTATCTTCTTCACAAGACAACATTAAGATTTCTCAAAGGAGAATAGTCCAATTTAATGAAAATAATAAAAGATTCTATCAGCAGATAACAACCGAACCTCCTAGGAAAAAACCCTCCCAAAGAGGGTTCGATAAGAATGAACATGAAGAAGCTTTAATGTTCCTTAACTTCCAATCAAAATTCGATTAATTACATTTCCTTTATATAACACAATCCATTGGATTCTTATTCTCAAATGCCTTCTAGTGCCTATCAAACATCCAAAATCTCTAAATTTTCTAATACTTCAATATGTAAGAACTTCATCGATTGGATCGCAACAATTCCAGTCGAGGAAGGTCTCAAAATAAGTAAATTTATCACAGATCACTTTTCCCAAATTCATCAAATAAACCTAGAACCATATATTTAAATTCAAGGGCACAACGATACAAAAAAATTTAAAAATTTTACAATGGAATCTGAGAAGCTTAAATTCTAACAGTTTTAGTTTCATTTATCAAAAAAACACACATAATATTGCTTAATGAAACCTGGTTAAAAAAAGAATTCAACTTTAAATTAAAAGGTTTTATAATCGTTAGGTAAGATAGGGAAGATGGTTATGGAGGAATTGCCACTTGTATAAATGAAAACATTAAATATTCAATAATAAAAAATGAAAACAATAATAGAACTCAAATCATAACGATAAAAATAAAAAACATTAACATCATCAACATATATTCAGATCCAAATAACCACATAAATAAAAATGACATCATAAACATTTTCGACAATTTACAAGGAAATTCTATCATGATGGGAGATCTCAATGCCCTACACATAGACGGGGGAAGCCGAGCAACAAATCAATCAGGGAAAGCTCTGATGGAATTCTTAGAAGAAACAACCTTCTCAGTTATGAAAATCCAATCAGATTCACATCGAAAAGAGGTAATGCCAAACTATTACAAGCAATGAGCTCGGACCGATATCTTCATGGTCAGTATGGGGGGATTGTGGATTCAGTGATCACTGCCCTACATTATTTGAAATAAATTGTCGCAATCAGAAATTTTTTTTTCAAAAATTACAAAATAAGGAATATCCACAAAATCGACTGGAATTTATTTCAATATAAATCAAACTATGGGCTTAATTTTCTAATAGAAAACACCTCATTAGAACAAATTCAAACAGCAATAAATAAAGCTGCGTAATGTCCCATTTCAAATAAAAAATAAATTATCTACATTACCACATAACCCATGGTGGGATCCTGAATGTTTCTTACTGTTAAAAAGAAGAACACAAGCCTTGGAAAATTTTAAAAATAATCCGAATATAAACAACTACATTCAAGCTAAACACATCATAGCAATAACCAAAATACTCTTCAAATTTAAAAAAAAATCATTCAATACTGTGGTTCCCCAAATAGAAACACCCATCCCAAAGAAGTCAGGAAAAAAATTTAAAGATTTTCAAGGATCAAGACAAAACATAATTCTCCTCAGTTCCAATTCAAATCAGTCTCTCACCAAAGTGATACTTTTAACATAAATGAGCTCAAATCAGCATTAGCAGGAAAGAAAAACTCATTCCCAGCACTTGATGAAATATACTATACGATGCTTCACAATCTAACCCTATGTGGGGAAGAAAAACTCATCAGAGCTTATAATGACCTCTTAAACGGCAAACAACTTCCACCATCTCTTAAAAAATATAACATCATATGTCTGCTCAAACACAACAAAATACCAAATATTATATTCCATTATCGACCTATTACATTGGCTTCTGCCTTATTGAAAACTCTAGAAATCATAATAAAAAACAGGATAGAATGGCACATCGAAAATAAAGAAATACTATCTTGGTATCAAACTGGGTTCAGAAAGGGACAGAGAACATACAATGCCATTGCTATTTTAAACTCACATATACAAAATGGAATCTCTAAAGGTCTTTCGGCAGCTGCAGTATTCCTCGACATCAAATCCGCCTACGACAACATCAACATACAAAAACTATACGATAAACTCAAAAAAATCCAAATTCCAGTCGATATTTCCAATCTAATTTTTAACATTCTAAATAACAGGTTACTTTTTTCAAGAAACTAGGACGGGGATCTAATAGGTCCAGTCCTAACCAACACAGGACTGCTCCAAGGGTCTCCACTAAGTTCCACTTTATTCAATATTTATATGAGGGACATTAATAGCATATTACCTCCAAACACATATCTTATCTCTTACGCTGATGATATGGTACTATTTACTATAGGTAGACATAAGGAAACGATGACCAAAAGCATCTGTGAAACATTAGCAGAGTTAGAAATCTGGCCGGAAGAACACAATCTGGACTTATCACACGAAAAATGCCAAGCAATGTAGTTTAACAGAAATCCCAGAAATGATAACTTTCCAGTTATCAAAACAAAAAGTAGCAACATCAGCATAAAAAAAGAAATTAAATATCTGGGCGTCTATTTACAGAAAAATTTAAAATGGGATAAACATGTTAACGATATCGTACAAGAAGCAAACAAGGGATAAATGTCCTAAAAATGTTTAACAGAGTTTGGTGGGGAGAAGACCCACAAACTATGCTCACAATGTATAATGGTCTAATAAAATCTCACATGGATTACGGTTCCATTTTCATCAAACGATTTTCATTGAAAATATTAAACAGAATCAATTCCGTTCAATTCCAGAGCCTGAGAATTGCTCTCGGATGCATGAAGTCGACTCCAACCAATGTTCTATTATCAGAAGCAGCAGAGATTGATCTAGATCACAGAAGAAAATGGCTCGCCTCAAAATTCCTAAACAAATTAATTTATTTAAACAACCATCCTTTATTTCCCATCATAAATTTTCAAAGGACTGAATGTGCAAAAAACGCAGAATTTTAGAGGAACAAACATCTCCCGTAACTTGTTCAAGCTTTAAATTATCTTTTTCCATTTACAAAGTATATACGCAAATTAAATAAACACATAATTTTTTAAAATTGAACAGGACATACAAATTAGAAAAATAAAGATTTTAACTTAAAGAAAGAAGAACCAAACTCCAGGCAAAAATTTAATGAAAATCGCACATTGGAGAAAACTTCACACAACAATATATACAGATGCCTAAAAGGCAACAGAGTAGTGTATGGTATTTACATTCCTAATATCAATATGAACTTCAGTGAAAGGTTACCGGGTGTAATCAATATATGTACAGCGGAAACTATCGCCATAAACGAGGCAGCAACCATAGCTTTAAAGAAAAATATTTTCAAGGCGTTAATAATAACAGATTTAAAAAGTGCAATCTTTAAACTGAATAAGACGAACATTGATTCAAAACAAGATTACATCGCTTTACTCACCAAAAGGTTAATTATAGAAGCTAACGATAATGGAATAGAAATGTTACTAACCTGGAGACCAGGACACGCCAACGTTAAAGGAAACGAAATGGTTGACAAATTAGCCAATATTGGAAGAGGTTTAAATATATCCAAAAACAAGAGATAGATGCCTCAGAAAGTCTTCCGCCCATCAAAAATAAAATAAACAAAGAATCCTATAACAAATGGACTGCAGAACTAGCAAACAAAGGCAGATGGTATTCCGAAATCAATAGAGTTTCTAAAAATAAATTGTTTAAAAAACACGAATTTTTAGACAGACGACACATAACCACGATTATAAGAATGCGTTCAGGACATTGTTTAACAGGTAATCACTTATATAAAATAGGTCTGTGGTAAATTATAGTCCAACATGTGAATACGGACAAATAGAAGATCTGAATCATATTTTCTTTACTTGCCCAATCGATTCCGTACAAGGTTTCGACATTTACTCAAAATTAGCAAATTCCGGGTTGTCTTTACCCTTAAATATCAAAACAGTTTTAAGCAATTTAAATATCAAATCTATAATAAATATTATTAAATTTTTAAAAATCTTCAAAATTAAATTATAACATTACAGAACAAACTTATTAAACTTTTTTCCTCATCCATTCACCGTAACTCATTTGTGAAAACTCCTCCACTGCGCGGGAGCGTGAAAAATCTCACCTGTGTTGTAAGTGTTTAACTAATGTTTTTATTCACACAAACGTAACATACAAATATTATAAGAATCACAAAAAAACAATGGTTGCAGCTTGGTTTAGAACCAGACAGAGCTGCTTCCATCTCAAATGTGCTGGCGAATTGACCGAAAAGGATCAAAGCCAAGAAATCAAATCAATCGATCAATAAAGTTTAATGATGTATATGACAGTTCAGGCGTAGTTTTAATAATCTTTGATCTAACCTCAATAACATGGGAAATAACACATATCTCGGTAAGTATAACATGGTAAAATATTCTCATTTCCAGCTCTTGAATACATAACTAGTATTTGCCTGTTATGACTATGCAGAAAAACTTATTTATTCCATTTAATAACTTTAGATTTGTAGGAGTGCACTGTATTTAATACAAATTCAAGGAATATCTCAAGACTTCAAATACTATCGAAAATGATTTAAACAAAATGGAATATAAATGAACTGAGAACACTTCCAAATTACCAAATGATTTTTATGTCAAATATAGAGATAACATGGTGACACTCCAAATGTGATCCCGAAAAATGTTATGGGAAAACATAGCTGAAGAGCTAAGAAAACTGCATGCGACCCCCAACAATTGCTTAAACTGCTGAAGTGTTATAAGAAATTTGTTGATAACAATAACAAAACTGGTTTATTGGTAAAAACAAACTCATACTTGTATACTTATTGTGATAACACATATCCTGTAAGATACGAGGGTTGTATGATATGTACCTGGTCTTGACAAGAAAAAGCATTTTTATGTGTAGAAGTTATTTTATTTTTCAACAGTCTTCTTTTAGCTTGATACCCTTAGTCCAATGTTTTTCTATCTTGTATATCACATTTAAAAAATATGATTTCTCCAACCCTTCAAAATAGGCGTTTGTTTCAGCAATCACCTCATCATTTGAGCCAATTTTTTTTTCCGGCGAGCGATTTTTTCATATTCGGAAATAGGAAAAAGGATGGGGGCTAAATCTGGCGAATGTGGTGGATGCGGGGAATTCGTATCCTAACTCATGGAATTTTACCATGACGATGACACAAGTGTGCACGTGAGCATTGTCTTGATGAAAAAGAATTGTTTTTCGCCAAATGCGGACGTTTTTCTTTCACAGCATGATTGAAATGATCCAATAAGTTGATATAGTACTTTCCATTAATTGTTTTGCCCTTTTCAAGGTAACTGACGTGGATTATGCTGCATGCATCCCAAAACACTGTTGTTTGTTGGCTGATAAAATTGCCTTGGCCTTCTTTGGCGCCAGGTCACAATGGAAAACCCACTACTCCGTATATATCACCACTACACTGAACACTTTATTTTTGCACTCGACGCGCGTTTCGCTAACCATGTTAGCTTCATCAGGAGTAACGATTGATCCACTATTTAGACTGTCCTTTGGTCTCTAGTATGCAGTGATGAATCCATGTTTCGTCAACAGTTATGAATCGATGCCAAAAATCATTCTGATTGCGCTTTAACATCGCCAAACCTTCTTTTGCAGTTGGCAACATGCGTCTCTGCAATCTCAGGCACTTTCACCCTCAGATCATTTATCACTATATCGTGGATTTTTTCAATCATTTCTTGGACATTCATCAAAAATGCTTGTACAACCGCGTTTGAATTCAGCTGCTCGATATTTTATGGTCGATAACGCAGGTGCAGAGGCCCCATACACTTCGCCGAGTTCCGCTTTTATCTCATCATTTGTTTTCTTTTTCAAAAACAAATATTTTATTAACATTCGTAATTCATTTTTTTTTTCCATTGTTGTAAAATCACATTACATTTGAATGGCTGCCACCACTCACAAAGTAAATCACACAGTAGTAGCGCCGCCTCTGCCCTTATATATATATATATATAGTATATTATATACTCCATCATCACATATATATATATATATATATATATATATATATATATATATATATATATATATATATATATATATATATATATATATATATATATATATATATATATATATATATATATATATATATATATATATATATATATATATATATATATATATATATATATATATATATATATATATATATATATATATATATATATATATATATATATATATATATATATATATATATATATATATATATATATATATATATATATATATATATATATATATATATATATATATATATATATACATATATATACATATATACATATATACATATATATTATATATATATATATATATATATATATATATATATATATATATATATATATATATATATATATATATATATATATATATATATATATATATACCACTTATACATCCATCATATTAATGTTAAATATACCTGTCTTCTCAATACTGAAGGATTCTTCAATAGTTGCTCAAGTATTACAGATAGGAGAAAAAGCTTTTACCTAGAGTTTACATTTTTACATTGTTTATATTTCTTTTTGTTTAAGGAATTTTTATTCAATACACTTGATTCTAGGTAGAGGACGTAAATATTTTGAGTACCAAAAGGAAATGGACGAAATTTTTGCTAAGAAAAAAAATGTCCATCTTATACTGTTATTGGCTTCAGACACAAGAGATAACTTACCACAAGATAAAATAAAGAGTTAAGAAAATAACACTAAGAAACTAACAGAGATACCACAACAAGGTGACTTACCAAAAGATGAAAGTATTGAATATAATAGTGTAAAAGAGAAAAAACACTTCGAGTACAGGATTCAAAACCAAAAATCCTTCAAAAAAAAAACCACCATTGAAAAAATTCAATTGGATAGAAAAGTATATTATGATGAAAGAATGTAGATTGAAAAAAATGAAACTAGAACAGATGGAGAAAAGGAATAATTTAAATGAAGAGAAAAACAATCTTAAAAGAAAATAAGTGCAATCGTCATTGCACTAATTCATCTTTAAGCCTTCTTTAAAGTGACTAACAATTTCATTTTTTTTTTTTTGCATTTGTCATACCAAGAAGTTTACTTAAGTTGCAATAGGCAAGTTTTTAAATTCATCAATTGCTTATGTGCATTTCCATCAATTCACAACCTGTCCTTGTTTTGCTGCCTTTAAATGACGAGGGCAGCATAATATTGGTAAAAATGGGCATATGCAAGTAATGAATTAAAAAACTGACCTTGTTTAAGATTTTTATGAAGTTGATAATTAAGACTTATGGTTATTTTGTCTTTAAGAATTTTTGTCCATGTTTTTACCAAATGATCCCTGTGGTTTATTTTTTTGTTATGTATTATTATGTGCAGGACTTATAAATAAAAAATATTATTGAGTCTGAATGTTTGTATGTATTATTTATTTAGATTTAAAAGAATAGTAGCTACGATACAAGTTTAGGTAAGTGTAACAAAATAAAAATACTTAGAAAAGGTTTACAATTGTAAAATATTTGCTAACCTTCCTCACATTTGGTGCTCCTACATCATCAATTTCATCATCATTAGCACCATTTTCTTCAACTCTAAGTTGTCGCTTGGTTGGCCTGGCTGTAGTTCAGTATTCGATGCAGTTATCATTTATTGCTATATTGTGAAGAACACAAACAATGTTCTATTACATAAAAGTTTTAGATTTTAACTTTGTTGTCTTGTGTTAAGGTTCCTTCTAACTTAATAAGGAAAATAATGTCCACATTTTTATTACAAATTATTTCTTGGAGGAGAGTTCCTGAACACTCTACTGTCATGTACAGATCCCTGGGTGACCAATAAAAATGTCTAATATCTTGGGTTTGTGGTCACACACCTTGCATCTAAAATGTTAAAATTAAAATAAGAAGCTAATTGCTTGATAAAAACCATTATTTTAGTTTTTTTTTTTTAATTATTTTGGCATATTTCTACAGCATAAAGCAAAAAAAAAAGGAAACACTTTAGCAAATAAATATTAAAAATCACAATTTTAAAAACTATTTTGATCACTTTATAAAATAAAATTGTGCAATTAAGTATGTACTTACTTGAACTGAATAGTATCTTCCTGTTTATATATTAATCAATTTTTATGGGACTACCATCTATTGCAGCTATAACATTTGTTCAAAAAATGTTCTTCATTTATATAAGTTTTTCAGAATTGTTTGGCTATTTTTCAGTTTCTGATGTCCAGTTGCTCAACAAACAATATGTTACTCTATGTATCACCCTATTTACTGAACTAATTGTTATGTCAAAATGATCTTCCGCATCTCGAAAGCTAGTAGTCTGGTGATCTACATACCACCAAAAAATAAGTACCTAAAACAAGAATATAATCATTACTGGGAATTACTCTCTCTCTCTCTCTCTTTATATATATATATATATATATATATATATATATATATATATATATATATATATATATATATATATATATATACACACACACACCACGAACATACAAAGAACATTTGTTCTAGAACTAGAACAATAATCATATACTTTTTACATTTTTTGCCTATAAAAAATAATTGATATTTTAATTTATTTGATTTTTAGGCATTATATATCCATACTGTCTAGGTTGATCATTAAAATACTGGCTATTTTGAAATCTGGCACTGATATCATTTACATGTTGCCATAATTATCGAAAATGTTCAAAAAAAAACTTCACCAGAATATTGTTAAAACTTCTAAAAATGTTAATATAACAAAATATTAATATTACCTACATTAAGTAGCACTGGTAGTAAGCTGAAAAAAGTACCTACAGTTTTACTAGAAGAATTTGCCATATTTTGTTTATGAGAAAACAAAGCAATTCCTTAATTCTTAATTTTTGTCCTTAATTAGTAAAAAAATCAATTTATGATTTTAAAAATTAATTACTAAAAACAAAAATTATGAATTAAGGAATTGGGTAATCCCGGCCTAATAGTAATTTATCTTAATTAATTCCCTAAATAATTTTTACATTTCATTCTCGGTTGTCCGAGGGCTACCAATCATCACTTGTTTCAAGGTCCTACAGAAAATCACTATCTCCTTCGTCATTCATTGATTTTTTTATTGGGAATATTAAATTGAATTTTACATAAATTGGAAACAAAACACTAATTAAAAATTTTGAAATTACTTACAGCAAAACCAACTGACGAAATTTAGTTAATACGCAAGTCACTCATTGGAGTTTTTGTTTGTCGTCAGAAACTGAAATGACCGCGAATAAACCAGTTCAGGAATGATCAGAAGTTTGGTTGAAAACGGTCTCCGTTCGGTTGGAACACTTTTTATACATTGCGCCGGAGCGTGACCGTTTCTTGAGGGGTTGAAACCTAATATTAAACCCTTGAATATTGCATAAAATAAAATGAAATCAAAAACCTTATCAACTTCAAAAACCTGAGAAGGAGTAGGTGGCAGAGGACTCATAATCTAAACGATAAGCGTACAGTTCGGCACCTACAACAAAACATTAGACAAAAAATAAATACTCACAAAAACAATACTTGGAACGACGTTTGAGGAAGATGTCAACACGAGACAATTCCCTCTGGAGACTAACTAAACGACTAAAAACAAATTCAACAAAATACCAACATTATTAGACGATACACAAACTAACACTGACAAAGTAAACACGTTAGCTAACACGTTGGGAGAAACTTACGCAGGAACCCCTAACTATATGCCCATTCCTGATGAAATAACGGATGTGATTGGAAAGACAGACAAGAAATATCCAGTACTTTGACCCATATGGGAAACGCTCTATACTAGTCCAACTGAACTAACGAAAATAATTATGACGCTGTCAAACAATAAAGCCCCAGGTGATGATAAGATTTCTACCCTTTTATTCAAGAACATGCCACGTAAAATAATAATTAATTTTACTTATATAACAAACGCAGTAGTGCAATTGCAACACCTCCTTGAACAGTAGTCCCTATCCTGAAATCAGGCAAGGATCTTAGGAGGGTTGATTTCTACAGGCCCATTTCACTGTTGAGCACTCTAGCTAAGGTGGTAGAAAAAGTAATACTTTCTAAAACTCGCTCACGATGTCCACAAAGCTTTTGGCTCCGTTTGGTTGAACGGCCTGTTTTACAAGCTACTGGTAATACATAATCTGCCACCTTACATCGTAACACTACTGCGTTCTTACATAACAAGAAGACAATTTAGAGTAACGGTGGGAGACTCATTATCCACACCAAGGCCCGTTAAATCGGGAGTTCCACAGGGTTCAGTATTGGCCCCCAAATTATTTAACCTATATGTAGCTGACTTTCCAATCTTTCCTTCCACAAAAATAAGAATGTTTGCAGATGATGTGCTCTTATACGCGCATTCGTTTTATGTAAACGTAGCCAGGGCACATATCTGCAACCACCTAATAAAAATAACCCCATGGCTGGGACAATGGAAGATTAAACTGAACGAAAACAAATGTGAAAGCATTGTTTCGTTCAGTTTCTGACAATGCCTATCAGAAAATGTCTGAAGTACGTGGGTGTCATCACTGACCAAAGGTTGAAATTCCATCTACACGTAAAATATATACTGCAGAAAGCCCTTATCGCTATGCAGAATCTATATGCTCTAATAACACCAAATTCCCAGCTGTACGTTGGAAATAAGCTGATAATCTACAAGCAAATCATTAGACCTGTGCTGATGTATGCAGCACCAGTTTGGTGTGGCTTGTCTGATGCACAGGTCAACAAACTACAAAGAATGCAGAACAAAATCTTAAGGCACGTGACCCCAGCGAGATGCTATACAAAAATCACCTACATACACTACGTGATAAACATACAACAGTATTTAACAGAAACATGTGACAAATTTTACCGATATAAAATACAAACATCGACACTAACCCACGATTTGACAATGACGCCTGAGGCACACCCACCAAAATACAAGCCGCTTTATGTTAGATGCTAGATTGCCAATTTATCTCGAGAATCCAGACGAATAAATAAAATACTAGTCCAATTGATATAAGCAAATTCTGCGTATTTTTTTTTGGGACGGCACTCGACGCTGGTCGCGTGTGAACCGGCGACGCATGCCCGCATTCCACAGCTACAAACTGGCAGACCTCATGGAAAAAGCAGCGAAGGCACACTACAATAAAGAAACAAAATGAAAATAAATACATGTAAACTAGTTATACTATAGCAGACTAAACGTGTGATAAAATACAGTTTTGTTATAGATATTATAACTTAATTATCAAACCTAAAAATAACTGTAACAAAATAAAACACGGCAGTAAAGTGAAATGAAGTGGTATGTGGTGTGGTGAATGGTAAAATTAATTAAGAAAATACAGTGCTACAATTTTTTACCCCAAACGACAGAACAACGACCAAGAATTATCTTATAAATGAATATGTAACTAGCTATTATATATATATTATATATATATATATATATATAATATATATATATATATATATATATATATATATATATATATATATATATATATATATATATATATATATATATATATATATATATATATATATATATATATATATATATGTATATATATATATATATATATATATATATATATATATATATATATATATATATATAAATATATATATATATATAATATATATATAATATATATATATATATATATATATATATATATATATATATATATATATATATATATATATATATATATATATATATATATATATATATATATATATATATATATATATATATATATATATATATATATATATATATATATATATATATATATATATATATATATATATATATCTACTAGAAATGTAAAAAATGGCACAATGTAATAAGTTTTGAATATTAAAGATTTGTTGAAATTGATTGAATATTGCATAGTCATTAGGAGTTTAAAGGGGATCAAAATATTGAGGTTGGAATGTAAGCTTTCAGATCTGTAAAAATTTGATTATAACCAAGAGAATAACTTTTAATTCATATTACGAAAGTATAAAATGATCAGTGACTTCACAAAATATACCCTAAATGAGTTTTCAACAAAGGTTGTTTTTGATCTTTGTCGAAAAATAATGACCTTGAAAAATTGTTTTTTTTTATGTATCAAATAAATTATCAAGGGTAACGCACTCGTGTTAATTTTCATTCAATCTACACTTTATGAAGAATATTCCGGAGTTTTTTCAATATTTTGTGATCAGTACTTTTCGAGGTAATATATATATATATATATATATATATATATATATATATATATATATATATATATATATATATATAGTAGAACCTCGGTTATCCGAGGTAACGTGGGGGGGGGGGGGGCACCCTCCTTGGATAACTGAAAACTCGGATAATCCGGATTTGTTTTTTATTCATTCAAAAAATAAACACCAATACTTTAAACCGATGTATTAACGTTTTTAACATATAAATAGGTACATATATTATAAAACAGTGAAATAGGTATCTATGCGCTTCTGTTATCATATTGCATCTTCTTTTTCTCGCTGCAATGTTTCTCCATCTATTAAGAAGAACGCAAATCCGCTGGGGTTTCCTCTGGCTGTTGTTCGATATACCTCAAAGCTTTTTCCAAAGAAGCAAAACCTTCTTGATGAGAGATCTTAGTGGGAGACTGTTCATTCACCGCCGCTTCGTCATCGTCATCGTCATCTGATTTTTCGGTTTCCTGAAAGGCATTCGTTATTTCTTCAATACTCATTTATTCTTCTAAATCATCTGCTATAATCCATTCAACAACATCTTCTCTTGTCACATTTTCGCAACCTTTTAATTTTTGCCTTAATTCAAATAAACTTTTTTCTTCTTCTTGTCAAAATTTGAACAGGACATTTCTCCATAGCTTCTCAATTTCAAAGCTAATTCATTTAATGGAGTATCATCCTCACTGTCATTATATTCCTCAAAATCAATAACTTTTGACCAAGATTTTTGAATAGTGGTAGTACGCACAGAATCCCAAGCTCGACTTTCCCTGTAAATAACATTTTTCAGTGTAACCTTTCTCATCCCTTTGATAATATCCTCCTTTTGTGTGTATTCTAACATATGTTTAAGATATAAACGCCTATAATTTTTTTTAATGTTTTCGAGGATGCCTTGATCCATTGGTTGCATTATGTTGGTTATATTTGGAGGAAAAAATTTTACAACAATTTCGCCCACATGAAGTCCTTCTCCAGGCTGAGAGGGGGCATTATCCATTAACAAAATTGCTTTAATAGGGAGACGGTTTCTGTTCAAAAATTTAGTCACAGATGGCACGAATTCTTCTTCAAACCAGTTAGTAAATAAGGTCACATCTATCCATACACTCTTCTGACTTTTGTAATAGACTGGTAGGGCTTTGGGTGAGATGTCTTTTAAAGCTCTTGGACGTGCAGACTTGCCAATCACCATCAGTGTGATTTTGTGCTCGCCAGATGCATTGGAACATACCATTATAGTTAATCTTTCCTTAATTCGTTTCTGCCCAGGAGCTGATTTTTGCTGTCGAGATGCCAATGTTTTTGATGGAAGCATTTTATAATTCAGACCAGTTTCGTCACAGTTGTAAATTTGATCACATGTGTATCCACAATCTTCAATTTGCTTTTTAAAGTTCTGCTTAAACTTCTCAATTGATGACACATCAGCAGAAAGTTTTTCATACAGTCAGTTGTCGTACACCGTACCGTTTTTTCCAGCGGTCAAGCCATCCAGAACTGGCGGTAAACTGATCTATCTCTGGGAATTGCTTACTAATCATTATTGCTTTCTGTTGTAAAATTGGACCTGACAGAGGCACACCTTTTGATCTCTGTTGGTTAAACCATATGAATAAAGCTTCGTTAACCTTTTCATAGTCGCCGGTTTTCATTGATTTTCTTCCTGAGGACGAGGAGACTTGATTTATACACCACTCTTCTATTTTTGTGCGGTTTCTTTTCCAATCTCCAACTCTTACCTCGCCTACTCCATAATCTCTTGCAACAACTTTAATTGTCTCTCCTGCTTCAATTCTTTTGATGGCTTTTAATTTTTCTTCAGTAGGAACGACGATTCTTTGCTTGTTTTGCTCCATTATAATACGACAAAAAAAAATTCAAACAAAGCAGTTCGTACTAATTTCACTTAACTACCAGAACTCCAACCAAATACATTATGTGAGTATACTCGTACTTCTCCGTAGTAAACGCTATAACGCACTGCATTCACGCAAATTTACATGCTGAAAGAGTCCAAAAACATAAATAGGGGAACCTCTCACACTGGCCAGGGGGATTCCCCGAAGGCCCCGACGATTTTAAATGAAAATATGTACATACATATTTTAGAAACTCGGTTAATACGCAACATAGACGCGCGTACCTCGGATAATCAGGTTCTTAGACTCGGTTAATCCGGAGCTCAGATAATTGCGACTCGGTTAATCGGGGGTTCTACTGTATATATATATATATATATATATATATATATATATATATATATATATATATATATATATATATATATATATATATATATATATATATATATATATATATAATAATTTTTTCTGTTGAACCTTTTGTTTACATAAACTTGATTGGTTTTTCTTGGGTACTTAGGTTCTTTTGGAAAACACAAACTAGTTTATTTGACGTTCCGACTTATTTTTTTTAGACATTTTTAAAAATTCTTTATTTTTTAATATTCATTCTAAAATTAGAAAACACAAGGTTAAAATCTTTTAAGTCAAATTACACTTTTAAAAACATATAGCATTTTTACGCACACTCGGACATTTAAAATATTACACCATAACAAAAATATAAAACAATTTACTAACGTGTATATACCCTGAAAGTCAACTATTTGTGTGTTTGTGAATTTCAAATTCTGTATTTCTTTCAGCATTTTTTTACTGATTTTTTTAAAATTTTATTATCTATATTGGGTGTCTTAACGAAAATCTATTATTGATGTTAACTATATATACCATTTTGTATTATTAAGAGGATATGCATGCCAGCATGTTTATTTTTTAATTAAATTTGTGTAGATATGACTGATTCCTTTTATGTCAGTCCTATCGTTCACAGTGTTTTCATCTTTTTTTTTATTTCAATCATCTCTTTGATTTGTAGTTTGGCATAATTCCGCTCTTGCAGAGGACCTTGGTTTCATTGAATTTAAAGTCATGTTTTTCTTCTGCTTCGTGTTTACTAAGGGCAGTGGAAGCATTCCTAGTATATTTGTGTCCATTTAGTCTGTTTTTTAGTAACTGAGAAGTCATGCCAATATATTTCTTCGGACAATTCGCACACGGTATTGCATACACAACATTAGATACATTCATTGTGGGGATATGGCTTTTTAAGTTTGTAAATAATGAACTTAGTTTATTTTGAGTTTTATGGCAAACTACGAGGCTGGTTTGAAAAGTCCGTGTAAAGTCCGAGAGATGGCACCACCGGCGCGTATCGAGGTCATGTTTAGTTAGTAGCATCTCTTGAATGAACGCACACCAAGTTTCAGTCTTATTGGTCTATTTCTTTGTGTTTGGCATTCGTGTGAATCAAGGAAGTCGAGTGATTTTCAAGAAATGGACGAAAAAGAATTTCGTGTGGTGATTAAACATTACTTTATGAAAGGCAAAACGCCTCAGGAGACTAAAGAGAAGCTTGATAAACATTATGATGACTCTGCACCTTCGATTAGAAGAGTTTATAAGTGGTTTCAAAATTTTCGGACTGGCCATATGGGCACAAGTGACGCTGAACGTTCTGGACGGCCTGTGGAGGTTACGACTCCAGAAATCATTGATCAAATCCATGATATGGTGATGGATGACAGAAGAGTTAAGGTGCGTGAGATTGCTAGTGCTGTGGGCATTTCGACTGAACGGGTACATAATATTTTGCATAAACATTTGAACATGAGAAAGCTATCCGCAAGATGGGTGCCGCGATTGCTCACGCTTGACCAAAAACGGAATCGTGTGAAGTGTTGCAAGGATGGTTTGCAGCTGTTCCAGAAGAATCCGGAGGACTTTAAGCGTCGTTTCGTCACTGTGGATGAAACATGGATACATTACTATACTCCTGAGACCAAACAACAATCTAAACAATGGGTTACCAAGGGGGAATCTGCACCAAAAAAGGCGAAGACCGTTCCTTCAGCCGGAAAGGTTATGGCGACTGTCTTTTGGGATTCGCAAGGGATAATCCTCATCGACTATCTGGAAAAGGGTAAAACTATTACAGGTGAATATTATTCATCGTTATTGGACCGTTTGAAAACCGAGCTGCAAGAAAAACGCCCGCGATTGGCCCACAAGAAAGTCCTTTTCCATCACGACAACGCACCAGCACACACCTCAGCAGTTGTGGTCGCAAAATTAATGGAAATAGGATTCCAACTCGTTTCACATCCCCCCTATTCTCCAGACTTGGCTCCCTCGGACTACTATTTGTTCCCCAATTTGAAGAAATGGCTGGCGGGACAAAGATTTTATTCCAACGAGGAGGTGATTGCAGACACTAATGGATATTTTGCAGACTTCGACAAATCCTATTATTCGGAAGGGATCAACAACCTAGAACATCGTTGGACGAAGTGTATAAGCCTAAAAGGAGACTATGTCGAAAAATAAAAAAGGTTTACCCCAAACACATAAGTAGTTTTTATTTTTGCACGGATTTTTCAAACCAGCCTCGTATAATGTTATATTATTTCAAGACCCATTTCAGCTTCTCAGAAAGTTCTTTTGTATAAGGAAGTGGTAAAAATTTATCATAGTTTTGTTTACTATTTTTGGTGTTTGTTTTTTGAGTTATTATAAAACTTGTATATTCTCTTTTTTATTGTTCGATTGATGTCATTCTCTTTAAAATTGTTTTGTATTAAGACAGTTTTTACTTTTTTTAGCGCGTCTGGTCTTAGTTCAGGGGAAGTCAGTTTTATTGCTCGGTCTGTTAGGCCCACTATAACGCTGATTTTCTGGGACATTGCATGACTAGAGTGAAAATTCAAATATCTCCCTGACCAAGAAGGTTTTGTATACCACTCTGTAAGAATTTTATCTTGCTTTCTGATAAGAGTCAGGTCTAGAAAATTTATTTTACCATCCTTTTCAATTTCTGATGTAAATTGTAATTTTTTGTGGAAGCTATTAAATTTGTATAGAATTTCGGTAATTTTATCATTTTGGGCTGCTAATAAACAATCATCTACGAATCTCTTGAAAAACAAAATGTTACCTTTTATTTTTTTAATGACTTGTTCTTCCAGGTATTCCATTACTAGTTGAGCAATGACTGATGAAATGGGGGAACCCATGGCACAACCGTCGATTTGTTTATAAAATCTATTTTTAAATTGAAAATAGTTGGTATTCAATGTGAGATCTATGGCGTCCAGAAAATTTCTTTTTGAAATTGTTGTGTGTTCTTGTAGTAGATCCCATTTTTCATTAATAACGGTTTTAACTAGTTCATTTGGAATGTTTGTGTATAAAGATGTTACATCAAACGATAAAAGTTTATAATTCGATGGGATTCTCATTGTGTCGATGAAAGTTTTAAAGTCGAAAGAATCTTTAATAAAATGTTCATTTTTACCGGATATGTTGGATAGACAGTTGGCTAAGTATTTAGATAAATTGTATAATGGCGATTGTATACATGAAACAATGGGTCTTAATGGGGTACCTTGTTTGTGTAGTTTGGGTAAGCCATAAATTTTAGGTGTCACAGCATTGTTTATTATTAGATTTTTAGCTTTTCTTTCGTCTAGTTCTTTTTTATTCAGTAATGTCTTTATTAAAGTGTTATTTTTCTTCTGATATACATTTTACATACACTTTAATAAAGACATTACTGAATAAAAAAGAACTAGACGAAAGAAAAGCTAAAAATCTAATAATAAACAATGCTGTGACACCTAAAATTTATGGCTTACCCAAACTACACAAACAAGGTACCCCATTAAGACCCATTGTTTCATGTATACAATCGCCATTATACAATTTATCTAAATACTTAGCCAACTGTCTATCCAACATATCCGGTAAAAATGAACATTTTATTAAAGATTCTTTCGACTTTAAAACTTTCATCGACACAGTGAGAATCCCATCGAATTATAAACTTTTATCGTTTGATGTAACATCTTTATACACGAACATTCCAAATGAACTAGTTAAAACCGTTATTAATGAAAAATGGGATCTACTACAAGAACACACAACAATTTCAAAAAGAAATTTTCTGGACGCCATAGATCTCACATTGAACACCAACTATTTTCAATTTAAAAATAGATTTTATAAACAAATCGACGGTTGTGCCATGGGTTCCCCCATTTCATCAGTCATTGCTCAACTAGTAATGGAATACCTGGAAGAACAAGTCATTAAAAAAATAAAAGGTAACATTTTGTTTTTCAAGAGATTCGTAGATGATTGTTTATTAGCAGCCCAAAATGATAAAATTACCGAAATTCTATACAAATTTAATAGCTTCCACAAAAAATTACAATTTACATCAGAAATTGAAAAGGATGGTAAAATAAATTTTCTAGACCTGACTCTTATCAGAAAGCAAGATAAAATTCTTACAGAGTGGTATACAAAACCTTCTTGGTCAGGGAGATATTTGAATTTTCACTCTAGTCATGTCCCAGAAAATCAGCGTTATAGTGGGCCTAACAGACCGAGCAATAAAATCGACTTCCCTGAACTAAGACCAGACGCGCTAAAAAAAGTAAAAACTGTCTTAATACAAAACAATTTTAAAGAGAATGACATCAATCGAACAATAAAAAAGAGAATATACAAGTTTTATAATAACTCAAAAAACAACACCAAAAATAGTAAACAAAACTGTGATAAATTTTTACCACTTCCTTATACAAAAGAACTTTCTGAGAAGCTGAAATGGGTCTTGAAAAAATATAACATTATAGTTTGCCATAAAACTCAAAATAAACTAAGTTCATTATTTACAAACTTAAAAAGCCATATCCCCACAATGAATGTATCTAATGTTGTGTATGCAATACCGTGTGCGAATTGTCCGAAGAAATATATTGGCATGACTTCTCAGTTACTAAAAAACAGACTAAATGGACACAATTATACTAGGAATGCTTCCACTGCCCTTAGTAAACACGAAGCAGAAGAAAAACATGACTTTAAATTCAATGAAACCAAGGTCCTCTGCAAAGAGCGGAATTATGCCAAACTACAAATCAAAGAGATGATTGAAATAAAAAAAGATGAAAACACTGTGAACGATAGGACTGACATAAAAGGAATCAGTCATATCTACACAAATTTAATTAAAAAATAAACATGCTGGCATGCATATCCTCTTAATAATACAAAATGGTATATATACTTAACATCAATAATAGTTTTTTCGTTAAGACACCCATTATAGATAATAAAATTTTTAAAAAATCAGTAAAAAATGCTGAAAGAAATACAGAATTTGAAATTCACAAACACACAAATAGTTGACTTTCAGGGTATATACACGTTAGTAAATTGTTTTATATTTTTGTTATGGTGTAATATTTTAAATGTCCGAGTGTGCGTAAAAATGCTATATGTTTTTAAAAGTGTAATTTGACTTAAAAGATTTTAACCTTGTGTTTTCTAATTTTAGAATAAATATTAAAAAATAAAGAATTTTTGAAAATGCCTAAAAAAAATAAGGCGAAACGTCAAATAAACTAGTTTGTGTTTTCCAAAAGAACCTAAGTACCCAAGAAAAACCAATCAAGTTTATATATATATATATATATATATATATATATATATATATATATATATATATATATATATATATATATATATGTTTGAACTCGTGTTTCCACAAGCTTTCATCATTTGACACCCCACTCGATGACCTGGTAAAAAAAATTCCCCTCCGATTTCACCCTTCAAAACTAATCTCTTAAGTCACGGGAGACGAACAAACGGACAGGCACCGAAGTGATCCCATAAGTGTTCCGTACGGAACCCTAAAAAAATAGTAAATGTTTCGTATAGTATGGCTTTAGAAACGGAAGTTAATTTGAAGTCTTTTGGACATTTCCGTTAAGTTAAAAATATAAATTATCTTCATAAATTACAATTTATCTTCAGATTAGGAAGTGCTATGTTAAAACCAAAATGCATTTTATTTAATCTCATTGTTAATTCTGTTAAATATGCTAGTTGATAATTACTTATTATTTCTCATTAAAAAAGCATTAAAGGGTCAAAGGTCTCTAA
The DNA here is from genome assembly GCA_019049505.1 of Pachyrhynchus sulphureomaculatus. Lineage (NCBI taxonomy): Eukaryota > Metazoa > Arthropoda > Insecta > Coleoptera > Curculionidae > Pachyrhynchus > Pachyrhynchus sulphureomaculatus. The sequence goes on from CM032446.1 coordinate 123,323,737, forward strand.
TATTCTTTTATAATTAAATTAATTAATATTAACTAACCCTAAATGGGACTTTCATATTTTCAAAAATTTCAAGAAATTTAAGTGTTGAAATTTGTTTATTTTTCATTTGGCTTGAACATAAAAAATATTAACACCCAGGAAATAATTTAAAAAATCGCTAATTCAGGTGAAAATCAAAAATATGTACCCCTGAATTTGACAGAAAATACAATGTCGTGTACTACTCAACGAAACTGCTTAATTGACTATGAAACAGGCATGTGACGGGAGAGGTCGGGGTAGCCTCGAACAAGTCACACTTGAGTATTACTTGAAGAAACGATTGTGAATCCACTGTATAATAAAAGAAAACATTCAATCCTAATAATATTTAACTTTTTATTTATAATATGTAAAAGCAAATACTTAGTTAAGTTGAAGAAAAAGTTAAAAGTTAACATGGATTTGATATTCAGTTTTAAAATTCCCGCCAATTGCTTCTGAGTCAGCTGTCAGTTTGTGCGCCTGCCACATTGGCATTCCATTACGTCAATCATTGTTGAAGTAACATTTTTTTATTAGTATACGTTCCAAATTTGTGGTTTTTTTCCTTGTTTTTAAATTTAATTGTCTTTGGAAAAAAAGACATACAAGAAATCCAACACTCCTTAGATTATTTTAAGTAATACACAAAGTTTTAAGTATGAATCCTGAATAGTAAGTATCGATTTTTATTTTTTTGGTTTGCTGGTAACTTGACAATTCGTATTGTATTTCCTGAAATTGCGCAGTTTTTAGGATATTTCTATGGCTCATGAATCTGAATTTAGTTTAGTATAATTATACATATAGTATATTTCTTAAAATAATCATATTTTTCTTTAAAAAACTTACGATTCTACCCACTATTTGGACTAGCTTAACCCAAGTAATAGAAGTAAGTTTAAAGTTGTTTCTTTTTTAATCGTTACCTAATTCATTGATGTTTTGTCATAATTTAGGAATCTAAATATGTAAATACATTCGTGATTATAACATGATACCTTTAGATTCAATAGTCATATTGCCATTTGATCATATGTTTCAATCTTGATTTTGTACAACGCCGCCCCCAAATTATATTACAAAACTCTACATTGTTAATTGAAGTTTTAGAATATAAATGTTTCACTGGTTCATTAGCATCTAACTATTCTGTGAAGTCATATTTTGATGCATATTATTTTTTCTTTGTACAGATTTACGTTAACTTGAAAGTATAAATTAATCTGGATGTGAATATAAAACTGCATTATATACTTATGGGTTACTTTAGGATTCAACTTTTAAAAGGGATTCTAACCTTGAAGGTAAAAGGGAAATAATTACTTTTTATTCTGAGCATATGTAACCCAAAATATATATTCTTTTCAAATTATTATTGATAGTTTTTTCCTATATTAATCAATATTTTATAACCAAAATAAATATTAAACAAATGAGTTTGCTCTATTTTGGTTGAATTTTTGTAAAGCCTGTAATTTTTTGTAAGCTAGTTCAATATGCTATTAAAAAAATTATAACCTGTCAAAGTTACAGGATATTAAGTGAACTAGAATTTTTTAAATGGCCTAGCATAGTAGTAATATCATTAATAACATTTTTCAGCCCGTTTTCACAAATATATAATTGTTGATATTTATTTTGGTTGTTTCCTATATACAAAGCATCAAGGTTATTGAATGGAATTTTAACTTTGAAATATCTCTCTCAATTTTCCTATTTGTTAAAGTATGATATGATATTGGAAAATTTGTTATTTGTCAAATTTGACAGGTCACAGAGTGTACTAGGATTTTGTTTAACTCCTATGTAGTTACACCATAAGCAGCATTTCTCAGTTCCTAATTAAAAATATATAACGGTTTATATTTATTTTTGGTCATTTCTAATATACGAAGCATTAAAGCTGTTGAATGGAGTTTTAACATGAACGTGCTCATTTGTTTTCAGATTTTCTTATTTGGTATGTTAAATTATTCCACTACTTAACTTGATTTATCATGACAATGCCAAATATGTTACTAAAATATTTGTCACTAATTGAGTTTGACCAGTTACCATCATTTTAAAAATATTTTTTTTGCTTATATTTATTTGTACTCGTTCCTGTTATGTGGGACATCACAATTGTTTAATAACATACTGCTTCACCCTATTTATTTTTTATTTTTTTGTAATGAGTTTTCACTAGAAAAGTTACTATACTATTGAAAACATTGTGACATGTCATGTTTGTCAGATTACAAAGAAATCTTTTTTCCCCATACAAATTTTTATATCTTTTTTTTTTTTCTTTGCCAACAACTGTTTTTTTAGTTTTCCGTACGGAACACTTATAAGATTACTTCAGTGTCTGTCCGTCTGTCACACCCGATTTTCTCCGAAACTATTTGTCATAGAAAGTTGAAATTTGGTAATAATATAGGAATTGATGGCCTCATCAGAGCCATGTAGTTTTGAAAGTTAAATTTTGACTTAATGGGTTAGTTTTGGGAAAGTGAAAAAAAAATTTTATTTCTAGGTAATCGAGTGTGGTGTCGAAATGAAAGCTTGTGAAAACACGAGTAAAAAATATATATATATATATATATATATATATATATATATATATATATATATATATATATATATATATGTATAGTATATATATATATATATATATATATATATATATATATATATATATATATATATATATATATATAATGTAATACTTGCGCGCACTTTTCTTTGTATTATTTTTAAAAAATTGCGAAAAATCGCTGTCCACCCGCCTTATCTCGAAAAGTACTTATCAAAAAATTTTGAAAAAATTCTGGAATATTCTCCACGGGGTGTAGATTGAACGAAAATTATCACGAGTGCATTACCTGTAATAATTTATCTGGTATAAAAAAAAACAGAAATTTCAAGGTCATCAATTTTCAGTAAAGATTGGAAATAAACTTTGTTGAAAACTCATTTGGGGTGTGTTTTGTGAAGTCACTGATCATTTTATACTTCCGTTACAACATTTTTTATTTTAAAAGCAATCAACATACGGAACACTAATTGCGCAAGTTCAACTTGCACTTGACCGGTTATTTTATTAGGTGTAGGTTAGTAATATAAGGGGAAAAATTTATTTTTTTAAAAGGAACACTAATTCTCAACATATTTTTGTCAGCAAACCCCGTCACCTGAAATTGGACCCTGAATTCTGCAGTTAAAAAACATATACAAGACATTAGTGTATAGTGTAGTGTATAGTGTATATATTATTTATATTCTTCTCAACTCTCGAGTTCTCTGTTGCAGTTCTGATAAGTACAGGATTTTCAATTAGGAATAACTCCTATGCAGAATCTATTTGGGAGCAGAGCCTTAAATATAGTAGTGGTATTTTAACAGTGGTAAAATTTGAGTGGTGTATATGATAAAAAGCTTTTGGGTAAAGTATATGGGTTTCTAATATAAAGTAATATCTAGTGTTTATGGGAAGTGTGCAACATGATCAAGACATATAGAACAGAACAGGGTGCTCTGACACAACTATATGGGGTTCGGTAATGTTAATTTCAGTAAAAAAGTGCTGCCTCTATTTTTGTAGCCTTAAATTTTGCTTGGCTACTGGCACGCCAATACAAGAATTTTTCTAGACTTTTTCATCGCTTGCCTACCTATCTTGACACCCCTGTACTTAATGTCAAAATTGTCGATTTGAACTTTATATATGTACAACAGATGGTGGTAACATTGCAACAATAGATTATCTGATTTGAAAGTCTAATTCTATCTCAATTTTTTTTTTTTATTGGTCACCTATCTGAATGAGGATTACCCTTTTTTTGAATGGATATCGTCAAGGGTGACATAATATTCATCAGCATTGTCAAAGTGCCAAAACATACATATGTATTTCACGGCACCCCTTTAACAACGCGGTAGTGCTGCCACGGGCGTTATTATATTTCTGCAACAACTGTTATCTATGTATGTAGCCAAGCCAAATATATTTAAAAAAGTTAGTAAATAAGTATGCTGACCTGCCGGGATTGGACCTTGATACCATATATAGACACGATGCTGCGGAGCTAGAGTTTTATCTCCTGTTTCAATTCCTCACCTCTTGAATTTTTCACAAATCGTAAAATGTAAGCTAACATCAGTCTAACTAACCAGTCAAGTGCAAGTTGAACTTGCGCAATTAGTGTTCTGTACAATGATTGCTTTTAAAATAAAAAATTTTGTTACGGAGGTATAAAATGATCAGTGACTTCACACCCCAAATGAGTTTTCAACCGATCTCTACTGAAAACTGATGACCTTGATTTTTTTTTTGTATACCAGCTGAATTGTTAAAGGTAATGCACTCGTGATAATTTTCGTTCAATCTACATCCCGTAGAGAATATTTCAGAATTTTTTCAAAATTTTTTGAACAATACTTTTCGAGATAAAGGAGGGGACAGCGATTTTTCACGAATTTTTAAAAATAATACAAAGAAAAGTGCGCGCAAGTATTAAATTATATATTTTTAAACTCGTGTTTTTACAAACTTACTTTGATACCCCACTCGATGACCTAGAAAAAAAAATTTCACTTCTGATTTCAACCCCCAAAACTAACCCCTTAAGTCAAAATTTAACTTTTGAAAGTTCTGCTCTGATGAGGTCATCAATTCCTATATGAGTACTAAATTTCAACTAGTTTCGAAGAAAATCGGGTGTGACAGACGGACAGACACCGAAGTGTTCTTATAAGTGTTCCATATGGAAAACTCAAAATGATGAGAATCTTTAAAAGTTTGTTAAAAATATGATTTTTAATGTTCCATACAGAACACTTACAAGATCACTTCAGTGTCTATCTGTCTGTCTGTCTATCTGTCTGCCTGTCCGTCTGTCACACTCGATTTTCTCTGAAACTATTTGATACAGAAAGTTGAAATTTGGTACTAATATAGGAATTGATGGCCTCATCAGAGGCGTGTTGTTGAAACTTAAATTCTGACTTAAGGTGTTAGTTTTGGGGGGTGAAATCAGAATTGAAAAAAAATTTTTTACCAGGTCATCTAGTGGGGCATGAAAGCTTGTAAAAACACGAGTTCAAAAATATATATAATGTATTACTTGCACACACTTTTTTTTGTATTATTTTTAAAAACTTTCGAAAAATCGCTGTTCCCCCCTTATCTCGAAAAGTACTGATCAAAAAATATTCTGAAATATTCTCCACAGAGTGTA
>CM032446.1:123329082-123334082 GCA_019049505.1 Pachyrhynchus sulphureomaculatus
CACTGTATTTCTCTTTTAGCTTGCTTACAGCCTCGTTTTTAAATTTTTCCAAATCTTGGTTAGTGTCACATTTAATTACAATATTGCCCCGTTTTGTTTCCCTAACATTTCTGATACCAACATTTAATACAGCTGGATCTATGGATTTTTGAATTTCCTTCCTACTTATTTCTGTCTTCTGATCTTTCCTGGGTTTAAAAACAAGAGTAGGAGGGTTTATCTTAGGATTGCTTTCATCCTTTATAGAACTTGCCTGTAATATATTAGCATAAGTTTCCTTGCGCATAGAAGATTTCAACGATTCTATGTCTTTTTTCATATCTTCTATAAGTTTTACCATGTAAGGCATTCTTGCAATTAGTTGTTTACAATCTTCACATATTAGGAGCAGTATTCTCTTTTGTAGAGGCATGCATTTAATTTCAGAAGGTGTAATATTTAGGCATTTCTTGTGGATGTTCTGCAGACATGAGTCACATTTATAATATTGTTCTTCCGCATCACATTGTTTTTTACATTTCATACACAGTTCATTACCCTCCATGCCTATGTATATTTACTACAAGCCTGATCCACAAAAAAATTACTAAAGATAAACAATTTAAATATCGTTTCGGTATACACAAGTATTTATCAGATTTTTTTCTTTTCTTTGGAACTATTGTTTGCTATTGTTTAGTATGATTTTTCGTTTATTTCACTAGTTACTGAGAATATATTTTTGAAAAGTCGATTTTTATATAGGTCAGTTTCTAATACATGTTATCACCAAAAATCACATTTTTCCACCCACAATCACCATGGCAAACTTGTATTTTTTAAGAGCACAATAAAAAACACTGTTTGTTAGCTGATAAAATCTAATAATATATATATATATTATATATATATATATATATATATATATATATATATATATATATATATATTATTAGATTTTATCAGCTAACAAAACAGTGTGCTCTTAAAAAATACAAGTTTGCCATGGTGATTGTGGGTGGAAAAAAATGTGATTTTTGGTGATAACATGTATTAGAAACTGACCTATATAAAAATCGACTTTTCAAAAATATATTCTCAGTAACTAGTGAAATAAACGAAAAATCATACTAAACAATAGCAAACAATAGTTCCAAAGAAAAGAAAAAAATCTGATAAATACTTGTGTATATATATATATATATATATATATATATATATATATATATATATATATATATATATATATATATATATATATAGATATATAAATATATATATATAGATATATAAATATATATATATATATATATATATATATATATATATATATATATATATATATATATATATATATATATAGATATATATATAGATATAGATATATATATATATATATATATATATATATATATATATATATATATATATATATATATATATATAGATATATATATATATATATATAGATATATATATATATATATATATATATATATATATATATATATATATATATATATATATATATATATATATATAGATATATATATATATATATATATATATATATATATATATAGATATATAGATATATAGATATATATATATATATAGATATATATATATATATATATATATATATATATATATATATATATATATATATATATATATATATATATATATAGATATATAGATATATAGATATATAGATATATAGATATATATATACATATATATATACATATATATATATATATATATATATATATACGAGGCATGTTTTTTAAGTAAGTACCGTTTTGCGATTCCGCCGCCGCAGCGATACGGTCGGCGTTCCGCGCATGCGCGCTGGTAACCTACATCTCATGTCTACGCACTGACGCCATTACAGTCTGATTCTTCATTGTATACGTTGTTTACTGAGTGTTTAAGATGCCTCCGACAATCGTGAGTCCCGCCGATTGTGAAGTACGGGCTGTTATACGATTTCTTAGTGCTAAAGGCGTAAAACCGATCGATATTCATCGTGAAATCTGTGAAGTTTACGGACAAAACATTATGAGTGATGGAATGGTAAGGAAATGGGTGAGAGCATTTAAAGATGGCCGCACAAATGTGCATGATGAAGAACGGAGTGGGGGCCGTCCTTCGGTCGTTAATGAAGATTTGTTGCAGAAAGTGGACGAAAAGGTGAGAGAAAACAGACGCTTTACAATTTCATCATTGTGCGACTGCTTTCCTCAATATTCTCGTAGTGTTTTGTATCGCAATGTGACCGAGAACTTGAATTACGGAAATTGTGTTCACGTTGGGTTCCAAAAATGTTGACGGATTTGCACAAAACCCAACGTTTAGGCAGTGCATTGACTTTCCTTGAGCGGTACCACAATGAAGGTGAACATTTTTTAGACCAAATTGTTACTGGTGACGAAACATGGGTGGCCTACGTCACACCAGAATCGAAACAACAATCCATGGAATGGCGACATTCATCATCACCCAAAAAAGTGAAGTTTAAGCAAACAATTTCTGCCCGCAAAATCATGTGCACAGTTTTTTGGGACAGAAAAGGAGTATTGCTAGTGGAGTTTCTGCCTCGTAATGAGACAATCAATGCAGCGTCTTATTGTGAGACATTGAACAATCTGCGTCGTGCAATCCAGAACAAAAGACGTGGCAAGTTGAGTAAGGGTATCGTTTTGCTGCATGACAATGCCCGTCCACATGTGGCTAATCGGACCAAAGATCTCATCAAATCTTTTAAATGGGAAACTCTAGATCATCCTCCATACAGCCCTGATCTAGCGCCCAGCGACTACCATTTGTTCCTGCACTTGAAGAAGCACCTGGGTGGTCAGCGTCTTCAAGACGATAACGAAGTCAAAACATTTGTGATACAGTGGTTAACAAGTCAGGCGGCAGAATTTTATGAGGAGGGTATTCAAAAACTGGTGCCACGTTATGACAAGTGCCTCAATATTCACGGAAATTATGTAAAAAAGTAGATTAAGGTACAGGCTTTCATGCCTCGTATATATATATATATATATATATATATATATATATATATATATATATATATATATAGATAGATAGATAGATAGATATATATATATATATATATATATATATATATATATATATATATATTATATATATATATATATATATATATATATATATAAATATATATATAAATATATATATAGATATATATATATAGATATATATATAGATATAGATATATATATATATAGATATATATATATATATATATATATATATATATATATATATATATATATATATATATATATATATATATAAGTTAATCGCCTCCTACTTGTTTGTTTGGGCTCTCGAAGTTTCGTGATTTTTGTCGGTTTAAGTTGGTATTAATACAAGTGTTTGGTATCTACGTGTCGTGAAAATTCAGGTGATTTTTGTCGGTTTCCATCTCAGCTCGAGAATTTCCACAGCAACTGTGAAAAATTGGAAAATATTCTGAACAGAAGCAGGCAAATCCATACAAAAAAGAAAACTGTTGGAATGTTATCTTTTGTCTTTTTTTTGTGCTGCCTAAATCGAGACATATTTTAAACGTAAATAACGCGTCTGGGGAGTTTTAGCATAGCGTACAATAGAGTATTATTGCATAGTCAAAGATTAATTAAGGAGGCTATAAAGATTACTACATTAAATGAGGCAAGAGTAAGATTATGAATGATGGTTGGAAATGAAAAGCAACATTGTTTGAAATGTAAAAATAAAATCGAAGGAGAGTACTACCAATGCGATATTTGTCATGAGAAAATTCATGTGGGATGTTCAAACTTATCAGCTTCAGAGGTGAAATGTATGCCTCTACAAAGAAGGCTATTAATCTTTTCTTGTGATAGCTGTAAGGAAGTGCTGAAAAAAATTCCAACACTGTTGACACTTCTGGAGGATGTAAAACATCACCTAGTAAATATGAATAGTTCAAATTCACAATGCCCAGTACCTATTCAAAAATACAATGAAGTTATTAAGAAAAAACAAGAAGTTATAGTAATAAAACCAAAAGATAAAAACCAAGATAGTTCATCTACTAAGAAGGCAATTGAAGAACAAATAGATCCCAAATCTATTGGTGCAGAGGTATCCAGAATCAAGTTTGTTCGAGAGGGGGGCATTGCTATAAGTTGCACGAAGAAAGACGATATAAGAAACATCTCCAGCAGTATTAAAGACAAAATGAGCAGAGACTATGAAATTAAGGTACCTGAAAAGAAAAATCCACGATTGAAGATAACAAATATTGAAAAAAAATTAGTGCAGAATTATGATACACTAACTGAAAGCATTATTTTACAAAATGGGATAACAACAGAAGAAGAAAAAAGAGTGATGAAGGTTCTGAGCACATATGAGGACAGACGACGAAAATCAAATGTAGCAATATTAGAAGTTGATGTAACATATGGTCAGATAAGCAGAAGAGATGTCTTGCATATAGGATGGAGAAGATGTAGGTATTTTGACCATGTTAACATCATTCAATGCTTTAAATGTTGGAAATTTGGGCACATAGCACAACAGTGTACAAGCAGAGAGGTAGTCTGTCCTAAATGTAGTCAGAATCATAAAAAAGAGGAATGTACAAGTGAAGTTGAAATCTGTACTAACTGCAAACATGCAAAGGAGGTATTGAAAATTGCAAATATAGATTACCACCATTCTGCTTACAATAGAAAATGTGAAGCATTCAAAAGATTATTCGAACAATTACAATTAAGAGTTAATTATCCAGATGCATTTGAGAAATCAACAAAGTAGCAATTAAAAAAACAAAATATGATGTATCTTAATATAAATAGTTTAACCGCAAATAAAACAGAACTTGAATGGACAGTTACTCAGTGGAAGCCTACAGTAATTTGTTTGGTAGAAACACATATTACCAAAGACTTGGAAGACAGCGAAATAAACATTAATGGCTATAAAGCAGTTCATGCACTTTCAACAAGTAGGCA
>CM032446.1:123341582-123346582 GCA_019049505.1 Pachyrhynchus sulphureomaculatus
ATATATATATATATATATATATATATATATATATATATATATATATATATATATATATATATACTGGTGAGCAAAAAAATCGACTCAAACGATTTTGATTCATTTAATACCGATGCACAGTGTGTCGCGTAGAACATGCTAGGTGGACAAAATTCATGTTATGATTTCCAGGAAATCTTATTTGCAAAACGTAAACAACACCACCAAACCCCGAATTCCGAGAAAAGGTTGTTTATCAAATTTGCAAGTGGCGAGTCATAAGCGTCAGAAGTCAGGTAATGAGTTTAATGCAGCTCTTTCAATCAATCAGTTGCAATTTAGCGACACTTTCGTGCACATCTTATAGTGACATATTGTAATATTGTGAAAGTTTTTGTGATGAATATTAATACTGAGGGTAAGTACTATTTTTTAATGTATTTTTTTAATCAGAATCTATTAATTTGAATTTTTAGTATTTTTTTTTAAATAGCCTATATATTTTAGCGTGTTTTTAAAAAAAAAAAAACTTTGAAAGTTCAGAATATACAGACATTCACCTCTATCCGGGCTAGTTTTTAGATATTACACAGAAATAACTTTATTCTTCGTAAAAATACACTTCAGTACAACATGTTTTTTTTTCTTTTTTCCAGAACACGTTTACTCTGTTGAGGAGTGGTTGAAACACACGAAGAATGAAAAAAAACTCGCGTGTATATGACTTTCTTTCTTCAAAATTTCACTTTGGTGACATTACTGAAAGCAGCCAAAAAGAAATAAAGTTGAAAATATCCAACTTGTCTAATAAGTTTAGTGCCAAATGGTTGGCTTCAGGAAAGTCGAAGGAGCGTTTTTTAATTAAAAATAAGAATTGGTTGGATGAAGCAGACATACAGTTTACTGCGAGTTCTTTTGCGCCACAACCTTCAACATCAAGTGAGAATGTGACTCCTGCTGGAAGACCTCGCAAAGATTTCGAGGAATCGTCGTTTAAGACGAAGAAAAACGTCGCGTCGTGGATCTCGTAGAATCCCGAAGTGTCAGTGAATTGGTGACTGCTGCCGAAATTGCTGTGCGTTCAGCAGGGCAAAGGAAAATTGCCAATGTGATTAGAGACATTAGTGAGAGCCCAGATAATATTATTAAGTCTAAAAATACCAGTTCCGTTAATCCTAGGTAATTAAGTAGTGACGAAGCCTTAGCTTACTATATAAATTCTAAGTCAACAACGCATTCTTACAAACAAACTAGGAAGTGGTCCATGAAGGCGGGGCATAATGTGTTTCCGTCATATTTTAGTTTAAAAAAGTCCAAACAGGCCTGTTACCCTGCAGAGGAGCACATTGCTATAACAGAAACTCGTGCTGAAATAAATTTGCAAGCCTTATTAAATAAAACAGTGGGACGTCTAGTATTAGCACAGAATGAAGTTATCAGCAGTGTGCTCATAACAAGTTCATCGTTTACACTTGTTAGTAAATGGGGATGTGATGGAAGTTCTGGGTACAGCACATACAAACAGAGATTACTGTGCATGTTAATTATAACATCTGATCCTTTGATCAATAGCCTTCGAGAGATTCCCAAAAAAAAGCCGGAAAAAATATATGTACAGATGTATTAAAGTTAATTGTAAGCCCTAGCATAGAACAGTCAAGATTGGAATCGTCATCATATTGTCGCACAATGCCACAAAATGATGACGATTATACAGTAAACGACTCATCAGAAGACTCTGATGATGATTATTAGGTTCAGTTACTATTTTTAGTTATGTAGTGCTTGTACTAAGCATGTAAACCTTGACTTGTAAATTTTTCTTTATCAATAAACGAGTATTTTTATTTTACATATAATTACAGTCAGTGTCATTATGCTAAATTTATTACAGAGCATTTATAACATTTATTTTAAAATTAAACAAAAACAATTTTTGACTGGAATTTTCAAAAACAATTTTTTTTTTGAACCGAACAGCAAGAAATATGTACCTTAAAAAAATCAAAAACATTTTAAAATACCAACTACTTAACATATGTATGTATAATGCACAAGTTACCTACCTGAAAGGCAGGTATTATTTGAGTTTATCCTTTTTGTGTCAATAAAACTAAGTAATATGGATTAATTGTTTTATTTTTAATTGACAAATGTAATAAATGATTTTTCATCTGGTTATTATTAAAAATAATAATACAGTGTCTTTCATTTAGTTGCACATTCAAGTTTGTAGAAAAATTCGTGCACATACGCAGAATATTTTGTTTTTGTTATACAATGTTTTGTGCAGCTGGACAAAAAATACAGGTAAGCGAAATGCAGCTAAATGAAAGACACTGTATTATAATTTTTAATTCTAATAACCATACAAAATACCCTTGCCCTTTAGTTCCGTTATCTACCTGCTAAGCTGATGCAATCCTACCGCGATATGCAAGTGTGGCTGTATTACACAAATTTTATCGATATTGAGTACCTGCGGTAAATTGTGAATAAAACCCACATTTATTAACCGATTTTCATGATTAATACCTTATTTTATTTTCCAGATACGCAGCTGTCAGAAAAATGCATAATATTTTGTTTTTCTTTTGTTATTGCGCTTTTTTACCGAAAAAATAATGAATTTTACACGAAAAAATTTTTTTCTCTCCATTAATTTCTAAATAACTCCAAAACGATAAAAGATAGAATAAAATAATATTCAATCAACTTTAATAAAATTTTGTTACGCATTTTTTAATGTTTTATTTATAAAAATCTGACAAGTTGTTCCCGAGTTATCGTTAAATATGTCTGCGTAGCTGACTAATTTAGGGGAAAAAATTAGCCACGCCCATAAAAAAAACCAACGCGATGAATTTTTTCTTAAAATAACTTAATATGCCTAGAATATACATAAACAATTGAAATAAGTGAAAAAATTATTTTGTCCAGCTAACTTGTACTAGTCGACACACTGTGCGATGCTTGAATTTAATTTTTAAACAATGATATTATTTTTGGTATCATTAGAATGCTGATTTTCTACTCTTTCCAATAATACCAAAAACATTTGGATTTCCAAAAAGTTTTACTGATTACAACGGTTTGACTCAATAGAACCATTTTTGCTCAGCAACGTACTCGTTGCGCGCTATTCATCCCTATAAAAACACATGCGACCGGATTTCCTATCATTCCTTTATTGGAACTTAAACCGTCAACATCTCTGCTATACCTGCTCACTAATTACGTCATCGGAAAATCGATATCACCCCGGAAGAAACGGCACAAGTCATATGCAAGAAGGGCATGGCCAACGTGTAGTCGCTGTGCAACTCCACCTGAGCCAGGCAACTGTCTCTAGAGTCTACAGACGTTTCTAAGAGACTGGCACCTTTACACGAAAACCTGGATCAGGAAGAAGAAGGTGTACCTCGAGCGAGACGACCAGTTCATTGCCAACACAACTCTAAGAAATCCTCACTCGACCGACGATGAGGTCCAGCAGAATCTCCCACAAGCTCGTGGTCGGGCTGTCAGTCATTGAACAGTCAGAAGAAGACTTAAAGAAGCTAACCTAACTCCGAAGAGACCAGCTAACGGACCCAAATTGACAGCAGCACATCGACAAACGCGACTTAGATTTGCCCGAGAACATGTCGACTGGACCTTAGAGCAATGGAGCTCCGTTTTATTCTTCGACGAGCCTTGAATGTTCCTACATGGCAATGATGAAAGAAGACGAGTGTATAGGAGGCCGGGGTAGCGCTATGCGCAATGCTGCATTATCGAAACGGTTACCTACGGAGGAGGTTTTGTCATGATATGGGGAGACATCTCACTGGATGCGAAAACCAATTTGGTTTATTATAATTAATGAGACTCGTAGCGGTGGATTAACTGCTCACCGATACATCGAGGAGATCCTACAGGAACACGTCGTTCCTTACGCTGGGTTTGTTGGCGATAGGTTCGTGCTAAGAGAGGGAAAGAAAATTAGCAGTCTGGTCCACTAGCCTATTAGTATCTGAAATTATACCCGACACCACATCCACCTGCTTACATAAGGGTAGAAATTAAATAAATAAATTATTAAAAAAAAATGAATTACCGTAGCAAAAAAAAAAATTGTTCCAAATTTTACTAAACACTCGTTTGCAATTTAAACTTACCATGCATGAGAAAAATCTCTTTCAGCAACATCCAGATTTAGTAGGTTCCACGGGACGACTCTGATCAAATTTTACTTTTCCACCTTGATCTGCTGCTGATGATGGAGGTCCTACTCTGTTTTTAATTTCAGCCGCCATAGTCATAAAGGCCTGCTCTACATTTGTAGCATTTTTGGCTGATGTTTCCAAAAATGGAATGCCAAGTTGATCAGCATATTCCTATAAACATGTATGTTTGTGTTACGTTTCATGAAAGCATGTAACTCTAATAACTAATCCTTTCGAAGTTTTAAAAGCATAACATATTAATTAATAATAATATGTCCATATTTTGACAGTTATTTATTAGTATTTAGTGGTTATTTTGCAAGTATAAATAATACTATTCTGCAAGTTTTGTCGATTTATAAACATTTTAAATAGGTTTTTTTAAAAAATATATAAAAGTTCTAGCTTTTTTTACACCATTCGAACGTAATTATTGATTTTTATTCTAAATTTTCTTGGAAAAATGATTTTTAGGTGCTATCTGGGTCATTCCGGGGTTCGAAATAAGTTTGCAATCAACATCTCTGGGTTTGATGGAACTTTGTACATGAGTTCGGCTTGGTCTAAACACCCTGGAAACAAAGTTCATCGAACAACAAAGATTTTTGCTTCAGATACAACCAGCGCAAAAAACTGAAAGTTTTTTAACAGGTCATTCTTTTGAAAATGGTAGACATATCAAAAATTGTTGTACAGAGCTCCTAAGTGATGTTTCCAAAAGGTACAAAAAAAAATTCAAAAACACTATTTTCAATTTTTTTCTGAATATTATGTTTTAAAATTTATAATTTGTCCTACGAAACCCTCAAACTA
>CM032446.1:123359902-123454902 GCA_019049505.1 Pachyrhynchus sulphureomaculatus
GACTTTCAGTTGTGATTATTATTTGGTCTTTTGTTCTAAAAAAATAGACACAAAACTCCTTTGTTAATTTGTAGGATAATTTTATTAAAATATATTTCACTTTATTATTATGACTGTAGGTTTTATTTTTCCATAAATACCTATTTTATTTTTATAATTTGACATCGGGGGTTCTTGCAATTAGACTGCCCATTTGGGGCAGTTTCGTCTATGATTGCATGAGGCATCTTTAGAGGTCTGTACTCTTCGAGATTAAAACGCTGAATTCAGTGTCTAATTCCAAGTACCACGATTTCTCATTTATCTTAAACTGTGAGAGTTACCTATTTCATTAATTTAAAAAAAAAATGGTAAGGATACTAATAAAGTATTTTTTAAAAAAGTTTGGAAGGTATTTTAGTCCGACAACATTTTAAAATTTTTCTAAAATTTTGATGGTTTAAAATGAATTAATCAAAATTTATTAACATTGCCAGGGTGTGATTAAGCAATAGTCTAAAGCAGGGATCGGCAACCTTTTAACTAAGGGGTGCCAGTTTTCATCCATACAACATTTTGCGTGCCGACATAGGTACCTACTACAACTAAAATTAACAAAAATTAACTTAAATTAATTTAAAATATTGCTTTTAGAAGGTTTAATTACAAAAAAATTTTAACATTTAACAAATAATTTTATTATACTAGTCCTAGGACCTAGTGTGAACCCTGTGCTTAAAGTTCTTTAGAGAGTTTTCATATATCCGGTTCATGTCTGGTTATTTTCAGTGTCACACATGCTTCCGAGTTGTCTGTTGTCAGCCTGCTTCGGTACGGGTTTAAAATCACTCTCATATGGGAAAAAAGTTGTTCACAGATATAGGATGATCCGAAAGCTGTAAGCATGGCAAACGCTAGTTTCTTAAGACAAATAAATTTCTCTGGTAAACTCATCCAACAACTGAGTATCTCGTTTGAATGGTTCTGGCAGTCACCTTCTAATACCCTTCTTAATTCTACAAATTTCGTGTTCCATAACTCGGAGCTTTTAAATTCAATGTATTGAAGATCAAAATCATTAATATCCATTCATGAGAAAAGAGATACGTCAAAGCAACTGCTGGAAAAATCCATTAAATCTGGTTTGATTAAAAAAGCGAACATAGGACCATGTTTATCAAAATCCTGACCCCTCTCGATAAACTCCTCTTTTAAATTAGTCATATATTTAAGAATTTCGTCTATTAGTGTACCATCGTCGACACTGGATATATAAGTTTTTAAATTTGGAAAATATTTATATGTGTTTGTAGTAATATCGCTGATAAATAAATCTATTTTTAATTTGAATGATTTCCAGGATTCGTATAAATCCAGAACTGTTTTGCCTGAACTTTGTAACTTTAAGTTTAGTTCACTGAGATGGTTTGTAATATCAGTAAGAAACATTAACATACAGATCCATTTCTTATCTTCTAGTTCAGGATAAGCATCCACTTGATTTTTTTCCAACAAGAACGATTTAATTTCGCCCAGACATTGCACAAATCTAGAAAGCACTTTACCACGGCTGAGCCAGCGCACATTATTGTGCAATGGTATATCTGAATATGCACTTTCTAATTCCTGCAGAAACGCCTTAAATTGTCTATGGATCAGTGAAGAACGACCGACAATGTAGTTAACTATTTTGACCACCCTATCCATCACGGATTTTAAACTTCCAGCGGAGATTTTAGCGCACAAACTCTCTTGGTGAAATTATGCAATGAAAATTCAAAAACTGATCGACCCATGCGTTCAATAAGAAGGGAAACAAATCCTTTATGTCTCCCAATCATAGTAGGAGCGCCATCTGTCGTTACGCAAAAGATTTTATTTAAGTCAATGTTCCGCTTTTCAAAATGTTTAACAAATTCTGAAAATATATCCTCTCCTCTTGTAGTTCCCTGCAATGAGAGCAAACAAGTCAGCTCTTCATACACACTGCCATCATCGAAGTATCGCGCAACGATTGCCAGACGGGCAATGTCATTAATATCGACACTTTCATCCAATGCTACACTAAATACAAAACTCCGTTTGATAGCGTCTCTCTGCTGTTTTTGGATATTTTGTGTCATTTCGATAATTCGTCTCTCGATGGTCCGCGCTGATGTCGGTATATCCCTAATCCTGGCGAATATTGTATCCTTATTGGGCAAGTCGTCGAATAAAATCTCGCCAGTACTCAAAAACGTTTGCTTCATAAATTCTCCGTCACTGAACGGCCTACCCTTTTGTGCCAACGATTGTGCCAACGATTGTGCAATTTTGAAACTGCTTTCAGTCACCTGATTTTTTTCCTTGGAAAACTTTGCTAAAGAATGTTGACTGTTTTCTCGTATTGTTTACTTGCTCTTTGTATTGCCTCCCTTTTATCAGCGTTATCTTTAAATGACGATTCATGTTTTATCTGGAAATGTCGTTGAACACTAGATGTCCGGAAAAACTACGACATAGGACACAAATGGCCCGATCGTTTTGCTGAACAAAACCGTAATCTGTTGTCCATGAAGTTTGAAATGATCGAACGTCTACCTCCTGTTTCTTCGCGGCCATAACGCAACGTAATTTTTAATTTTTATACTTTTCGACGACTATTGACTGGAACGGATGTTACTTCTATACTAAATGATCCAAACGTGTAGCCGCTTGCTATATATAGAAAAATAATGTTTCCAGAAAATTCCAATAATTACGTTTATTAAATTTCTTAGAACAAAAATTGTTATCTACAAAGCGCCCATTCCAATCAAAGGGCCGCCTAGAAGTTAAATCTAACAAAAACTAAAGTTCGGTAATATAAAAAGAGTTGCGGCGCGCGTCGGAACGATTGAAGTCAAGTCAAACAAAAATCGCCTTATAGCGGCTCTTTTGATCTGAATTGAGGACGTTTATTTGTGTTTTTTGCCTAGGCTTATATTTTGAGACTTGCCGTCTTTAATACTTGCCGAAATTAAAGTCAAACCAATGCATTCAGTAAAATTATAAATTACAAAATATATATTTTGTAGTTTTTGGTAATAATACCTAGTGACCTATATAATATATCGTTTTTGTTTGTATCGTTAAAGTAATACTGTCTTCGATTATTTACTTAATTTCGAAACATGTTACAGATTACAGAATTAATCTGTAAACTTTGAATAGGTACGCGTGCCATTCAAAATTGCTTGGCGTGCCAGAGATGGCACGCGTGCCATAGGTTGCCGACCCCTGGTCTAAAGAATAAAAAAGTATTTTTTTCATAAAAATTACTCAAAGTATCTTTCTCGGTCTAGTTTGAATACCTGTATATAAAATTATGTCCATTTATTGCTAAAATACAAGCAGAGACATAATTTTAAATAATTTTTCAGTTATGAATTTTTAACACCTATACTATTTTAAGAGATGTATTTTTTTCTTGTATGGTGAGGTGAGATTGAAAACGCATGATTCAGTAAAATTTGGAACAATTTTTTTGTTTTTTATGGTAATACATTTTTCAACGTTTTAAATACAGTATAAAAGAGTAAGATTTAAACTCATTATATTGAGCATGTTAAGATCGCTGTATCAGATATGACTGGGAAAAGTGCACAAACCTGTCAGGTAAATCAAGGGCTCGGAGGTTGGTTAGAATTATCTCGTGGTATATTTTGTCAAAAGAGAAGTGGGTGAAAACCACATTAGCCTGGCCCTTATTGTCAATAACACCTGACAAGAAATGTGCCAAACGTGCCAGATTGGTGGTAGTTGACCATCATCGTAAGAAAGCCGTGTTGTTTTAGAACAAAAAGCGGCTCAATTTTACTTATTATTTTTTTTAATATAACACCTCAAAAATTTTGGAAAAACCACAAATTAATGAGGCCTGTAATTACATGTCAGACTTATCCGGCTTGTTAAATACCAGACATATTTTACTGATCTTCTAGTACTGAGGATAAGTGTCCTTACCCAATGATGAGTTTTTTTTTGGGCCTAGCACGCCTACTGCAGGGAAATCCCCAAAGCGCTACAGGAGCAACATGTGTCCTGGGCAAATTCTTCCAAAGGGATGAGGTTCTCCATACCTGCTTGAAAAGGGTTGTATGAGAAGTAATAAACTGAACCTCGTACGGATGTGAAGTGCTAGCGCGATGTGGAGGAATTAAGTGGGCTACATTCATCGAACACTTTCCATGAAAATACTTGTAGAATAGACTTAAGTCGCCAACCGTTCTTCGATGATCCAAGGTTGTTGGCCAGTTCCGGGCCTCCGATCAGGCGAACAACTCTTTTCTGAATATTCAACAAATGCAGTTCGGAGCAGAGCACCAAACAGACGAGCAGTATTCCATCGTTGGTCGATTTTGAGCTTTGTACAGAATTAACGGTTGTAGAGTGTAAAGCTTTCTAGTTCCAAATATTCCCAGCTTTTGA
The DNA here is from genome assembly GCA_019049505.1 of Pachyrhynchus sulphureomaculatus. Lineage (NCBI taxonomy): Eukaryota > Metazoa > Arthropoda > Insecta > Coleoptera > Curculionidae > Pachyrhynchus > Pachyrhynchus sulphureomaculatus. Next base: position 123,364,331 of record CM032446.1, read on the forward strand.
GAAGCTATCTTTGCTATGCTGGCAACATGTTCATGCCAAGACATATTTGCTCCCAAATTAACGCCCAGCAGATTGAGTGACGATGCTAAATTAATGAAGTGCCCCGACATAACTATATCAGGTTCAGCAACGTTAACTTATTTAAAAAAAACTGCTGCCTGGGTTTTTGTAGCGTTAAATTCGACTTGGTTACTGTCACCCCAAAATAGAATTTCTTCCAGGTCTTTGTAAGTTGAACGACCTCCTGCTGTCTGCAGATATTTACATGAGTAGCTGATGTGCGAGTTAAAAATGTTTGCTAATGGTTTGGCCAAAAAAGAACTGGAAATACTGTTCGGGCCCCTTGACATCTTAGGTTTTAACTTTTTTTTTACTACGTTTACTAAATCCGCCTCTGTAAATACCGGTCAGTTGATTAGATTATTATTAACTATTGTCATATCCAAATGTTCAGTGCCGGATAAAACAGGATCATAAACACCACCAAAATATACCTCAAACGATAACACAATATCTAAAGGAATATCCACTACCGTACCCTGAAACGACATACGGGATGAAACAGCACAAATATTTTTTTGTTGCACTTACTTCCAGAAAGACTTCGGAGCATGTATCATTATCATTCTCGATATCAGAAATATATTGGGAATAAGCAACTTTAATCATTACATCTACATCCTTTCTCTATTCCTTAAATCTATTTGGATGAACGACATTGACAGATGTTTTCAATTTTTTTGTGAACATTAAACTTATGTTTAAGTTTCTTTATGATATCCTCCTAGTACCACAGACAAAATTTTCTGTTTTTATTTGTATAGCGTGGTATAACACATGGGCTGAAAAGTCCCGGGCCTAACACATAGATGGCGCTAGTTTTATTGCAGTCACCTTTTTTTCAGTTAATACTAACCTTCAAAAGACAGCTGTTAAAATTTCATGATATTCTATTCATTAGTTTGTGAGTTATTGTGCTCAGAGTGACGCTACTTTTGTTATTTTCAAAACAATGGATCAAAAACAATTTCGTGTTTTAATTTTACACTGCTTCTTGATGGGAAAAAAAATACCGTTCAAGCGAAGCAATGGCTTGAAAAGTGTTATGGGGACTCCGCTCCATCAGAAACAACAATAAAACGTTGGTTTGCTGACTTCAAACGTGGTCGTAGAGACACCGATGATGCAGAACGCAGTGGACGTCCAAATGAGGCGGTAACACCAGAAAACATAAAAAAAATCCATAAAATCGTTTTGAATGATCGAAAAGTGAAGTTGCGTGAGTTAGCTGACATCGTAAAGATATCAAAAGAACGTGTTGGCTTTATATTGCATGAGCATTTGACTATGAGAAAGCTCTGTTCAAAGTGGGTGCCGCGTTTGCTCACTGTTGATCAAAAACAAGAACGTGTTGATGATTCTGAGCAGTGTTTGGCCATGTTTAAACGTAACAAACCGGAATTTTTGCGTCGATATGTGACAATGGATGAAACATGGATCCATCACTTCACTCCGGAATCAAAACAATCGTCATCTGAGTGGACAGCAACTGGTGAACCTCGTCCAAAGCGCCCGAAAGCACAACAATCGGCTGGAAAGGTTATGGCCTCGGTATTTTGGGATGTGCGTGGTGTAATATTCATCGACTATCTTGAGAAAGGAAATACCATCAACAGTGAATATTATATAGCGTTATTGGAGCGTTTGAAGGCCGAAATTGCAAAGAAACGACGGCATATGGCAAAGAAAAAAATTTTGTTTCATCAAGACAACGCACCGTGTCACAAGTCAATCAAAACAATGGCAAAACTACATGAATTGAACTTCGAATTGCTTCCACATCCACCGTATTCGCCAGATTTGGCTCCCAGCGACTACTGGCTGTTCGCAGACCTGAAAAAAATGCTCGCCGGTAAGAAATTTCGCACGAATGAAGAGGTTATCGCTGAAACTGAGGCCTATTTTGAGGCAAAAGATAAATCGTTCTACAAAAGTGGTATTGAAATGTTAGAGCGGCGCTGGAATGATTGCGTTGCTCTTGATGGAGATTACGTTGATGAATAAAGCTAATTTTGAACCAAAAAAACCGTGTTTTCTTTGTTAGGCCCGGGACTTTTCAGCCCATGTGTTAAATCTATCAATTCTTGCGGACAGGGATGCATAAAAATTATCAGAAAATTTATCAACATTCGTGAAGCTGTTCTATTCACTCCAATTAACACTTTCCAGTCCGAGGCTTGAGAGTTTTTTTTTAATTATAAGGTTTCTCTGCAGTTTCATCAGTTGCAATTCCTCCACTCTCTACCGCAGAACAATGCAAACCAATCTCCAATGATACATGACGGGCATCCTCCAGGACCATCGGACAGATAGCTGTCTCCACTACATAACTAAAATTAACTCTAAGTATCTACGGTTCAAATTATATAGTTAGTTGTTTAGCAAACATATCCATAAAATTATATGCCAGAACACATTTTGGACTGTTCACGCCTCCATGATTGGTAAAATCTGCTGTATTAAAGTCTGCTAATATTAATAAATTTTTACCTTACAATGATTCACAGGATTCTTAAGTATAATCACTCTCGGGTAATCCTTGAGATTGCAAGTTGGAGGAATGTATAAAAGTATAATAAAAATGGGAATATTATTTAAATAAACTTTATCTGCGAAAGTATGTAATTCTATTAAAGAAGTTTTTAGGGAGTTCCAGACTGCAACAGCCACATCTTCACCTCTTGAATGTTTTCAGTCATTACGGTACACTGTGCAACTGTAACTATTTTGATAGTGCCAGGTAAAACTCTTCAACCTTTGTATTCAATTCTCTAACGTTTTGCTAGTAGAGACTGACGTTTACGTTTGATTTTGTCCTCTTAAAATATTTCGTCGTGGTTGTTTCATATATATTGTGTCATGCCATTTTTCGGGTTCTTGGAGCCGAGAAATGTCAAAAAGTTATTTTTTCATTATTTTTTTCATTATTTTTAATTTTAACAAAAACAGTGTGTGCAAAATGTGTGGTGTCAGTTATAATTTTTTCAAAGATCCTTCCTTCCTCTGCCCTTTTTTTGTGAATAAAATACTTCTAAGAATCTTACCACGTAAGAATGGCTTTTCAGTTGTGATGATTATTTGGTCTTTTGTTCTAACAAAAAATAGACACCAAACTCCTTTGTTAATTTGTAGTATAACTTTATTAAAATATATTTCAATTTATTATGACTGAAGGTCCCATTTTTCCATAAATACGTATTTCATTAGAAATGATGGTTCTTACAATTAGCTGGTGTCAATTTCGAGTAACTCTGACATTTCGTCGATAATTTAGAGGTCTTTACTCTTCGTGATTAAAATACTGAATTCAGTGTCGAATTCCAAGTACCACGACTGTTCATCTAACAAAAACCGTGATAGTTTCCATGAGAAGTTACCTACTTCATTAAATGAAAAAAAATATATCATTTTAAAATTCTCCTAAAATTTTGATAGTTTATAATAAATTAGCCAAAATATATTACCTAATATTGCTAGGGTTATTAAAATACAAGCAATATACATGATTTAAAGTATAATTTTCAAATTAAGTTGGGATATGGAAATCTTTGGCACGACGACACTACACAACAGTTATTACTATTATACCAACTTTCTTTTTTGCATTCGACGCGCATTTCACTAATCATGTTGGCATCATCAGGAGTGATGATTGTTTAAATCTAAGAATAAAAAGTAACTTATTTTATACTAAACTTGTAATTACCGAGTGGAAACTGTTTACTCGATCGGAATTAATACTTTAGGTGTAATTAGTTTCACTCGGGTAATTCCAAGCTTAGTATAAATAGCACTTTTTATTTTTAGATCTAATCAATCATCGCTGCTGATGATGCTAACATGGTTAGCAAAACGCGCGGTGTGGTGTAGTAATAACTCTGGAGTAGTATAATTTTTCAGTTATATATTTTTGACACCTATACTATTAAGGGCAATTAGGGGCCAATCAACTGTTTCTAAGTTAAGCGAATGCACGAAGTAAAAATTATAAGATATGACAATATTATAAATACGTACAATAGATTGTCTAACCTAAGTACCAGCGGTAGTAAATGACCTATTTAAATAAAGCAATTGTAGGTTCATTTCAAACCAAATACAGGTGGACCTACTAATCTATATGAATGAAAGTAGCTTCCTTTATTTTACGTTACTTCTTTCTATTAAAGTTATTTTAAGAAGACAGTTTTGTTTTTTAATGATATTAAATTAAATTTAATTAATTATATATATAAATATAATATTTTACGGAAAGCATTCGTAGGCTGTGATGGTTGATTTGATAACAACCTTTATGTAATTAGACAAACATTATTCTGTTAGTTAAAATGTGAACGTGTGAGTGCAGTCGTATGTAAGGTGAGTAAGAGTTCGTTAAAGAAGTAAACTGAATGGTATGATATTCTGGCATCTGTCAAATTTCTAATAGGTTGCAATATTTTTGAAATGATGCAACCTGCTTATATTTGTAATATAAAACTCTACAAGCCAGGTAACATATTAAAACTTTGTTATTTATAAACGTAGATCCATTAAATTATGGACGAAATATTGCTCAAGACATACACGAGAGTAATCACGATTGCTATGGTAACCGTAGACTGTAGAATTTATTTTATACCAACACATACGTAAGGTAAGCTATTTGTCGTGTAGGGGATCGTTAAATAATTAAATGAGTGATATGACATTTTGGCAACTATCGAGTTTGAGACAAGTTACTCCCTATCTTTGCAATCGTATAACACTTCAGGTAAATTGTAGGTACGTAAAGATACCTGAAGATGCTTCGTGAAATCCTAGGCGAAAAATCCGAAAGTCGCTCTAATCTGGCACGGGCTAATTCCAAGAACCACGATTTCTCATCTTACCAAGACCGTGAAAGCTTCGAGTTCATGTTAATAAAAGTTTTTAAAAAATCTCTCCCCCCAGAATTTTATTTATAGGCCTAGCATACGTGCTGCAGGGAATTCCTAAAGTGCTACAGGAGCGACATGTGTACGGAAAAAGCGATTCACGGTCTTGAATCGATGGAAATTGTACTCGGTCGGAAACAGTCCTGGGTAAATCATTCCAAAGGAATGAGGTTCTCCATATAAAAGACTGCTTGAAAAGGGTTGTACGAGGACTAATAAGCTGAACCTTATACGGATGTTAAATATTAGCGCGACGTATTTCGAGTATGCACCGCTCTGGGAGGAATTAAGCTGGCTACATCCATCAAACACTTTCCATGAAAATACTTGTAGATTAGAGTCATGTCGCTAACCGTTCTTCGATGTTCTAATGAATCAAGGTTGCTGGCTAGTTCCCGGTGCTGCTCTCTTCTGAATAGAATCCAACAAACGCAGTGTATGTTTGGTAGCAGAGTCCGAAACATGGAAGCAGGATTCCATCGTTGGTTGAATTTGAGCTAGTAAATAACAGTTGTTTTGAAGTGTAAAGCTTTCTAGTTCGAAATAATATTCCCAGCTTTTGAGAAGCTCTCTTTGCTATGCTTGCAACATGTTCATGCCAAGACATATTTGCTCCCAAATTAACGCCCAGCAAATTGAATGATGCTGATAGAGGAATGGAGTGCCCGACGCAACTATGTCGGGTTCATCAACGTTAACTTTTTTAGAAAAAACTGCCGCTTGGGTTTTTGTAGCGTTAAATTCTACTTGGTTACTGTCACCCCAAGATACAATTTCGGCCAGATCTATGTTAAGTTGAACAACTACCTGCTGTGTGCGTTACTATTTTCCTGTAATAATATAATAAACTCAATAAATTTAATAGCTTTATTAAAATACGTTTTATGGCCCAACATCTGAAGGCAATATCGGACATCTTTGACTGCACTATGGGAAGTAGGTGTTGTTTTTCCTTGGACATCAACAGTAGAATGTGAAGCAAAGAGTTCAGTCAACAAGTTCGCTTTCTCGACAGATGTAATATAATTATCTGGCTGTGTGAGTGGTCGTATAGTGAATTTGGTGAGATTTTTCTAACTGCCTTAGCGGTCAGGACCTGGAATTGTTGGGGCAAGCAAGAAGTTTGTTTCTAATTCGTTGTGTGCCTCCTTGGTTTCGTCGATAATTTATTTGCCTCTGTTCCGGGCACAACAGATATGTTACGATTTATGATGTTAGAATTTCCAGGCCATTGTCGGCAGGTAAGATGTTTAGAAGCAACAGCATCTTTGTATTTTCGGTCAAACCAAGACTTGCCGTTGGAAGGGTATTTCTTTGAAAAAGAGATGTAAATGTCTTTACCAGCCAAAATAATTTCGGAAACCTCTTTGGCGCAATCAGATGGGTCGATGGATCGAAAGTCTAACCAAGGGAAAGTTCGAAAATATTCCATGAATTTCTCCCATTTAGCAGAGTTGTAGTGCCAAATCTTCCGCGATTTAGACGCCTCTCTGTCACTGAGTGGTAGGATACTCGATGTCGAAAGCAGTTTATGGTCAGATGAACCTAACGGCAGATTTACGGTGACAGTGTAAATTTCTGGATTTGGTGATTTTAAAAACAGATCAAGAAGATTGGCGAACTTTCCGTCTCGATCAGGGGCCCGTGTTGGCTTGTCAATAAACTGAGTTAAGCTACAATTGATTGAGAATGATTCATCTTCACGACCTTGTTCGTCAGTAGTATTTAAATACTTAAGCCAGTTGATTTTAAGGACATTTGCCCAGGATGGCAATTCCGGCATTTGGCTATTTAATCTGTAAATGATCGATGGGGTCTGCAAGAGAAGCGAAAAGTGTTCTAAAGTTAGTATCACTTGGTGGTCATTAGAGGCAGCAGATAAATTTTGTGCTTTGTAGAGTTGTTATTTTTAACCACATAACATCGAAGTTTCTGGGCTCCAGAGCCTGCTCCTGCCGTCGTACTTAGGATAAAGAAAATTGACTGTGCTGGTCGATGAACTGACCTTGGTTTTACGAAAGAGCGAGTATATGAGGTTTATTTAATTGCAGGTGTTGGTGCACTGAAATACTTAAATTCACCTTTAGGTTCTTCCAACCATAAACTGGTTGCGACATCTAATATTCTACTGAGTGAGAGGCGCCTAAACAAGATTTCGCACTATAAATCTGTAAAATAGGAAAAACAGAATATTTTCGAATTTTCTCTTGGTTAGAAGTTTTTTTTAAACTAACGACCTATGTGACTGCGCTAAGTAGTTCTCGATATTATTTTGGCTGGCATGCAAGATTAAATCACATTTTTGAAGAAATGAACTTTCAACGGCAAGCCTTCATTGGAATGAAAGTGCAAACTAGCTGTTGCTTCTAAACATCTTACCTATCGACAGTGGCGTAAAAATCCTAATTCAATTAATGTGTTAGTAGTTAATAGACGAAACCGACGAGGCTTACAATCAAAGAATTAAAAACAAGCTTGACAATTCCAGGTAATTTTGGTAAGATGATACTCAAAAAAGGCAAAAAGACCTTGCGAAACAACTGACGACCACTCGCGGTGCTCTCAGTAATATTGAAAGTTATAGAAAAGGCTATCAATCAGCATCTTTTACAATATCCGAAAGATTTTAATATTATTAGCAGCAAAGAGCAACATGAGATCTTCTTACTTATCTTATACTTATTTGGAACAAAGTAACTGAACATTTTGGAGAATTTCAAGCGGTTGCACTTGATATATCCAAGGCATTCATCGAGTTTGGCAAGAGGATAGTTGCATAAGCTACGCTCTTATGATATGTCTGAAAGATTCTGTTGATGGCACCCGAGTTCTTTACTAGTGGCAGTCGACATATAAATACTGCGGAGCACGTGAACTATCTTACAGCGATGCAGGAGGTTAGAAATGAGCTCCGACAAATAAGTTAACGCCCAGACGCTCTGTTATAGTCGGTTAATTTTTGTGGTGATAAAATTGCAGCTTTTGAAAAAAAGTTCGACGAATATGTAAAAAATTATGGCTCACTGCTGAAAACAGAGGTCTTAAATCTAAGGTTCTTGAGGACAGAGTTAATGGCCTGGATCAAATTTCTAGAGCTAACAATATATGACTACAAGTTATCGAGAAAGAAAATTTAATAAATACTCTAGAAACGATTGGTACTTATATAAACTATAATATTTTTAAAGATAAAATTACAACCAGAAGAGAAAAGAAAAATATTTTGCAAAAGCAAAATGGGTGTCCAAAAATGAAAATAGAGGGAATATCCGATAACTTGTTTATTAATGAACATCTTACTTTCAAGCAGTTATTTAAAGATTTGTGTAGGATAGGGTTATTTAGTGGAGGAGGATGCTCACCGAGATAGAGGGGGGGACAGCGATTTTTTCAAAATAATACAAAGAAAAGTGTGCGCATGTAAGATATTATACATATTTTTTAACTCGAATTTTTTACAAGCTTTCATTTGAAACCCCACTCGATAACCTAGTAAAAAAAAATGTTTTTCACTTCCGATTTCACCCCCCAAAACTAACCCCCCTTAAGTCAAAATTTAACTTTCAAAACTACACGGCTTTGATGAGATCATCAATTTCTATATTAGTACCAAATTTCAACTTTCTACGTCAAATAGTTTTGGAGAAAATCGGGTGTGACAGATGGACAGACAGACTCTGAAGTGATCTTATAAGTATTCCATACGGAATACTAAAAGTACGACGGCTGTAACTCACTCTCCGTCTTGAAGGCAGAACAGGTAAGAATGGATCAGAGATTTGTGATCTTTTCGTCGGCTTTTTTCAGTGTGTTTTTGTGCCTAATAATAACAGCGTGTCAAACTCATGCTTTAAAGGGGATAATTATCAGATTCAACCTCAGGTTAGTTCAGATTCAGTCGAGGGAGTCACTTGGGGCCTCTTCTCTTCATAATAAATATCAATAACATTTCAGAACTTCAATTTTCTGAGGCATGCAGATGATCTAAAAGTTTATACCATAATAGATAACATAGATAACAGTGACGATTGTTTTAAAATTCAAAAAGATTTTGACAGACTTTTTGAGTATTGTATGTATATAACACTGAGGAATGTTTTAAAATTAAAAATCTGGGAGTAACGCTAGATTCTAAATGGTCTTTTAATGGGTATTTTGTTAAAATTATTTAAGAATCCAACAGAATGTTGGGATCTCTTTCAAGAACTTGCAAGGAGTTTAAGAACCCAACAACTCTTGTTGACCTTTATTTTGCATTTATACCCAGTAAACTATCATTTGCGTCCATTATGTGGAACGCACAGTATCTTACACCTATGAGAAGACTCGAGGCAACTCAAAAAAGATTCTTAAGTTAGTGTACTTTAAGGCCAATTGTACTGCAGAACTGGCAGGACAAACTTACAACTTATTATCTCTTTGAGACAGAACGCCAATTTCAGATCTCTGTTTTTTGTTTAAATTTACAAATGTCTTTGTTGGACGTGCCTGAACATAAATTTTAATATACCTACAAGAAACTTCTATTTGACTTGCCATGTCTTCGCACCATTTTGGGACTTAACACTTCCCTAAAAAAGTCGCAGCGCATTTATAACGTCCGTCTTTCAGACGTAGATATTTTGCAACTAGACATTAACCAATTTAAGCATGTTGCAAGGAGACATTTTACAAGTGCCTTGTTACTAGCTTGAATGTTTAGATTATCCATTAAATCAGTTTTTAGGTTAGATTAAATAATTTGTTTTGTAATTGTAAATAGTGGTTGTGGTTCTTTGGAACATTTGTTCTGTTAGCACCCTGAATGTTTATAATAATAAATAAATATTTTTTCTCTGATACCTTCAGTATCAACGTCGGTGTGACCCAAGTCTTCATGATGTCTTTTACTCTTTCTCCCCGTTTCATTAATAATCCGCTGGAAACGAACAGGAAACTGATCTGCAGCGTTGCCGATGACAGTATGCTTTTTTTGCTGCCCCTGCAAATATCTGCAGACAGCAGGAAGTTCGTTCAGTAACCAAGTAGAATTTAACGATGCAAAAACCTAGGCTGCAGTTTTTTTTTTTAAAATTAAAATTGTAGAATCTGATATAATTTTGTCGGGATACTCCATTCCTCTAGCATTCATCATTTAATTTGCTAAGCGTTAACTTAGAAGTCTTGGTATGAACGTGTTGCATGTACAGTAAAGAGTGCCTCGCCAAAGCGCTGATTAATATTTCGTACTAGAAAGCTTTATGGTATACTCCACAACCACTTTTAACCCTGTATAAAGTCCAAATTCGACCAACAATGGAGTACAACTCTCATGTTTGGAGCTCTGCTTCCAAACATAAGCTGTATTTGCTAGATTTTATGCAGAAGAATTATTCGCCTGATTGGAGATCCAGAACTCACCAGCCTTGATTTCTTAGAACATTAAAGAATTGTTGGCCATTTGAGTCTGTTCTGCAAGTGCATTTATAGAATGTGTTCGATGAACGTAGCCCGCTCAGTAATGCATACAATAACCAAGCTTTACACTGTTTTTTGTGAAGAAATTAGAACTTAAAAAATCTCCGAACAAACTTAACATAAATCACACAAAGAAATAAAGGTAAGTGAGTGTTGTTATATACCTATAATGTAAGAGAACCCCGTATATAGATATTTTTCTTTTTGGACCTTAATTGATAAAAAACTGGGTCATAGCTAAATATTGTAAGTATAATTAGGAAAATAATCGTATTGACTATTTAATCTAAATATTAACATAATTTAACTAACTGTAAATAAAGGCAAACTGCCCATTGAAAGTTAATAATGTTATCAAAAAAGCAATATGGATAACAGAACACAAAAACTAATAAAAAATCTATAAAATAAGATCATAACAATAATATTGTATTAACGTTTCTCGAAGTTACTCGACGCACTTTTGTAGTTAAAGAATTAATAAGTACCAAAAAAGTAGATACAGTGTTTTTTTAATTAACAAGAGATCTATCACACCGAAGAACACAACAAATTGGCGCTGCGGAACAGGATCCTGAAGGAGAAAAACAGAAAATTCAGTATTTAGAAACCTGGTCTCAAAGGATAACCTCGGTAAGTGACTTTTGTCTCTTGATTAATGTGTTCGCTTTGTGATAACTTACTAGTTCTTCAAAAAACTATAAACATGCTTAATGATACAACTCCAAATCCACTAACACTTCAACTGAATTCCGAATATTTTCCTATTGAATTTTTATGTAGACTCTTACCAACTGGTTTCAACGGTAACGAGTTCGAATTAGGACAATTCTTAGCCAATTGTAATAATGCCAACGAATTGGCCAATCAAAATCAAAAATTATCTCTATTGTATTTTATATTATCTCAAAAGCTCAAGAATAACAATCGACATAAGTTTCGAAATATTGGAAGAATTAAGATAAACATTAAAATGCATCTAGACAAAAGGAATTAAATAATTGTAAACAAAACTTTAACAAATCAGTAAATAATTTCTTTCAACGTTTAGAAATTATCAATTTTCGGGCGATATCGGCCACACAACAGAACTGTCGAAATACCAATGAATTACCAGGTAGAATTCAAACTATTAATGAAATAAATTAAATAGATTCGTATATCATTCCAAACCAGAAATTTCACAAACGTTACGGTGGAAAGAATTCAACTCTCTCAACTCAGAGCATTTACTGCCGCCATATTTAAAGAAAGGGCATTAGGTATCTCGAATAAAAAACAAAATTTTAAACAATACTGTAAAATTTATCGTAATAACTTCCATAGTACTACCAACTATTTCAAAAATCCTTAATCGAATGTTCAAAAACATTAAGTTCACTTCAATAATTATACTCGAAATCCTAGTAATATTATGTAGATATTGTAAAAATATGGTCATACAATGGATAATTGAAGGAAAGTGCATTATAATAATAGAATACGAAATCAAGCACCATATCCAGCAAAATAATCTAATAAACATTCTAATGTAAACATCCCTTCTATTTCAACTGATTCATAACTCTTTCAGTGAAGGAGATTACACTAGACAAATCTCTGTAAACCTTAATGGTTTTCGAAAATTAGAGATTTTATTTTCTAAGACAATAATACATTCACTGAATTGGAATCCAAATATTCAAACACGCAAACAAGAAACTTCGATTTCTTCTGGACACAGGCGCTAGTGTATCTTTAATTAAAGCAGATAAATTGAATCCAGAAATCACAGGATTTATTCCAAGCGAAAAACTAACTGTACATGGATTGACTGTTAACGCTCCGGTTCAAGCTGTAGGTGGTACTACTATTCCATTCAAAATACGAAAACACGAATTAAAAATAAAACTTCATATCTTAGATTAGAAAACAAACAATTACGACGATCTGATCGGATACGATTCTATCAAATCTCAAAATGCTCAAATTGAATTTTAAAAATCAATCACTATCTCTTGAATCTTTACACTTTTCGCTACCTCTTGAAATTAACGTTAATCTAGATTGTCAAAACTTGTTCATTTTAAAACCCAGACAGAAACACTTATTAAAGTCAATATACTAAGTTCTGAAATTAAAGAAGGAATAATCTCCAATGTGGAAATAGTTAAGGTCTGTCAAAAGTCATTATTAAAATTCATTCTAATAACAAAGCATACGCTACTATTTTGAATACCCGAGTTATCAATCACGCGCTGAAACCAATTTCAGTTAGTTTAGAAAAATTACCTGAATCCGCTCGTATATTCTGTACTTCTATCGACGATATAGTCTCAACCAATAGAAGTAAATTGTTACAACAAAGTCTTCGTTTAAATCGTTTAAAAAGCGAAGAAAAGAATAATATCCTAAAACTATGCAATAAATATAAAGATATTTTTTTCTTACCTGGAGATCACTTAACCTGTACGGATAAAATAAAACATGAAATTAACTTAACCGATCCAAGAACAAAAGTTTCAAAAAACGTATAAATACTCGAAAGTACACAAAACCGAGGTAAACAATCAAATAAAATGCTGAAACAAGGTATTATCCAGCTTTCAATTTCACCTTGGTCCTCACCACTTTAGATAGTTTCAAAGAAAATGAATGCGTCTGGACAACAAAAATTTCATTTGGTGACTGATTATAGGGGCCTGAACCACGTCATGGTTGGTGACGCGCTAAAATACTTAACATCGAAGAGACATTAGACCAATTAGGTCAAGCAAATAGTTCACGATGCTTGATTTGGCTTCTGACTTTCACCAGATTCCAATGGCTGAAAGTGACAAAAAGAAAACGGCTTTCAGACACCTTTAGGTCACTATGAGTTCAATCGCATGCCTTTTGGTTTAAAAAATGCACTTACATGCGTCCAAAGATTTATGAACTCAGTACTCACTGGTCTACAGGGCTTTCAATGTTTCGTGTACTTGGATGACATAATTATTTATGGAACATTCCTTGACCAACACATATCACGTATAGAAACAGTAGACTTAAGATAAACAATTTAAAATTACAACCAGATACATAGTGTGAATTTTTACGTAAGGAAATAGTTAACCTAGCTCATATCATAACCGAATATGGCGTAAAACCGAATCCCGAAAAGAGGAAGGCAATCGAGAACTTCCCTAGGTCCAAAGGCCAAAAAGGTATCAAAAAGTTCCTAGGTTTGGTTGGATATTATAGAAAATTTATTAAGAATTTCGCTGAAATCGCCAAACCACTTACAAACCTTTTAAAAAAATTCGCCCATCTACTGGACGGATAAACATCAAGAAGCTTTCGGTACTTTCCGAACTATTCTAATCTCGAAATCCTTATTTCAGTATCATGTTTTTTTTAAGGAATTTGTACTAACTACAGATGTTTCAAATTTTGCTGTTGGAGCTGTTCTTAGTTAAGGAAAAATAAACGAAGACCTGCCAATTGCATATGCGAGCCGCAGATTGAACTCTGCGGAACAAAATTATTTTACAACCGAGAAGGAATTACTCGTGATCTCACGAAATATTCATATGAAATTATGAAGCTCTTACCATAGTTAAGGAACTAGCTAAATTTGTTACATTCTTCGGTATCCCCGAAGGTACCAAAGTATTTTATTTTTTTTTTCCTTTTTTTTATACATGCTGTCCAATGAGTGACATTATCACTGTAGCTATCCAGATTAACAATCCCACTTTCATGTTTCTTAATCCTCTTAGGTTAATTTATACCTCATAAATACACGTCGAAAATTAGGAATTTGTAAAAATTGCACATACTTCATTAGGTTATAATTTGTAAGCGGATTTCGAGATATATAATATAGCAGTTTTTTGAATATGGTTTAAAAAACATCCCGCATCCTGTTTTATAAGGTTTTAGAAATAAGCCACTTTCTTTTTTTCCAATTGCAATTGATTCCATCATTTGATTATGTCGTTTAGCTTCAGATAACCTTTCTTTGGCCGATCTCGCATCATTTAGAGCTTGCCATACCAGCCGCTCCTCCTCCGAGAGTACCCAAAGCAGACAAACCAGGAAATATGGGTATAAGTGGTAAAAATCCTCTAGTCTTAGGAATACGTATTACTCTTGTCTTAGAATATACAAGCTTCCCTCTCTTTCCTATTGACTTAAGAGCTGTCTATCATTTAAAATTTGAAATTCTTTTCCCATAATTCATTTTCTAGCTTCCGATACTGTTTTAGATAATGTCATTTCAGTATATATCGTTCTACATGATATTTTTTGTTTTTTTTTTCTCTTTTTTTTTAAAAGTCCCATTCCTAATTTTCTTTTTACTTTCATTTTACTTTTAGTGCTTTGGCTATTCCTACAGCAGAAGTTTTTTCTCTAAAACTGGCGTCCGTAGGTTTAAACCTCGTCAAAGTTTTATCAGATAATAATTTATCAGCAGAATGTCTATGTATTAGAATAAACCAACAAACTTTCATTAACAGCAGCATATAGTAACTGCTTGGATCAATTTGATAAACTTCCTCGTCAGTATACTGATGGTAGTGTAAGGGACACAGAACAAAAATTTGATCATCAATACATAATAGTTCACGAATATGAAAATTTTTATCTAGGTTTAATACAAATATCGATTCAGATTAATGACAAAGATATACAAGTAGCTGGAGTTAAATATCCTGGAACAACATGATTACATGAGTTGGTATTTAAAAAATAATCTACAGGCTACAGTAGTATAACAAACGCGCTTCTGGAGCACCTCGATGGCATCTATTCATCCTGCATTTACCAATAGCCGAAGAAATGCCCTTGATTTGCCCTTGAACTCCTGAAAATCTACAAGAAGTGCTGAAATTTCCTGAAACTCGTACAAGAAGTGATCGTCAATGACGTCACACGTCCAGTGGTTGTTGAACAGTGCCCTTTTGGCACTCTATAGTTTGCAAGAGGAATACTGCAAAACCAGGGACTTAACCACTGAGCCACAGAGGTTTCGTATGAGAGAGTGTAATAGTTGGGATGACATAAAAAAGGTATCCGAAGAACTGCTGAAAAATCTGCAAGAAGTGCTGAAATTGGCTGAAAGTCGTACAAGAAGTAGTCGACAATGACGTAATTTGTCCAGTGGATGTTGAATCAGTGCCGTTTTGGCAATATTAGTTGTCGAAAAGGTGTAAAAATAGGTGTAAATAGATGTGAATAGGTGTAAGTGTGTGTAACCTTATTAGTTAAGAACGTGCAAGAAGTGGTCGTCAATGACGTAATAGGTCCAGTAGATATTGAAACAGTGCCTTTTTGGCAAGATATTAGGGTTTAACGGTATGTTTATCGTAACGGTAGATGTTTTACCGTAACGTAATAGGTTGTTTGTCAATAGAGCCGATATTAGCAGGGTATCTTAACTTTATTAAAACTCCTTTAAACTTCCGTTAGAGGAGAAGTTGTGTAGAGGCTCGTTGGGTAAAGGTGAAGCTTTAGGTAATATACGAGGTTGGTTTGAAAAGTCCGTGCAAAGTCCGAGAGATGGCACCACCGGCGCGTATCGAGGTCATGTTTAGTTAGTAGCATCTCTTGAATGAACGCACACCAAGTTTCAGCCATATTGGTCTATTTCTTTGTGTTTGGCATTCGTGTGAATCAAGGAAGTCGAGTGATTTTCAAGAAATGGACGAAAAAGAATTTCGTGTGGTGATTAAACATTACTTTATGAAAGGCAAAACGCCTCAGGAGACTAAAGAGAAGCTCGATAAACATTATGGTGATTCTGCACCTTCGATTAGAACAGTTTATAAGTGGTTTCAAAATTTTCGGACTGGCCATATGGGCACAAATGACGCTGAACGTTCTGGACGGCCTGTGGAGGTTACGACTCCAGAAATCATTGATCAAATCCATGATATGGTGATGGATGACAGAAGAGTTAAGGTGCGTGAGATTGCTAGTGCTGTGGGCATCTCGACTGAACGGGTACATCATATTTTGCATAAACATTTGGACATGAGAAAGCTATCCGCAAGATGGGTGCCGCGATTGCTCACGCTTGACCAAAAACAGAATCGTGTGAAGTGTTGCAAGGATGGTTTGCAGCTATTCCAGAAGAATCCGGAGGACTTTAAGCGTCGTTTCGTCACTGTGGATGAAACATGGATACATTACTATACTCCTGAGACCAAACAACAATCTAAACAATGGGTTACCAAGGGGCAATCTGCATCAAAAAAGGCGAAGACCGTTCCTTCGGCCGGAAAGGTTATGGCGACTGTCTTTTGGTATTCGCAAGGGATAATCCTCATCGACTATCTGGAAAAGGGTAAAACTATTACAGGTGAATCGTTTGAAAACCGAGCTGCAAGAAAAACGCCCGCGATTGGCCCACAAGAAAGTCCTTTTCCATCACGACAACGCACCAGCACACACTTCAGCAGTTGTGGTCGCAAAATTAATGGAAATAGGATTCCAACTCGTTTCACATCCCCCCTATTCTCCAGACTTGGCTCCCTCGGACTACTATTTGTTCCCCAATTTGAAGAAATGGCTGGCGGGACAAAGATTTTATTCAAACGAGGAGGTGATTGCAGACACTAATGGATATTTTGCAGACTTGGACAAATCCTATTATTCGGAAGGGATCAACAAACTAGAACATCGTTGGACGAAGTGTATAAGCCTAAAAGGAGACTACGTCGAAAAATAAAAAAGGTTTACCCCAAACACATAAGTAGTTTTTATTTTTGCACGGACTTTTCAAACCAGTCTCGTATATGTGTAAAATGTGTGCAAAAAGGCGTTATTTGGTTGTATTTTCGAGGTAAAAATTGGTAAATGTTCCCCTATTTAGTTGTTTGGCGCCGTAAAGTCGGTAAAAAGCTGTAAAAAGTAAACAAGTGGAGCCGTAAGCCTGTAAAAATGTATAAGATAAGGCTAAATGTAAACAAAATGTATGAATAATGTGTGATTCATGGTACTTTTTGTATGTAAACATGTATGAGTAAACAAGTGGCTCGATAGGTCAGAAAAGTAGATAAGAAAGGTCAAAAATAGCTGATAAGAGTTGAGTGAATGTATGTGAGAATGTAAGAAATAGCAAAAACTTGTATTAATAGGAAAATTCCATGCAAATAATTAAAATTTGCTGGGTGCGAGAGAGAGTTCAGCAAAAGTGGATAAGAGAGGTCAAAAATATGTGATAATAAGTTGAGTAAAATGTATTGAGAATGCAATAAGTTAAAGACCAAGAAATTTACCGTATTTGGTTGCCGTAACGTAAAAGTTGTTTGTTCTCAAGTTACTATAGTGATATTATGTATATGAAATGAGCCTAAATTAATCTAAAACGAGTTTGGCCTCGTTGGATTGTAAATCTTAGTAAAATAAATGTTAAAAATGAGATGAGCCTAGCCTAGCCTAGTTTGGACTCGTTGTTGTAAGTCGTTGGTTGTTATTTCTATATTATGACAGGAGAATAAAACACAAGTATGAGCACAGATTTAAGACAATATATTAATAAATGCTAAAATAATACAAAATGTTACTAAAATAAAGTAGATACAAGAACTATATTAAAAGAATAATAACTTTACAATATTTACTCATATAAAATAATTGAGCTATTCATATATTATTCTGTTGGTTTTCAAAGTTTCATTGGAGAGCGGAAAAAGTAACAATATGAGTGTTAATCCACAGTATTTACATTTTGAATTCAGTTGAATAGGTTTCTTTATGCATTTATCAAATATTATACTTAGTAATCCTTCACAACCAGCACATTCCTTATAATTATATGTATCAATCTGACAGTCAATACATTTGAATATCTGAAACGTAAAATATTAATAAGTAACATATGTATGGCTGAATTTCTTACAATAAATTTTTAAAACAAGATTCTCTTTATTTTTTGTATACAATTAAAACACAGTTCAGTCCTTTTTCTCTTTTTGTTTAAGTAGTTATTGAAATATTTGTGATTATAAATAAATGTTGATTCTTGGTAGTCGAGTTCATTTTTCACTCTTTTCCAATATAAATGTGTCACAGAATCAAATAATTCTGCTAAATGGAAACGATGTTGCATTTCAATCCATTCCCAGTCATACATCGGTTGGCTTTGATAAATCAGAAAAACCTCTTCGATGAAATTAGTATCAAGTTCGTTTTCAATGATTTTCAATTTTTCCTTTGCTGGAATATCGACATCAAAGAGTTGCTATAAGTAAAATTATGAATCAGGAATTTTCTCATAACAGTACAAGTCCTGTATAGATATTTTGGTATTAGTAGTAGTAGTAGTAGGAACCATAATACCATGAAGAGTCAAGGAATTTGAACAAAAACAGAAAAATTTTGCACATTTTTTGGAAAATTGACTACCATTTCGATAAAGATGATTATAGGCATTTGGCATTAAGTTAATAAATTGTTGTTCCCTTTCAAAAGGAAGAGAATGATGCTGAGCCTGAAAATATGCATTATATTAATATTATAGACTGATATTGCTTGGAAATTTTTTATTACATTTGTTGAGTAGCATCATCTAGAGGGAAAAACGGTTAAACCGAATAAATAGCAAAATAGATTACTTTTTTAAAAGGAATACAGTTTTTCAATAAACATAATCATGTCGATGTCAGTTAAACAATTCTAATTTTACGTCAGTTATTCGAAGCATACTGTCAAAGGCCAAACCGGGGGTTGTAAAATAGTGGAGGCTGTCCAATTTATAAGTATTTAAACAGAGCTTTCGAAAATTTTCAAAAACGTCAGCCAGAAGTAAGACATCAGTTTTCAAATAGAGTTCAGCATATTCTTGAAGATTTTGTATATTAAAAGTATTCCAAGCATGTTCATACTATTGTACGGTTATATTAGAATTTGTAATTTTACTAAAAAATTTGTCTATAGGTGGTAAAGACTTTTCTTGGAATTTTTCCCAACTGTCAATATATTCATAAGGAAAGACTCCTTTCCTCGTAGCTAATTTAAATTGAGTATCATCTTTATAAGCTCTTTTCGTAATACTTTTCTGATCATCATCTAGATAGGATGCTAATTTATCTAGACTACTCGCCATAAACCGATAAGAATCTAAAAATCGTAATTGAACCTTTGAATTTTCCACATATTTTGTAAATGATATATATTTTTCCTTGTTAATTGGAAGTAAACTAATTCGTCCTTTCAGGTCTGTACAAAGGGCTCTAATCAAAAAATGACTATCGTAACCGGAAAGGTTGTGAAGAAGAACAGGTATTACCATTTTATTTTTAAAATTTACATTGCAAGAGTTGTGAGCTGCCCCTCTAAAATCACCAGTTAAATGACAATGATCTCTTACTTTATAATCATTCGAATGTGTTTAAAATTGTTTAGAACAAATGTGACAAGTTTTCGCACGATAAAATTCCTCATTTTGTTGTTTCGTTAAGGGTAATTTAATAGGATTTGGATATATTGCCTGTACTTGTTGTGCAATTTTTTCCAGTTCTCTAGCAAACCATACCTGACAATTTTCACCCGTATACATTTGAAATTTTGAAAGAGAATCATCATAGGAACATTTTAAATAGTAAACAATACTAAAAGGTTCATGTTTCTGATATTTTTTGGATTTCGTAGTGGTATGTTCATCAATGTAATTTATAAGCATAATTTCTAAATCTGCATAAATCGCAAATGGAACCATCGATTTGTTTGAAAAATTCTTAAAAGTTAAAATATTCTCGTTTTCTTTGGGTAAGGTAATTTTAGATTTATTTAGTATCTTACAATCAGTTAAATGTTTAGTCAGGTTTGATTCGCTTATAAAGTGATTAAAATATCTCTCGCAAAACCATTTTTTATGGTGAATATTTCCTACTTGTTTGTTTACTAAGCGACTTAAATTTTTAATATATACCAAATGGAATTTATTGTTAGGGTTGGAATAATCAATTTCAAAGGAATCATCATCAGAATCTTCATCATCATCATCATCAAGAGTTAAAATAAGTAAATTGATTTTAGTTGAAAATTTTGTATTAGTCAACGTTAAGGGTAAAATTTCCTGGTTTTTTACACAGAAAATATTTATAGCCAACTTATTAAGTGCTTCAAATCGAGGAATATCTTTTAATATTATAGGAAATGAAATTCCATCGTATCTTAATACTCGACTAAAATGTGGATAAGATGAAGTACGTGTAACTGTTTTACCGTTGTCAGCTGGATATAAAGAACATCGAACAGACCATAGAAGGCAATAAGGATCATTATTTTTAATATTCACAACACTTTTAGTTTTTTGAATGAATTTAGGTACTGTTACATAAAAATCTCCACCTATGGGATTATAATTGTTTAAATTTACTTTCAAGTGCAATATTTCACATAAGGCCCAACCACTGTCTTTTTCCTGAAAATCCTCTAAATTACCTAAAATTTTATCAACTACATTTATCTTATACCACTCAGTCAAGTTGGTATTCTGATCAATTCTTTGGTTTTTAGTCGAAAAATGTTTAATGGATGTGTCAGCAGTTTGAGTTTTTATAAATAGACCACAAAAGTTAACATTTACTTTAAACGTAGTCAATTGTTTGAGTTCCTTTCTAATTCGCAGAGAAAATACACGAAAAGCTTTTTGTAAAAATTCCTTAGGTTCTTTATACTTAAAATTTGTTATAACTCCGGTTCTTATGCGTCCCTGAAAACAGGAATCTACATTTTGCCAAATCAATTTCCTATTTGTCAAAGATTTATTAGTTTTAAGATGAATTTTAAATTTTTCTAAATAATTTTTCAAAATGCATAAATTTGATTCCACTTTACTTAAACTATTCACACAGACTTTGTTTTTTAAACCCTTTGTTAAAATAGCAATATTTTTCTTTAAGATACTTATATGTCTTTTATATTCTCCCTTTGTTTTAAGTAATCTACTTACCAATTCGGTCGACCGTACGATTTCCGTGGAATAGGAATCCAAAACTTTGGAACTGCTGTTGTTGCTATTGTTGTTACTATTATTGTTGCTATTGTTGTTGGCAGAAGATATATTTCTTAATTAAATGTAATAGCCGGTATACTATTTTTTGCTCAAGCTAAACGTTTGAACTGATGACTATACTAAAATACTAAATAAATCGTTTTATTTATATTTTAAACTTTATAGATTTTGTCTTACTTAATTAGTTTTGATTTATTGCAAAAACAAAACAAACTAGTCAATTAGTCTATAAAAATATAATGATCCGAGATAAATATCGAAAAACATGTTTTAATAACAAATAGATTGGAAATTTTGCATGATGCAATCTTATATTTTATTTCAAGAATATATTTTTGTTGTCTGCAACGTGACTAGAGATCTCTGACGAAACAGTTTGAACTAGTATAGAATATCGAATGATATTTGTTTTTGGTATCATTATTACTACAACAGTACAGTGAATAATTTTACATTATGGCTAATACTCCATGTACTCTTGTTCTTTTCTCCGAGGATCCCATTAATTTTCCTCTTCGTTATTTGAATGTGGTTGTTAAAGAACTTTTTCAGTAAGTTTTTTGTTTTTAATTTCTATTTTTGTTTTATTTTTTACTAAAACTCAGATTTCAATAAGGATTATTATTTATTGTGTATGTTATTTGTAGATATGGAGTGAAATCCATTAAAACCAGATGGGATAAAGTGTACGTTTACCTTTCCTATTGCCCGAAGGGTAACAAGTTGAGACAAAAGCTGGGCAACTTACCGGTGCGTTTTATGCGTACCAAAATTGATAATGAAGAAGATTTTAAGATACTGGAGAAAGTTGCAAAGATGTATAAATTTAATCTTCTCGATGAAGAAGAGTCTGATGCACCTCAATCGATAACAATGAAGACTCCTTCTCCTGCTTTAGGTTATCCAGAGGAAGGAACCTCCTCATCTCCACCTCGAAGGAAAAAGACTAAATTAACCGTGAGGAAGTTTATACGGAGAGTGAAGAGGATTCTGATAAGGAAAATATACTCGATACTGCTATTGGTAATAATATCAAATAGGATTTTTTCATACATATTTTATTAATGTTTTACGTTTCAGATAGGGATTAAAATGTATCCAGATTTGACTATGACTATAAGAAGAAGAATATTGTTATGGAACAAAAATGAAATAATACAGTTTTTCTTTTAATATTTATTTATTTACATTATGTATATATGTGTATGTATAAAACATTTCTTAATAATAAAATAAATTTTAATACATAAGAGAGTTTGTTGTTTTATTGACTTGTAATATTTTCTCTTAAAAAACCTTAACAGTACTGGTTAGAGGGTTATATCTAACTAATCGATCGTGTAGGATTAAACAATAGGCGTATCTTTGGATACGTTTTTACTGGTTTCAAATTCAATGCGTATATCGACAGCTCCTCCTTTCAATATATCTTCACTCTGTCGAGAACAATCAATTACCACTAGAGGTGTATGTGATTTAAATCTTAGAGGATAGACACATGGATCGATCGTTGAGAGATGTATAATAGTAGGATTTTTGAAATTGTGCATACATTTCATAGAGAATTGAATATTTGTTAGATTCAAAATCTAAGTTTAAATTGTCGTAGGGAAACACCTCGGAATTTAAGTAGACTTTTAAATTAGTCAAATTGATGTGATTAAAAGTACTCATATCTTTGTCAATTTTAGTTTTCATAGCTGTTTGAAAACCAATGATAATAAAACGTGGTTTTTCCAGTTGATTGGAAGATTTTACAGTCAAAGTATGATTTTTAGTTTGTTGCAAGTGTGGATATTCATGCAATTCCCAACTACGAAAAGCCATATTTAAATCCTTGTTGCTCTCGAATTGTTTGAGTAATCGTAACTTTTGATGATCGCTTACTGAAATGTGTGGCATCTTCCAAAGCACCTTGTTCAAAGTCACTTTATAGGTTTCCTTTTTATCCAGAATTTGTTGAATGCCATTTAAATCTGTACTGCTTCTGATTAATATCAATTCTTGACGTAGATTCATTACAATTTTATGAAAATCTTCAGCAAAACCCATCATAATTTTTAGTGGAATGCAAAGACTGAAATTTCCACTTCCATCTACTAGGGCAGGAGTCTCTTTTTCACACCATCCTGCATTTTGTAATCTATTACTATCGGTTGGAGTAAATGATACGAGACCTTTTAAGGTTGTAGTTATTCCAGGATTTCTAACACGATCAATTACCACTCCTCCTAGTTCATAACGAATTTCTTCACATAGATATAGTATATCATTGTTTATAAAATGTACATTTTCACTATAGGTATTGTCATTTTTCAAAAGTTTACCTTCAATATACAAAAAACTTTGACTGGGCAACGTATAAAGATCCTGTGTTTGAATAGGTATTCTAATTTCATCGTTGTTACTTAGAGTTGTCGACGAATAAGGTTGATGAGTATGATATTGATAACTAACAATTGCATCGTCATGTAACACACTTTCTCCAACTTTTAGTATGTTATAACTCATTTTCTTCTTCTTCTTCTTCTTTGACTTTGTATTTACACTTACACCTAATTATTAGGAAAATTCTCTCAATACTTGTACTAATTTGTAACTTAAATCTACACCAAAATAGTCTTATTTTGTTTGCAATGTTGTTTATTAATTTTTTACTTTAAATCCCAAAGAATGTAAACCAGCTTTATTCTCAGGAGTTAATTCTTTCAATGGTCTTTGTAAACTGATACGTTTATCCTTCTTCCTACAGGTTTTAT
Source organism: Pachyrhynchus sulphureomaculatus (assembly GCA_019049505.1). Classification (NCBI taxonomy): domain Eukaryota; kingdom Metazoa; phylum Arthropoda; class Insecta; order Coleoptera; family Curculionidae; genus Pachyrhynchus; species Pachyrhynchus sulphureomaculatus. Next base: position 123,388,510 of record CM032446.1, read on the forward strand.
ATTCAGTTTGTTGATGATGATGATGATAGTCCCAGAATGGTATGTCAAATGAATTATGGATGTATATAAATACCATATTTAAACTCTTTTTAAGTGAAAACGTGCTGTGACCAACTCTTTTCTAAAATTAACTAAATTGCCATGTTGATCGGTGATTTTAAGCTGAATTTCATCTATATAACGTGTATTGATTGGTAAATATATGACATTTGATGGGTTCTCCAATATTTTATATCCAGGTTCTACATTAGGATAAAACATGTGAATTATATGCACATGCGCTTCATTATAATACGAATTGTTTACTAAATTACATTCGATACAGATGGAATTCACCTTGAAAATATCTACAGGATTTTCAGATATGTACAGTGTATCCAGTTCTAGAACAATTTTACCAAATCCCAATAGTTTTCCTATAGAATTTTCTTTGCTAAAATCAATTTTTACTGTACATTTAATTTCACACTTAAGAGTATTCAAATTTGCACTAAGAAACAATTTCGGTTTAACTTCTTCCTTGGACTGTAGGCTTATTTGTTCGAGTAAATATTTGTATATATCTCTAAGTTCGTACGATCCTTCTGGTAAAACAATCTCATTGTTGTCTTTCCCATAGTGAAAGGTATATTGTTGGTTTTGTCAACATTTGGTATTGAATTGTAACTGACAAAATTAATCAAACCCAAAACAAACTCTTCGTTTTCGTTTAATACAATGGGAGGATAAATTTTTGTTGTCAGTATAGATTCCTTTCCTAACAATGTAAATGTGTAGGACATTTTTTGTTGAATACTAGTTCTGATTTGTTCAAAATAATATAAATAACTAACACAATATCTAGTTGTAAATTGTTTTTATTTTAAACATACAGGATTATACAGAAAGTTTAAACATAAATGACCACAAATAATAGAATTATAAGACTGATAAGAAGCATGAGCAACAAGCATGGTAACAAATTTCCAAAAACTATCAAAATAATAAATGATTGATCCATACTTTTTGTAAGCAGTCCAATGTGTACCAGGACCAGAATCGTTATCCAAATTAATAACTCCTGATTTATATTTATAGATTTTCACCGGCAACTTATCCTTCATAAAGACTCCTCGAAAATAGGGAATTTTCAACTTTTTTGCATACATTTCCATTTCGAGATTCGTTATTGGTAATTTCGTATTTTATGAGGAGGACGACGATGATGAAAAAACAGTCCTATTCCAGTTTTATAGGGTTTTAAATAGAGACCTTTCCCCATAGCAATTGATTCCATTGTTTTATTATGACGTTGACTTTCATGTAATTGTTGTTTAGCTGATCGAGCGTCATTAACGGCCTTTGCTATTCCTGCTGCTCCTCCATTCAAAGCCCCTAAGGCACTAAGACATGCAAATATAGGTATTAAGGGTAGAATTCCTCCAGTTTTAGGAATTTTAATAACCCGAGGTGTGTTGATTTTTCCTTTTTCATTTTTAACCGTTTTAATTGCAATATTAAGTGCACTGTTTATACTTGTAGGTTTTACTTTACTTTTACTCTTTATTTTCTTTGCCACAGATTGGAAACTTAATGTTTTCTTATTTTTACTTTTTATTTGTTTTTTACGTTTTCCTCCCCTTTGTCGATTTTGTTTCTTAGATTTAATCTCTTTTCTTTTCTGACGATTACGATGATGACTGACTGCCATAATAATAATAAGACATTTTGTTCCCTTTGGATCAAAGGTTTGTAATGAACTAAACTATATTTAATAAGAATTTACTATATAACTGGATTTATAATTTAAATTTCTTACTATAATCCTCATCAATTTCTTCTTCACTGCTACTACTATCACGTTTTTGTTTTTGACTAGTACTAGTATCCATATCCATGTTAATTGTAGGAGTACTAGTATTAGTAGTAGGTGGTTCTTCTGTAATATTTAATTTACGTTTTCGACTCTGCTTTTGTTGTTTTTGTTGTCGTCGTTGCTGTTGAATATCTCGCTTAAATCTCTTTTCTAACAATTTTACATCTGCTTCTTAAATATTATTATTATTATCAAGTTTCCTCTTTCTGTTACTACGTGGTACTTCTGTGGTATGTGATAATTTATTTGCTGCCAGCTTGGTTGGTTTTTCTTTTTCATCATCATCATATTCATCTTCATCGTCACTACTATCTATTTGAGGTTTCTTATTCTTAATAGTATTCTTCTTCTTAATAGTTTTCGTTTTAGTAGTAGTAGCTGATTTATTTTTAGGAGCTTTTATTTTCTTCTCAGCATTTGTTTTTAAGTTATTGATCTTTTCCAACAACGTTTCCATTTTTGTTAGATAATTTTGCATTGATTTTACACTTTGCTTAATAATACCTGTGGTTTGTTTAATGCTTTTCTTCGTTTCATTCATAATATACTGATTAGTTTTATCATTCTCATTTATTTTATCTTGTTTACTATCCCTTCCTTTTCTACTATAACCCATACCTAACTTAAGCTTACTGTCCATGGCAGCAGATACACCTATAGCTGCAATTTTTTCCTTCCAAGATGCATCCTGTGCATTAATTCGATTTAAAGCATTTTTAAGTAAAATTTTATCAGCCTGATGACGATTAGGTAAGGCAGTATGATTTGAACAGGCTATATCATGCTCTCTACAAGCTTCATCGAGAGGATTAATGCCTTTATCACCACGAGCTAGACGTTCTTGTAGTTTTGTACCAGGTTCACAAAATTGATAACCCGGTAAATGTATTTCAAATGGAAGCTTATTTATAACAGTATTTAAAAGTCCACTCCTTGAAATGTACTGTTTTCTACATTTGCATAGTATTTCATTTTCGAAAGCAAACTATATACTAACTATAAATTTAACAAACATCCTATTTTATACTTATTTTCTATTCTAACTTTGAATGTGTTGTGTAAGATGAAGAGAATTGTTCAACAAAAAAATATACTAAAAGTTGAAAATCACGATTTACAAGAATTTAAGAACAATGTTAAACATAGTGTCTTATTACCCTCTACGATGCGATGTATTATTTCAGGTCCTAGTAATTGTGGAAAAACTTCAACTATGTTAAGCCTTTTTGAACATCCGAATGGTTTAAAATTTGAGAATGTTTACCTGTACTCTAAATCGTTATATCAATTATATTTATTTGAAACAATTATTAAAACCTGTCAAGGGAATAGGATATTTCGCCTTCGATAACAGTGAACAAATAATAACACCGTCAGAGGCAAAACGTAATTCTGTATTTATATTCGATGATGTAGCCTGTGACAAACAAGATGTAATACGAGAGTACTTTAGTATGGGTCCTCACAACAACATTGACTGTTTTTATTTGTGTCAAACATATGCAAAAATCCCGAAATAGTTAATACGAGACAATGCCAATGTACTTATTTTATTCAAACAGGATGATTTAAATTTACGACATGTCTATTCCGATCATGTTGGTATCGATATGTCATTTGAATGTTTTAAAAAGATCTGTTCTTTTTGTTGGAATAAAAAATTTGGATTCTTATCAATTTTTAAGGACAACAAAATTGATGAAGGAAGATATCGTTATGGTTTGGATAGTTATATATATTTAAATTAATGTTTATATACAATTAATATTCACTTAAACGTCTCTCAGACAAGATGGCTAACAGGAAGAAAAATATAAGCTCAAGTAAAAAGAGTGTTAAACAAAAATTAACACACAAACGAAGAGATATCAAAAATAAATTAAACCTTTTAAAACATGATCAAATTGCACATGAAACTTTATTTCAACCAATAACGAAACATTTACAAAGTATTGAAAATAAATTGGATTCAAAAAAATATGAAATACCAACAACAAAAACTCTTGAAACATCTCCTGAGTTAAATATAAAATCTGAGGAATCTGATTATGATGATGATGAGTATGAAGGAGATGAATATGATGATGATCTGGAAGATTTTGAAACTGATAAAGATTCCATACCGTCTGAACCCATCCCGACAACCTCAACTTACACCGATACACCTAGAGGAATGATGTCAATTAAACCACCTATGTCAGCAGCAGCACCCTCTCAAGAGAAAATTGCATTTTACCACAAAATCTAAGCCATACAGTTTAAGAAAACTTCTCGTTAAAGATATTCAAAAGGAACATTTCGATGAGGAAGCCAAAAGACAAAAAGATTACGAAGATCAATTAAATAAAACCATAGAAGAGAAATTCTTATCAGATTATTATGAACAATATCATCCTTTACCTGCAAAATATATTAAAATGTATCTTAAGAATCCGAAAAGTAAAGGTGATTCCGAGGGAACATTTTGAGTAAAATTTGATAAAGACATTGAACGGTTTTCAATAGGTAATCAAACTATTAATTTCGATGGACCCGATCTTTTAATTGGATCTAAAAAATTTAAAGGTACCAGTGGTTTGTATGGACTACTTTTTTAGTAGAAATCCACCAACTAAATATACTAAAAATGATGCTAAACACTATGCTGAAATTCTATCTGATTCAAGTGCAATAAGAGATATTAAAACTATGCAACATGGCAAATTTAAGAAAATTATTAAACCAAATTTAAGTAAAATAGCCATAGATTCGGAAGAAGAAGAATCAGACAACTCTAAAAGAATAGGGCATGGTATGTTTATGAAAGTTACAAATAATCCAATCGATTATGTATACTGGGATGATCCAAATGAGTTGGTCGAACGATTAAAATTATTAGTTGCCTCTGAAACAGCTGGCAATACAAGTCACACAAACGAGATCAACTTAATTATTGAAGAATTACGTGAAGCTAATATTATTGAATAATGTCCAACTATGCAACTAAAGTAAAGAAACAAATTGTTGAAGAAATTCATAGGCCTGCAAGGAAAAATTTTAAACGTAGAAGAGTCATTTTAAAATCACTTTTAGATTTAATGCAAGCCGATTTGGTAGAAATGCGAGAATTCGAAAAAGAAAATGAGGGATTTAAATACATATTAGTTGTAATTAATTGTTTTTCCAAATACGTATGGGCATATCCATTAAAGACAAAAACATCTAATGAAGTAGCACATGCTCTTGAAAATGTTTTTAAACAACAGATTCCAATCAATTTGTGTACAGATTCTGGTGGAGATTTTACGGGAAAGGAAGTACAAAACCTTCTGAAAAAATATAATATTTTACATTATGTCGTTTACAGCGAAAAGAAGGCATCAATTGTGGAACGTGTTAACAGAACCCTTAAGAGTATGATGTGGAAAGAATTTAGTATTCAAGGATCCTATAAGTGCATTAAATTACTAACGAAAATCATCCATATTTATAATAATAAAAAACATAGAACTATAGGTCTAAAACCTAGTGAGGTAACTAAAAAACATGAAAAATTTCTACTTGACACGGTTTATAATAACATAAAGATGACTACACTTCAAACGAAATATAAAGTAGGGGATCATGTACGCATATCAAAACTTAGAGGTGTTTTTGATAAACATTACAAACCAAATTGGTCTACGGAAATATTTGCCATTAAAAAGGTACAATATACAAACCCCGTTACGTATTTACTTCAAGATGAACACAATCAAGACATTAAAGGTGGATTTTATGAACTCCAACTGCAAAAAGTTAAATATCCAGATATTCATTTAGTTGAAAAAGTAATAAAACGACAAGGAAATAAAGTACTTGTAAAATGGTTAGGTTTTGATAATAAACACAATAGTTGGATCGATAAAACTAATGTTCAGTAATAAGTAATAGTAATAGGAATATATTTTTCTATATAAGATTGAGATTTATCTAACTAAACTTAGTTCAATAACAGGTGTCTGAGATAAAATTACCATTAAAAATGCCAGTCGTACGAATAAAATGTCCCAAATGTAAAGGAGAAACAGATCTGTATAATGAAAGATATTTGGCATGTGAAATTAAAGATCTATTTAAAACAAAAGATGGTTCAAAACATTCACCTTCTTCTTCTTTTTCCAGTAAAGAAAGAAAAGGACTCGAACGAGAAGCCAACGAAAGACAAGGAAACAGATGACTTGAATGAATTATTTTAAACAATATAAATTTATGTGTAGTAACATTTTGTATTATTTTAGCATTTATTAATATATTGTCTTAAATCTGTGCTCATACTTGTGTTTTATTCTCCTCTCATAATATAGAAATAACAACCAACGACTTACAACAACGAGTCCAAACTAGGCTAGGCTCATCTCATTTTTAACATATATATTTTACTAAGATTTACAATCCAACGAGGCCAAACTCGTTTTAGATTAATTTAGGCTCATTTCATATACATAATATCACTATAGTAACTTGAGAACAAACAACTTTTACGTTTACATTTAACGTTACGACAACCAAATACGGTAAATTTATTGGTCTTTAACTTATTGCATTCTTAATACATTTTACTTAACTTATTATCACATATTTTTGACCTCTCTTATCCAGTTTTGCTGAACTCTCTCTCGCTCCCAACAAATTTTAATTATTTGCATGGAATTTTCCTATTAATACAAGTGTTTGCTATTTCTTACATTCTCAAATACATTCACTCAACTCTTATCAGCTATTTTTGACCTTTCTTATCTACTTTTCTGACCTATCGAGCCACTTGTTAACTCAATTTTACATACAAAATGTACCATGAATCACACATTATTCATACATTTTGTTTACATTTAGCCTTATCTTATACATTTTTACAGACTTACGGCTCCACTTGTTTACTTTTTACAGCTTTTTACCGACTTTACGGCGCCAAACAACTAAATAGGGGAACATTTACCAATTTTTACCTCGAAAATACAACCAAATAACGCCTTTTTGCACACATTTTACATATATATATATATATATATATATATATATATATATATATATATATATATATATATATATATATATATTACCTAAAGCTTCACCTTTACCCAACGAGCCTCTACACAACTTCTCCTCTAACGGAAGTTTAAACGAGTTTTAATGAAGTTAAGATACCCTGCTAATATCGGCTCTATTGACAAACAACCTATTACGTTACGGTAAAACATTTACCGTTACGATAAACATACCGCTAAACCCTAATCTCTTGCCAAAAAGGTACTGTTTCAACATCTACTGGACCTATTACGTCATTGACGACCACTTCTTGCACGTTCTTAACTAATAAGGTTACACACACTTACACCTATTCACATCTATTTACACCTAGTTTTACACCTTTTCGACAACTAATATTGCCAAAACGGCACTGATTCAACATCCACTGGACAAATTACGTCATTGTTGACTACTTCTTGTACGACTTTCAGCCAATTTCAGCACTTCTTGCAGATTTTTCAGCAGTTCTTCGGATACCTTTTTTATGTCATCCCAACTATTACACTCTCTCATACGAAACCTCTGTGGCTCAGTGGTTAAGTCCCTGGTTTTGCAGTATTGAAACCAACATATGTAGGTTCGAATCCTACTACAGACATCACATTTTTTAACTTTATTCATATTACCAACTAATTACTATATGTATATATGCGAGTGTGACGTCAGAATTCCTCTTGCAGACTATAGAGTGCCAAAAGGGCACTGTTCAACAACCACTGGACGTGTGACGTCATTGACGATCACTTCTTGTACGAGTTTCAGGAAATTTCAGCACTTCTTGTAGATTTTCAGGAGTTCAAGGGCAAATCAAGGGCATTTCTTGGGCTATTGGTAAATGCAGGATGAATAGATGCCATCGAGGTGCTCCTGAAGCGCGTTTGTTATACTACTGGCTACACCCAAAAAGGTCTTGATAATTATATGGATACTTAAAAATAATTATCGCTTATTGTAGATCTTGAAGAACAGGTTCAAGGAAATGCTTCATACAAGTATATTACAATAATAGGATTAAATTTACAAAGAAAAGGTATCACTAAAACTAGAACTATTAATCTCCTTCAGAATTTGTTTCAAGGTGTAATGGTAATTAATCCTAGGTAGACCAGATCTAATAAACCAGCCACACAAGGGGGCATTTTAAGTTTAAAAATTAATAAACCGAATACAGACTATATATATTGGAATGATGCTAATGAATTGGTTGATAGACTGCGTATATTAGTAACATCCATGTTGGCAGGTCACGCAGGACATAACAATCAAATCCATTATAGAAGAACTCAAAAAAGTTAATGTTATCATATAAATATATGTTACAAATTAATTAATACATTTATAATATGCCAGTTAATAAGTTTGGTTCTCATAGTTCAAAACATTACATTTACTCATATGTTTTTTGGACTGAAAAATGAATAAGTTTAAATATTGAAAATAAAATATTAAAAAACTTCACGAGAGATACAATATATGTTAAAAAACATAATTGAAAATTTGGACTCCGGTTCAAAAACTGACATCAAAAATAGCGATAATAATGAGGATATACAGAACGTTGCAAAAAAAAATAAAAATATTCAAAGATAAAATTACTCCTGAACATCTTGACCAAATAATAAAAATTTCAAAATATGAAAACGAACTAAAAATAATTAAACAGAAATATGAGAAATTGGATAGTTCGGGACAAGATATGAAAAATGAAATAATTAGGGTTACATCAGAAAAACTAAGAATATGGTTCAAAAATTTCAAAATTTTACTGATATGCTCAATAATAGAGTTTCACAAGAAGTGGAACATTTTAAAAAGGTGCATGATGATATGAATAAAAATACTGAAAAAGTTGATATAATCTGTGAAACTTCGTTTTCTGGTTCATATGGTAAAAATGATAGTAAAAATGTTAAGTTGTTGGACCAAAAATTTAAGGAAACTTAAAAAAAACGCATGATGGTTTCTCGGAAAAAATAAAATTATTGAGGGAAAAAATCAAAAATATAGAAGAAGCTTTAAATAACCAAAAATTTGATAATATCACAAAAATAGTGAAAAAATTGAAAAAGTATTGGCACAATTACATAATCTGGAATCAGAATATAAAATCAATGTAGATGGTAAATTTTTAAAGAGATACAAAATTTAAATGTAAGATTGCAAACTATAGTTGAGAAACGCAAAAGAAAATTGAAAAAATCGAAGAGATATTAAAACAGCTAAAAAATCTTGAAAAAAAATGAAAGCAAGAATAGAGGAAGAAATATCGATAATAAAAAAAGATCTGGTAGCAACCATAGTAAAAATAGTAGCCAATGTAGACGAGAAGTTTAATGTTTTGACACTAAGTTTAAGCAATTAAAGATCTTATAGATCATAGGTTCAAGGAATTTGACAAAACAAGTAAAGATGAGTTCGGTGCCTTGAAATATGTTGTTCATGATACGGGAGTAAAAATATCAAGAAACTCAGCAGCTTTGAAAAAGTTACAAGAGAGATGAGCAAAAAGTTGACGGTAATGTTAAAGAAATCAAAGAAAGAGTTGATGTTCTTAATATTGAAATAAAGAAAAAGAACTAATTGTTATTCAAGTGAAATATTCAGGAAAACAGATTAGTACAAATAAAGACATATACAATATAAGTACAAATAAGGACAACTTGAAATATCCAAGGCATTCGACCGTGTTTGGCACGATGGACTGTTGGTTAAGCCAAGCTCTTGTCTGAAAAGTTCTGTTTGTGGCTCTCATGTTTCCTCAGTGAGCGTTCTTTACGAGTGGCGGTCGACGGATTTCTTTCTAACACCTTCACTATCAACGCCGGTGTGCCCCAAAGCTGCATACTATCTCCTACTCTCTTTCTCATTTATATTAAAGATCTGCTGGAAAAGACCGGAAATCCAATCTACAGCTTTGCAGATGACAGTACGCTTATCTCTTCATTCACTTTGAACGCTCGGACATCAGCTGCTCAGGCGAGTGTCCGCAGACAGCGGGAAGTTGTTCAACTTAACGAAGGCCTGGAAGAAAGTCTATCTTGGGGTGACAGTAACCAAGTGGAATTTAACGCTACAAAAACCCAGGCGGCAGTTTTTTCTAAAAAAGTTAACGTTGCTGAACCCGACATAGTTATGGCGGGGCACTCCATTCCTTTAACATCGTCACTCAATTTGTTATGCGTTAATTTGAGAGCAAATATGTCCTGGCATAAGCTTGTTGCAGATATAGCAAGGAAAGTTTCTCAAAAGTTGGGAATATTATTTCGAACCAGAAAGCTTTACACAACAACTGTTAATTCTTTACAAAGCTCAAATTCGACCAACTATGGAATACTGCTTCCATGTTTGGGGCTCCGCTCCCAAACATACACTGCTGGATTCTATTCAGAGAAGAGCTGTTTGTCTGATTGGAGATCCGGAACTGACCGGCGGCCTTGATTCGCTGGAACATCGAAGAACGGTTGGCCACTTGAGCCTATTCTACAAGTATTTCCATGGAAGGTGTTCGGAAGATGTGGCCCGTTTAATTCCTCCCAGAGCGGTGCATGTTAGAAATATACCGAGTACAATTTACAGCGATTCAAGAGCAACGTGAATCGCTTTTTGCGCATACGTGCCGCTCCTGTAGCGCTTTAGGGACCTCCCTGCAGCACGTGTGCTAGACTCATAAAAAAAAACAACGTGAAGGAAAATATAAAAGAACTTATTGTTGAAGAATTACGTAAAACTACTAGAAAAAATTATCAGAGAACAATTATAAGGGGTTTAGACGACTTATGGCAAGCCGATTTAGTTGAAATGTAGCCTTATTTAATAAGCCAAATAGATATATTTTACTTGTTATAAATGAGTTTATAAAATAGGTTTGGGCTGAACCGCTTAAAAATAAAAGTGGGAAAGATGTAACCGCAGCAATGAAAAAATTCTAAATAAAACCACAAAACCAGAATTTTACAACAGAGACTTTCAAAAAGTAATGAATGATTATGAAATTAAAATATTTTGCCAAGTATTGTTGAAAAACACAATAATACCATTCACAGAACCACAAGATATGAACCCAGCGAAATTAATGGTAAAAACGAAGAAAATATATTATTAAATTCGTTTACTTATGAGAAAACTACGATTTAAAACGTACCAGCCTTAAAGAAAACGACTTTGTTAGAATCTCAAAACACAGAGAAGCGTTTGATAAAGGATATACTCCAAATTGATCTACTCGTACTATAACAAGAAAAGTACAACTTACAAATCCAACTACTTATCTCCGAAAAGATGCTAATAATGAAGATATTGAAAAAAGTATTTATTCTAAAGGGTTGCAGAAAGTAAAGCATCCGGACGCATATTTAGTAGAAAAGATTTTAAGAAAGAAAGGAAATAGAGTCTTTGTTAAATGGTTAGGATTAACAAATCTCACAATCCATGAACTCTAAAAAAATATGTGTTATAATATATAAAAAATAAAACAAAAAATTCAAATATAATTATTTCTTTATTATTAATAATTCGTATCAGTAAACCTTTCATTATACATTAGGTTTCTATGGATTTTACTTGAAATTGCAAAAAAAATATTTTCACAATCTTTGATTTTATTTTTAAATCTTTACGTATCTAAACAGTTTTTTCCCATTCACATTTCCTAGCATTTCGGTATGTATAATCCCATGAAATTAGTAAATGAATTTTATTTTGGTTTTCTTGGAAAGTCACAAATTTCTTCGAAAAATTTTCTTTTAACTCTTGGTATACACATTTTCACTATTTGGGTTCTGAAGCGGATTTAAAGTGTTGTGTGATATTTGTTAACAAATGTAATGATTGATTATTGAATGACAGAAACACATTAAAATATTTCTTAAAATATTGTCTTTTATATATTTGAATTCTTCTCTTCTTGTAATTTCCACAAGAATAAAATCAGAAGATAAACGAACATAATAATTACCATTCTCTTGCATTTTCTTCACGGGACGATTACTGTAATTTTTGAAATATATTATTATATTATCAAACTTAATAGGACTCATATCTTCAGTATATGAATAAAAATAATTTACATAACACCTTCATATCTCAATAATATAATATAAATTCTTTTAATCTTCTTCAATTTAAAGTCACCTTAAATCTTTTTTGTCCACTAATAACAACTTTTGGTAAAAAATCACACAAACCAATTCCAACATTTATAAATCTTGATGAAGATTTGTTTAAATAATATATTTTGGAATTGGAAAGTAGATTACTTCTATGTATGTTCAATAGTATCATTATATATTGTAGAGTATCCACTGCTCATTATGGAAACAGAGGTGGAATAACTGCTATATTCGGTACTAGTTGAATATATCTAAATATCTAGCCGATAAAGTGAGAATATTATTATAGTATTTTCGCCGCCACTCCTAAACTTAAACTAAAGAATTCTCATTTCCAATACCTACAATATAACTCCTGTTACTGTGATGAGTAAGGATACACAAATGTATATAAAAATATTTAAAATAAAAGATAAAATACAATGTATATTTTCACTGGTCTCAATAGTTTTGTACTCTGAGGGAAAATTAAAAGAGGTTTTCTTATTTGTTACATTAAAATTATTCTACATGTTTTTGCTCTTATTCCTTGTACAATTTATCATATGAAGATTTTCTATCCAGTTTGTGTTAAAAATAGTCTTGTTATTACAGTAATATAAAATTTCGAAAAAATTGTTATTTTCCTTTAAATTAAAAATTTTATATGATAGTAGGTCTTATTATTGCTCGTTTTTTCAAACATCATATTATAACATAAATCGTTAATGGTCAGATCACCATCATTTGAAAAACATATTATACCATATCTTGCATGATATGGGTTATATACATATATCATACAGTTATAAATGTAATATAACACAATAAACTGAGGGACACAGGTGATAAAAAAATATTATTAGAGTTTAATAAAAATGAAAATATTTACAAATTGTTATTTTATTTATAAATATTAAAGTAGGAATAGTGGATAAAAATCATAAAATGTACAAATAAAACATATTTTTATAATAATTTGTAATTTGTACCTACATATTTTTATTTTTTCACAAGCAATGTACTAAATCACAATGTTTATAAAGTTTATAATGTTCATCAATAGGACAATCTTGATACATCCATTGAAATATTTCCTTCCTTCATTAAATAATAAAAGCCAGGAGCAGCTAACATTTCAGGATTCAACTTTCCATTCCATGTTTTAAAAGAAATTAACTGTTTCTATTAAACTTGTGTTTAGATTCGTTTTTTTAATTAGTGTTTAAATCTATCTATTCTTTAATCATGGAGATTGTGTAAACTGCTAGATTCTATGAATTTTGTCTATTTTACGTCCATTTCGAACACATTGTTTTAATGAAGTATAATGAAGAATATATCGTTGTCTATTTCATAAATCTTGAATTAATTTTGTAAGTTTGGAATTAGGAGGTTTATAATTTTCAGGACAAAAAGGAAATTCGTTGTAAAAGTCGTGCAAATCAGTAGGATATATTAAACCAACTTCTAAAACATATCTTTTTTCAGCAGATGTTTCAGAAATGGTTGTGACGTTAAAACTATCAATTTGATTTTGAGAGAACCAAACAAAATCCTTCTGTGGAAGATGTTGAGACATCGCGTAATTATATGAGTTAGTTGCATTAACATATAATAAATACTTATTAGACTTAGATGAGACGAAATTTTCAAGAAATTTATTGTTTTGCGACAGATTTTCTAGTAACACAAGTACTAACTCCTCCTCTTATATTATCCTTAAAAAATGTAACATATTAGGATCAGTTAAAAGCTCCAATTCTACATCTGTGAATTTTGAAAAAGTATCAAAATTTAATCTTGGAAAAGTATAATAGTAGTTTCCCTAAGGCGCTTGAACCATTTCATCAAAACTCTGTGTCCTGAAATGATGACAAATGGTGAGACCGCAGTAAATGTTGTATATGTAAAGAAATGGTGAGACCGTGCTATGAAATGGCGAGAGCGCTTCGAATAGGTTTGATTTGTATACGGGTGGTGTAAAAAAAGGCCATATAATAAGATTTATTGGTAAAATGTAGTCGTTTAATAATAGCAAAAAGTCCTTATATTTAACAATAGGGTGTTTTTGTTGAAAAAAGGGGGTTGAAATGGTGTGTTACAGGGGGTAGAGGTAGTACAAAAAAGGCCTTATGTATTGTAAAAGGAGGAAATAGGTTTGAAATATGTAAGAAATGGTGAGAACGCATTTGATAAGAGCAAGAAATGGTGAGAGCACTGATATTCGTAGGGTATCTTAACTTCATTAAAACTTCTTTAAACTTTCATTTGAGGAGAAGTTTAGTAGAGTAATATGGGGTAAAAGTGCATCTTAGGTACGATTCACGTTGTTCTTGAATCGCTGTAAATTGTACCCGGTGGGAAACACAGCGCTGGGCAAATTATTCCAAAGGGATGATGTTCTTCATATAAAAGACTGCTTGAAAAGCATTGTACGCAGAGTAACAAGCTGAACCTCATACGGATGTGAAGCACCAGCGCGACGTGTATTTCTAACATGCACCGCTTTGGGAGGAATTAAGCGGGCTACATCCTTCGAACACTTTCCATGAAAATACTTGTAGAACAGACGCAAGTCGCCAACCGTTCTTCGAGGTTCCAGCGAATCAAGGCCCCCGGTCAGTTCCGGGTCTCCAATCAGACGAACAGCAGCAGTATTCAATAGTTGGTCGAATTTGAGCTTTGTAAAGAATTAACAGTTGTTGTGGAGTGTAAAGCTTTCTGGTTCGAAATAATATTCCTAACTTTTGAGAAGCTCTCCTTGCTATGCCTGCAACATGTTCAGGCCAGGACATATTTGCTCCCAAACTAACGCCCAACAAATTGAGCGACGATGCTAGGGGAATGGAGTGCCCCGACATAACTATGTCGGGTTCAGCAACGTTAACTTTTTTAGAAAAAACTGCCTGGGTTTTTGTGGCGTTAAATTCCACTTGGTTACTGTCACCCCAAGATAGAATTTCTTCCAGGTCTTTGTTAAGTTGAACGACCTCCTGCTGTCTGCGGATATTCGCCCGAGCAGCCAATGTCCGAGCGTTCAAAGTGAATGAAGAGACAAGCGTACTGTCGTCTGCAAATCTGTAGATTGGATTCCTGGTCTTTTCCAGCAGATCGTTAATATAAATGAGAAAGAGAGTAGGAGACAGTATGGAGCCTTGGGGCACACCGGCGTTGATTGTGAAGGTGTTAGAAAGAAATCCGTCGACCGCTACTCCTAAAGAACGCTCTCTGAGGAAACATGAGAGCCACAAACAGAACTTTTCAGACATACCACAAGAGCGTAGCTTAGCCAACAGTCCATCGTGCCAAACACGGTCGAATGCCTTGGATATGTCAAGAGCAACCGCTCGAGATTCTCCAGAGTGTTCAACTGCGTTGTTCCAAACATGTGTTACATAAGTCGGAAGATCTCCTGTTGATCTATGTTTACGAAAGCCATATTGGTGATCGCTAATAATATTGAATCGTTCAAGATATTTTAGAAGATGCTGATTGATAACCTTTTCCATGACTCTCGATATTATTGAAAGCAGTGCGACTGGTCGGTAGTTATTTGGCAAGGTCTTCTTGCCTTTTTTAGCTATCGGCTGAACCGTGGCACATTTCCAGCAGGACGGAAATATTCCCTTTCTTTAGTATAGGTTGAAAAGCCTACCGAAAACTGGTGTTAGTTCCCTTGCACAGTTTTTGAGAACTATGGCAGGTATTCCGTCAGCGCCAGAAGCCTTTTTGGTGTCTAGCTTCATTAAAATACGCGTTATGATGCGCTGTCTGAAGACAACATCGGGCATCCTTGACTGCAATATGGGAATAGTAGGTGGTGTTTTTCCTTGGAAATCGACAGTAGAATGTGAGGCAAAGAGTTCAGCCAACAAGTTCGCTCTCTCAACAGGTGTGGTTGCGATGGAATTATCGGACCGTGTGAGTGGTGGTATGGTGGATTTGGTGAAATTTTGACTAACTGCCTTAGCGACTGCCCAAAAGGACCTGGAATTGTTGGGACAAGCGAGAAGTTTGTTTCTAATTCGTTGATTGTGTGCCTCCTTGGTTTCGTCGATAATTCCTTTGCATCTGTTCCGGGCACGAACAAAGGTGTTACGATTTATGGTGTTAGGATTTTTACGCCATTGTCGGTAGGCAATATGTTTAGAAGCAGAAAGCTTCTTTGCATTTTCGGTCAAACCAAGGCTTGCCGTTGGAGGGGCGTTTCTTCGAAAAAGGGATGTAAGCTTCCATACCAGTCAAAATAACATCGGAGACCTTCCTGGCGCAGTCAGATGGGTTGTCGGATCGAAAACAAACGTCGATCCAAGGGAAAGTCCGAAAATATTCCATGAGATCTTCCCATTTAGCAGATTTGTAGTACCAAACCTTGCGCGGCCTAGGCGCCTCTCTGTCACTGATTGGCAGGATACTCGATGTCGAAAGCAGTTTATGGTCGGAAGAATCTAACGGCGGATTTACGGTGACCGTGTAAATCTCCGGATTTACACGGTGGTTAAAAACCGATCAAGAAGACTGGCGAATTTCCCGTCTCAATCAGGGTTCCGTGTTGGTTCGTCAATAAGCTGAGTTAAGCCACAACTGATTGAGGATGATTCAGCTTCACGACCTTGTTCGTCGGTAGTATTTGAATATTTAAGCCAGTTGATATTGTGGATATTAAAGTCGCCCAGGATGGCAATTTCGGAACTTGGATAGTTAATTTGTAAATGATCGATGGTGTCTGCAAGAGAAGCGAAAAGTGTTCGAAAATTGGTATCACTTGGTGGTCGATACAGGATACAGATGAACCTTGTAGTTTGTTAAATCGTTATTTTTAACCACATAACATCAAAGTTTGGGAGCTCCAGAGCCTCTTCTCTTTCGCAAGAGAGGTCGCTTCTGACAAAAAGACAGATTCCAAAGTTACGCCTAAATCGGGAATGGAAGTCGTACCCAGGGGAAAGATAGTTGGCTGTGCTGGTCGATGGACTGACCTTGGTTTCACATAGAGCGAGTACATGAGGTTTATTTGACACTTGTTATTAAATTTAGTTAGATCAATCTCGATCTTATATAGAAAAAATCTTTTCCTACTACTATTACTTATTACTGAACATTAGTTTTATCTATCCAACTATTATGTTTATTATTAAAACCTAACCATTTTACAAGTACTTTATTTCCTTCTCGTTTTAACACTTTTTTAACTAAATATATATCTGGATATTTAACTTTTTGCAGTTGGAGTTCATAAAATCCACCTTTAATGTCTTGATTGTGTTCATCTTGAAGTAAATACGTAACGGGGTTTGTATATCGTACCTTTTTAATGGTAAATATTTTCGTAGACCAATTTGGTTTGGAATGTTTTGATATGCGTACATGATCACCTACTTTATATTTCGTTTGAAGTGTAGTCATCTTTATGTTATTATAAACTGTGTCAAGTAGAAATTTTTCATGTTTTGAGTTACCTCACTAGGTTTTAGACCTATAGTTCTATGTTTTTTATTATTATAAATATGGATGATTTTCGGTAGTAATTTAACCCACTTATAGGATCCTTGGATACTAAACTCTTTCCACATCATACTCTTAAGGGTTTTGTTCACACGTTCCACAATTGATGCTTTCTTTTCGCTGTAAACGACATAATGTAAGATATTATATTTTTTCAGAAGGTTTTGTACTTCCTTTTTCGTAAATTCTCCACCAGAATCCATACATAAATGGATTGTCTGTTGTTTAAAAACATTTTCAAGAGCATGTGCTACTTCATTAGATGTTTTTGTTGTTAATGGATAGGCCCATAAGTATTTGGAAAAAACAATTAATTACAACTAATATGTATTTAAATCCCTTATTTTCTTTTTCGGACTCTCGCATTTCTACCAAATCGGCTTGCATTAGATCCAAAAGTGATTTTAAAATGACTCTTCTACGTTTAAAATTTTTCCTTGCAGGCTTATGGATTTCTTCAACAATTTGTTTCTTTACTTTAGTTGCAAAGTTGGACATTATTCAATAATATTGCTTCACGTAATTCTTCAATAATTGAGTTGATCTCGTTTGTGTGACTTGTATTGCCAGCTGTTCCAGAGGCAACTAATAATTTTAATCGTTTAACTAACTCATTTGGATCATCCCAGTATACATAATCGATTGGATTATTTGTAACTTTCATAAACATGCCATGTCCTATTCTTTCTGAGTTGTCTGATTCATCTTCTTCTTCCGAATCCATGTCTAGTTTACTTAAATTTGGTTTAATAATTTTCTTAAATTTGCTATTTTGCAGAGATTTAATATCTCTTATTGCACTTGAATTAGATAGAATTTCAGCATAGTACTTAGCATCATCTTTGGTATATTTAGTTGGTGGATTTCTATTAAAAAGTAGTCCATACAAACCACTGCTACCTTTAAATTTTTTAGTTCCAATTAAGACATCGAAATTAATAGTTCAATGTCTTTATCAAATTTTACTATAAATTTTCCCTCGGAATCTTCTGTACCTTTCGGATTCCTAAGATACATTTTAATATATTTTGCAGGCAAAGGATGTTATTGTTCATAATAATCTGATAAGGATTTCTCTTCTATGGTTTTATTTAATTGATCTTCGTAATCTTTTTGTCTTTTAGCTTCCTCATCGAAATGTTCCTTCTGAATATCTTTGACGAGAAGTTTTCTTAAACTGTAGGGTTTGGGTGTTGTAGTAAAATGCAATTTTCTCTTTAGAGGTGCTTCTGACATAGGTGATTTAATTGTCATCATTCCTCTAGGTGTATCGGTGTAAGTTGTCGTGATGGGTTTAGAAGCTATCGAATCTTTATCAGTTTCAAAATCTTCCAGATCATCATCATTTTCATCTGCTTCATAATCGTCATCATCATCATCATCATCATCATAATCAGATTCCTCAGATTTTATATTTAACTCAGGAGGTGCTTCAAGAGTTTTTGTTGTTGGTATTTCATATTTTTTTGGTTCCAATTTATTTTCAATACTTTGTAGATGTTTCGTTATTAGTTGAAATAAATTTTCATGTGCAATTTGGTCATGTTTTAAGAGGTTTAATTTAGTTTTGATATCTCTTCGTTTGTGGGTTATTTTTTGTTTAACACTCTTTTTACTTGAGCTTATTTTCTTCCTGGTAGCAATCTTGTCTGAGAGATGTTTAAGTGAATATTAACTGTATATAAACATTAATTTAAATATATATAACTCTCCAAACCATAACGATATCTTCCTTCATCAATTTTGTTGTCCCTTAAAAACTGACAAGAATCCAAATGTTTTCTTCCAACAAAAAGAACATATCTCTTTAAAACAATCAAATGACATATCAGTACCAACATGATCGGAATATACATGTCGTAAATTTAAATCATCCTGTTTGAATAAAATAAGTACATTGGCATTGTCTCGTATTAAATGTTTCGGGATTTTTGCATAGGTTTGACACAAATAAAAACAGTCAATGTTGTTGTGACGGCCCATACTAAAATACTCTCGTATTATATCTTGTTTGTCACAGGCCACATCATCAAATATAAATACAGAATTACGTTTTGCTTCCGACGGTGTTATTATTTGTTCACTGTTATCGAAGGCAAAATATCCTATTCCTTTGACAGGTTTTAATAATTCTTCCAGATAAATATATTTAGGTTGATATAATGGCTTAGAATACAGGTAAACATTCTCAAATTTTAAACCATTCGGATGTTCAAGAAGGCTTAGCATAGTTGAAGTTTTTCCACAATTACTAGGACCTGAAATAATACATCGCATCGTAGAGGGTAATAAGACACTATGTTTAACATTGTTATTAAATTCTTGTAAATCGTGGTTCTCAACCTTTAGTCTAGTTTTCTGTTGAACAATTCTCTTCATCTTACACAACACATTCAATGTTAGAATAGAAATAAGTATAAAATAGGATGTTTGTTAAATTTATAGTATATATGTAGGAAACAGTACATTTCAAGGGAGTGGACTTTTAAATACTGTTATCAATAAGCTTCCATTTGAAGTAAATTTACCGGGTTATCATTTTTGTGGACCTGGTACAAAACTACAAGAACGTCTAGCCCGTGGTGATAAAGACATTAATCCTCTCGATGAAGCTTGTAGAGAGCATGATATAGCCTATTCAAATCATACTGCCTTACCCCTACCGTCATCAGGCTGATAAAATTTTACTTAAAAATGCTTTAAATCGAATTAATGCACGGGATGCATCTTGGAAAGAAAAACTTGCAGCTATAGGTGTATCTGCTGCCATGGACAGTAAGCTTAAGTTAGGTATGGGTTATAGTAGAAGAGGAAGTACCACGCCGTAACAGAAAAAGGAAACTTGATAATAATAATATTCAAGAATCAGAAGTGAAATTGTTAGAAGAGATTTAAGCGAGATATTCAACAGCAACGACGACAACAAAAACAACAAAAGCAGAGTCGGAAACGTAAATTAAATATTGCAGAAGAACCACCTACTACTAATACCCCTATATTTAACATGGATATGGATACTAGTACTAGTCAAAAGCGAAAACGTGATAGTAGTAGCAGTGGAGAAGAAATTGATGAGGATTATAGTGAGAAATTGAAATTATAAATCCTGTTATATAGCAAATTCTTATTAAATATTGTTTAGTTTATTACAAACCTTTCAACAAAAGGGAACACAATTCTTATTATGGCAGCCAGTAGTCGTAATCGTCAGAGAAGAAAAGAGATTAAATCTAAGAAACAAAATCGACAAAGGGGAGGAAAACGTAAAAAACAAATAAGAAGTAAAAATACGAAAAGATTAAGTTTTCAATCTATTGCAAAGAAAATAAAGAGGAATATTGTAAAAGTAAAGCCTACAAGTATAAACAGTGCGCTTAATATTGCAATTAAAACGGTTAAAAATGAAAAATCAAAACACCTCGGGTTATTAAAATTCCTAAAACTGGAGGAATTCTACCCTTAATACCTATATTTGCAGGTCTTAGTGCGTTGGGGGCTTTTAGTGGAGGAGCAGCAGGAATAGCAAAGGCCGCTAATGACGCTCGATCAGCTAAACAACAATTACATGAAAGTCAACGTCATAATAAAACAATGGAAGTAATTGCTATTGGTAAAGGTCTTTATTTAAAACCCTATAAAACTGGAGAGGGTCTGTTTTTTCATCATCATCGTTCTCCCAAGATACTGAGTTACCAATAACATTCCCCAATCATGCTTTAACGAACCTAGAGATGGAAATGTATGCAAAAAAGCTCAAAATTGCCTATTTTCGAGGAGTCTTTATGAAGGATAAGTTACCGAGGAAAATTCATAAATATGAATCAGGAATTATTAATTTGGATAACGATTTTGGCCCTGGCACACATTGGACTGCTTACAAAAAGTATGGATCAATCATTTATTATTTTGACAGTTTTGGAAATTTGTTACCACCAATCAAAACACAACTGTATTTTCAATCTAAGGAACCAAGTACTATATATTATAATCATGATTCTTATCAGTCTTATAATTCTATTATTTGTGGTTATTTATGTTTAAACTTCTTGTATAATCCAGTATGTTTAAAATAAAAACAATTTACACCTGGATATTGTGTTAGTTACTTATATTATATTGTACAGATCAGAACTACCATTCAAAAAATGTCCTACACATTTACATTGTCAGGAAATTAATCTACACTGACAACAAAAATTTATCCTCCTATTGTATTAAACGAAAACGAGGAGTTCGTTTTGGGGTTGATTAATTTTGTCAGTTACAATTCAATACCAAATGTTGACAAAACCAACAATACCTTTCACTATGGTGAAGACAATGAGCTTGTTTTACCAAAAGGATCGTATAAACTTAGAGATATATACAAGTATTTATTCGAACAAATAAGCCTACAGTCAAAGGAAAAAGTTAAACCCCAATTGTACCTTAGTGCAAACTTGAATATTCTTAAGTGTGAAATTAAAAGTACAGTAAAAATTGATTTTAGCAAAGAAAATTCTATAGGAAAACTATTGAGATTTGGTAAAATTGTCCTAAAACCGAATAAATGGTACATATCTGAAAAGCCTGTAGATATTTTCAAGGTTAATTCTATCTGTATCGAATGTAATCTAGTAACCAATTCGTATAATAACGAAGCGCATGTGCATATAATTCACATGTTTTATCCTAATGTAGAACCTGGATATAAAATATTGGAGAACCCATCAAATGTCATATATTTACCAATCAATACACGTTATATAGATGAAATTCAATTTAAAATCACCGATCAATATAGAAATTTACTTAATTTTAGAAAAGAGTTGATCACAGCACGTTTACACTTAAAAAGAGTTTAAATATGGTATTTATATATAACTATAATTCATTTGACATACCATTCTGGGACTATCAACAACAAACTGAATATAAAACCTGTAGGAAGAAGGATAAACGTATCAGTTTACAAAGACCATTGAAAGAATTAACTCCTGAGAATAAAGCTGTTCTACTTTCTTTGGGATTTAAATTAAAAGATTAAGAAACATTGCAAACAAAATAAGACTATTTTGGTGGTGGTGATTTAAGTTACAGATTAGCACAAGTATTGAAAGAATTTTACTAATAATTAGGTGTAAGTTTAAATACAAAGTCAAAGAAGAAGAAGAAAATTTGGAGAAACTGTGTTACTTGGTCGTTAATTGTTAGTTATCAATATTATACTCATCAACCTTATTCATCGACAACTTTAAGTAACAAGGATGAAATTAGAATATCCATTCAAACACAGGATCTTTATACGTTGCCCAGTCAAAGTTTTTTGTATATTGAAGGTAAACTTTTGAAAAATGATAATACCTATAGTGAAAATGTACATTTTCTCAACAATGGCATACTATATCCATTTGAAGAAATTCGTTATGAACTAGGAGGGGTGATAATTTATCGTGTTGGAAATCCTGGAATAACTTCAACCTTAAAAGGTCTCGTATCATTTACTCCAACTGATTACAAAATGCACGATGGTGTGAAAAGAGACTCCTGCCCTAGTAGATGGAAGTGGAAATTTCAGTGTTTGCATTCCACTAAAAATTATGATGGGTTTTGCTGAAGATTTTCATAAAATTGTAATGAATCTACGTCAAGAATTGATATTAATCAGAAGCAGTTCAGATTTAAATGGCATTCAACAAATTCTGGATAAAAAGGAAACCTATAAAGTGACTTCGAACAAAGTGCTTTGGAAGATCCCACACATTTCAGTGAGCGATCATCAAAAGTTACGATTACTCAAATAATATGGCTTTTCGTAGTTGGGAATTGCACGACTATCCACAGTTGCAACAAGCTAAAAATCATACTTGGACTGTAAAAATCTTCCAATCAATTGGAAAAACCACGTTTTATTATCATTGGTTTTCAAACAGCAACAAACTAAAATTGACAAAGATATGAGTACTTTTAACCACATCAATTTGACTAATTTAAAAGTTTACTTAAATTCAGAGGTGTTTCCCTACGACAATTTAAACTTAGATTTTGACTCTAACAAATATTCAATTCTCTATGAAAGGTATGTACAATTTCAAAAATCCTACTATTATACATCTCTCAACGATCCATGTGTCTATCCTCTAAGATTTAAATCACATACACCTCTAGTGGTAATTGATTGTTCTCGACAGAGTGAAGATATACTGAAAGGAGGAGCTGTCGATCTACGCATCGAATTTGAAACCAGTAAAAACGTACCCAAAGATACAGCTGCCTATTGTTTAATCCTACATGATCGATTAGTTAGATATAACCCTCTAACCAGTACTGTTAAGGTTTTTTGAGAGAATATTACAAGTCAATAAAAAACAAACTCTCTTATGTACTAAAATTATTTTATTATTATTAAGAAATGTTTTATACACACATACATATATATATATATATATATATATATATATATATATATATATATATATATATATATATATATATATAAGGTAAATAAATATTAAAAGAAAACAGCAATATTTCATTTTGTTCCACAACAATAATAACTTCTTATACTCATAGATATCAATCTGGTTGCATTTAAACTCTATCTGAAACGTAAAATATTAATAAGTAACATACGTATGACAATACAATAGTAGTATTTTCCTTATCAGAATCCTCATCACTCTCCGAATATACTTCCTCAACGGTTAATTTGGTCTTTTTCCCTCGAGGTGGAGATGAGGAGGTTCCTTCCCCTTGACAGCATACAGCAGGAGAAGGATTCTTCATTGCTATCGATTGAGGTGCATCATACTCTTCTTCATCGAGAAGATTAAATTTGTACATCTTTAAAATTTTCTCCAGTATCTTAAAATCTTCTTTATTGTCTATTTCAGTACGCATATAACGTAACGGTAAGTTGCCCAGCTTTTGTTTCAACTTGTTACCCTTCGGGCAATAGGATAAGTAAACGTAAACTTTATCCCCCCTGGTTTTAATGGATTTCACTCCAAATCTACAAATAACATGCACAATAAATTATAATCTTTACTGAAATTTTTTTTTCTGAGTTTAGTAAAAATAAAACAAAATAGAAATTAAAAACAAAAAACTTACTGAAAAAGTTCCTTAAGAACCACATTCACATAACGAAGAGGAAAATTAATGGGATCCTTAGAGAAGAGGACAAGCGTACATGGAGTATTAGCGATAATGTAAAACAACACTTTATTCACTGTACTGTTGTAGTAATAATGATACCAAAAACAAATTTCAATCAAGATTATATACTAGTTCAAACTGTTTCGTCAGAGATCTCTAATCACGTTGCAGTCAACGTGCATGAACATATAGTCGACAACAAAAATATATTCTTGAAGTAAAATATTGGTACCCTTAATAAGATTGCATCGTGCAAATTTTCCAATCTATTTGTTATTAAAAACATGTTTTCAACATTTATCTCGTATCATTATATTTTTATAGACTAATTGACTAGTTTGTTTTTGTTTTGCAATAGATCAAACTAATTAAGTCAGACAAAACTTTCCAATCACCAGATAATCATAGTTTCAACATAATAACAACTCAACAGATAATTCTTATCAAAGTCACGTTGCATCGACATATACTGTTTATTAAAGTAATTATTATATGTTTAAAGTATAAATAGAACGATTTATTTAGTATAGTCATCAGTTTAAGTGTTTAACTTGAATAAAATAATATACCGGGTATTACATTTACAAAGACTAATAAATATGTCTTCTGTCAACGACAATAGTAACAACAGTTCCAAAGTGTTGGATTCCCATTCCACGGAAATAGTACGGTCGACCTAATTAGTAAGTAGATTACTTAAAACAAAGGAATAATATAAAAGACATATAAGTATCTTAAAGAAAAACAGTTTAAGTAAAGTGGAATCAAATTTATGTATTTTGAAAAATTATTTGGAAAAATTTAAATTTCATCTTAAAACCAATAAATCTTTGGCTAAGAGAAAATTGATTTGGCAAAATGTAGATTCCTGTTTTCAGGGACGCATAAGAACCGGAATTATAACAAATTTTAAGTATAAAGAGCCTAAGGAATTTTTTGAAAAGCTTTTCGTGCATTTTCTCTGCGAATTAGAAAGGAACTCAAACAATTGATTATGCTTAAAGTAAATGTTAACTTTTGTGGTCTATTTATAAAAACTCAAAGTGCTGACATATCCATTAAACATTTTTCGAATAAAAATCAAATAAATGGTCAGAATACCAACTTGGCTGAGTGGTATAAGATGAATGTAGTTGATAAAATTTTAGGTAATTTAGAAGATTTTCAGGAAAAAGACAGCGGTTGGGCCTTATGTGAAATATGACACTTGAAAGTAAAATTAAACAAATATAATCCCACATGTGGACGTTTTTCCACATATGTAACAGTACCTAAATTCATTCAAAAAACGAAAAGTGTTGTGAATATTAAAAATAATAATCCTTATTGCTCTCTCTGGTCTGTTGTATGTGCTTTATATCCAGCTGTCAACAGTAAAATCGTTACACGTACTTCAATTTATCCACATTTTAGTCGAGTATTAAAATACGAAGAAATTTCATTTCCTATAGTATTAAAAGATATTCCTCGATTTGAAGCGATGAATAAATTGGTTCTAAATATTTTTTGTGTAGCAAACCAGGAAGTTTTATCCTTAATGTTGACTAAGACAAAATTTTCAACTAAAATTAATTTACTTATTTTAACTACTCTTGATGATGAAGATTCTGATGATGAGGATTCCTTTGAAATTGATTATTCCAACTCTAACAATAAAACAGTATTCCATTTTGCATATATTAAGAATTTAAGTCGCTTAGTAAACAAACAAGTCGGAAATATTCACCATAAAAATGGTTTTGCGAGAGATGTTTTAATCACTTTATAAGCGAATCAAACCTGACTAAACATTTAAATGATTGTAAGATACTAAATAAATCTAAAATTATCTTACCCAAAGAAAATGAGAAAATTTTAACTTTTAAAAATTTTTCAAACAAATTGAAGGTTCCATTTGCGATTTATGCAGATTTAGAAAGTATGCTTATAAATTACATTGATGAGCATACCACTAAGAAATCCAAAAAATATCAGAAATATGAACCTTTTAGTATTGCTTATTATTTAAAATGTTCCTATGATGATTCTATTTCAAAATTTCAAATGTATACTGGTGAAAATTGTCAGGTATGGTTTGTTAGAGAACTGGAAAAAATTGCACAACAAGTACAGACAATATATTCAAATCCTATTAAATTATTATTAACGAAACAACAAAATGATGAATTTTATCGTGCGAAAACTTGTCACATTTGCTCTAAACCCTTTTTAGCAGATTCAAATGATTATAAAGTAAGAGATCACTGGCATTTAACTGGTGATTTTAGAGGGGCAGCTCACAACTCTTGCAATATAAATCTTAAAAATAAAATGGTAATACCTGTTCTTTTTCACAACCTTTCCGGTTACGATAGTCATTTTTTGATTAGAGCCCTTTGTACAGAAATGAAAGGACGAATCAGTTTACTTACAATTAACAAGGAAAAATATATATCATTTACAAAATACGTGGAAAATTCAGATATTCAGTTCCGATTTTTAGATTCTTATCGGTTTATGACAAGTAGTCTAGATAAATTAGCAATCTATCTAGATGATGATCAGACAAGTATTACGAAAAGAGCTTACAAAGATGAGACTCAATTTAAATTAGCTACGAGGAAAGAAGTCTTTCCTTATGAATATATTAACAGTTGGGAAAAATTGCAAGAAAAATCTTTGCCATCTATAGATAATTTTTTTAGTAAAATTACTAATTCTAATATAACCGTACAGCAGTATGAACATGCTTGCAAAGTGTGGAATACTTTTAATATACAAAATCTTCAAGAATATGCTGAACTCTGGCTGACATTTTTGAAAATTTTGGAAAGCTCTGTTTAAATACTTATAAATTAGACAGCCTCCACTATTTTACAGCCCCCGGTTTGGCCTTTGACGGTATGCTTCGAATAACCGAGGTAAAATTAAAATTATTAACGGACATCGATATGATTGTTTATTGAAAGGTGTATTAGAGGAGGTATTTCACAATGTTCTAATAGATACGGTAAAGCAAATAATAAATACATGAATAACGAATATAATAGCAATGAATCTTCCACTTTTCTTATGTATTTTGATGTAAATAACCTCTATGGAGCAGCCATGAGTTTTCCATTGCCTACAGGAGATTTTAAATGGGTAGATGATTTCTATCAAGAAGACAATATATTAAATATTCCTCGGGATAACGATTACGGTTATATTTTTGAAGTATACCTTCATTATCCCAAAGAACTATTTAATCTTCATAAAGATCTACCACTTTGTTCTGAACATTTAGTACCACCAATATCAGACTCTAATATTCCCAAGCTATTTAAAACTCTTTATAATAAGAAAAGATATGTTATTCACTATTTAGCTCTCCAACAAGCTATGTAATTGGGATTAAAAGTTACAAAATTTCACAGATGTTTAAAGTTCAAACAATCTTTATGGTTAAAAAAATATTTTGATGTAAATACTGAGCTTCGTAAATTAGGTAAAATGATTTTGAAAAAAATTTCTTTAAATTAATGAATCTTGCTCCATATGGTAAAACGATTGAAAACGTTCGCAAATATAGAGACGTAAAATTGGTGAACAAATGATCAGGACGATATGGTGCAAATTATTATATTTCTCAGCCCAATTTTCATAGTTATGTGGTCTTTGGAAAAGATATGGTTCTAATTGAAATGAAAAGAATAAATGTAAAACTCAATAAACCTACTTATCTTGGAATGTCAATTCTAGATATATCAGAAACTATTTTATATAATTTTCACTACAATTACATTAAACAAAAATTTGGTTCGAACTCAAAATTGTTATATACAGACACAGATAATCTTATATACCAGTTCAACGTAGATGATATTTATACACATATTAAAGACGATATCCACATGTTTGATACTTCTGACTATCCTGAAAAATAATATATATAATATACCGCTTAAAAATAAGAAAATCTATGGTCTCATGAAGGATGAAAATAATGGAAAAATCATGACTGAATTTATTGGATTACGTTCTAAAATGTATACTTTTAAAGTGCTTAATAACAACAATAATAACAATAATGTTATTGAACACAACTCAAAAATTATCTCAAATGTTGGAATAGTCAAAAAGGCCAAAGGTGTTCAATCTTCTGCTCTAAAATTAATTTCATTCCAAGTTTATTATCAATGTTTATTTAACCACAACAAAATTGAAGTAACTCAAAATTCTATACGTAATGGGAAACATAACGTTTATACAGTCGAACAACAGAAAACAGGTTTAAGTCCCTATGATGACAAACGAATCGTTAATTATATTTACACAGACACTGTACCCTGGGGTTATAATGATGATCCTTCGTATTCTTCCTTTTAAGAAAGTAATCCATTTTGCTATTTATTCGGTTTAACCGTTTCCCTAGATGATGCTCTGGGCTGAACTCAACAAATGTAATAAAAATATTTCCAAGCAATATCAGTCTATAATATTAATATAATGCATATTTTCAGACTCAGCATCATTCTCATACTTTTGAAAGGGAACAACAATTTATTAACTAAGTGCCAAATGCCTATAATCGTCTTTATCGAAATGGTAGCCAATTTGGGAAACAATGTCCAAAATTTTTCTGTTTTTGTTCAAATTCCTTGGCGCTTCATGGTATTATGGTTCCTATTACTACTACTACTACTACTACTAAAATATCTATACAGGACTTGTACTGTTATGAGAAAATTCCTGATTCCTAATTTTACTTATAGCAACTCTTTGATATCGACATTCCAGCAAAGGAAGAATTGAAAATCATTGAAAACGAACTTGCTACCAATTTCATCGAAGAGGTTTTTCTGATGTATCAACGCCAACCTATGTACGACTGGGAATGGATTGAAATGCAACATAGTTTCCATTTAGCAGGATTATATGATTCTGTGACACATTCATATTAGAAGAGTGTGAAAAATGAACTCGACTACCTTGAATCAACATTTATTTATTGTAACAAATATTTCAATAACTACTTAAACAAAAGAGAAAAAGGACTGAACTGTTTTAAATGTAATAAAGAGAAACTTGTTTTGAAAATTTATTGTAAGAAATTGAGATATACATATGTTACTTATTAATATTTTACTTTTCAGATATTCAAATGTATAGACTGTCAGATTGATACATATGATTTTAAGGAATGTGCTCGTTGTGAAGGATTCCTAAGTATAATATGTGATAAATGCATAAAGGAAACCTATCCCACCGAATTCAAAATGCAAATACTGTGGGTTACTTTTTCCGCTCTCCAATGAAACCTTGGAAACCAATAGAATACCATATGGATAGCGCAATTATTTTATATGTAGTAAATATTGTAAAGTTATATGATCTTATTCTTTTAATATAGTTCTTATATCTGCTTAATTTAGTAACATTTTGTATTATTTTAAAATTTAATAATATATTTTCTTAAATCTGTGCTTATACTTGTGTTTTATTCTCTCATCATCTCTTATAGAAACCAACGAGTTACAAAAACATTTCAACGAGTCCAAACTAGGCTAGGCTAGGCAAGGCTCATATCATTTTAAACATATATATTTTACTAAGATTACAAACTTTACACTCTGCAATGTATTTGCACCAACTCGTTATCACCAATTTTTTACCTTTCTTATCAGTTTTGGTGAACTCTCAATAAATTTTCATGTTTTGCATGGAATTTTCCTAATAATACAAGTTTTTGCTCATTCTTACATTCTCCCATACATTCACTCAACTCCATATCACCAATTTTTGACCTTTCTTATCAGTTTCGTGACCTATTGAGTCACATGTTTACTGGTTTTTACTTCCAGAAAATTAACATGAATCACACATTTTGTTTGCATTTGCCTTTATCTTGAACATTTTTACCGACTTTACGGCGCCAAACAACAAAATAGGGGAACATTTACCAATTTTAACACCTAAAAAACATGCAAATAAGGCCTTTTTGCACACATTTACAACGAAAATATTACCTAAAGATGCACTTTTACCCCATATTACTCTACACAACTTCTCCTCAAATGAAAGTTTAAAGAAGTTTTAATGAAGTTAAGACACCCTGCTAATATCAGGGCTCTCACATTTCTTACCATTATCAAATGCGTTCTCACCATTTCTTACATATTTCAAACCTATTTCCTCCTTTTACAATACATAAGGCCTTTTTTGTACTACCTCTACACCCTCTAACACACCATTTCAACCCCCTTTTTTCAACAAAACACCCTATTGTTAAATATAAGGACTTTTTGGAGTATTTTTTGCTATTATTAAGGCTTTTTCACTACATTTTACCAATAAATCTTATTATAAGGCCTCTTTTTACACCACCCGTATACAAATCAAACCTATTCGAAGCACTCTCACCATTTCATAGCACAGTCTCACCATTTCTTCGCATACACAACATTTACTGCGCTCTCACCATTTGTCAACATATCAGGACACAGAGTTTTGATGAAATGGTTCAGGCGTCTCGGTCCCAGAAGCGCCTCAGGGAAACTACTTATAATAATGTGCAGGATCTAGCTTATAGGTATTTAAACAGGTTTTTTAAAAATTCTGGAACATATCTGCTAAAAGCAACACCACTGATTTTAAATAAATATCAGAATATTTACCTATCGAATTACAGTTGAACAAATTCCACAAAACTTTTGCCCCATTATAGTCATCTTCGGTAATGTGTTTCCATGTTAAATCGTTACAAAACTGTTCCATTTCTGGCAATTCATTTTAATCTAATTTTGTATAATTACTAATATAGCTATAAGGAAAAACCACCTTTTGACCGATCAAATCGAACTTTTACTTTTCACTGAAAAATTTTGAAATTTCTTAATATTGTTGGTCTTCTAGAGTGTCAGATAATTTTGATAATGCGGATGGTAAAAACTGAAAATAGTCTAAAAATCTTATGCAAAACTGTTTCCTATTGAACTTATCTGATTGTTTATCGAAGTATGTGTATACATTGATATATTTTTCAAATGAAATATTTTTTTCTTGTTCTGTGAAACAACTTCCAATTGTTCATTATGTTGACATAAATTTTTGATAAATAAATGAGCATCATAGTTTTCTAAGTTATGTAGTATAACCGGATATAAATTGGTAATTTGAAATTTAAATGACATTTCAAGTGGGCTGGTCCTCTGTAAAGACCCGTTAGGTGATTATAGCCTGCCACTTTGTCACATTCGTCAATCTTATTGCAAATATGACATTCGTTTGTACATACATACATAGTCCTTCCTTTTCTACTTTACGGTGTCGAGGTAGTGGAGCAGGTAATGCGTCACCACTCCTTTCGGTCCTCTGCCATTTTCTCCGCCTGTTTCCAGGTAATGTTCTTCTTTTTCAAGATTTTTCCTACACCATCATTTCACTTTCTTGTTGGCCTACCTCTTCTACACTTCTTATCCACTGCCACTTTCCATATTTTCTTTACCATTCTACAGTCGCTCTTTCGCACCATGTGACCGAAACACGTTAGTAGTAGTATATAGGGCGGGGTACTGGGACTGCGGATGGCATGTGTCCCATTACCCGAAGAATGACCTTGAAAGAGCCGAAGAATGACCTTGAAAGAGCCGAAGAATGACCTTGAAAGAGTCTAAGAATGCCCTTGAAGAGCTGAAGACGAAGAAGTGTTTTCAATGACGTCACATACCAGAGGCTGTTGAAGAGTGTGTGGGCGTGGTCACCACGAAGAGTTTTAGTAATGCGAAGAAGAAGAAGAAGAAGTGTCAATGACGTGACATCCAGAGGTTGTTGTTGAAGACTTGGGGGTGTTATTAAGAAGATGAGGGGTAGAATATGTCAAAAGGTCCTTATTTGGAAAATGGGGTGGTTTTTTGGGGGTTGATTTTTAGGGGTAGTTTTTGTATGGTGTGAAAAAGGCATAAGTAAAATTTTTTTCTTTAAGAGGGTAATTTCCCCTATTTTTTGGTAAATTATTTAAATGAAAAAAAGTCAGGAGTAATCTAGCTAGAATACGAACCGTGGACCCTTGTCATGGAGTTCTGTTGTATTAGCATTTACGCTATTGAAGCTTCGTGAAATAAAGTGTAAATGAAAGGTATATATATATATAAATAGAATTGTTTGTTGGATAAGTAAAAAAAATGACTTGTATAATTTGGGAAAAATGTTGTAAATTAAAAAGTTTAGAAATAAAATAATTTTTTTTTTAACTAGTAGAACTTATATTATTATTTTTTTTTTATTTCTTTGTTATTCTAAGAGAATAGCCGATTGTCGTTTTTTTTTTTGCCTAACTTAATTTAATAATAATAATAATAATAATAACTGGAGCTATTGTCCCCCTCATTATATCAGCCACAGGCCTTACACCAATAACATTCACACCACATTTAGTACAATTAGGACTCAACACAAACATACACAAAAACATTCAGAAGTCAGTGATTTTGAAAACATGTAACATTGTCAGGTCATTCCTTAATACACAATGGTAATGCGTTTGTGCTGACTTGGTTTGCGCCCGTCAGCCAAACATGGAACCACATTGACCAAATGTGAGAAAGAAGAAATTTTTTGTAATAATAATAATAATAAACACAAAAACAACACACACAAAACAAAATCAACAACATCAGGAGAGATCTTGGACATCTTACCCAGTTTATAAGCGGGAACGCGTCCAAACGTGTCACACAGGGGGCAAACAAGATCAAATCTAAGTCTCCCAACAGAACACTGCCAGAAATTCTCGATACCTTGAAACAAAAACTATCTGTATATGCCGCAAGACTTCGTAGATACAAAGAATCAAAT
Organism: Pachyrhynchus sulphureomaculatus; assembly: GCA_019049505.1. NCBI lineage: Eukaryota > Metazoa > Arthropoda > Insecta > Coleoptera > Curculionidae > Pachyrhynchus > Pachyrhynchus sulphureomaculatus. The sequence goes on from CM032446.1 coordinate 123,421,960, forward strand.
GAGAGGAAAGACACCAACAACCTCTTCCGAAGAAGCGAAAAACAGTCCTACCGGAAAACTATGTACAACAAACAGATAGCAGTGACTGAACCACCAAACAAACAAGAACTCACAGATTATTGGAAAAGTATCTGGTCAGAACCTAAACTACACAATAATAACACCCCCTGGATCAAAGCCGAAGAAGACAAACATAAACATGTGACAGAACAAGAAAATACCACATTAAATACACAAGAAATTACAGAAACTATCAAACACACACACAACTATAGACAATATACAAAACTTCTGGTACAAACAGTTTACCACCACACACGAAGCACTCACACACCAAACCAACAAAGCCATTCTACAACCACACACATTTCCCACTTTCCTCACACAAGGAATAACATACGTTAAACCCAAAAGCTCAGACACCACAAACCCGTCAAACTACCGACCTATCACCTGTCTTCCAACCCTATACAAGATCATCACAGCCACAATTTCGAAGAAAATAGAACAACACCTAACAGACAACAATATTCTCACAGAAGAGCAGAAGGGATGCAGGAAAAATAGTCGAGGATGCAAAGAGCAGCTGATTATAGATAGCGTGATTATGGGACAAACCAGAAAAGAACACAGAAACCTTCACATCGGTTACATAGACTATAAAAAAGCCTTCCACTCCATACCCCACAGCTGGTTAATCAGGGCCCTAGAAATCTATAAAATCAACCAACACCTCAGGCAGTTTCTCGCGCAAATTATGAAAACATGGAAAACGAAAATACGCCTAGAAACACAAACCGAACGCATCCAAACAGAAGAGCTGTACATCAGACGGGGTATATTTCAGGGAGACTTGCTCAGTGCTCTATGGTTTTGCCTCTGTCTCAATCCACTCTCAAATATATTAAACAGAACAGAGCATGGCTTCAATATCAGACACCAAAAAGTGAATCAACATAAAATAAACCACCTCCTATATATGGACGACATAAAACTCTACGCTGCCACACAAACACAGCTGAAAGAACTCCTCAAAATCACAGAAAATATTCACCTTAGATGTCAATATGGAATTTGGTATAAGTAAATGCAAAGTGCTCCACATCAACAAAGGTCAATGGAAGTGCCACCATGAGACAGAAACCATCAACAATGAAACACTCGATAACATGTTCGACAAAGAAACATACAAATATCTAGGCTTCCAACAAAGCACCAAACTCAACCACACTCACATTAAAACAGAGCTCAGAACCGAATTCAAAAACAGACTGACGAAACTTTTACAAACGAAACTCAACTCTAAGAATCTCACTAAAGCCATCAACACGTTCGCTATACCTATACTCACATATTCATTTGGTATCATCAAATGGTCACAAACAGACATAGAAAATATTCACATCCTTATACGATCTCAATTCACCAAATACAGGAAATTACACCCCAACGCATGCAAAGAAAGACTTACCATCGAGAGGCAAGCAGGAGGAAGAGGAATTATAGACATCAGATCATTACACACAAAACAAATACAAACATTTAGGAAATTCTTTCACAGCAAGCAAACCAGCCTCCACACAGCGACAGTGAAAGCAGACAAAAAACTACACACCTCTCGACTTAGCCCGGGCAGACCACTCAGCAGACACACACAGTCACACCCAATTACAACAGGAAAAGATGAAAACGTGGTCAGAGAAAACACTCCACGGAAAACACAGATACCATATAGAACAAGACCACGTAAATAAAAAACAATCATACACCTGGTTACAGGATGGGCAGCTATTCCCTGAGACTGGAGGCTTCTTACTTGCCATCCAGGATAAAGTCATATTAACCAGAAACTACTAAAAGCATCTCATCAAAGACCCGACTATTGCAGAGGACAGATGTACGAAATGCCACCAGCAGAAAGAAACGATCGAACACATAACGAGCGGATGTAAAATATTGGCCGGAACAGAGTACACAGCCAGGCATGATTCAGCTGACAAAGTAGTTCACCAAGCACTAGCCACAACATACAAACTCATAGAAAACATAGATCCCTACTATAAATACACGCCAACATCCATACTTGAAAATGAAGATTACAAGCTCTACTGGGACATCGGTATCCATACAGATAAAACAGTCTTAGCCAATAGACCCGATATTATTTTTCAGTGCAAAAAAGGAAAAGTCACCTATCTAATTGACATAGCTGTCCCCAACGACACAAACATCCAAACGAAATACACAGAAAAAATTTCCAAATACACAGACCTTGCAACGGAAATAAAAAGGCTATGGAGACAAGAAAAAGTCATCATTGTCCCCCTCATTATATCAGCCACAGGCCTTACACCAATAACATTCACACCACATTTAGTGCAATTAGGACTCAACACAGACATACACAGAAACATTCAGCAGTCAGTGATTTTGAAAACATGTAACATTGTCAGGTCATTCTTTAATACGGAATGGTAATAGCGTTTGTGCTGACTTGGTTTTGGCCCGTCAGCCAAACATGGAACCACATTGATCAAATGTGAGAAAGAAGAACTTTTTGTAATAATAATAATAACCACGTAAATAAAAAACGATCATACACCTGGTTACAGGATGGGCAGCTATTTCCTGAGACTGAAGGCTTCTTACTTGCCATCCAGGATAAAGTCATATTAACCAGAAACTACCAAAAGCATATCATCAAAGACCCGACTATTGCAGAGGACAGATGTAGGAAATGCCACCAGCAGAAAGAAACGATCGAACATATAACGAGCGGATGTAAAATATTGGCCGGAACAGAGTACACAGCCAGGCATGATTCAGCTGCCAAAGTAGTTCACCAAGCACTAGCCACAACATACAAACTCATAGAAAACACAGATCCCTCCTACAAGTACACGCCAACATCCATACTTGAAAATGAAGATTACAAGCTCTACTGGGACATCGGTATCCATACAGATAAAACAGTCTCCGCCAATAGACCCGATATTACTTTTCAGTGCAAAAAAGGAAAAGTCACCTATCTAATTGACATAGCTGTCCCCAACGACACAAACATCCAAACGAAATACACAGAAAAAATTTCCAAATACACAGACCTTGCATCGGAAATAAAAAGGCTATGGAGACAAGAAAAAGTCATCATTGTTCCCCTCATTATATCAGCCACAGGCCTTACACCAATAACATTCACACCACATTTAGTGCAATTAGGACTCAACACAGACATACACAGAAACATTCAGAAGTCAGTGATTTTAAAAACATGTAACATTGTCAGGTCATCCCTTAATACGGAATGGTAATAGCGTTTGTGCTGACTTGGTTTTGACCCGTCAGCCAAACATGGAACCACATTGATCAAATGTGAGAAACAAGAACTCTTGTAATAATAATAATAATAATAATAAAAACATACAAATATCTAGGCTTCCAACAAAGCACCAAACTCAACCACACTCACATCAAAACAGAGCTCAGAACCGAATTCAAAAACAGACTGACGAAACTTCTACAAACAAAACTCAACTCTAAGAATCTCACTAAAGCCATCAACACGTTCGCAATACCTATACTCACATATTCATTTGGTATCATCAAATGGTCACAAACAGACATAGAAAATATTCACATCCTTATACGATCTCAATTCACCAAATACAGGAAATTACACCCCAACGCATGTAAAGAAAGACTTACCATCGAGAGGAAGGTAGGAGGAAGAGGAATTATAGACATCAGATCATTACACACAAAACAAATAGGAACACTTAGGAAATTCTTTCACATCAAGCAAACCAGCCTCCACACAGCAACAGTCAAAGCAGACAAAAACTATACCCCACTCGACTTATCTCGGGTAGACCACCCAGCAGATACACACGGTCACACCCAATTACAACAGGAAAAGATGAAAACGTGGTCAGAAAAAACACTCCACGGAAAACACAGATATCACATAGAACAAGACCACGTAAATAAAAAACATCATACACCTGGTTACGGGATGGGCAGCTATTCCCGGAAACAGAAGGCTTCTTACTTGCCATCCAGGATAAAGTCATATTAACCAGAAACTACCAAAAGCATATTATCAAAGACCCAACTATTACAGAAGACAGATGCAGAAAATGCCACCAGCAGAAAGAAACGATCGAACACATAACAAGCGGATGTAAAATATTAGCCGGAACGGAATACACAGCCAGACATGACTCAGCTGCCAAAGTAGTTCACCAAGCACTAGCCACAACATACAAGCTCATAGAAAACACAGATCCCTACTACAAATACACACCAACATTCACACCACACTTAGTACAATTAGGACTCAACACAAACATACACAAAAAACATTCAGAAGTCAGTGATTTTGAAAACATGTAACATTGTCAGGTCATTCCTTAATACACAATGGTAATGGGTTTGTGCTGACTTGGTTTGCGCCCGTCAGCCGAACATGGAACCACATTGACCAAATGTGAGAAAGAAAAACAAAAATAATAATAATATTTATTCTGATTTGTCCTAACCACCACCACCACCTGTCTATCTGTCTGTGTTGAGAGGAAGTGTGGTGATATGACTTTATTCTAACAAAAAAAAAATAAAAATGAAATGAGCCTAGCCTAGCCTCGCCTCACCTCACCTCATCTGTATAAAGCAAAAATAAAATACCCGATTCAATTTTTTTTGTATTTATTTTATCCTTATATATAAAAAAAAAATGAAATGAGCCTAGCCTAGCCTCGCCTCACCTCATCTGTATAAAGAAAAAATAAAATTGGTTTCTTCCCAATCGGTGTACCAAGGTGAATAAGAGTAGTATACTAATAAGTTTCGCCATTGCATATTCTACATTTGTTTTGAACCTCCTGAAAAAAAATTGTTGGTCTTGTTAAGAGGGTAATTTCCCCTATTTTTTGGTAAATTATTTAAATGAAAAAAGTTTGGAGTGATTTAGCTAGAATACGAACCATGGACCCTTATGATGGAGTTCTGTTGCATTTACGCTATTGAAGCTTCGTGAAATAAAGTGTAAATGAAAGGACAGTAAGTAAATAGAATTGTTTGTTGGATAAGTAAAAAAAACCGGTCAAGTGCAAGTTGAACTTGCACAATTAGTGTTCCGTACGTTGATTGTTTTTAAAATAAAAATTTTTGTTAGGGTGGTATAAAATGATCAGTGACTTCACAAAACACACCCCAAATGAGTTTTCAACAAAGTTTGTTTCCAATCTTTACTGAAAACTGGTGACCTTGAAATTTTGTTTTTTTATATACCAGATAAATTATTAAAGGTAATGCACTCGTGATAATTTTCGTTCAATCTATACACCGTGGAGAATATTCCGGAATTTTTTCAAAATTTTTTGATCAGTACTTTTCGAGATAAGGTAGGGGACAGCGATTTTTTAAAAGTAATACGAAGAAAAGTGTACGCAAGTATTACATTATATATATATTTTTTACTCGTGTTTTCACAAGCTTTCATTTGACACCACACTCGATGACCTAGTAAAAAAAAAATTTTTTTCACTTCCGATTTCACCCCTCAAAACGAACCCCTTAAGTCAAAATTTATGTTACGGTGGTATAAAATGATCAGTGACTTCACAAAACACACCCCAAATGTGTTTCCAACAAAGTTTGTTTCCAATCCTTACTGAAATCTGATGACCTTGAAATTTTTGTTTTTTTTATATACCATATAAATTATTAAAGGTAATGCACTCGTGATAATTTTCGTTCAATCTACACCCCGTGGAGAATATTCCAGAATTTTTTCGAAATTTTTTGATAAGTACTTTTCGAGATAAGGCCCGGGACAGCGATTTTTCGCGAATTTTTAATAATAATACAAAGAAAATTGCGCGCAAGTATAATATTATATATATATTTTTTACTCGTGTCTTCACAAGCTTTCATTTGACACCACACTCGATGACCTAGTAAAAAAATTTTTTTTTCACTTCCGACTTCACCCCCCAAAACTAACCCCTTAAGTCAAAATTTAATTCTCAAAACTACATGGCTCTGATGAGGCCGTCAATTCCTATATTATTACCAAATTTCACCTTTCTATGTCAAATAGTTTCGGAGAAAATCGGGTGTGACAGACAGACAGACAGACAGACAGACACCGAAGTGATCTTATAAGTGTTCCGTACGGAACACTAAAAATGACTTGTATAAGTTGGGAAAAATGTTGTAAATTACAAAGTTTAGAAATAAAATAAAATTTTTACTAGTAGAACTTATATTTTTTTTATTTCCTTTACTAATAAAATATAGATTAACCTATTCTAGCCTAAAAAAAATTCTTTCGTATATTAATTTGCTTCTAAAAATACAGTGTGTGTTTTGTCTGAAAGATCTGTTTGAATAACTACTACTACTACTTGACATTTGTCCTAACCTGTTTGAGGAAAAAAAAAACAAAAAAAATTGAAATATTTACTAGTAGAGTAAGTTGAATCTTTTTTTTCTTAATATTAATTTAGTTTTGCTTTGTTTTTAAAATATAAATTAGCCTAACCTGTATATATTTGTTGTTTGTTTTTTTTGGGGTAAATAAAATACACAAGTATGAGCAGATTTAAGAAAATATATATTAAGAATATTTATTTTTTTAAAAAAAATTAACTATTTCGTTCGTTGGCTTTCGATTCCTCTTCTTTCTTTACTGGAAGAATACGAAGTGTACCTCGTTAGTTGGTAGTTCTATATTATGAGAGGTGAATAAAACACAAGTATGAGGTACATATAAAAAAGAATTGTCTGTTGGATAAGAATAAAATGACTTGTAGAAGTGGGGAAAAAAAAACGTTGTATATTAGAACGTTTAGAAATAAAACGATGAAATAAATTTATTATTATATTAATTTGCTCATAATAGTATAGCGTGTGTGTGTGTGTTGTCTGAAACAGTTTTACACAAATTATTTACTTCCCCTAGTATGTTATTTATCAATTACGTAGTTTTAATTTGGTTTCTTAAAGCCTATAGGAAAAAAAAAATGGGCAAGATAAACGAAAAGAGTAAACAATTGGTTCCATGTAGTTTATATATATATAAAAAAATCTCCTTTATAAGAAATAAAGGTCAAAATTTGTTGAGTAAAAAAAAATGCATATTAGAGTATATTTCTAAAATCGTAAAGTATGTTAAAAAAAAAAATTAGGCTAGCCAAAACGAGTTTGGATTCGTTGTTGAAATGCGAGAGAGTTTGAACTCGTTGGATTTGCCTTATTTGAGTGTAATCGAGTTGTTGTTAAAATGGGTTTCGCTCGTTTCTCCTATATCTTAATAAAAAATGTAGGAATTTTCCATACGACGCTTGTCTTAACCTGTCTGAAGAAGTCACGTGACCAAATTGCCAATGACATCATCACTGAAAATAGTCTGTTTTCCAAGAAAATAATAATAATAATAGCCTAGCTTGTGTAAACAAAAAAAAATAGGATGTTTTAATTTATATTTGAAATTTTTACTAGTAGAACTTTATTTTCTTTCCTTTACTAATAATAGATTTGTTGTTGTTGTTGTTGTTTTTTGGGTAAATAAAACACACAAGTATGACCAGATTTAAGAAAATACATATATTAAGAATAAAGAATAATTTTACATAATAAAAAAAAAAAAGTTATGAAGTGTTAATATAAATAATTTTATTTTGTTAAAAAAAAATTATCTGTTTCTATTTCTTTCGTTGGCTTCTCTTTCGATTCCTCTTCTTTCTTTACTGGACAAATACGAAGAAGGTAAATGTTTTGCACCATCTTTTGTTTTAAAGAAATCCTTAACTTCACATGTCAAACATTTTTGATTATACAGGTCTGTTTCACTTTTACATTTGGGACATTTTACTCTTTCAACAACTGGCATTTTTTTTTTTTTTGTTTTTAATGTTCCCTTAGACTCTCGTTTTTTAAAATGAAGTTTATATTGATACATCTCACCCTTATATATAAAATCTTTTCCTACTGCTATTATTACTTACTATTCATTATTCTTATCGATCCAACTATTGTGTTTATTTTGACGACAAAAAAAAAATTAATAACAAGGTGTTACTAAAAAATAATTTCTAGAGTTGTTTTATAAAATACCAGTAAAAAACTGAAATATACCTTGAAAAAAAGTACAATTTACTCCAAAACTAAAATTTGCCTTTAGCAAGTGAAAATTGGTATATTTCCAGTGAAGTATATATTTTGATGTTTAATGCGTAATAGTTTAAAAATAGAAATGACGACATGATATAAAGATGTTGAGTGAATACATTACCCTCTTAACAAGCCAAACAATTTTTTTTTCAGGAGGTTCAAAACAAATGTAGAATATGCAATGGCGAAACTTGAGTAACTTATATTTCAAAAACCCAACAACTATAAAAAAAAAATGTACAGCTTCATAATTATAGTAGAAACTGATAATGGTAGAAAATTTCATACCGACATGATGTATGTGGTATTGAAAAGTTTGTTCGAGTATTTTCTTTTTTTTGTTTTACTAATTGTGGGAACTAGCTATGTGTGTGTGTGTAAAGTAGTATTTTCTACATTAAATATTTTTTTTTCTTTAGACATGGGGTGCAAAAGATGGAGGTTGTCAAAAAAAGAGTACATATACATTTAAATTATGTACCAACGTCTGCTGTGCTCCACGATCGGTTGTGGATCTTACCCGTCCGCTATATGTGGCAGGAAATAGATACGATCGAAGAAGAACATAACTTTCTCTTGAGCCTAGATAAATATCCACAAGTACGATGGTACTTGATGGAGAAATTTTTAATGTGTAAAGAGGAGGGGTTTTAAGGGGTAGTGATGCGTCTCAAATAGCCTCTCCTATCAATTCCTACTCGTACCTCCACGATGGTGAACCCTGGTAATCGATGTAGTGTAACCAAGATCGGGTACCCAATCCCGGTGGCGGAAACACGAAATCGAGCTGACACGAGAGGGAGTCAATCCTCCAGATCAAGGTAGCGTCTGACCCAGAGTGGGCGGCTGCTTAATATTCATGGTAGGGACCGAATATCCGTCTTGTGTCCTGAGGTCAAGAAACTGGCCCCGAAGGCGGATGAACAAGCAATTGTCAACGGCATAAGGATGTGGAAGGCTGAGAGCAACCACCGCATTAAAGATCCATATGGATGCGCTCTAGTACAATCATGGCTATGTTCATTGCTAAACAAAATTCCGGGTAAGTCCCCCGATCGGATCTCCGGGGGGGACAGTTGTGAATGTCGCCAGGAAAACAAAGAATGACATGAGATTTCAGATTAAGATTTGCACATGGGATGCAAAAACAATGTCACAGGCTGGAAAGATATTTAATGTTATCCAAGAGATGAAACGTCTGAATATCAAGATTATGGGAATAAGCGAAATGCGTTGGACAGGAGCGAATTATGTAGATATCAATGAACATCGTGTATACTACTCTGGAACATCAAATAACGAGCATAAGCATGGTGTGGGGATTATACTGTGTAGATCTGTCGCAGAATCAGTTATCAACTTCATACCAGTTTCAGAGAGAATTCTACTTCTTCAGATTAATGTTAGTCCTGCTCGATTGAACATCATACAGATTTACGCCCCAACAACGGATTATGATGACAACGTAATTAAAGAATTCTACGCCCAGGTAATTGAAGTAAAGAAACAACTACCAAAAAAGGACGTAACAATAGTAATGGGAGATTTCAATGCGAAAATAGGAAGGGGACGAGAAGATGACTTTGTCGGTCCCTGTGGACTAGGCGAAAGAAACGATAGAGGTGAACAACTCAGCACCTTTGCAAACGAGCAAGGATTGGTAGTGCTGAACACATTCTTCACTCTTCCTCCACGTAGGCTGTATACATGGAAGTCGCCTATGGATTCTGTTGATAACATAGTAAGGAATCAAATTGACTACATCCTTATAAATAAAAGATACAGGAATAGCTGTACGGCCATAAAAACATATCCAGGAGCTGACTTGCAGTCGGATCATGTTCCCTTAGTGGGCTCATTTAGAGTAAAACTAAAGAGAATCAGAAAGCAATCAAAAAAGAGATATGACCTGGGGAAGTTAAAAATATCAACGATAAGAGAACAAGTAGAACAGAGTATCAATAACGAATTAACTAGAATGCCGGACTCCTCCACTGTGGAAGAGCAGATCGAAAAATTAAATATAACAGTTCAAGACATCAAGGATGATCTATTAAAACCTGAAACAATAAAGAAAAACTCGTGGATGACAGATGAAATTCTCCAACTGATGGAAAAAAGACGGCTTTATAAAAGTAATCCAGGAGAATATGGGAGGATTAACAAAGAAATCCTCAGGAAGATCAGAATTGCAAAGGAGAACAAACTAAAAGAACAGTGCGTTGAAATAGAAACTCTTCAGAGAAAACACGACCATCTGAATGTTTATCGTAAAGTGAGAGAAGTAACAAGACAAAATAAAGCTAATAGAACAAATAAGCTGGTAGATGAGGAAGGATCGGTCATAGTGGATAGGGACGAAATTATGAACACGTGGAAAAGATACATTGAGCAACTGTTCTATGACAATCGACCAGAACCTAGCAGGATAGATGGGAATACGGGTCCGATCATTATCGAAGAAGAGGTCAAGAGTGCAATAAGAACAGTGAAAGAGGGCAAGACACCAGGCCCAGACAACACAGAAATAGAATTTCTTAAGCTTTTAAATGACGAGAACGTGAAATGGCTGACATCGGTGTTCAACCGTGTCTACAATTCTGGAATCATTCCCTCTCAATGGGATAAAGGCCGAATTCATAACTCTACCAAAAAAACCTGGGGCTAAAACATGTGGAGAGTATAGGACAATTAGTTTGATGAGCCACCTTTTGAAAGTGTTCCTTAAAGTAATTCATAGAAGAATATATAAACTATGTGAAGATCCGATATCTCCTACACAGTTCGGTTTTAGGAACGCTGTTGGTACACGTGAAGCTTTGTTTAGTGTACAAGTATTATTTCAACGCTGTAGAGACGTGAACGTTGACATCTGTGCATGCTTTGTGGATTACCAAAAGGCGTTTGACAGAGTACAACACCACAAGATGATAAACATCCTGAAGAACATAGGACTGGATGATAAAGATATAAGAATCATTGAAAACATGTATTGGAATCAATCGGCGTATGTGAGAAGAGGAGAAGACCGTACGGATGATATAAAAATCCGTCGAGGTGTCAGACAAGGATGCATATTATCTCCACTATTATTTAATATTTATTCCCAACAGATATTTGAAGAGGCTCTGGCAGATCTTGATGTCGGAATCCTACTGAATGGTGAGAGAATGAATAATATTCGATACGCTGATGACACTGTCATATTCACCGATAACCTAGACGACCTAAATTTACTAATGAACAGAGTAACGAACTGCAGTCAGAGATACGGTCTTGATATTAATATAAGTAAAACAAAACTAATGGTGATTAGTAAGAACAAGTTACCTAATTGCCAACTAAAAGTCAATCAGATAAACATTGAAAGAGTAAATAAGTACACATACTTGGGCACCAACATCAATGACCAGTGGGACCACTCGCAAGAAATAAGAAGTCGTATCGAAAAGGCTAGAGCAGTATTCACCAAAATGAGCTCTATATTTAGAAATCATAACTTGACAATGGAAACAAAAGTAAGGTTTCTACGCTGCTATGTGTTCTCCATTTTATTTTATGGAGTGGAGGCATGGACTCTGACAGAGGCAGTAAGTAAAAGGCTGGAAGCCTTTGAAATGTGGCTGTATCGAAGGATGTTGGGAGTGTCATGGACGGATCGGGTCACAAACGAAAGAATTCTTCAAAGAATGAATAAAGAAAAAGAAGTTCTAGTTACCGTCAAGCAACGTAAACTACAATATCTCGGCCACATTATGAGGAATGAGGACAGATTTTGTCTATTACAAAATATACTTCAGGGCAAGGTGTGTGGAAGGAGGAGTGTTGGAAGAAGGAGAATTTCATGGCTCAAAAATCTTCGCACTTGGTTTTCAATGACCACAACGCAGCTGTTTAGAGCTGCAGTCAATAAAGTAATGATAGCTAATATGGTTGCCAACATCCAGAACGGATAGGAACTAAGAGAAGAAGAAAGAGGAAGAAATTTAAGCAATTAATGCTTAATAAAAAAATAATTACTTAAATAGGTAGTTCTATAACAAGAAAAATAAAATAGTTACATAGTACTTAAATAGGTAGTAATTTGATGGAGAATTTTTTTTTTGAATGTTGAAAGAGGAAGAAATTTAAGCAATTAATGCTCATTAAAAAAATAATTACTTAAATAGGTAGTAATTAACAAGAAAAATAAAATAGTTACATAGTACTTAAATAGGTAGTAATTAATAAGAAAAAAATATAAAATTTGAACACATACACACACAACAGTCAACATTTGTGAACGAACAGTATTACTATAGCAATCGTTGTTTTTCTTCTCTATAAAGTTTTTTTTTTTTTTAAATAAAAAATACAATGGCAGATGTTCCATGTACCTTAGTTCTTTTTACTGAAGATAAAATTAATGATGATGATGATGATGGTGAACCAAAAAAGAAAATGAAAAAAGTAGCAGAACAACCCCAAGCAAGTACAAATAAATATTGATTTTATAAGTAAAACAGAGTAGTAAATAAAAGTCTAAAATTTTAAAATATAGTTACCTTTTTTATTTATCATTACAATTTAAAAACCAATCTCTCACTAACAATACATTTTGTCGAGCACATATTAAATTATTCTGTACATGACTATTACAATGATAATTAGAACTAGTTTCTTTACTTAAAGTTTGTAACTTAGGACAATTTAATTCTAATAGGTCTATAATAATATTTTTAGGAATTATATTTTTCAACCACATTTTCTTACTTAATCCTTTAACAAAAACTTTTTCATGTGACTTAATTACATTTTTAATAAATAGATATAGACTTTCTAAAGGTAAATAATCATCACTAATACTGTCCCATAAAAGTCCGTGGATATTTTGAGTTGACCAACTGATATGTTTGCTTAGCGTTGAATTGAACCATTCCAAGGGTTGTGGTAGGTTTATATGTCGGTGAAACACTTTTCCATTTTTAATGTTTATAATAGCAATTTCCTTACAGATAAAATTACTAGTGGTATATTGAAATCCTTGCACGTCCAATATATACATTATTATAGATTAAAATACTGTGCTGGTAAGAGGGTTGTATCTAACTAATCGATCATGCAAAATCAAACAATAAGCCGTAGTCCCTTTGGGTACGTTTTGACTTGTCTCAAACTCTATTCGTATATCGATAGCTCCTCCTTTCAGTATATCTTCATTCTGTCGCGAGCAATCTATTACTACTAATGGTGTGTGTGTTTTAAACCTTATAAGATAGACACATGGATCATTGATAGGTGTATAATAGTATGATTTTTGAAACTGCGCATACATCTCGTAGAGAATGGCATATTTGTTGACATCAAAATCTAAATTTAAATTATCGTATGGGAAAACTTCGGAATTTAAGTAGACCTTCAAATTAGTCAAGTTAATATGTTTAAAAGTACTCATATTTTCAGTAATTTTATTATTCATTGCTGTTTGAAAAGCAACAATAATAAAACGTGGTTTTTCCAACTGATTTGAAGATTTTACAGCCCAAGTGTGATTTTTTGACTGCTGCAGTTGTGGATATTCATGCAGTTCCCAACTGCGAAATGCTATGTTTAAATCCCTGTTGCTTTCGAATTGCTTGAGAAGTCGTAACTTTTGACTATCACTCACTGAAATGTGTGGCATTTTCCAAAACACTTTATTAAGGGTTACTTTATAGGTTTCCTTTTTATCTGCAGTTTGTTGAATTCCATTCAAATCCGAACTGCTTCTGATTAGTATCAATTCTTGACGTGTATTCATTACAATTTTATGAAAATCTTCAGCAAATCCCATTATTATTTTCGGTGGAATGCAAACATTGAAATTTCCACTGCCATCCAACAGAGAAGGGTTCTGTTTTTCACACCACCCTGCATTTTGTAAACTGTTACTTTCATTTTGAGTAAATGATACGAGTCCCTTAATAGTTGATGTTATTCCAGGATTTCTAACACGATCAAGTACCACTCCTCCCAGTTCATAACGAATTTCATCAAACAGGTGGAGTATTCCATTGTTAGAAAAATGTACGTTGTCACTAAATGTATCATCACTTTTAAGAAGTTTACCTTCAACATATAAAAAACTTTGACTCGGCAACGTATAAAGGTCCTGAGTTTGAATGGATATACGAATTTCATCGTTGTTGCTTAAAGTTGCTGATGAATAAGGTTGATGTGTATGGTATTGATAACTAACTAATGATTCGCCATGTAACACATTTTCACCAACTTTTAATATATTATAACTCATGTTCCTCTTCTTTTTCTTCTTCAGTATTACTGTATTTGCACTTACACCTAATTATTATTATTAAAATTCTTTGAACACTTGTACTAAGCTGCAACTTAAAGCTATACCAAAGTCTTTGTAATCTTGAAATTTTGCTAATATTTTTATAACTTTTTTAATTTAAACCCTAAGGTCATTAATACAGACTTATTCTCAGGTGTTAATTCTTTCAATTGTTTTTGCAAACTAAGATGATTTTTCTTTCTTCTATATATTTTATAATCAGTTTGTTGTTGTTGTTCATAGCCTACTAGCGGTACATTAAATGAATTATGGTTATATAGAAATACCATCTTATTCTTCTTCTTTCTTTTTTCTTATGAAACTTTTTTTAAGTGTAAACGTATCGTTATCAACTCTTTTCTAAAATTAACTAGATTTCCGTCTTGATCGGTGATTTTAAGCTGAATTTCATCTATATAGCGAGTGCTTATTGGTAAATACATGACATTTGAAGGTTTCTCTACTATTTTCAAACCAGGTGGTACATTGGGGAAAAACATGTGAATTATATGCACATGCGCACCATTATTATACGAATTAGTGACTAGATTGCATTCTATACAAATTGAATTAACCTTGAATATATCTACAGGATTTTCTGATATGTACTTTGTATTCGCTTTCAGTATTTTGTTCTCAAATCCCAATAGTTTTCCCAGTGAATTTGCTTTGCTAAAGTCAATTTTTTTGTTACTCTTAATTTCACACTTAAGCGTGTTCAAGTTTTCCTCGATGACGACAAGTACATCATCTGTTTCGTTTGAAGTTATTTCATTTAAAGTTGTTTTCTTTGATGATGATGATGATTTGCTTGTTCCACCTGACTTTATTTTAATTTGATTGATCAAATAGTTTTGTATATCTTTAATTTCATAGGATCCTTCTGGTAAAACAATTTTTTTTTTGTCTTCATCATAATAAAAGGTATTGTTGGTTTTGTCAACGTTTGGAATTGAATTATAACTTTCGAAATTAATCAGACCCAAAACGTACTCCTCATTTTCGTTTAATACAATCGGAGGATAAATGTTTGATGACAGTAGGGTGTCACGTCCTGACAATGTAAACGTGTAGGACATTTTTTTTTACTGTAAGTTCTACGCTACTCAAAATATTATGAATAAATAACAATTTACTGGTGGTACTTATCTTAGAAGTTACGGAATACGATGGTAGGATATAACTAATTGTACTAAGTACGCGTAACTGTTACTTCATTGAAAGCTGACAGAGTGATTGGTACAAAATATTATGAATAAATAAAACACACTTTTAAAGAATCGACTTGTTTTTTTATTGTTAAAATATACGGGGTGATATAAAAAGTTTAAACATAAATGTCCACAAATAATAGAGTTGTAAGATTGATATGACGTGTGGTTATAAAAAATATTACAATGTTCATTCGACTGAAAATACAGTTGTGTTTCTATGGTTGGCAACAAATTTCCAAAGCTATCGAAATAATAAATTACAGTTCCATATTTCTTGTAAGCAGCCCAATGTGTACCAGGTCCAGCGTTGTTATCCAAATTGATTACTCCCGATTCATATTTATGAATTTTCCTCGGCAACCTGTCCTTCATATAGACCCCTCGAAAATATGGAATTTTCATTTTTTTTGCATACATTTCCATCTCTAGGTTTGTTAAAGCATGATTGGGTAATGCTATCGGTAATTTCGTATCTTGGGAGGATGGTGTTAAAAAAGACCCATTCCATGTTTGTAAGGTTTTAAATATAGACCCTTTCCCATGGCAAATGCTTCCATTGTTTTATTATGACGTTGACTTTCTACCAATTGTTGCTTAGCCGATCGAGCATCATTAATGGCTTTTGTAATACCTGCTGCTCCCCCACTCAAAGCACCCAAAGCACTAAGTCCAGCGAATATCGGTATTAATGGTAAAATTCCGCCCGTTTTAGGAATCTGAATAACTCTCGGTGCTTTGATTTTACCTTTTTCATTTTTCAGCGTTTTAATGGCAATATTAAGCGCATTGTTTATATTCGTAGGTTTTCCCCTTAAAATATTCCTTTTTATTTTCTTTGCAACCGATTGGAAGCTTGAAGTTTTTTTTCTATTACCACGATTACTTGTTTGTTTAAGTCTTCTCCTTTGTTGTTTTTGTTGTTGTCGTCGTCGAATTGTTTGTTTTTTAGATTTACACACTTTTTTACTACGACCCATAATTGTTATCTTGTGAAAGGTTCTTAAATAACTAAATCACAATTTAACTGGATTAAATTTATATATAACTAATAACCATTATTTATATTTTTGCTCTTTTATTACCAGTAAACTCATCAAAGTCCATATCCAAGTTATCACTTTCACTACTACTATCACTATTAGATCGTTTCCGCTTTTTACTAGTTGTTTGTTGTTGTTGTTCTATATCTTGCTTAAATCTCTTCTCCAGTAAATTAGCTTCAGATTCTTGCTTATTTTCAAGTTTTCTTTTTCTCTTAACAGGTAAGGCAGTAGTAGATAATCTATTGCCCATTTTTTCTTTAATTGCTCTTTCATGATAATTAAGATGCTTTTCTTCTTCTTCTTCTTCTTCTTCTCTATTGGGTTTTAGTATTCGTTTTTTCTCAGGTTTTATTTTCATTTTCCCCTTTTGAATTTTTTTTTTTTTGGTTGGGAGGGCTATTGATTTTACCTAACAAAGTTTCCATTGTTAGATATTTTTGCATTGCTTGAACACTTTGTCTAATAATGATTGCAGCTTGTGGAGTCATATTCTTCTTTGACTCTGTAATAGGACACTGACAATTTTCATCTTGGTTAATCAGTTTATTTGATATATTATTCCTACCTCCACCCATACCTAATTTAATTTTACTGTTCATGATAGCAGAAATACCTGCTGCTGCAAGTTTTTCTTTCCACGATGCATCCGAGGCACTCATTCTACTTAGGGCATTTCTCAGTAAAATTCTATCAGCTTGATGACGATCATGTAAATCAGTGTAGGTTGAATAGGCTACATCATGTTCTTTACACGCTTCATCGAGAGGATTGATTCCTCTATCACCACGTGCTAGACGTTCTTTCAATTTTGTACTAGGTCCACAAAAATTATATCCAGGTAAATGTAATTCAAATGGAAGCTTATTAATTGCACTGTTTAAAAGACCTCTGCCTTAAAATGAGTCACCGCTTACATAGTATTTCATTTTATTTTATTTTTGTTTTTATTTGAGAAGAGCTAATCATAAACTGACTATATATTCAACAAACCCTCCTTTTTTATAGTTATTCCTATTCTAACGCTTAATGTGAAATGAAGAGAGTGGTCAAACAGAAAACTAGACTAAAAGTTGTAAATCATGATTTAGAAGAGATTAAAAATGATACTAAACATAGTGTATTGTTACCATCAACGATGCGATGTATTATTTCCGGACCTAGTAACTGTGGCAAAACGTCAACTATGCTTAGCCTTCTCGAACATCCGAACGGATTAAAATTTGAAAATGTTTACCTTTATTCCAAGTCTTTGTATCAACCTAAATATATTTATTTGGAACAATTATTAAAACCGATCAAAGGTCTAGGATTTTTTGCATTTGAGAACGGTGAACAAATAATAACACCATCGGAAGCTAAACGAAATTCTGAGTTCATATTCGATGACGTCGCCTGTGACAAGCAAGATGTAATCCGAGAATATTTTAGTATGGGTCGTCACAATAACATTGACTGTTTTTATCTTTGTCAGACATATGCAAAGATGCCGAAACATTTAATTAGAGACAATGCCAACGTACTAATATTATTCAAACAGGACGATTTAAATTTACGACATGTATATTCCGATCATGTTGGTACAGACATGTCGTTTGACAGCTTCAAAGAGCTCTGCTCTTTTTTTTGGAAAAAACCATTTGGATTTTTATCTGTTTTCAAGGACAACAATATTGATGAAGGAAGGTATCGTTATTGCTTGGATCACTACATATATATTTAATTAAATTTAGTTAATGCTCTTAGACAACATCTAAGTGTCAATGGTACATGATGGCTCCAAGAAGCACAAGAAGAAGAAGAAGAAAAAGAAATACTTCAAGTGAAAAAAAAACAAAAAAGTGTTATACATGAATTAGTGAATAAACGAAAAGATATAAAAATAAATTAAAGATTTTAAAACATGAACAAATTGCACATGAGAATTTATTTCAACCCATAACGAAACATCTACTAAACACTGAAAAGAAAGAAAATAAAAAAAAAACTCAGCCCTTGATTTAAAGATAAAAACGGAAGACGCAGATTATGATGCTGATGATCATGATGATGATGATGATAGTGAAGATGGTGTTATTAACGATGATAGTGACAAAGAATCAATAGCCTCTGAACCTATTCCTAAAACCTCAACTCCTATGGAATTTAACATAGTTACACCTAGAGGATTGAAAACACCTATGTCTGCCCCCCGGATGAGAAGAAAATTACAATTTTCCACCGTATCTAAACCATCGTATAATCTAAGGAAGCTTCTCATAAAAAATGTTCAAAAAGACCAATTAGCTGAGGAAGTCGCAAAACAAAAGGAATACGAAGCTCAATTGAATAAAACCATACAAGAGAAATCATTGACTGATTACTATGATCAATACCAACCTTTACCTTTAAAATATATAAAAAAAGTTTCTTAGAGATCCTCATAGTGAAAATTCAGAGGGAAAATTTAGAGTAAAATTTGATAGAGAGATTGAACGGTTTTCCATCGGTAATAAAACGATTAATTTCGATGGACCTGATCTATTAATTGGAGGAAAACGATATAAGGGTACAAAGGGTTTGTATGGGTTACTTTTTAATCAAAATCTACCAACTTCCTATACAAATAAAGATTCTAAAAATTATGTTCAAATTCTAACTAAATCAGGTGCTATAAAAAATGTGATATCTAGTCGAAATAGTAAATTTAAAAAACTTATTGAACCAATGTTGAAAAAACCGGATAGCATATTAGAGCTAGCAGAAGAAGAAGAAGAAGAGAGTATAAAACAAGGACACGGGATATTTATGAAGGTTACTAATAATCCAATTGATTATGTGTACTGGGATGATCCAAATGAACTTGTTGAACGACTACAGTTGTTACTTACCTCTGAGACAGCGGATAATACAAGTCTTACAAACGAGATCAACTCAATTATTGAAGAATTACGTGAAGCTAATATTATTGTTGAGTAAAAAAAAAAAATGACCAAATATGTAACTAAAGTAAAAAAACAAATTGTTGAAGAAATTCATAGACCAGCCAGAATAAATTTTAAACGCAGAAGAGTAATTTTAAAATCACTTTTGGATCTAATGCAAGCAGACTTAGTTGACATGAGAGAATATGAAAAGGAAAATAATGGTTATAAATACATACTAGTTGTGATTAATTGTTTTTCCAAATACGTATGGGCCTATCCATTGAAATCAAAAACATCAAAGGAAGTTGCAGATGCTCTTAAAAACGTGTTCAAGGAACAGACTCCAATCCATTTATGTACAGATTCTGGTACTGAATTTACAGAAAAAGAAGCACAAAACTTGATGAAAAAATACAATATTCGACACTATGTTGTGTACAGTGAAAAAGAGGCCTCGATTGTGGAACGTGTCAACAGAACTCTTAAAACTATGATGTGGAAAGAATTTAGTCATCAAGGATCTTATAAATGGGTTAAATTACTACCGAATATAGTAAACTTGTATAATAATAAAAAACATAGAACGATAGGTTTAAAACCTGCTGAGGTAACGGAAAAACATGAAAAAATGCTACTGAACACCGTTTACAATCACATCAAAATGACACATAAACCTAAGTATAATGTAGGTGATCATGTACGTATATCAAAACTTAGAGGTGCCTTTGATAAGCAGTACAAACCAAATTGGTCCACGGAAATTTTCACCATTAAAAAAGTACAACTTACAAATCCTGTTACGTATTTACTTCAAGACGAACACAATCAAGACATCAAGGGAGGATTTTATGAACTTCAACTGCAAAAAGTTAAATATCCCGATATTTATTTAGTTGAAAGAGTGTTAAAATGTCAGGGAAATAGAGTATTTGTAAAATGGTTAGGCTTTGATAATAAACATAATAGTTGGATAGATAAAAATAATATTCAATAGGTGTATGAATGTACAGTTTTTTTTTTAATTAGAATAAATAAATCAATTTTTTTCATTTTTGGTTTTTCTTATATTTTAGTGTTTAAGTGTCTTGATTGTAATGTGAAGACACGGCATTTTCAAGAATGTGTAAGATGTGAATCAGCTATATTTAAATGTATTAGCTGCAGACGTCAACCAAAACCCAACGAAAAATGTAAAAGGTGTAATTGTTCAGCTGAATATTATTATTTTTCACCTGATGGAAAATTTGTAAACAGATAATTTGATAGCAGAAGGGGAGCAGTAGTAGTAGTAGTAGTATATAAAGTAGAGATAGATTTAAATTGATAATTTAATAACAACAACTGTTGGTGCGAACATTAACACACACACACACACACACACACAATGCCAGTTATTGTAAGAGTAAAGTGCCCCAAATGTAAAGTTGAAACATATCTATATAATGAAAAATGTGTAGCATGTGACGTTAAAGAACTTTTTAAATCAAGAAGTGATGCAAAACATATACCGTCCCATTATATTTCCAGTAAAGAAAGACAAGGAAACGAGAGAGCTGCTAATGAAAGACAAGGAAACAGATAATTTCAATATTCCTCTATATATAGTACATTTATTAACAGTTAACTCATATAGTTGATATCTATTAATGTTATTTACCAAGTATATTTTTTTAGGATATTTCTTATCCTGTTTTTATTATATCAGTTGTAATGATGATGATACTAATAATAATAATAATAATTGCAGTAAGTACAGAGAAGATAATGTCTATTTAAAGAATGATTACGATGTTCTATATAATACTAGTTTAACTCTATACCTACAATGTCCACACCGACTTGATAATTACATTAATTTATATGAAACTGAGCTAACAGTGATTGATGTTTGTATGGAAAAAATTAAAGAATACCAAAATGTTACCGAAGATTTAACTAATTCCATAAATTATACAAATTATATTAAGCTATTACAAGAAATTATTAAGTTGGAAGCAGATTTACAAATCTTCAAGAGAAATCTAACAGATCAACTGCAATTATGTCAGGAAAAAAATACAGCTGGTAATTTCCTAATTGGCGATCTTCGAGAAGAGATTTTAAAACTAAGGGAAAATCTTTCCGATACAACAACTGAAATTTATAAAATGGATAGCGAACTAACACAATGTAAAAATGCACGGGCAGAATATAGGAAAGTTTTTACAAATCTCAATGCTTGCATGGAAAGAGAGGAAACAATTCAACAACAAAAAGATAAATACGTTCTTAGATTAAGCAGTTGCAAGAAAAATAAAGGAAAGAAAAATAATAATAAGAAAGATACTACAACTACTACTACTACTACTTAGAAATTAAAAGTAAAATAAAAAATCTATTGTATTTTTAAATTAATATAATAACAAATTATTTTAAAACTTGTGTTTCATTTCATTTACACATAGAGGCTAGGCATGAGATATTTGGTGGAAAGTAGGGAAATAAAATTCAAACACAGGGTTATATTATTCATTTATTAAAATAATAATAATTTGTCATATTATAATTTATTTATTTATAAAAAACGTGGCGATCTACGTGGTGAAGATGATAGCTCTCGTGTACTGATAATTATATCTTTGACTTTATCACATTCACAGTCTTCTAATTGAACTTGAACATCCTCCAAATAACATAATGGGCAAATAGCAAAATGAAATCCATTTTGAGACATCACCA
Source organism: Pachyrhynchus sulphureomaculatus (assembly GCA_019049505.1). Taxonomy (NCBI): domain Eukaryota; kingdom Metazoa; phylum Arthropoda; class Insecta; order Coleoptera; family Curculionidae; genus Pachyrhynchus; species Pachyrhynchus sulphureomaculatus. The sequence continues at coordinate 123,444,326 of CM032446.1, forward strand.
TATCTTTAGTTAAATATCTCTTAAGCAAATTGTAATCACTTAACCATTTTTGTTTGTCACGTCCAGTAAAACACTTTATATAACGGTTGATTAAAATACATGCATCCACAATTTTCATATTAAAATCTTTCAGCACTCTTGGTAGAGTAAAGTTATTCACATCAGTATCACCCATAATATCGATGTACTACAACCAAAGATCTGTTATAAACTAAACTAAACATGAGGGAATCGGGTATTTTATTTTTGCTTCATACAGATGAGGTGAGGCGAGGCTAGGCTAGGCTCATTTCATTTTTATTTTTTTTTTGTTAGAATAAAGTCATATCACCACACTTCCTCTCAACACAGACAGATAGACAGGTGGTGGTGGTTAGGACAAGTCAGAATAAATATTATTATTATTATCATTATTAAATTAAGTTAGGCAAAAAAAACGACAATCGGCTATTCTCTTAGAATAACAAGGAAATAAAATAATAATAATAATAATAAAGTTCTACTAGTTAAAAAAAAAATTTATTTTATTTCTAAACTTTTTAATTTACAACATTTTTCCCAACTTATACAAGTCATTTTTTTTTACTTATCCAACAAACAATTCTATTTATATATATACCTTTCATTTACACTTTATTTCACGAAGCTTCAATAGCGTAAATGCTAATACAACAGAACTCCATCACAAGGGTCCACGGTTCGTATTCTAGCTAGATCACTCCAGACTTTTTTTCATTTAAATAATTTACCAAAAAATAGGGGAAATGACCCTCTTAAAGAAAAAAAAATTTACTTATGCCTTTTTAACACCATACAAAAACTACCCCTAAAAATCAACCCCCAAAAAACCACCCCCTTTTCCAAATAAGGACCTTTTGACATATTCTACCCCTCATCTTCTTAATAACAACCCCAAGTCTTCAACAACAACCTCTGGATGTCACGTCATTGACACGTCTTCTTCTTCTTCTTCGCATTACTAAAACTCTTCGTGGTGACCACGCCCACACACTCTTCAACAGCCTCTGGTATGTGACGTCATTGAAAACACTTCTTCGTCTTCAGCTCTTCAAGGGCATTCTTAGACTCTTTCAAGGTCATTCTTCGGCTCTTTCAAGGTCATTCTTCGGCTCTTTCAAGGTCATTCTTCGGGTAATGGGACACATGCCATCCGCAGTCCCAGTACCCCACCCTATATACTACTCACGTTAACTGTTTTCTCTCCAAAGTTGTTACTGCGGAATTCACATTATATTTCTCGCGGACTATAGTGTTTCCAGGTAATGTTCTTCTTTTTCAAGATTTTTCCTACACCATCATTTCACATTCTTGTTGGCCTACCTCTTCTACACTTCTTATCCACTGCCACTTTCCATATTTTCTTTACCATTCTACAGTTGCTCATTCGCACCATGTGATCGAACCACGTTAACTGTTTTCTCTCCAAAGTTGTTACTGCGGAATTCACATTATATTTCTCGCGGACTATAGTGTTTCCAGGTAAGGATCTTCTTTTTCAAGATTTTTCCTACACCATCATTTCACATTCTTGTTGGCCTACCTCTTCTACACTTCTTATCCACTGCCACTTTCCATATTTTCTTTACCATTCTACAGTCGCTCATTCGCACCATGTGACCGAACCACGTTAACTGTTTTCTCTCCAAAGTTGTTACTGCGGAATTCACATTATATTTCTCGCGGACTATAGTGTTTCTGATGCGGTCTCGTCTCGTCACTCCGATAGCCGTCCTCACACGCCTGGATTCTACTTCGGTTTCGCTCATCCAAACTCCAAGTCTTATCCCCATACAGCAGCACCAGGATGTACACCGTATTAAACACCCTTATTTTAGTATTCAGACTAACTTTTCTTTTTCTAATAAATCATTTGTTCAATGCGTAGAATAACTTAGTTACCCCGGTCACCCTACTATCCACTTCAGCCTCAAGCTTTCCACAGGCACTCAAAAAGGATTATTTACGTTAACCTCCATATGTAGGAGTTTGACTAAAGTCCAACCTGCAACAAAAGAAATAAACATTAAAATATTTTAAAATTAAATTTGTAAAAAGTTAGTTCTACTCTGGAGAAAATAAAAAGATAGTTGATAACACATTAAAAAATAATAATATACCTACCAGAATCCCTTTCTGTTAACTCGTCTGCTTATCTGTCGACTGTTTCGTTAAACCCTTGGATTATATCTGGGATATCTGAAAGGCTGGAAATAGGTTTGTTTTGTGTATTGAAAGACTTGACGCTATGGGTTAGATTAGTAGGATGCAAATAAAGCCCGAAGGGTTCCACATTGGTTTTGATACAGGTATGTTGGCTTACCGCCCGCTCCAATAAACCATTAACTTTTTGGAAAAATTTGTCAAAAAAACTTCTGATATTTACATGATATCCCTCATGATTGACTCGATATGAAATGATCCGTTCCCTAAACGCCGACTTTATCACTTCAATTCTAAATTCTCTAGAAGATGTTGTCACATGTTTGTGTCCGTTAGATTTCAAAGGGCTTCCCCATGATTTTCTAATTACATCTTTCTTACAATTCTGACAGTATTTCGTCACTTCTGAAACGAAAAATTAAATTAGGCTTGAATATATAAGTAAAATAATTATAACCAAAATAAATATCAACTTTTTACGTCATTCTGCATATGCAAAGGAACTGGCAAAGTGAACTAACGTTAATAAGAAAATAAACTTTTGGTTCCCATGGTGACTTGCATCAATTACATCGAGATCAGCGTGGCTTTAAAAACCTTCACCAACAGGTTTGTGAAGCGTTTCAAACCCAAGCCAACCTCGATATAATTGAGGCAAGCAACCATGGGAATAAAAAAAAATTATGTTGTTGGGTGCGCCGCTGTGAAAACTCGAGTCGACCACGATGTATCGAATACAAGCAAGCCTGGGAATAAAAAGTAGTTTGGTTGCTGGGTGTACCAGTATGAGAAGCAGTTGACCGTAAACCTATAAATCGACGAACTGTTGCAATTATTGTAGTTTAAGGCTTTAAAGTTAATGCCTGCTTGTTGCAAGACGACAGAACTGTTTATTCAAGGGATGAAAAATAAATAAATTAAACAAATTAAATAAATTAAAAGAAAATATTAGAACTTACCTCGTCTAGTAGTGGAAGAATCTTGAGGATCGCTTAAATGTGAAGACTCTTGTTGCTTGACCAATACTAAATTATAAAATTCTTTTATGCGTCGATAAGGAGTGTTTTGAAGTTGTGAATGGTTATGAATCTCGACTAAAGCTGATTCCAAATCGAAAAAAGAAATCTTACATATAATACAAAAATAAAAGAAAAGGGAAGGAGATAAAATTAAATACTATTCTTTGTCAGTTCGTCGAAGCACAACTTTAATCTATCCGACACGATTTCTACTTCATTACAAATGTTTCGAAATTTATTATAAGAATTTAATACAAAAGATAGACTTTTTAAATTTGAAGTTAACTTTCGGGAAAATTTTGTATTTCTATGCTTAGCCTTAACAACGAAAGGATCCTTAGTTCCCAAGGAATATGATGGAACGTTTGTGTTTCGCGATCCTACAATTAACATTAGTTTGAGTCGAAATATCTAAATATAATAATATTAAAAAGTTTGAATGTTTTAATGCAAAGAGTTCATTAATTAAATTTGGAGGACTAGGTGAAGTAGATTTTGAAGAGGTATCTTGAGTAATACAATCAAACTGTGAATTTAGCAGTGGTGTAGTCGGTGTACGTTGGCGATAAGGAATTCATATATCGGAATAGTTTGAATTATTATTAATAGTCGTAAGTTCATATCCAAGGGTTATTAAAATTGAGAGAACTAAAACGCGAACACGATTCCGAAATGATTGCTTTCAGCTGTCAATTTTTTTTTTCAACGGATCGAGATTTATTTAAACCACTCTCAGTTGTATTAGTTTCGAGTTTAAAAATTATGAATTTCTTTGAAATTAAAATTTTGGGATAGAATTTGGTTAATTGCATCAGCATCGGAAAGTCGAGATAACTCTAGCGAGAAATTTTGATTCAAACGGTCCACATTAGATTCTGATATAGGAAGTTGGGCCGTGAGCTTATCTTCATTTAAGGAAATAAAATCTTCCAAATTAAAAACTGAATCTGGACTTTCCTGCGTCACTTCGGTAATGAAAGGATGTTGAGTTAGAATTTGTTCTTCTGCTAACCGTTTCTTAACAGTAGCGTCAATATCGCAAGAATAAGTTTGTTCGGTAAGAACAAATTCATTAGGATTAGGATCCTGAGTATTCACACCATCATTAATTGCACTTAATAAAAGATTATTACCTAAATCAGGTAAATCTACATTTCACAATTCAAAATTAGATAAATCTAAATTTGGTATATCTAAATCTATATATTCCATAATACTTACGGTTCGATTGAAACTCATTAATGCCCACACACAGAAACAACAGCTTCGAATAAATTTGCAAAGATTAAAGGGAATATATAAATAAATGAAAAATGTTAAAAATTAAGAATATTAAATCGATGCACAAACACGCACCGTTCTTAGGTAAGTAACAAATTATAATGACGAGTGTGAAAAAATAATACCAAGTTTTGGTTCAAAAACGGCTTTATACCTTCCTAGTGACGCCAAACCAACAACACCCCACCTTGACTGTTCTACCTTGATCAGTCAGTACCATGGTTCGTAACTGGTTTTATTTTTTAGTAATTGGTTAATTTGTTTCCATTGTGGCACAGAGAAGCGCGCGAAACACACGTATAGTGTCAGTCACGATCGTAGATTAGTGCGAAGCGCTCGTCGAGCAAAGGAGTGCGGGGCGTTCATAGATCGCACGCAGGGCGATCCTCTATGCGCGAAGCGTGCTTATATTGTGACTTATAATTCCGAGCGCATCAACCACTCAGCGCGAACGTGAGAAGTGGTGTTCGCATCGGGGAGTTAGAGGCACGGGGAAGGAGCCCTGCGTAAACCAGTTTGAGGCCTTTTCCTCGATTTAATATCGCTAATTTGGGAAAAAATGGATGCTGCAAAAAGAGTAGGAAAGATAGATTATTTTGGTGTGTAAAATGAAAAAAGTTGGTGAAAGGGGAAGGAAAGTGATATTATTGGGTGAAAGGGTGTGTATTTAATATTGGAATTTAACTCCACCTACCTAATTTTGTAGTATGCCTCTATCTTGAACATGTTTCTTTTGTCTTTCTGAAACAACCGCCTTCTCCTACCATTATTTCGAATTTGTCGTGAATAAAAGCAAAGCTTGCGGAAGAGTTTGCTATATTCTGACTTCGTTAGTTTTTCAATAAATAAATATTTCGACTAAAAATTTAAAACTTTTAATAATTAAAATGGCATTCAAAATCCATATTCAAACCGATTTTGGATGAAAATCATCAAGTAGTGCCTCAGCACAGTTCGGTATCCTCAGTACCAATTTCACATCACAGTTGGTTTTGCCTAACGTGTTCGGCTGAACCGAAGGAAGACAGTCAAGTTAGTCCTACAGGATCTATAGAAATATCAGGGTGGAGCTTATACACGCCACCAACACTTTCGCCGAATCCACCTACAGAAGTGCCAGTGGACGAAAATTGGGATATCCCGCCGATCGAAGTTTCAGGAATGAGAGGAAGAAGAAAAATCTGAAAATGAGTCCTTCGAAGAAAAGTATTTTTATTTTATTTTTAGTTTTTTTATAATAAAGGATATTTAACATTTTTTGTGTTTTGGTTGTTAATATAATCGTTCAACCCAAAAACTCATATAAGAAAAGCATAGGGTTCAAAATCTTGTGTTTTGGCGTCATTTTAGAGTGAGTTTATTTTCGTTCACTCTAACGTTAATTCGATATATCCATACTTAAGATTTTTTTTTAAAATTTTGTTTCTTTTAAATATTGGTTTAAACATTATTTGTATAACGAAGAATAAGTTACTAGTTCTGCAACTTCTTATAGCTCAAAAATTTATTCCCTGTATTATATAATTTTTAACTTATTGATTTTAATTACAACTAGATTTTTCATGTGCAGACATTATTTACATGAAGAGAATGCTGTTAGTTCTGTCTTCTTAGAGATTTAAATTCTATTCCCCTACTTCCACGCAGAAACGGTATGAATATTTTATTTTTATGAGCATATAATCAGAATAAGGATTAGGTATTATATGTTAAAATGTAATTTGTGGGAATGTTAACGGGAGGCAGAGGCAAAAGTATTTGCCTCTTCGGAGGTAAAATTTTTGCCTCTCGGAGGTAAAATTTTTGCCTAAGAGGCAAAATTTTGCTTCCTCCTCCTTGCCTTCCCAGAAATACACTACTTACACATTTAAATTTATCTTATTACAATGAGAAGTTGAATTCTATCTCCAAAATTTATGAAGGGTATAATAGCTTATGTAGTAAAGATGGAACAGACTGTAAGAATATTCTATAATAAAAATACGAATAATTAAACTTCAAGAAAAAGATGAAACCATCAGGGCAATTATGAGAGAGAGAAAAGGCATTTCTAACGGTGCTTTATACGCTTTCAATTGGCTGTTTGGCATTTCTGACGTCGATGATGCTAAATTTTACGAAAAATCAATAAAATCTTTATTAAATATCAACCGTGAAACAAACTCTTATGAAACAACAAATTCTAATTCGTACTAGTAAGGTTTACTACGTGCAAATGTGAGAATTACCCAAGTGCACAAAAATTACTCGAACCATAGGGATACGAGAACAATACTTCCATAATCAAGCGGATCCCCAGTGATTGTCAAACCCGGACAGTAATGGCCGATTTCGAGATATGGCACCCACTTGGAAGAAACACTAAACACGTAGTTATTCAACATGTCAAACTCAATTTCACAGATGCACAGTGTGTCGCGTAGAACATGCTAGGTGGACAAAATTCATGTTATGATTTCCAGGAAATCTTATTTGCAAAACGTAAACAACACCACCAAACCCCGAATTCCGAGAAAAGGTTGTTTATCAAATTTGCAAGTGGCGAGTCATAAGCGTCAGAAGTCAGGTAATGAGTTTAATGCAGCTCTTTCAATCAATCAGTTGCAATTTAGCGACACTTTCGTGCACATCTTATAGTGACATATTGTAATATTGTGAAAGTTTTTGTGATGAATATTAATACTGAGGGTAAGTACTATTTTTTAATGTATTTTTTTAATCAGAATCTATTAATTTGAATTTTTAGTATTTTTTTTAAATAGCCTATATACGGGGCTGGTTTGAAAAGTCCGTGGAAAGTCCGAGAGATGGCACCACCGGCGCGTATCGAGGTCATGTTTAGTTAGTAGCATCTCTTGAATGAACGCACACCAAGTTTCAGCCATATTGGTCTATTTCTTTGTGTTTGGCATTCGTGTGAATCAAGGAAGTCGAGTGATTTTCAAGAAATGGACGAAAAAGAATTTCGTGTGGCGATTAAACATTACTTTATGAAAGGCAAAACGCCTCAGGAGACTAAAGAGAAGCTTGATAAACATTATGGTGACTCTGCACCTTCGATTAGAACAGTTTATAAGTGGTTTCAAAATTTTCGGACTGGCCATATGGGCACAAGTGACGCTGAACGCTCTGGACGGCCTGTGGAGGTTACGACTCCAGAAATCATTGATCAAATCCATGATATGGTGATGGATGACAGAAGAGTTAAGGTGCGTGAGATTGCTAGTACGGGTACATAATATTTTGCATAAACATTTGGACATGAGAAAGCTATCCGCAAGATGGGTGCCGCGATTGCTCACGCTTGACCAAAAGCGGAATCGTGTGAAGTGTTGAAAGGATGGTTTGCAGCTGTTCCAGAAGAATCCGGAGGACTTTAAGCGTCGTTTCGTCACTGTGGATGAAACATGGATACATTACTATACTGCTGAGACCAAACAACAATCTAAACAATGGGTTACCAAGGGGGAATCTGCACCAAAAAAGGCGAAGACCGTTCCTTCGGCCGGAAAGGTTATGGCGACTGTATTTTGGGATTCGCAAGGGATAATCCTCATCAACTATCTGGAAATGGGTAAAACTATTACAGGTGATATATTATTCATCGTTATTGGATCGTTTGAAAACCGAGCTGCAAGAAAAACGCCCGCGATTGGCCCACAAGAAAGTCCTTTTGCATCACGACAACGCACCAGCACACACCTCAGCAGTTGTGGTCGCAAAATTAATGGAAATAGGATTCCAACTCGTTTCATATCCCCCTATTCTCCAGACTTGGCTCCCTCGGACTACTATTTGTTCCCCGATTTGAAGAAATGGCTGGCGGGACAAAGATTTTATTCAAACGAGGGGGTGATTGCAGACACTAATGGATATTTTGCAGACTTGGACAAATCCTATTATTCGGAAGGGATCAACAAAATAGAACATCGTTGGACGAAGTGTATAAGCCTAAAAGGAGACTATGTCGAAAAATAAAAAAGGTTTACCCCAAACACATAAGTAGTTTTTATTTTTGCACGGACTTTTCAAACCAGCCTCGTATTTTAGCGTGTTTTTAAAAAAAAAAAAACTTTGAAAGTTCAGAATATACAGACATTCACCTCTATCCGGGCTAGTTTTTAGATATTACACAGAAAATACTTTATTCTTCGTAAAAATACACATATTGTTTAGCACACTTCAGTACAACATGTTTTTTTTTTCTTTTTTTCCAGAACACGTTTACTCTATTTCAAGGGTAGCCTTTTTTGAGGAGTGGTTGAAACACACGAAGAATGAAAAAAACTCGCGTGTATATGACTTTCTTTCTTCAAAATTTCACTTTGGTGACATTACTGAAAGCAGTCAAAAAGAAATAAAGTAAGATTGAAGATATCCAACTTGTCTAATAAGTTTGGTGCCAAATGGTTGGCTTCAGGAAAGTCGAAGGAGCGTTTTTTAATTAAAAATAAGAATTGGTTGGATGAAGCAGACATACAGTTTACTGCGAGTTCTTTTGCGCCACAACCTTCAACATCAAGTGAGAATGTGACTCCTGCAGGAAGACCTCGCAAAGATTTCGAGGAATCGTCGTTTAAGACGAAGAAACGTCGCGTCGTGGATCTCGTAGAATCCCGAAGTGTCAGTGAATTGGTGACTGCTGCCGAAATTGCTGTGCGTTCAGCAGGGCAAAGGAAAATTGCCAATGTGATTAGAGACATTAGTGAGAGCCCAGATAATATTATTAAGTCTAAAAATACCAGTTCCGTTAATCCTAGGCAATTAAGTAGTGACGAAGCCTTAGCTTACTATATAGATTCTAAGTCAACAACGCATTCTTACAAACAAACTAGGAAGTGGTCCATGAAGGCGGGGCATAATGTGTTTCCGTCATATTTTAGTTTTAAAAAGTCCAAACAGGCCTGTTACCCTGCAGAGGAGCACATTGCTATAACAGAAACTCGTGCTGAAATAAATTTGCAAGCCTTATTAAATAAAACAGTGGAACGTCTAGTATTAGCACAGAATGAAGTTATCAGCAGTGTGCTCCCAACAAGTTCATCGTTTACACTTGTTAGTAAATGGGGATGTGATGGAAGTTCTGGGCACAGCACATACAGAGATTTGAGAACACTGAATATACGGACGAGTTTCTTTTCGCATTTTCTTTAGTTCTCCTTAAGTTATATGATGGGTCCAAAATTATTTGGCAAAATCCTCGGCCTTCATCAACTTTGTATTGTCGCCCAATCAAATTTATATTTGCCAAAGAAACGAACGACTTCACGTTAGTGGAGACAAATAGATTGTTGGAAGAAGTTAATGCTCTTCTTCCAACACTTATCAACTTTGGTGATTCTCAAATCTCTGTAAAACACGAACTTTTGCTGACAATGACAGACGGAAAGGTGTGTAACGCCTTAACGAAACTAGTTCATCCCAAAAGTGTTTCATCTGTGGCGCCAGCCCCAAGACGAGGAACGATGACCCCGCGATGTTTAACAGCAACAAGAACATTTTGGCTTTGGTTTATCTACACTTCATGCTTGGATTCGTTGCTTCGAATGTCTTTTACATATCAGTTACAAGTTGAATATTAAGAAATGGCAGGCTAGAAGCAACGAAGACAAAGCAGATATCAAGGTTCGTTCCGAGGAAATCAAATTGAAATTTAAGAACGAGATGGGACTCATTGTAGATAAACCAAAGCCAGGATTTGGTTCTTCAAATGATGAAAATACAGCCCGTCGCTTTTTTAAGAATGCTGAGATGAGTGCTCAGATCACAGGGATGTTACAATTATAAAAAAGTTTGATGTTATTTTGAGAACATTGTCTTCTGGATTCGAGATAAACTTAGTTGAATTCAAAAAATTTTGTCTTGAAACCAGAAAACATTATCTTAGTCTCTATTCGTGGTACTGTATGCCTGCTACTGTGCATAAAATATTAATTCACAGCACAGACGTCATCAAAGCGGCATTGCTTCCAATTGGGCAGCTTTCCGAAGAGGCTCAAGAAGCACGGAACAAAGATTGCCGCAGATTTAGGGAGTACAACACCCGCAAGTGCTCGCGTGTTGCCACGAATAGAGACTTACTGTGCATGTTAATTA
>CM032446.1:123459902-123472402 GCA_019049505.1 Pachyrhynchus sulphureomaculatus
AGAGAACCTTGTTAGGTTATTAAAAAGCATTAACCTAAAAGATGATGTATGTCTACTATGCAATTCATGGGAAAAAGTCTACCCTGAAGTCTTGAAAAAGTACTGGCACAAAATTATGGCTTATGTGGCAGATCCAATCCAGACACTGAATATGATGCTGAAGATCTGATTCCTCTGAGTGAATTGCGGCACAATTTGCTTTCCACGAATGAAGAAATGAAAGGTAAAGCCTGAAATTTTCCTTTTAGCATTTTTTTGGTTAATTCGTAAATATTTACAGATGTTTCAGATATGATGAATGTTCTCACTGAGCAGAATCTCACGAACGTGGAAATATGTAATTGGCTTGAAAATGATGAAGATTTGTCACCACTGGAAGACATAGATGATACAGATAAACAACACGAGAGTGATAATGAAGGTTCAGAGTTAAATACTAATACAAACCAGACTGTTAAGAACACTGTGAAGAATGATAAGGCAGTTAAAAGTTTCCATGTGTGCATGAGATGGGCAGAAAAAAATGATATCCCTCTAAGTGATGTTCTTGTACTTCAAAGATTAAAAGAAATTGCTTTTATGATGAACCAGAGAAGGGTCAAGCAAACAAAAATTACAAATTTTTTTACAAAATAAAACTTGATATGCTTCTATTTTAAATATTATTCTATGTATGTACTATTTTTTAGTTGTTTCGTATTAAATGATTCGTTTTTTTTTTTAATATAAATAATGCCCTGCTTCAGTAATTCGAATTATTTACTAATTCGGATCACCGCGGTTTTAATTAGTCCGAATTATCGAGGTCGCCCTATATATATATATATATATATATATATATATATATATATATATATATATATATATATATATATTTTGTTATTTATTTTAAATTTTTTTACACAATAATAAGTAGTTTCATTCAACTTTCCTTTTTGGGAGATAGGTGTTATATAATGTATCAGGCGTACAAGTATGAAATGCGGATTTTTTTTCTAAAAAAACATGTTAAATTCGGAAGAATGATAAAAGTGCTTTATTCAAAGTATGCTCCATCGCTTGTTATACATTTTTCCTATCTTTCGGGCAATTTGTGAATACCACGCCAGTAAAAATCTTCCCCTTTTGCTGCGAACCATTCATCGAGCCATTTTTTCACATCTTCGTACGAACCAAAGCGCTGCTCAGCAAGTGCGTGACCCATCGATTCAAACAAGTGGAAATCGGAAGGGTCTGGTGAGTAAGCCGCATGGGTCCCAGCTGAGTGCTTCCAACGTGTCGCGAACTGGTTTTGCCGTATGTGATGGAGCATTGTCATGAAGAAAAATGACTCTGTGTTGCCTCTTTCGGTATTCTGGTCTTTTTTCAAGCAGCGAACGGTTCAAATCGGTCAATTGTTGTTGGTAACGTTTAGTATTAACCGTTTCCCCAGGTTTTAACAGCTTATAATAGACCACGCCCCTCTGGTCCTACCAAACACAGAGCATCGTCTTTCTGTCAAAGCGATTCGGTCTTGCGGTCGATGTGGATGGTGCGCCTGGGTCTACCCATGATTTTTTGCGCTTGGGATTCTCAAAATAAATCCACTTTTCATCCCCTGTAACTATACGATGCAAAAAACGATTTCCTTTTGTACCGAGCGAGCAAAATGTCACACGTGTTTTTGCACTTTTCCATTTGCCTGTCGTTCAACTCATGTGGTACCCATCTACCGGTCTTCTGAATCTCGTCCAACAATGCTTGCAATTCCACATCTTCGTATTTTTTGGGCGGTTTTCCGCGTTCCTTGTCTGCAACATCGAAGTCACCACTTTTGAAACGCCGAAACCATCGTTCACACGTATCTTGCGATGGAGCATGTTCACCATAAGCTTCTCGAATCGGTATGATTCAACAGCAGTTTTCTTCAAATGAAAACAAAAAATTAATGCTGTCCGCGAATGCTCTTTGTGCGGTATAAATTTCGACATATTGAACACAACAACACAACGCTATGCACACACTTTTCCAATTTATCACTCGTGCGCGTCTGACACTTGTTGATGACATAACAAAATGGCGCAGTGTCAGATCTTTATAGCACAAACTGCATTGGTGCACTATCTGTTGTCTGAAATCCGCATTTCATACTTGTACACCTGATAAGAACACTCTGAATATAGATATTTTCCTTCTTGAACCTTAATTGATAAATAAACTTGGACATAACTAAATATTGTAAGTATAATTAGGAAAATAACCGTATTGAGTATTTAATCTAAATATGAATAATTATTTATGTAATTGCTAATAAAGACAAACTGCCCACTGAAAGTTAATAATGTTATCAAAACTCTAGAGAATATGGTAAGGACATAACAGTACTATATTAAAGTTTCTCTAAGTTACTCGACATAGTTTTGTAGTTAAAGAATAAATAAGTACCAAAAAAGTAGAGTGTTTCTTTAAGTAACAAGAGAACCATTACACCGAAGATTACAACGGTATACAACATACAAATTTACTTTACATAAAATACTATAGATATAGGTATACTGGGCTGTTGCTGGGAAATATTAACCTAACCTAACTTGAAACAACAGTAATAAGCAGTAAATTAATTTAATTTGTTAGATTGTCAAGCAAATCTTGTGTATTAAAGTTTACGCCGGGAGTCGAATCATTGCTATCTTTATTAAAATTCATGCAAGGGGGTAATTCTTTTATGCTTAATTCAGTATTTCTAATTTCTGGCAAATGAGTACTAACACTGTGACCACTATTTGTTCTAATTCGCTTTGAAAAGGTAAATAATTTAAGTGGTTCTTCTATAAATTTAGATGTAGTTTGAGATGGACTGGAAGCCCGAGACTTGGTCTCTGTTAAGGAAATGTCCACTTTATTACTGTAATTTTCCTCATTATCTGTGGTGTAATTAATATCAGATAAACTACTGCTGTCTGGCTCACAGACTGACTTGGTGTTCTTTTTAGTAGTTTTTGTTGATTTAAAATTATTCTTTTCCCTATTTTTTACTGAAGAACTAATTAATGATTTTCCTTTGTTATAAGCAATAAGATTATTCAAATGTTGAATCTCCTGCTTTTTTTCATTTAATACTGCCACAAATCGACAATATAACACTTGTTTCTTCATGTTTCTTCCTTTCTAAAAATATGTCAATTTTCTTTTCCAAATTTCTATTTTCTGAAAAATAAAGTTTTTTTATTTTTATTAAATATACCAATGTAATAAATTATTAAAAGCACGTCATTATTATAGCATAAAACAATAAATACACTACCTTCATGAAGAATATTCTGTTGTTTTTTCTAAATTATTGAACTTTTCACAATATTGTGCATTGTCATTGTAAAGCTTATCTATCAAATAGAATACATTCTCAACAAATTTAACCTAAAAATATATATTTTCATGTAAAGTAATCTTTATAAAAAAGGGTAATCAAGAGCCATATCTAGTCGACATTTTTAGAACAGACCATAGCTGTTCACATGATAAATATTCATACTTCATGTTTATTTTTGTTCTATTTAATGTTTTCAAAACTTGAAAAAGACATAATTCTATCATCTAAAAGCATGTTACTTGATATTCTGATAATACATTGATATCTGTATCCCTGTACCGAATCATAACTTTATTTGAAAGTTACGTTAAATTACCAAAGTCGGATGGATATGCTCATTTTATAATACTAGTTTGTTTATATTTCTACCTTATATTTTTTATAGCTAATTTTACGTGAACATCAAATAATTTTCAAACATAAAACATCTCTAAAGGTAATGTCTGAGCATCAAAAAATTATTATCTTTTTGTAATCAATTATATTCAGTAACTAATTTCGTTTTGGTGTCCCAAACTATTATGATATAAATAACAGGTTTGATGAATAGTGGACCACCAAATTTAGCCAAATTATTTTCATTTCTTTAATATATTTAGGTACACCTAAATTAGTTACAGGCAGGCTTTTTTTTTCTTTCTCAGGAACCATCTAAATAAATCTTATTGTATTTTCTCCTAGTCGCTCTAGGACTTTTGTTCCTTGTACAAGCTTGTATAAGTCCAGTGCGAGTCTGTTAATGTATTCTTCTAGGTTCATATTTAATTGTCCAAAAAGGCCTTGTCATCTGAGGTCTAAAAACCTTACAGTCGAATGATGAGATGTTTCTGTCTCCTTAACGCACAATCTGCAGTTCAGGTCTGCATTACACAATCCCAGTTGCTGTAGGTGTAGCTTGAGGGCACAACTATTCGTAGTTGACTTGAGTAAGTTTCAGTAATTCACCAACTTTCTTCGTAGATGGTTCTTGGTAATTTTATAGTTCTCATGTGCCTTGCTGATTTTCATAACTTTCTTAGGATAAATGTATTTTGGGGCCTAGATTACAAATATGAAAACGAAATTTGGGGGAAAAATTTATTTTTCGCGATATTCCATAAAACTACTTCCTTTTTTTAAATCGGCCTGTCACTTATTTTGAATTTTCTAATTAAACATAAATTTTTACTTAATTTTTCGATTTCATCACAAAATTCACCCTTCTTCTGTTAACAAAAACTAAAAAAAAATTTGTTATAATTTTAAATAAGTTTTTCCACAAATTTCATTGGGTGCAACTACAACAATATCAATCATCGTACATCATTTAATTATTAAGGGTTCAATAGACCTTCAATTTATTCTCATATTTTTTAAGAAGTTATTGGTAAATTACAAGAAATTGATAATAAACCAAAAAAAACCTGAAATTTTGTAAAATTATTTTAAGGAGTTATATCTAGTCAGGATTTTCAAACAGTTTTCCAGTTTTTGCATTTTCGCTTAGTACATACTCGCGAGTTTACCCAAAAAAAATTTTACGGTGGTCCGACAATATGCGTTCGAGACTACGCAGAGTAAAGGTAACGAGCAGCAGCTGCTCTTATATATACCTGCTCCTTTTGCCTAGTCATCTATTGTATTCTACTATATTTAGGAAGGTCACGTGCTTAGTCAGTATAAAACTCGACGCTGCGCTGTGAACCGGTGCGTTCGTTTGTACTTACTATCGTACACCGAACAAAGAAGAGGAAAAAACGTTTTCAATCCAAAAACACAGCTGGGCTGGACTAGAGCAGTTTCAGTGCCTCCGCGAAAAAATTTCAGGAACCAAGAGGAGATCGTTGTGCCGCGTGATCCATCGTCGGTTGAATAGAGAATTTTGAACTTTATAACAGTTTTCTCGGCAATCTTCGAGTTTGTAAAGTGTGTGTGTGTGTGTTCATAAAATGTCACGGAAATGTGAAATTTCAAACTGCTAGTGAATTGCGACTTGGTTTCAAGATTGCCATGATATGTGACAAGTGCGCGACTCGTATCAATTCCAGTCCTTTTATCGGACATTCTTATGAAATAAATAGACATTTTTAGTGTTCCGTACGGAACACTTAACTCTGTCACACCCGATTTTCTCCGAAACTATTTGACATAGAAAGTTTAAATTTTGTACTAATATAGGAATTGGTGGCTTCATCAGAGCCGTGTAGTTTTGAAAGTTAAATTTTGACTTAAGGGATTAGTTTTGGGGGGGTGAAATTGGAAGTGAAAAAAATGAAAGCTTGTAAAAACACGAATTCAAAAATATATATAATGTCATCCTTGCACACACTTTTCTTTGTATTGCGAAAAATCGCTATCTCGAAAAGTACTAATCAAAAAATTTTGAAAAAATTCAGGAATATTCTCCACAGCATGTAGATTGAATGAAAATTATCACGAATGCATTACCTTTAATAATTCATCTGGTATATAAAAGAAACAAAAAGTTTCAAGGTCATCAAGATCAGAAAAAAAAAACTTTGTTGAAAACTCATTTGGGGGGTGTGTTGTGTGAAGTCATTGATCATTTTATACCTCGGGAACAAAAATTTTTATTTCAAAAGCAATCAACATACGGAAGACTAATTGCGCAAGTCCAACTTGCACTTGATTGGTTATTATTTAGTTGGTATGAGAGCGCTTGGATTAGGATTAAAAGGTGCACCAAAATTCTGTGGATCAGAGTACCTATGACATTAACATACAACATATGTATACTTGTATAAAAACCGTCGGCGAAAAATTTCTCCAACGTACCGTTATACAAGAAAATGACAATACGTACTTTTCAACAGAAAGGTAATACAAGTACTACAGGATTGAAAATATCCAGTGATGGAACATGGAAGAAGTGAGGATTTACTTCTTTGTATGGCGTGACATCGCTGATCGGATACTATACTGGGAAAATTCTGGATATAGCCGTGAAACAAAAGTTCATATTGCAAAGAGTGTGAAGTTTGAAGTAATAAAAAAGTACACTGAAGAATATGATTGGTATAAAAAAAAAAAATGCTGTTGCAAATCATGAGGGCTCTTCTTGAAAAATGGAAGTCAATGCAGTTGTCGAAATGTTCAAGCGTTCAGAGGAGAAACATAAAGTGTGAATGGAGGACTTGTTATATGGTCCTGAAATAGATGACTCCTGGCAAGTTGGAAAAAAAAATAACTAGGTAAAAATTATTTTTGAAACTTTAAATGTGTTTTTCTCAAAACTATGTTTTTCAAGTTGGTGAGTAAGTTATCTTGGAAATGGTTAAACTGATCGGGCTCAAATTTTTACATAAGTTTTAGAAGTTTATTTGTTAGTTCAGTTTTTTCGATCCGATCAATATTATTCATTTTTTTTTGATAAGCCCCTATTTTGTTCAAATGTGATATCTTGCTTATTCCTTCGATTAAAGACAAGATTTTACCTTATGTTAACTAAATCTTCATTGTTTTTTTATTTCAGATGATCTAGTCCAGTCTTGCATACCACAAGATGCCTTTTTTGGAGGTGCTCTCGGAGATCAGTTGTAGCAGCTTGAAGCGTGGAGATCAACTTAATTTAATGTAAAAAAGATTCATTAAAATAAATGCAACCGCCTTTCCAAAAAAATTATTGTAAAATTACTTTTTTTCAGCCTCCTGACTATTTATCACCTCTTAAATTTATTTGATAATAGATGAAGTAATTAGTATTTCATTTATTCTTATATTAACACTAAGAAGGCAAAGGGATTTTTAGTAAATGCATAAAAAACATATCTTAAAATTTAAATACCTATGACTACATTAATGAAATCTTTGTGGTTAACCGGCTAGTGTGAAGTAGGTCTCTGCTTGTCTGCTTTTGAAGATTTTCCTTCAATGATTATTATATTCTTCTTTGATCCATTCTTGGTGCTAGCCAGTATATAAGTTACTGAGTGGTCACTCTTACAATGTTAACTATGAAACAAAATTATGAACTACTGCACATGACGTGCATTTAATTTCATTAAAAAATATCTTTCGAAATTTTATGTTATTTACAAAACCACAAAAGTATCTATGGAATATATTTATAATGGTAGAATCTCATTCTAGTATTTAAGTTAATCCAATATTATATTATAAGAATAAGCCAATATTTCATAAATGAATCGTTCATTTCAAAAACCACATAAGTCAAAATTTAGCAAAATTGAGTTTTTGCTAGGAAACGTCTCCTCAAGGGTACCTACATATTATATGCAAAAGCCACGTAAGTCGTATTTACGGTTAACGAATTGCCGCTTATCCACTTCCACCGTTTGTTGCAAAAACCACATTAGTCACAGACTTGTTGTTTTTGCACGGATTTTCTAGCGAGGGATTGAGTTGAGTGGGAGATTAAAAAGTGTTATCTCTGTTCAGATACCAGTCAAATTGATGGCAAACCGATCCCAAACTATCCAACTCATGCGCACTTTGATATGGGGACCCCAAAAAAATAGAAAATATTAAGCAAGTTAGAAATAGTATCCTTGAACAGCATATTCCATTTTATGACGGGATTTTCCACTGGCTACCGTGGAAGGACAGAACCAGGAAGAATATTATGTTGAAAATGACCATGAGTTTGATTATGTGCCTTAATTAATTATTAAAATCAGGAATATTATTGTTTGTTTGTATTTTGAAGCATTTTTAATAAACCCTTTTGACAGTTTGTTGACTTGTTTTCTTTTAAAGAAGGAAAATGATATTCAGTGCAAAAACCACCTAAGTCTCAAGAAAAAAATTTTTTTTCCTTAATAACAACGAAAAATAAACTACATGTATTATGTGATAAACTATGTAACTAACTACTTAAATAATTTGAATCAAATTAAATTTTTTCCTCTTATAAAGGATAGTTTTAGTTTAATAAAGTTTTTTTTCGCCTACTGAAAATTTTACTTTTTTGACTTATGTGGTTTTTGAAATGAACGATTCAAATATAATTTATCATTTTTAAACATTATTATAACTGTACACATCCGCACTTAAAAACCTAGTTGGGTAGATTCAAAGTTTTCAGATGGTAAGAAATTATAACTAAAAAAATATATTTGAAAAGAATTAGATGCTCATTTCATTACTGAAAGTCAAATCTTAAGGTGGTGAAAGCAAAAAATTGAGAAATTTCCCACAATTATCAAAGTTGAAAAATTATAGGTGTCATAATGCAGGCCATCATTGAAGAGCCATAATTTACTATAAATTTACCTGTTTTAAATCACTAGTAAAAAATAAAATTTTCATTTTATTTTTAAGTGGAACATTAATTGTAAATTTTCCATGTGTAAAATCAAAGTCAACTTCGTCAGGGCAAAACTTTAAGTAACTCTTCAAGATAGCATAATACTTCTTAAAATCCATATCGCCTGATTGCTTCTGGATTTCATTTTTTGTAAGCTAAAATATATGTTTCAGTTTATTCAGAATATTATTATGTATATATTGTAACCTATACTTTAACATTCCATGCAGTTTCGTCTTTAAAAATCGTTAAGTTTAAAAAAATCTTCATCACATTCAGCACTTATTTTCAAAAATTTTTCTTTAAAATTTTGAACATAGTGATTCATCCTCAAATTCACAAATCACCAATAAAGCAAAAAATTTGTATTGAACAAGTTGCTTGCACTAAGGTTAGGATATGATTGTTGATAAAAGTATCGATACATTAAGTATTCGATATAGTTTTTTTTTATAGAATATCGTAATTTTGTCCCGATAATGTTCAATCCCATATGTCTGTACATTAACATCTGAATATCGACAACAATATATTTTCCAAAAAAAAATGCATAATAATGTTATAATAAAGGTCGTTACTTAAAAAATAATTTTTTTTTTCTTTTTTCTTGGTAACCTAATCGGAGTATATTTATGGTATCAATCACTATCAATTGATTCGTTTTTTCGGTTTTAAACACGCCCTAAAACGAAGTATACTATACTCGGTATAGTATTCCTTGATCAAAGAGTGTGGTTATATATGCTGGTCTGTCGTTGGCTAATAGTAATTAATAGCTGATAGCAAGCCAGTATATACTCATATTTTCGAAATAAAATGTTTTATTTCACCTCCATCATCTGTTGTATCTGGAGGCATTGCAACGTCAATTAATACCGTGTTCCCAATAATCTAAGTAGGTTGATAGGAGAGCATATAAAAGAATTTTCCTAAACCTCCTCCAGAAAAATAATGGCTTAATTAATTTTTGTATTTTTTCTTACTCAATAAACGAAGTTAAAATAATATTTTAAAAGAAACAAACTATATATGTATAATTTTTTTTTCTGTATATGGATGTGCGATATTAGTACATTTGAACAATATCGATACGACACATATCGATATTCTTAAAAATATCAATTTCTAGATTATGTACCTGCCATTTAAGTTATAGTTTATTAAACAGTCTGTATCTGCAAAATTTGCTATTTTCTGTTTTTTTTTTCATAATCTTGTCATATATGTTCAAATTATACTAAATTATGTGTAAAAACTAAATACCAAAATTTTTAAAATGAATTTAGAAATTACACAGAAGCAGATGGTATATTTACTATACAATAAAAAAAAACAAGAACCACTAACGACAAACATTACATTACAAGACATTTAGTGTGACATTGTGACGTCATTATTAATACTAAAAACGTTATTAACTTCTTGTTCCACCCCAATGAGTCTAAAGGCGGCTCCAAACATGTGGATTCGCCGAGCGCCCGGCAAAGGTTCGCGGAATCCCGAGTAGTGGGGATGGGTGTTCGTCTAGTTGACCGTTGATTGACGGTATTCGGTGCTTGCCTAGCTCGGTTTGTTGTCTGTTTCGAACATCACATCGAAGCCCGCCATTCGCCAAGCAGGCAAATTCTTCAGCTCCACGCATTCGTGAGTCGGCTCGTCACCTGCCAGTAAGTGTATACTTCTATTTTCTAATTACTGTTACTATTTATTACTATTTCTAATTAATATTTATTCAATAATAAACCTTGCGTTTCACTCAATGAAGTAATTTCAATATTAAATTTAGAAAAAAACGGCTTGTATAAACATAAGTTATAAAACTTTTCTGTTTTCTAGGAATGGATTGGCCCAACAAAACCGTGTTTGAATACCTCTAGCTTTATGAAAGTAAGGTTGTCATAAGGATCATAATGAGCTATACGATGCATGGAAACGTATAGAGAGAAAGATGGGTCAGCAATACTCCGTATCAGACTTAAAAAAAGGACTCACTGATGGCATCTTTTAGAACCTGCTTTAAGAAAATAAAAGACGACATTAAAAACGGGGCAAGTGCAGACGAGCTTTATAAACCTAACTGGTTCGCTTTTGAAAAAATGACTGGATCTCTAGGGGATACGGATATACCACGAGGAACTTTTAGTTCAGAGGTAAATTTATTATTAATTTTTACTCACGATTGTTGAAAATTTTTGATTTGGCATCTTTTCGATGTTGACCCGGGAAATGTTTTATGATAGGAAATGCATCATCAACAACTATTACCTAGGGCATTGGTTTTTCTCGGCCTAGTAATGGCTGTGGTGAAAGGAAGTGAAGCAGGCTGTTCATTATTTTCCGATACAGTTCAGTATTTTGAAAAACTGCGCCGTCACTAAGTTTCCCTTGACAGCGACAATCAGCAAACATGAAGCAATACTCAGCATCTACTAGAGTCATTAGTACTACGCTGAAGAAATGCTTCTAATTGTAGAATTCAGACCCACTGTTGACCGGAGTCTCCATAGCAACGTGCTTTTCGTCCATAGCACCAACGCATTAGGGAAAATTCCACAATTCGTCGTACTTCTCGACAACACTTTTCCATTCATCCTCTGTGGCTGGGAGCTCAAAGCATGAGCATGATTATATGTATTAATTCAATAACTATTGTTGACATTAGGCAGTTTTAATGTAAATATGTAAATAGAGGATAAAATATAGTTCAGGTATAATTTAACAGGAACCTATTTGAATATTTCAGGCTGAAAATGATGAAAGAGACCATGAAGATGATCCGGAAAACAATGTTTACCTAGAGAGCCAAGAAATCATTAATGCCAATACACAAAATGAGAGTATGTTTTTTAACAGAATACCATGAATACATTTTTCATTCAAAACAGACTAGGTACATAATTATTTCTGTGTTGTTTTTCTTTTTTCGGCCATCGCAATGCCTTCAGGTTCTCAAGATGCTTTTAAAACTCCTTCAGGGAAAAAAAACGAAAAGCTGTGAAGACGATGAACTAACGAAAAGGTTGGACAATGCATATTCAATTTTGCAAACTTCACTTGACAAACATGCAGAAAGAAGTGTGAGTGATTTCTAGAAAAACAGAATGTATTTTTATCTTATTTTATTTAATACGCAGAGGTTTCATCGGAGCTATTAAAAATGTTCATCATGACCTACTCTAATTTTTATTTGCTTGGAATCAGCTAGATAAAAAACAATCTACATTCATGTGTAATTCTGATGGTGATCTCGAAGAATAAGATAGTATTCATACACCTACAGCTTGAGATTTTGATGTATCGATACACATCAAACATTCTTAGTTAATAACGCCAAAGTTTCACGATAGGCGTTTGTAATTGAGAGAAATACCATTTCACTACACTGTAAACAAAAAAGTGCAGGTAGAGAATTTGGCGGGATTACTAATACCGATCAAAACGAACAATTAATCCTGTCAAATTCTGTTTGCTATAAACTTATTAGCGTTCTTTGGTTTATATTGTTGTCCCCCTTAGTTACAAACGCGAAAAGTCGCCCTTTGGCTCAAAATACATAATTGATTTATTTTTCTGACCATTTCGTGTCCTGTTTCCGTAATGTTGCTATGTCAATAGGGATAAATGAATGCAAAAATTGTTAGTATTACCCAGTTCAAACTTTTATTATATATTTACTTTGAAGTGAAGTCACCGTCATTATCTGGTATTAAATAGTTGAACAAATGTCTGTAGGACCCTAATTGGGATTTATAATTAGGGATGCCACCATTTTACAACACTATAAATAAAAGAGTTGGGGGAAGATATTAATAGCAAACCAAAATTGATGGGATTAAGAGCATGGTTCAGACATACTATAATTAAAACACATAATAGGATTCTTTC
>CM032446.1:123479912-123484912 GCA_019049505.1 Pachyrhynchus sulphureomaculatus
CATTTGGAAACCATTCTCTGAGCTGCGGAATCAACCGATTTTGTAATACTTCTTTGTACTGATCTTGCCTCATTATTCCTTTGACGACGTACAGACGTCCAGTGCCCTTGCCGCTGATGACTGACCAAATCATCACTTTGGTAGGATGTTTAACCGTCGGGGCGACACAATCAGGATAAAACTTTTCTCCATGACGACGACGCACATACTGAGCTTTATTCTGCAAAATTTCGAATGTGCTTTCGTCACTGAAGCAGACCTGTCAAAAATAGGAAAAATATATAAACTTCCATGTTTATTTGCTTTATTTAACTGAAAATGATAATAATGTATCAATTATTGATTAAATTGCTGTTATCTTACCGATCTCCAGAAGTCCACATCTTTGTCTTGCCATTGTTTGGCCCACTTCAGGCGCTTTGCTTTCATTGCAGCTGTTAACTTGGGCTTCCTGGCGGGACGACAGGCCTTAAAATCTAATTCTTTCAATTTTCTTCGAACAGTGCGCTCAGAAGCATTTACGCTAGCATCCTGGAGTTGTGATTTTATTACCTTTGTGGTAGCAAATCTGTTTTCTGCACAAATTTTCTTCAAACATCTCTCTGACCGTGGAGTGAAAATTGGTTTTCTACCGCATCTTTTCGGGCTTAATTCCTTCCCTGACTCAATTTTCTTTTTTATGCGTCGTACACTAGCTTCAGAAACCTCCAATCTTCGTGATATTTCTCGGTTTGTAAATGTTTTCGCAATCACAAGGGCCTTCACTTCAGCTTTTTTACGCGGTGAAAGATCGCCTTTTCTACCCATAATGAAAATAGTCCAATTACTTTTTTAAAACACTGCATACAAAATAAACTAATAACTGAGTAGTATAAAACTGTTTAAACAAACAATCACAGTCCATAAAGCCACAGAAACACGTCTGTACCTGACTCGATTCCGATCGCGACTGATAGAGTTTTGTACTTGTTTACGTTCATGTATCACTTTGTCAACACAGTGTTACCATATGTTAAAAATAAATACAAATATGTAGTCTACAACAATTCTTTTAAATAAAAATCAATAATATTGTAGTTTAAATATACCATTATTGCATAAAAACTCTTAAGAAACATAAAATTACTAAAAAAAATACAGTGCGTCTAATAATTTGGCCAGGGACTGTATTATATATATATATATATATATATATATATATATATATATATATATATATATATATATATATAAATATTTATATATATATATATATATATATATATATATATATATATATATATATATATATATATATTTATATATATATATATATATATATATATATATATATATATATATAAATATATATATGTATATATATATATATATATATATATATATATATATA
Source organism: Pachyrhynchus sulphureomaculatus (assembly GCA_019049505.1). Lineage (NCBI taxonomy): Eukaryota > Metazoa > Arthropoda > Insecta > Coleoptera > Curculionidae > Pachyrhynchus > Pachyrhynchus sulphureomaculatus. The sequence goes on from CM032446.1 coordinate 123,481,303, forward strand.
TATATATATATAAAATATATATATGATGACAAGAACCTAAATGGCGGTGGCCATATGTGGTGGTCACAAGTGAATTAATTAACGATGTTTTCAACATCCAAGGTTCTCAATTACATCCATGTGTTAAATTTGTTTTTTAGAATTTTATCTACAGTGTTTTAATGTGTATTTTGTATATTTTATGGATTAACCAACTTTTATATGTAACAACTTTTTATGTATAACCTACGGCCATTCAGGCTAACGAAATTCTGTGCACTTCTCATTTCTGCCCTGAAGAAGGTCCCAATCCAGGACCGAAATATTGGCGGCTTAATGAAAATTGTGTGATCTCCTATCACGCCCAAATTTGCCGAGCTTCCCAATTAAGATTGTATTTTTAATAATTTTGGTAGATACGGCAACATTTTGCTTTCTTTCTTTATTCTATATATATATATATATATATATATATATATATATATATATATATATATATATATATATATATATATATATATATATATATGTATATATATATATATATATATATATATATATATATATATATATATATATATATATATACACAGTCGACACTGTTTATAGTGAAACTCTATACAGTGAAAAATTCTTTATAGTGCAATTTTTTCAAGACCTAGAATATCTTACATACATAGCAATACATACGGATTTTTTCTTTATATAGTGAATACGTCTCTATAGTGAAATTTCGGTCAACATTTTGGTCTTTCACTATATAGAGTGTCGACTGTATATATATTAGGGTGACCGCAAAAAATCGATGTAGGAATTTTGTTCGTCTGGACCCCACAAAACGATTTCCCTTTCCAGATATTGAGATAGCCGAAATTTGAGCTCGATTAAACGACGTTAACCCGTGCCGCTCGTCGCTCAAAGTTTGAAAAAAATCCAAATTTTTGGCCATATAGCTGACATATGGAGCCATAACTCCAGAACGGTAAATAATAGAAACACGCTTAATATCTCAAAAGAAAGCTAATGTTGTTCTTCAAAATTTATATTCTATACATAATTGTTGTTATTTTAAGTCAAACCGAGTTACAACAGCCTTTAGCCACAAAAACGTGACCTGGTACCAGTAGGAGCCAGTTTGGGAGTATTCTAAGAATTTTACGGGTTTTTACATAATGTGCCTCGGAATTAACATTTTTTTGTTAAAAAGTATTTTGGAACTCAATTTTCAAACATAAAGAGCCTTTTGTTCAAATTTAATCTTGTATTATATGGGGATTACCTGACTAGTTTACCAAAGAAAGACCCGTTTGACAGGTAAAAAGGAGGGTGAATCTAATTTCTATTTTAGGGATGGTGATTTTACTTCAGCGTACAACCGACCTTTTATTTATTCAGTTTAGTTTCTAAAGTGCCTTTGAGCTGGTTAGATCGAACAATTATCTAGTGAAGATATTTTAAGACACTGAAGAGGACAGCATCTACCAGGAACTTGAGAGCTTGGAGGAAATGGACATCCCTGAAGAAGCTGCAGAAGATCCAGGACCATCTGAGAGCAAGAGGATGAAAGTTTCATTTGCAAGGGGCGTTAAAGAGATTTTAAACATGAAATTGTCCATTTTATTAGATCGATGTAAGGTATCCGACAGAAATGCCACGAGAATTTTAATAGCTACTCTAGAAGCACTAAACCTTGACCCTCTTGAGTACAAAGTCTCGAAAACTTTATTACATGATAGAAGGCAAATGTTCAGAGAACAATATAATAAAAAAAATTTTGATAAAGTAAACATTCCTGAAAAAGAGCCAGTGGTTGTCCATTGGGACGGTAAACTTTTACTGGGTGTTTTAAAAAATGAACAATGTGAGCGAATAGCTATAGCTATTTCATATGGCGAAAAGGAACAGCTGCTGGGAGTTCCTGTAACAGCAAACAGCTCTGGAGAGGAGCAAGCCGTAGCCGTATATGAATGCCTACATGAATGGGGTCTTCTCAACACCGTCAAGGCGATGTGCTTCGACACTACAGCATCCAACACGGGAAGACTCAAAGGAGCATGCGTCATATTGGAGCAAATGTTAGGAAGAGAATAGTTATACCTAGCTTGCCGTCACCATATCTTGGAAATTCTGTTAAGAGGCGTATTCGACACAAAAATGGGATCAACCACTGGACCTCATCCAGACATTTTCAAGAGATTCCTCACTGCGTGGCCCAAGATAGACAAAGGAAAATACGACACAGGTATCAGTGACAATCTAATACAAAAGCAGCTAACTCCAGAAGTAATTGCAAATGTTACTGCTGAATTCGAGACCAAATTAACCGAGAGCCACCCCAGAGATGACTACAAGGAGCTATTGCAGTTGGTTCTCGTATTTGTTGGATCACTAGATACGACGGCAATGTTGTGGGTTTTAGAACTCCAGGAGCCATTCATCACGCTAGGTGGATGGCAAAGGCTATTTACTGCTTAAAAATGTTCATTTTTCGTCGTCAATTTAAGATGTCTAATGAAGAAGAAAGTTCTGTGCGTGCCATTTCTGTTTTCCTAGTTAAAATTTATTGTAAAGCTTGGTTCAATGCTCCAAAAGCTCATCTTGCACCAAAGCAAGATTTAGGTATTTTGCATAGTCTGTTAGACTATAAAGAATGTGACAACGACATTGCAGAAATAGCCCTGACCAAATTTTCGAACCATTTGTGGTATTTGAATGCAAAGTTGGTGGGATTATCGTTTTTTGATCCCACCATTACAGACGATGAAAAGTTGTTAATGGCTAATAAATTGCTCAGTAGCACAGATGAACCATCACAGCACGCTAGGGTTGTAAATCCAAAAGTTAGGAAAGAAAACTTAAAAGAGGTAGTTGATGGAGGAATGGTAAATTTACTTACCAAAGAAACGTTTACATTCTTTGACCAATTTAATATAAAAACAGATTTCCTAAGACAACATCCAAACACATGGCCTCAAAATAATGACTTCCAAGAAGGATTGAAAATTGTCAAAACATTAAAAGTAGTTAATGATATGGCTGAGCGTGGTGTTAAATTAATAACCGACTTTAACGACCTTCTGACAAAAGATGAAGACCAAAAGCAATATGTCCTGCAAGTTGTAAGTAAATGCCGAGCATTATATCCTGACGTTTCAAAAACTACTTTAACAAAAGCTATAGAATAGATTAGATAACTATGTAAAATTATCAACTCATGTAGGTACTACGTCTGTATCTTTTCTGTGTCTGTTTTGTATGTATTATATACCTAACTTTTATATTTTAAAATAAAAAATGTCATTAGACTTATCAGTATTACTTGTTTTTTTATTATATTTCTACTTTAAACTCAAAAATATACCAAAAAAAAAGCAAAATTTATCACTTAATAACAAAATACTACGAAAGTATACGAAGTATGCTCCTAGTGGTACCAGGTCACGTTTTTGGGGCTAAAGGCTGTTGTAACTCGGTTTGACTTAAAATAACAACAATTATGTATAGAATATAAATTTTGAAGAACAACATTAGCTTTCTTTTGAGATATTAAGCGTGTTTCTATTATTTACCGTTCTGCAGTTATGGCTCCATATATCAGCTTTTTGGCCAAAAATTTGGATTTTTTCAAACT
>CM032446.1:123487412-123502146 GCA_019049505.1 Pachyrhynchus sulphureomaculatus
CTTTAGGTTCAAGCCCATTTCTGTCACAGTATGATTTGACTGATGGGCAAAAACTATTAGAATACCATTCTTGAAAAATTTCCCGTGTAACCCACGCCTTTCTGTTTGATCGCCACACAACTGGTAGACTTGCCTTGTCTGTGCCTCGCATTGCACGGGGTGTTTCTGAATGGTACACTAGTAAAGGTTTCAGTTTGAAATCACCAGTGGCATTACCACCCAGCAGAAGTGTTAGTCGATCTTTCGCAGCTTTGAAACCACTGGCTTGACGTTCTTCCTTAGAAATGAATGTTCGAGATGGCATTTTTTTCCAGTAAAGTGCGGTCTCATCAACATTGAAGATGAGACAAGCAGGAATTTTCTCTCGTCTAACGAAGTCTTGAAACTTGTCTGGAAACTCAGCTGCAGCTTGAATGTCCGCGCTGGCCGCCTCGCCTGTTATGTGGATATTGTGAAGATTAGAACGCTGCTTGAACCGATGGAACCAGCCTCTGCTGGCAGCAAAAGTCGGAATGGCACTCCCTTCTCCTTCTTTTGTTTTCAGCATCTCATACAAAGATTTTGCTTTTGTGCATATGAGATCTTGACTTAGTGGTGTGTTCTTCTTATTCAAATCTTCGATCCAGACTGACAGTAATTTCTCCATTCTTTCTAAGATAGATGATCTCGAACGAGAAAGTTTTGTTGCACTTATAGGTGTTGAACCTTCGCTGGAGATTTTAATTTTTTCCCGATTTTTATAAATCGTTCTCACAGTCGATTCTGAGAGTCCAAAATCTCTCCCAACAATTGTTGCTTTGCCTCCATTTTCCATTCTTCTTAACACTTTCATCTTCAATTCCAAAGTGACGCTTTTACGCTCTTTTTTCTTTACAGGCGGCATTTTTAACGTAGGGTTAAATTATGTATGTATGTATCTCCAATAAATATTAAAACAAAACTGCCAGCCGACCGAACTAACATTACGGAACAAATGAACACACGAAACGAACGAGGAAATCCCCATAGAACAAAGTCGAAGGACAGGGAATTCCCAATTCTTCAAAGAGAATATTCAGAGAAAGCGGGGATCCCCCCGCGACCATAGAGAAGTTAATGACTACATGAGCGCGAAATTTGAAATTCGCGTTATAGTGAAACCGCGCGTAACGGGGTCGCGCTAAGCGGGGTATTACTGTATATATATGTATATATATGTATATTTATGTATGTATATATATATATATATATATATATATATATATATACAGGGTGTTACGGAATTCACTACATATATTGGAACCCGTGAATCCTTGTAGCAAGACCGATTGCAAAAAATTCACGAATAACGATCAATGTTATTGCAGATTTTTTTAAATATGTGTGTGTAAATTTGTAAAAAGTGTAAAATATAGCAGCAAGTGTGATAAATTGTGTAATTCGATGCAGTTATTTAGTTATAATTGTGTCATTGACAACTTAAGATACTTTATATGGGGATCGACGATTTCACATTTAAGGTACATTTATTTATTTATTTCGTATGGATGTACATTGCACATAGCACAACTGAAGTTGAATAAAATTACCTAAATGAATTATACAAAAATAGGAATAATGATGCAACACGTCAACAATAAGGTACCGATTTAAGGTAGATAAAACTAATACGTTTTATCACTTTAATCTTGACGAAATTAAATAAAAAATAGCTCATCTCAGAATAAAGGAAAAAATAACCGGTCAAGTGCAAGTTGAACTTGCGCAATTACTGTTTCGTTGCATTTAATATAAAAAATTTTGTTACGGAGGTATAAAATGATAGGTGACTTCACAAAACACACCCCAAATGAGTTTTCAACAAAGTTTGTTTCCAATCTTTACTGAAAACTGATGACCTTGAAATTCTTGTTTTTTTTATATACCAGGTATATTATTAAAGGTAATGCACTCGTAATAATTTTCGTTCAATCTACACCCCGTGGACAATATTCCAGAATTTTTTCAAAATTTTTTGATCAGTACTTTTCGAGATAAGGAGCGATTTCTCAAGATTTTTTAAAAATAATACGAAGAAAAGTGTGCGCAAGTATTACATTATATATATATTTTACTCGAGTTTTCACAAGCTTTCATTTGACTCGATGACCTAGTAAAATTTTTTTTTCACTTCCGATTTCACCCCCCAAAACTAACCCTTTAAGTCAAAATTTAACTTACAAAACTACACGGCTATGATGAGGCTATCAATTCCTATATTAGTTCCTAATTTCAACTTTCTATATCAAATAGTTTCGGAGAAAATCGGGTGACAGACGGACAGACAGACACCGAAGTGAAAATTTAACTTTCAAAACTACATGGCTCTGGTAAGGCCATCAATTTCTATATTATTACAAAATTTCAACTTTCTATGACAAATAGTTTCGGAGAAAATCGGGTGTGACAGACAGACACAAACGGGCAGACACCGAAGTTATCTTATAAATGTTCCGTACGGAACACTAAAAATGTACTCTGAACAAATTTAATAAAAGAAAAATATTATAAAAATTCCTTAATTTTATATTTCATTATTTTCTATAAGCCGCCATTGGCGCAGTGGGCTAAGGAGCCTAACTGTGTATCAGGAGGTTAGCGGTTCGATTCCGTATATCGGCTGGGTGTTTGTGATTTGTCCCATAAGTATATATAGATTTATATATAATATATATTAAAAATATATAATAAATTATTAAAAATTAAGCTGGCCATTTGCCATGCCATACATAAAAAAAATATATATTTTCTATAAAGGAAAATTTTAACACATATAAACCGCTATAATTTTATTTGCTTTATTTTAAAGAGGATAGCCTAATAAAAAAATTATTGGGGTGGGTTTTTAAAGTCGCTCTCCGTCTCGCACAGTCATCTCATAATAAATAGTACTTCAAAATAAACTTGCAAGTTTTTTGATTTTTTTATTTATTTTTTAATATAAACTGATTTTTTAGGAAAAAATTATAATTTTTCCGTAAAATAGATATTTGGATAGTTACGGATCCTATACATTTACGTGGACATGAAATTTTTCAACGTTATAATAAATTTTTAGGGTCGCAGATTACGAGAAAAGTAACCGTTTTTTTTTTAATCTGTAAGATTTTCAAATATTTACCAATTTTGGCTATTTTTCGCCTTTTTCGAGATTATTTAGTGAGTATGAGAATGAATACTACATTTGAGATGTTTGACAATTATTTAGAATTTAAAAACCATCTACTCAAAATGGTCGGATCTAAAAAATTGTCCAAATTTGGACATTTGTCAACATTATTCGAGTTTTTCTAGTGAATATATGAATTTACTCTACTTTTTAGGTATCCCCATATCATCTCAAGAATGTAAATCAAAATTGTAACAAGAATGTTGACCCGAAATGATCTAATTTGAAAAATCAGGCCAATTTCAGCCATTTCTCACCTTTTTCTACTGTTATATTCTAGTCAATACTTGCACATTTCGCATTACTTTTGTGATATTAGGAAATTATTGTTTAAAATTATCTTATGATGAACTCATTTCAATTACCCCCAACCTAACATAACTAAAGTACTACTCACTACGAGCATTTTAAAAAGAAAATTATGACAAAACGATCAAAAATTAAAGGGCCCACAGAATTTTGTCCAAGTTAGTAGTACTTCATTCGACTGTGCGACGCCCAAAGAAATTCCGATCGCCCATGCCGGTTTTAAAGGATTTTTTTAGGTTTCTGTGGAAGTGTTTAGTTTAGATTGGTGGAGAGTTGAGTAAATGGTATTATTTTTTTTATTGGCGTTTTCTTTTTTTTTAACTGCTTCTTTTATTTATTTGTGTGAGATTTTCTATGAAATTATTTGAGGTAGAAAGTTGAAATTTGGCATAAATACAGGAATTGATGGCCCAATCAGAGCCATGTAGTTTTAGAAGTTAAATTTTGACTTAGGAGGTTAGTTCTGGGAGGTAAAATCGGAAGTGAAAACATTTTTTTTTACCAGGTCATCGAATGGGGTGTCAAATTAAAGCTTGTGAAAACACGAGTTCAAAAATATATATGATATACTACATACGCACACTTTTCTTCGTAGTATTTTTTAAAAAATGGCCAAAAAGTCCTGTCCACCCACCCTATCTCAAAAAGAACTGATCAAAAAATTTTGAAAAAACTCTGGAATATTCTCCAAAAGTTGTAGATTGAACCAAAATTATCACACGTGTATCACCTTTGATAATTTATCTGGTATATAAGAAAATAAAAATTTCAAGATTATCAGTTTTCAACAAAGATCAGAAACAAACTTTGTTGAAAACTCATTTGGGGTGTGGTTTGTGAAGTCATTGATCATTTTATACCTCCGTAACAAAATTTTTTATTTTAAAAGCAATCACCGTACGGAAAACACTAATTGCGTAAGTCCAACTTGCATTTGGCTGGTTTTATTTTAGTTGTATTTTTCCTCCTTTGATTGGTTATGATTCTTCATTCCACATATTTTTGTAAAGAGTTGTAAGCCTTAAAGCCATTAAATTCGGGAGTAGGCAGTTCACTATTTAAATGTGGCAATCTATTTGGAGATATCAGGCAGCTTGTTTTCATTATTGTTAATAACAGAAGCATCTTTTAAGCTGGATTTGTTTTTATTTGCATTTATACTTTCAGCCACTTTAAGCAAATGTTTGGGAAAGAGGTTTTTTTCCAAGAGTCAAATTCCAACTGCTTTGAATCTGTTCATTAATAGTAGCAGCTCTTTGTTAAACTTCTGCAAATAAACTTGCATGATATTGCGTTACTTGACAACCTAGTCCTCAACCATTTTTGTGTTGCTTGAATATAACTGATCATAGGTTTAAAAAAAAGACACATCTAGTGGCAGAAGCCGGTGAGTAGTAAGGCCTGGCAGTTGTAACATTAGCCTCCCCTATGTTCAATGCTTCTAGGTTCTTCGAATGAGTTGTATTTTCACCAAGCACTAGTAACACTATATTTTCAGGGGTTGGCTTTAAGATGCTTATAAAATGTTTTATCCATTTTATACATCCAGAAAATGGATTGGTGCTTGGTGCAAGCAATTTTAACAGTAATAAGACTTTTACAAAATTTGCAAAACTTTAAATACAGTAGTATTGATACATACAATAAGCCTCAAAAATGTGTATGTAGTGAAGATTTACAGGAAACTCTTGGCATCATATAAATATATGAGAGTCTTTCAGAAAGTAAAGAATGATTGGGTATATCTCAACAAACACAAAAGATATCAAAACAAAACTTTACTTACAACAATACTAAACTTAACATAACTTTGCTACATAATTGCCATTGTTATTTAGGCACTTATCATAAAGAGGCACAAATTTTTCAACGCCGATGTCATACTTGTCTGCTACCAATGACTGAACCATGAGGTTACTGCTTCTTTAAGCACTTTATCACTTTAGAAGTATGTTCCCCCAAAAAACGTCTTCACTTGTAAGTGAGAAATACTTTACCATCTTTCTCATATTGGTTAATGAAATCCAGAGCTGCTCCCATTCGTTTGGTTTAGTGGACCTCTGTCAACTGTTTGGGAACCCAGATTTTTTTTATAACCTAGATGATCTTTGACAACTTCATGTAGGAGAGATCTCAAAATTTATAGGAAGGCTTCATACAATGACTCCAAGGTAAAGGACCTATTCTCCTAAATTTTTTGTTCAACTTTTTCTTTCATGTTGTTCAGAACGAGTGATAACCGGCCACTGCAATCTTCATCATGCAGTTTCTCTTCCTTCATTGAACATGATACCCCATTTTCTAACACTTCTAAAGTGATGAAGTGCTTAAAGAGGTAGATGCTTCATGGCTTCAGTCATTGGCGGGAAATGAGCATAATATTGGCATTAAAAAACTTGTGTCTTGTTATGATAAGTGCCAAAATAACAATGACGATGAGTAGTGTTAGGTTAAGTATTGTTGTAAATAAAGTTTTGTTTTGATATCGTTTGTGTTTGTTGAAATATACCCAATCGTTCTTTAGTTTTTAAATGAACCTCATACATTAATTGATTTACTTTATACTTTTTGAATAAAAAATTATATATTTATATATATGTATATATTTATATATATGTATATATTTATATATATATATATATATATATATATATATATATATATATATATATATATATATATATATATATATAATAATAAAACTTATTATTTAATTAAAAGAATAGTTGTCAAAACTGACAATATCTTGGTTTGACAGCTAGTGACAAATTAATATAAATTTTTAACATCCCTCTTAAACAATAGGATTCAATAGTCAATACTTTATTCTTGCTTAATCACCTAAGCATTGCATACATCATCTAAGTATATGAAAGTACCAAGACATGACATTTTATACTGGATCTGTTCAAAGTTAAGGAAATACATGTTAATTTCCTAATATTTTATCTATAAAGGAGTTAGCATACTTCGATCCATTTTTTTATATTTTCTATCAGAGAATCTAGATTATAAGTTGATAATAAACATATTATTTAAATTCTAATAATTAGTGCAATATTTATGATTTTATACATAGTGCTTCTCTATACAAGCTATAACTATCAGTTCAGAATATAACTGAAGGGTTAGAGTAGCAAAATGCATATTAAAAAAAAAAAGTTATACACAGGTAAAACACTAAAATTCGATTTTAGGTTAAAATCTGCTGTTTTTTTTAAATACTCGTTAATTATAAAAGTATTTACTTACCTAAACTATTACTCCATACTCCATATAATAATTCTATAAATGCAAAAGAAAAATTAAGCAATAAAAACAAAAACAAATTTCGGGAGTTACGATCAGAAAAAATAAGTCTTATGTAGCTGTTCACCTTTTCCTTTATTCTAGAGCCGAAGCCCCTGGAGTAAGTGTCTTTATTAGATAAAGGAAGCATATTGTTTTTCACTCCTCTTATTTCACCAAAAACATTGTTTAACTTATGCTTGTTTTTTAATTACTTGTTATTTTTAATTAAACTTATCCCACAGAAACATTGAACGAATAATTAGTATAAACTAAAATCTTTCTTCTAGCCAAAAGAGTAAAAATCAGGCGAGTATATTTTTAATTTTCTGTAAAACAGCTAACAGCCGAAACCGGCTGTCTGAAACTTTTGCCATGTTGTCAGGTAGCTGGTAGAGGTTGAAGAATATCGATAGTGCCTCCGGTAATATCGAAAGATTCGAATTTTTGAAACTATCGATAGATATTGATGTTCATCGATATTGCCACGAGAAAGAAATTGGTCCTTATTATGAATAATTTTATTAGTTTTTATTTCCTTCGACTAGGTTATTTGTGATATGCACCAACTCTTATTGTTCCGTTTTGAATTTAGTACCTAGCTACTGAGTAATTTTGCTATCAACTTAGCTGATTTTGAAAACGACTAATAGCTGTAAATGTCACTTTATTTTTAATATATTTATATAGCCACTTTAGAAAGTAGCTAATTATTCAAGAAGTTACAAGCTACTCAAATTACTTCCGTAAAAAACAACCACTCGATGTATGAAAGTAGCTTTAAACTAAATTACCTATTTTTAAGCCCCAACGAAATGTAGTGTGTAACTTTGATCCTGAGTAGCCTAAGTACTTAAGCCCGAATTCACAGTCGTTGCTTGAGTTGCACAAAGCGTTGTTAAAAGGCCAGGAATCTGGTTTCAGAATTCCTTAGCGGTATTTTTAGACTATATTTTTAATTTTCGTTACATTATTTATTATAAAACTAATGTCAACATTGCGTACAACTAATTTTTTTCATATTTCCTTTAAAGTCTTCTGTAATAGACAAGAGATTCGGGTTAGTTTCCATTATATACTAAATGCAAGTGTGCAACCCGTAAGGGCGCAGAACAGAATATAACCCCGGTTCGTTCTGCCCGTCGCAGAAGACGACTAAAAGAAGAAACAAATGATAGATGCTTAGTTACCATCACATATCGCTCGGCGTGATACAATGAAACTACAACGATCAAAAACTTCTCTATCCTAAGAATGACTTCTATTTTTAGTTTAGGAGTAACCCTTGTCGTGTCAAAAGCGAACTCTTTTGTCAACTAGAGGAGGTACTAGAACTCCGAGATTTTGATTCTGTGGTTAAAAATGACAAATCAACAAACCACAAGGTTCATCTGCTGTCTTTGTCGACCACCAAATGATATTAACTAATTAATCATTCAGGTGCTGAGATTGGCATTCTGAGCTACTTTAGTGTCCACAACACTGGCTTGAATATTGAAATACTACCAACTAACAAGACTGTAACAATGAATCGATCTCTAGTGACCTTGTTCAGTTTATTGATGATTCACCACCGAGTACTAAACGTTACCGAAATTTCACCAGTCTTATTGCTCTTATTTAATCACCATTTCAGAGATTTATACTGTTACTGTAAATCCACTTTTAGGTTTTCCTGACCGTAAACCGATTTCTACATCGAGTGTTTTGCCAATTAGTGATAAAGCAGACCCTAAACCGCGCACGATTTACTACTATAAATTTGATGAATGACATATTTTCGACCTAGCCTTTATTAGACGTTTGTTTCAGATCCGATGACCCATCTGACTACGCTAAGGAGGTTTTAAATATTATTTTAGCTGGCATGGAAGCTTACATCTTTCTCGTAGAATGCATACTATGCATGCAACATATTCATGCTGACATTTGCTCCCAAAATAACGCCAAGCAAATTGAGTGGCTTCCCTTGCTAACAAGGAGTATTGTATTGGTGAAAAAATTACCCCTTGAAATTTATACTTTTCTTCACGTCCCAGGTCACGAGAAAATATATTTTCGCAGGTGAGTCACGAACAAGCTGCTTGAACTATGGATGAAACCTGTAGTTCTTAATTGATATAGTTTCAAGGGAAGTTACAGTTATAATAGTGACCACATTTAACATGTAACGGGAATTTGATGAGGTTTGGATATACTTAAATTTAACCATCGACTATCGAAAAAAGATGTCTGGCTGGCGTGGATATAAAGTGCAAGGGGATAAAATCCACAGTTGTTTGCATTAACATGGGTTATTAATTGCTATAATACATACCAGTATAAAAGTTACACAAAGGCATTAAAATATTCCAAATGTATGTGATTTTATTTAGATTTAAAAATTAATATTACAGCTTAAATCATTAAATTTTTCTTGAAAAAAAATGCTTATTTAAAATTGTATGGAAAATAAAGTTCATTTTTTTCTTGATTTTCTTGTACATTTTTTCTATCAAACAAAATTTATTTTTGAAAATATTCTACCTTTTAAATTTAATGCAGTTTACAAAGCATTTCTCAAGATCCTTCCATTCTTGAGAATAATAGTTTTTATCTAAACCACCAAAATAGCGAAACAGCACATATTGCCTCAGTATCTGATAAAAAGAAAATCATATTCGTTAGGTTGGGAAGGGAAACTTTGAGATATACAAGAATTCATTATAGCCCAGAAATTAATTTTTGAATAACATAAAAACTTTCTTTTATAGAAATTAGTATAAACATTATTCTAATATATTATATTAAGGCAACCTAAAACACAAATTATACTATAGAAATTTTTAGATATCGTAAACAGAATGGAGTATAATTTATCATATTTTATTTCAACTGTCAAATTAAAAAAGACTAAAAAAAAAAATGCATTTTAATAGTTATTATTATTACTGAATAAAAATGCCTGAAGACTTAGATTGGAATTACAGTACATGTGCAACTTTACTTTGTAGATCTGCATATAACTACATAAAAATAAATTTCTTTCAAAAATAATTTTATACCTACTAGTACGAATTAAACTTTCTTCTGATAATTATTCAAGACATTATTAATGTATATATAAATTTTTGTATATATTGTATGTGAGTACTGAAATTACAAGACTGTTTTATCAAGCAAATCGTAATTTTCATACAAGAAAAAATATATATATTTTTAACTTTTTCAAAGGATTTTCTAAACTAAAGTCAAATTATAAAATTATAGTAAAAAAGTAAATAGTTTTGTTACTAATTTATAATTATAAAATTACCATATTATGAGAACTAACAAATGTTATCAGTCATGGAAAATCTATTAAAAAATATATACATAAACTCAACCAAAGTACAGAATCTTTACTGGTTAAAAAAGTCAAATCTCAATACCTTATACTATAATTCTTTTACTTCAATTCTTATCTCACATTCAGAAGTCACAATTTTTTTGAATTTGAAGCTACCTACCAAACAGTCACTTTTAGTTCTTTTTTAAAGAGGTAACCCAGAGCAATCAAATAATCAAGATTTAAATCTAGCCTTTGTTGAAGCGTGGTTACTTGTTTTTCTTGACAAAAAAAATTATATCAGTTGTCTTAATAAGGACAGTTTCTTTGTTTCCAAAACCGATATCAACGTAGTAAAGATCAGGATTAAAAAATAAAAAACATAGTGTCCTTAGGTTGGAAATGGTACATATAATATGAATTTTGTCAGATCGAGGGTAGAGACATCAGTTAGAAGAAAAGTATATCAGATAGTCTGAACAGGCTAGTGTTAAGAAGGGAAAATTTCGAAAAGGGTGTGCGGATTGTAGACTGTTACTTTTACTAATTTTATAGTAAATCGAATTCTGAGGTATTGAAAATTGAAGAGATAAATGCTGTTCAAGAGAAAGTGCAGTGAATATGAAATATAATTTTGAGAATCTAATTTGTGAACTTTAATTTATATTTAAAATTTAAATTTCGAAACTTAATTTAAATTCAAAAATTAATAAAATTTTAAGCTATCATAAAATGAATATCTAGTTTTTCTAAGTTCGTTGTTTCTGACTACCAATGGTTAAGTTGATAAGTTCATCTGTCTGGTAATCTGCTGCCATGGGGCTCTGTTTTAAGATGTTTTCTAAATTATTGTTGTTAGGTTTTCCTTAAAAATGTTTTGAATTTTACAAATTATATAACCAGTGCTTTGATTTATATTGACTTTAAGAATGTCAAAAGTAGTACTACTTCGGCTTGAATTTTATGTCCTATTTTGTTATCTAAACTGGTACAGGGTGAAGTTATTAGGTATCTAGGATGTTCCTCCTTGCCCAGCTAAAATTCTTAGGAGATTTAGGGGTTATAAATTGCATTTTAAGTTCTCTCTGCATATGTGTCTTAAAACATGTTCATATAGACATATCTTTTAATATGTATGATTTATGAGTGATATTATTCTCTTCCAGTGCTAATTTGGGACATTCACTGTTGTGGTAATACAATTCCGTGATCTATTAATTCGACTTATGTTCTAATTATGATTTCATTTTTTGAAATTTACATCTGATATTTCTTCTGACTGAGAATGCAATTTTGTTGTTTCGAAAAAAGATATACTATTTTCTATCATAGTCTAATTTTTATCTTTGAATTTTATTACAATATATTCTATCTATATATGTAGTGTTACAATATGTGTATTTTATGTTATATATTATTATGTATTTTATTTGCCATTGCCTCTACAATCTGGTTGAATGGTGTTGTGGTTTCTGCCACAAATGTTGTAATAATTCCACTATAACCGCTGACTACTTTTTGGTTTCAAATCCAAATACTTTTTTTTTAGATTATTTACTAAACATATTTCAAAATTTTACTATTTAACTAAAATAACTATATTTAAATCTCAATCGATCACTTGTTTAGTTTTTTCCGTAATGTGCTGGCTTCTTTCTAAAAAATGCCTAAAGTAAATTTTACAATCTTCTCTAAACAATTAAAATGTATTTTATAATATAATAGCCCTAAGATTACAGTCTACCTACTGAACAAGGTTGTTTTATGGTGAACTTTCCATCTTCGACAATTACTGTTTATGTCTTTATGGTTGTGAGAATTAAGCTTTTCTTAGTCATATTTGATGCACTTCACTTTATCTAAATGACATTTTAATAAGTAGTTTTATTGCTAGCAGAGTCTTTTTCTTTATTTAGGTATAGGTCATAATAATATTTTGAAAGGAAAGTTCCCCATGAGCTGCTGAATTGTAAAAATAAATAATACTATTAAAATATAAAATAATAATAGTAAAAATAGTTGGGTTACAACAATAGTCTTCACTGCCCCTTGATCGTCTTCAATACTGTCTTACTAGGTGACCATATCTTAGATGATTGTAATTACATTGTAAAGACATTGGAGTGTACAGATTCATTTTTAGCTTCAAAAAAAAAATGCTTACATAACAATTTGTATCTTTACATGTTATGGTTATATCTGAAGTGCCCTCCAGTGTATTATCTCCTTTAACTTCTGTCAAAATTTTTGTATGATTGATCATGTAACTACTTACATTCCTTATTAGTCATTTGTATTAAGCTAAAGATGCTGGAAGAGATGTTTTCAGATTTTTTTATTAGCAACAGGCTTAGTATTAATGAAATTTGCCCCTACCTTATTCTAATTTTTTAATATGAGGAAGATTTGAAAAATCAGACTAATCCTCATACTCGAAAATTCTGGCATTAGGCGCGGAATGATCAGATTTTTTTATGTTTATTCAAGAGTAAATTATCTCACTAAAAATACAAATATTCCAGCTTGCCAATCCGCATAATGAGCAATCGAAAATCCCTATTTTCAATCGTCTTTAGTATATAGTTCAGACCCATATTGCGTCTACTATGATTGTGTGATTTAACTTTGTAGCTTTTACCTCTTATGAAGCTTAAAATTAATTTATGCCTTTTAAAGCCTCTTATGATGATATTTTAGAACTTTGTTTTTGATTTTAATAAAATCCTTAAAAAGTTGTTTAAATCAACCAATAAAATGTTTTCAACAGCCAGTTTTTAGAACTAAGATTTAAAATGTAAAAAAGATTTTAAAAAAATCTAATTTAGGTTTACGTTTATAAAAATTTGTGAATGTGAATTTAAAAATCGTGGTCTTTAGGCTTAGACCATGGAGTGACACATTTCACCTACTATTGCATGACACATCTTCAGAGATCTTTACTCTTCGGGATTAGAAGAGTAAAGATCCCTAAAGATGCCTCGTACAATAGTAGGTGAAAGGTCGAACTAACTTGACTTCCTAAGAATTACAATTTTTCATCTAACTGAAACTATGAACGCTTCTGTTCCACATTTGAAACTGGTGACATGTTCAGTGTTCCTTGTTACTGCATTTCACACAATATGAAGCTGATTCTGCTATCCCTCTATTTACAGCACCTTTCGACGAATACAAATGACCGGTAGTTTACAGCTGCGACTTAGAGATAATAGTTTCCAATAACATGAGCTACCAGAGATTTTTCATTTAATTTCCTTTATTGACTTATAAGAAAGGCATAGCTGACTGAACGTTGTTCTAAAATGGTGAGAAAGTATACTTATTCTAACTTTTAAGTATTTGCAATAGTTTTCCTAAACTAAACCTAGGAAATGTGTTTTTAACATGATTATGACCTAACCTAACTTAATCTAGTGCCTATGCTAACTTAACCTAGTTTTACAATCTTCTATCAGGGTGGGTTGGGAGCGTAGAGATATTAGAATAGAGGAGGTAAGTTCTCGCGAGAAGCGTGGTGGTCATAGAAAGAGAAAGAAATAATATGAGTCATTCTGTCTCTTACTCGGCACACGCCCACAACACTAAGTTAGACAGTGCATACCCGTGCGAGAATGTTATTCGTATTTCGTGCGGAGCCAACGAAAAACAAGGAAAATCCTTTGTTCTTCGCTCGCTCTGAGTAAGATACGAGTAACATTCTCGCACGGGTAATGTTTAAATAGGAATGGAAGTAGGGAAGGATTTTAAAAGGTGAATAAATTAATGTATGTTTAAAACATTTTTTTTAAAAAAACTTCGTTTATTATACAGATAACTTGGCTCATGGAACACAGACTCTGACATATGAATAAAAGTAACAAATTATAGTAACGCATACAATTATATTATATTATATTAACACATACAATATGTATATCCCAACCGAAACTCACTTATTTTATCTGAGTATATCAAAGATTCTAAAACATTAACGCAAACAAATTTTGTCATTGTCTTTATTGAATTTAAGTTAGGCTATGCCTCTTACTTACATTTATGATAGATTATATTCCTATACTACTTAACCTAGGTTCTATACAGTAATCCTAATTAACTTAACCTAGGACATTGGAATTTAATTTACATTCGTTGACTAATCTAACTTAACTAGAGCTTAATTCTAAACTAATCTAGAACTTAATTCTAAACTTAATCTAGGTTACAATCTTCATGGGGGTGGGGGAGGGCCATCGTCTTCGTCGGATAGGGGGTCAGAAGGTCTTGGATAGTGATGGCGGGCGTTGGCGGGCACGTAGAATGCGCTCCTTATGGTGGCGTTTGGGTGTTGTAGTGCCTTTGCGAAGAACTTGATGTTGGTGGACCTCATGTGTGCCTTGATTGTTGGCACACCGAGGTCTCTATGCAGTTGACGGTTTCGGACGAACCATGGGGCTCCCGTGATCATCCTCAGGGCCTTGTTCTGTACTGCCTGAAGTTGAGCTCTGCGTGTCTTGGTGAGTTTAGACCAAGTAGGGCAGGCGTGTGTGAGTCCTGCCCTCACGATGGTTTTATAAATTAGCAGCTTGATTTTTGGCTGCAACTTACTGGACCGGCTGATGATTGGGTACAGCTTGCCCAGTAGTTGCTTGGCTTTCCTTGAGGCA
>CM032446.1:123504746-123563364 GCA_019049505.1 Pachyrhynchus sulphureomaculatus
ATATATTATGTATATATATGTATATATATGTATATATATGTATATATATATATATATATATATATATATATATATATATATATATATATATATATATATATATATATGTATAGTATATATATATATATATATATATATATATATATATATATATATATATATATATATATATATATATGTATATATATATATATATATATGTATATATATATATATATATATATATATATATATATGTATATATATATATATATATATATATATATATATATATATATATATATATATATATATATATATATATATATATATGTATATATATATATATATATATATATATATATATATATATATATATATATTATATATATATAATTCATTAAAATTTAAAAAAATATATATATTATCTGGGTTTTTGTTGTCTTGGGACTGAAATAACTAAGTGGGCAAATACTTTCTGACGGTAGTGTATATACAAACACAAAAATGCGGGCGCAAGTCGAATTAATTCAGTTTTGTGTTAGATTCTGAAAAAATCAGTTCTTGGAACAAGCTCTGAAGGATGATAGAAGAAACGTCAGAATCACTTTGTCGATACAGGACAAATCTAGAATAATTATGCTTATAATTAGGCTAAACTACACAATTTTTAACGTCCCTCTATTACTGTATGTGTGGGAAATTATGTTTTTCTGGGTCTAGCTAGGAGGCTTGACAGGTGCAGAAATATTATAATCTCGAATTGTAATTTTTTTTTTATGGATACAATACTTACCTTAAGCGAGAAAAGTAATATGATTAAATTATTCCTCAATGTTATTTCTTCTGTGTCCTTTTAAAAAACAAATAATATGTGCATTTAAAACAATAAATCTAAACCGCTTGTCTACTATGACTGGCGCGTCTAACTGGGATCACAAGGTCCAGCACATAAGACCATCCAGAAGTTTAAGTAATATTGTATAATAGTTAATAGAGCCCGAGATCTACGTTTTATTTATCCACGACCGTACAAAGTATAAGAATAATAAGAAATTTATTTTATTTTAACAATGATATCCCAATCCTTGTTAAAATTTTAAATGGTTAAAAGAATAGGAAAATTTGCCCTAGAAGGGAAGACAAATATTGTGAAACATGCTATGACAAAAGAATAGTTATAATAATAATAATTTATTGAAGACGACAGTACTTAAAACATACTGGGAAACACACAAGGTAAGATAGGAACATTTTTTTACTTGGACGAAATGTGGTTTAATCAACATATTCGATAGAAATGACTCGACAGGATAAAATATTCAAAATTTTCGTGCAGCTTATCTATTGCTTTATATATTCCTACCAGTTGCAAATTAGTAACACATATTGGAAGCGACAGGATTTGTTAATGGAGGAAATAACTGTCAGTGACTTTAAATATTTTCAATAAGTGGTTAAATTAATTCCAGAAAATTTTTTTGTAATAAAAATAATGTGAACTATCATGAACAGAAAAAATGTTTTCTTGTAACTTCTGAGGAATAAGCTGATATTCTAGACTGGATGGCAGAAAAAGGTATCATTGACGAGCAATATGCTAAAGATCATAAATGGAAATTTGAAAAATATAATCGATGGAATCATTGTTAATTTTATCTCATTGAGCTGATATGGGCATAAATAAAAGGCTGTGTACAATTTTTCTAAATTACGTCGTAATAGGAACTTACATTGATATAAGAGAAAAAAAAAAGTTTTACTGCGTATCTGACAATCAAACCACTGTAGCACAATTTATTTATTTTTACTGTTTTTCATCCAATTTAATGCGCACTATCAAGGGAATAACCCTGAGAGATCAGGAACAAAGTTTAACTATACGAGAACTCAAGATTCAAGACATCGTCCATGTTGCAAGATCAAGACGTCAATATTGGAGGAATCACGTAAGTACGATGCCAGCCAGTAACTGGTCAAGATGAAAAACCGAAAACAAGAATACCTCGTGGTCTGAAAGTGAAAAATAACCTAAAACCACTTTATTGAGCTTTCTGGCAGGAATTTATACTATGGATAGACGAGCTGAAAATAGAGTAATATGACAAAATGTTACTTTAAATAATTAAATTAAAGTTTTCAGAAAAACTATTTATAAACAATTAGTATCCTGTCTTGATAAATATTGTATAACATCGAGTCAGCATGGTTTTCTCTACAAAAACTGCTCACACAGACATGGTTCAGTTTTTATATAATAATCTTGATGTAAATTAAACCGCATATTCTTTAACTTATCTCGGGGATTTGAGACTCTTGATCGTCAACTCATGTCTAGACAGTTAAACGCCCTCGGAATAAAAGATTATCTTATATGACACAAAGATAATTACAAGTAAAGGTGGATGGAGAGTTGTCAAATTTATCACTCTGAACTGGGAACCTTTCGAGAAGGAATTTTAGGTCTTTTATTATTTCCGCTGTATATGAACATATATGCTTAACTATATAAAAAGTTAGAGCGTTTATATATGAAGATGACACCACCATAGTTATAACAGCGTCAACCATAGGAGACCTGTCCCAAAAAGTAAATTCAACAATGGAACCCTTCTACCACTGGTGTTGCAGGAATCATCTCATAATAAATCTGGATAAAATGATCTGTGTCGAGTTTGTTTTAAAGGTACAACAATGAGCAGAATTTCTTGGAAGGACTTCATAAAAAAAAAGCAAAAAGAATTTTTTTATCTTCACTATTTTAAAATAAAATTTTGATCAACAACATCTAGTTAATTTTCATTACGCATTCGTTTACTCCCAACTGTTACAATCTTTTTTATTTTAAAAAAAGTTTCAGATTGATTTTTGATTTATACATAGAGAAACTTGTCATACTTCAATCAATCAAAATGAATCTGGCAGGCATTTATTTATACAAACTAGTACCATATAGTGATGTGAGGAGAGCTGTATTTGAAAAAACATGCAATAAACATGACAATCTAACGATAAATCACAATGATATACGATTAAGCTCTTTCAAATGTGTGCAAAGCATAAACAAATTAGAAAACATACTTAAATTTAAAAAATTAATAATTTTTAAGTAAGCAGCCCTTATAAAGTTTGCAGGAGTATATTCAATATATAAAGCTTTAAGGAAGATCACTTCCATGTATGTATGTTTGTAGAATCTAGGCTAATATTGCATTTTATCTTTTTATAAATTACATAATGTAAATATAATTTTATCTGATTTGTTTAAATTCCGTGAATGTAAGTAATGTATATAGCATGCGACACTATTATTTTGATGGTTTGAGAAAAAATGCTTCTAGAATACCAAAAACAGTTTTTTTAGTATTTAAGAAACCCTTAAAAAATACACATTTTTGATATAAATGGTTTTTCGCTTTGAGATGCTACATTTCATTAACAGGATTGTAAAATTGGCGCCCAGAGCGTACTATTTGCCTTTTATTATTTTTTAAAATTAACTAAAAAGTAAAAATCTGTATCTTTTACAGGTTTTTCGAATTTTTTTTATTGTGAAATTGACTTAACATTACATAACCGACTTTCTATCACTTAATGTTTCCCCACGTTGCAATTAATTTATAATGATGAATATTTAAATCTTGAATTATCTATGAAGGTAAAAACTGATTTAATGAGTCTGATGTATCGAAGAATTAAAAACCTGTTTTACATATTATGGACACTTTGAATAAACAATTTTCTTTTCAGGACTTATCAAGCAAGTTGTCCAGCATAGAGCACAGCTTATTTATACAAGAACGACAAAGGGGGATGATCCTGTTGCTTAAGTCGTATGTTTTATTATGAAAAAATAAAAATATAAAAGTATTTTGTGTTTTTTAATGATTTCCTTTATTTAAAATCAATCGACTACAAAAGTGTGTAATAATTTTAAGGAAAATATTTTATTGCTATCAAAATAGTTAATAATCAAACCGGCAATTCTTATAATGTCAGTAGTTAATTTGTGGGAATGCAAGGCGAAAGCAAATATTTTGTCTTCGCCTCCCATGAACATTCCCACAAATTATCTCTTAACATATAATATGTAATCCCTCTCATTCTGATTATATGCTCATAAAAATAAAATATTCAAACCCTCTCTGCATGAAAGTAGGGGAATTAGCAGCCTATTCATTTCTCTTCATGTAAATAATGTCTACATGAAAAATCTATTTTTCATTGAAATCGACAAGTTAAAAGTTGTATAATATTGGGGAATGGAATTTAGAGCTATAAGAAGTTGCAGAACTAGTAGCTTATTTTTTGTACACATAATCTGTTTTGAGTCTTCATTTAAAAGAAACAAAAAATTCTTGAAGATGGATATGTCGAATCAACGCTAGAGTGAATGAAAAATACTAATTTCACTGTAAAACGACACCAAAACACAATTTCGGTTGAACAATTAACTTATATTAACAACAAAAACATCAAGAATGTTATGTCCCCTTTACTATAAAATAAACTAAAATAAAGGAATTTCAAAATTAAAAAAAATCAAAAATATTCCTCTTCAGACTTCTTTCTCCGATTTTTCCTCTGATTCTTCCTCTTTCAGAAATATTGAGAGATCTTACTCTGCATTATAGGGAATTGATGCCGGAGAAACTTCGGTCGGTGGGATATTCCAACTCTCATCTACCGGAACTTTGACTTGTGGAGTAGTGTTGAAGTGAAATAGCTTGAAATAACCTGTGATCATCCACTCATTCGTAATGATAAAAATCTGCCGGACTCGCGTGACCATCTGCTTGTTCGCCTGGACTCGACAAGTAGAACCGATTGTCTTCAATGATAGGCATCGAGGTGGCCATACCATGTTGAGAAATAATTTGACTGTTTTCGTCCAAAATTTCGAAATAGAAGTGACTTGTATGTAATATGAATTTTCGACGCCATGGTTTAAAATTTTTTAGTTTGTCCTAAAAATATTTATATAGTGAGGACTAACGAAGTCAGAATATAGCAAACTTTTCCAAATACTTTGCTTTTATGCACGACAAATTCGAAATAATAGTAGGAAAAGGCGGATGTTTGTGGAAGGCAAAAGAAACATGTCCAACACTACTCCACACTACAAAATTAGGTAGGTGGAGTTAAACTTCAATATCATGTACGGAACCACGCCTTTTCATCCAATAATATAACTTTCCTTCCCCTTTCCCCACCTTTTCTTATTTTAAACACCAATAGTATAGCTTTCCTACCCCTTTCCCGGCTTCATTTTTTTCCGAAATTAGCGATTGAAAATCGCGGAAAAGGCGTTAAACCGGTTTTCGAGGGGGGCTGGCCCTCCCCCTTCCCCGCATCACTAATTTCTCCCCTCGCCTGAACTCTGGTTCTGTCCTCTGCGCTTAACGCGTTCGTGCTAAGCGGTTGAAGCGCTCGGAATTGTGAGTTATATAATAAGCTCGCTTCATGCGCTACGTGCATAGGGTATCACGGTGCGTGCTACGATCGTGACTGACACTATGAGCGCTCCGCATTCATTTATTCAACGAGCTCTTCGCGTCGTATACGATAGTGATTGATACTATAAGCGCGCTTCTCGCATAGGGAAACGGGCTGCGCGCTATCAATAAGGACTCCACTTTCATTTATTTAACGAGGGCTTCGCGCTCATCTACAATCATGACGGACACATAAGCGCATTAGTCACTGTTTTCTTCTTCAGCCCGTCGCTATCCACTCCTGAACGTAGGCCTTCTCCATCCCTTTCCATGCTCTGCGACTTGCACCCACTATGCACCCGCTTGCCGCCTTATATTATCCAGCCATCGGAGCTGGGGACGTCCAGCGTTCCGGGACGTTCTTGGACGCCCACACTCAACTTTCTAGATGCAGCCCAGGCTAAGCCTACTTTTCGGCAGATCTCCGAAGCCTGGTTCCGCCGTCCAAGTGCCATCGTATGTCCCAGATATATATATATATATATATATATATATATATATATATATATATATATATATATATATATATATATATATATATATATATATCAGGTGTGCAAGTATGAAATGCGGATTTTTTTTCTAAAAAAAAACATGTTAAATCCGGAAGAATGATAAAAAATGCTTTATTCAAAGTATGCTCCATCGCTTGTTATACATTTTTCCCATCTTTCGGGCAATTTGTGAATACCATGCCAGTAAAAATCTTCCCCTTTTGCTGCGAACCATTCATTGAGCCATTTTTTCACATCTTCGTACGAACCAAAGCGCTGTTCAGCAAGTGCGTGACCTATCGATGCAAACAAGTGGTAATCTGAAGGAGCCAAATGTGGTGAGTAAGCCGCATGGAGTAGAACTTCCCAGCTGAGTGCTTCCAACGTGTCGTGAACTGGTTTTGCCATATGTGATGGGGCACTGTCATGAAGAAAAATGACTTTGTGTTGCCTCTTTCGGTATTCTGGCCTTTTTTCAAGCAGCGAACGGTTCAAATCAGTCAATTGTTGTTGGTAACGTTTAGTATTAACCGTTTCCCCAGGTTTTAACAGCTCATAATAGACCACGCCCCTCTGGTCCCACCAAACACAGAGCATCGTCTTTCTGCCAAAGCGATTCGGTCTTGCGGTCGATGTGGATGGTGCGCCTGGGTCTACCCATGATTTTTTGCGCTTTAGATTCTCAAAATAAATCCACTTTTCATCCCCTGTAACTATACGATGCAAAAAACGACTTTCTTTTGTACCGGGCGAGCAAAATGTCACACGTGTTTTTTGGGCTTTTCCATTTACCTGTCGTTCAACTCATGTGATACCCATCTACCGGTCTTCTGAATCTTTCCCATCTCTCGTAACCGATGGAAAACAGGTTGTTGACTAACGCCCAACTGCTCGGCGAGTTGTTTTTGTGTTTGCGAATCATCTTGGTCCAGCAATGCTTGCAATTCCACATCTTCGTATTTTTTTGGCGGTTTTCCACGTTCCTTGTCTGCAACATCGAAGTCACCACTTTTGAAACGCCGAAACCATCGTTCACACGTATCTTGCGATGGAGCATGTTCACCTTAAGCTTCTTGAAGTAATCGGTATGATTCAAAAGCAGTTTTCTTCAAATGAAAACAAAAAATTAATGCTGTCCGCGAATTGTTCGGTATAAATTTCGACATATTGAATACAACAACACACTATGCACACACTTTTCCAATTTATAACTCGTGCGCGTCTAACACTTGTTGATGACACAACAAAATGGCGCAGTATCAAATCTTTATAGCACAAACTGCATTGGTGCACCATTTGTTGTCTGAAATCCGCATTTCATACTTGTACACCTAGATATTCCTTTTGCGTCTCACTCAAGTTCCTTAAACGCATACTCCAGTGCCAGGGTAAAAAGTTTTGGGGAGATTGGATCTCCCTGGCGGACTCCCCTTTCTACAACTATCGGCTCCGTTCGCCAGTCATCATTTATCATGACATGCAGGGTGGCGTTTTCATAGATATTCTGGATCAGTGGAGAGTATCTGGAATCAATACTTGCTTGGTTCATAACCTCCGTCACAGCCCATACTTTAAGAGAATCAAAGACTTTTCGGTAGTCTACATATGCCATGTACAGCAGTATGTTGTATTCAATGTACTTTTCGATGAGCGTTCGAACTGTATAAATGTGATATATGGTGCTAAAACGTCTTTTGAATCCAGCCTGTTCGTTAGGCTGATAGAAATCAAATTTGAGAGTCAGCCTTTTCGTAATGATCTTGGTGAATAGCTTGTAAATCACACATCTTCTACTTCCGTTCCGCCATTCTTCAACATTTCAGCTAATACCATATCTTCACCAGGACACGTGTCGCCTTTCAGTTGTAATATTGCGCCTCTTACTTCAGTAGTATAGGTAACGCGTTTTTGGCTCACGATGGCATGTGTCCATCCTTGAGTTACCAATAGCCGAAGAATGACCTTGATTTGTCATTGAATTACTGAAAATCTGCAAGAAGTGCTGAAATTAGCTGAAAAATGTACAAGAAGTTGTCGACAATGACGTCACACGTCCAGTGGTTGTTGAAACAGTGCCCTTTTGGCAATTTTGATGTTGCAAATGTCGTTATAGAGGCAGAATAGGTGTAAATAGATGGCTTAAGAGTCTGCAAGAAGTGGTCGTCAATGACGTCACCAGTCCAGTGGATGTTGAAACAGTGTCCTTTTGGCAAAGAAATTAGGGTTTAACATCGTATTTATCGTAACGGTAAATGTTTTACCGTAACGTTATTAGGTAGTTAGCAATAGAGCTGATTTTAGCAGGGTACCTTAACTTCATTAAAACTTCTTTAAACTTTCATTTGAGGAGAAGTTGTGTAGAGTAAAATGGTGTAAAAGTGGTTCAATAGGTAATATTTTCGTAGTAAATGTGTGCAAAAAGGCCTTATTTGTATGTTTGTTACGTGTTAAAATTGGTAAATGTTCCCCTATTTTGTTGCTTGGTGCCGTAAAGTCGGCAAAAAGGTTCAAGATAAGGGTAAATGTAAACAAAATGTGTGATTCATGTTAATTTTCTGTAAGTAAAAACAAGTAAATACTGCGTAATATTCTAAAAATAGAAATGACGTGATACTCTAAGTGTTCTAAATGGGCTGAGAGGTCACAAAACTAGATAAGAAAGGTCAAAAATAGGTGATAAGGAGTTGAGTAAAATGCATTGGGGAGTGTAAAATTTGTTATATTTATCAAAAAATAGTAAAATAAGTATGAAATGATCCTAAATTAGTCTAAAAACGAGTTTGGAGTCGTTGAAATAGTTTGAAGCCGTTGAATTGTAATCTTAGTAAAATATATATGTTAAAATGAGATGAGCCTAGCGTAGCCTAGCCTAGTTTGGACTCGTTGAAATGTTTTTGTAACTCGTTTGTTGTTCTATAGGATGATGAGAGAGAGAATAAAACACAAGTATGAGCACACAGATTTAAGAAAATATATTAATAAATTCTAAAATAGTACAAAATGTTACTACATAATTTTATATTGTTAAAATAATTCATTCAAGTCATCTGTTTCCATTTCGTTCGTTGGCTTCTCTTTCGAGTCCTTTTCTTTCTTTACTGGAAAAATAAGAAGAAGGTGAATGTTTTGAACCATCTTTTGTTTTAAACAGATTCTTAATTTCACATGCCAAACATCTTTCATTATACAGATCTGTTTCTCCTTTACATTTGGGACATTTTATTCGTACAATAACTGGCATTTTTAATGGTAGTTTTCTCTCAGACACTCGTTATTGAATTAAGTTTAGTTAGATCAATCTCGATCTTATATAGAAAAAATCTGTTCCTACTACTATTACTTCTTACTGAACATTAGTTTTATCGATCCAACTATTGTGTTTATTATCAAAACCTAACCATTTTACAAGTACTTTATTTCCTTGTCGTTTTATCACTTTTTCAACAAAATAAATATCTGGATATTTAACTTTTTGTAGTTGGAGTTCATAAAATCCACCTTTAATGTCTTGATTGTGTTCATCTTGAATTAAATACGTAACGGGGTTTGTATGTTGTACCTTTTTAATGGTAAATATTTCCGTAGACCAATTTGGTTTGTAATGTTTGTCAAAGACACCTCTAAGTTTTGATATGCGTACATGATCACCTACTTTATATTTCGTTTGAAGTGTAGTCATCTTTATGTTATTATAAACTGTGTCAAGTAGAAATTTTTCATGTTTTTTAGTTACCTCACTAGGTTTTAGACCTATAATTCTATGTTTTTTATTATTAGAAATATTGACAATTTTCGGTAGTAATTTAATCCACTTATAGGATCCTTCGATACTAAACTCTTTCCATATCATACTCTTAAGGGTTCTGTTCACACGTTCCACAATTGATGCTTTCTTTTCACTGTAAACGACATAATGTAAGATATTATATTTTTTCAGAAGGTTTTGTACTTCCTTTCCCGTAAATTCTCCACCAGAATCCGTACACAAATGGATTGGAGTCTGTTGTTTAAAAATATTTTCAAGAGCATGTGTTACTTCTCTAGATGTTTTTGTCTTTAATGGATAGGCCCATACGTATTTGGAAAAACAATTAATTACAACTAATATGTATTTAAATCCCTTATTTTCTTTTTAGAATTCTCGCATTTCTACCAAATCGGCTTGCCTTAGATCCAAAAGTAATTTTAAAATGACCAGGTTTATGGATTTCTTCAACAATTTGTTTCTTTACTTTAGTTGCATAATTGGCCATTATTCAATAATATTAGCTTCACGTAATTCTTCAATAATTGAGTTGATCTCGTTTGTGTGACTTGTATTGCCAGCTGTTTCAGAGGCCAGCTGTTTTAATCGTTCGACCAACTCATTTGGGTCATTCCAGTATCCATCGATTGGATTATTTGTAACTTTCATAAACATACCATGTCCTACTCTTTCTGAGTTGTCTGATTCTTCTTCCGAATCTATGTCTAGTTTACTTAAATTTGGTTTAATAATTTTCTTAAATTTGCTATTTTGCATAGTTTTAATATCTCTTATTGCACTTGAATCAGATAGAATTTCAGCCTAGTGCTTAGCATCATTTTTGGTATATCTAGTTGTGGATTTCTATTAAAAAGTAGCCCATACAAACCACTGATACCTTTAAAACTTTTAGTTCCAATTAAGAGATCGGGTCCATCGAAATTAATAGTTTGATTACCTATGGAAAACCGTTCAATGTCTTTATCAAATTTTACTCTAAATTTCCCCTCTGAATCGCCTTTACCTTTCGGATTCCTAAAATACATTTTAATATATTTTGCAGGCAAAGGATGATATTGTTCATAATAATCTGATAAGGATTTCTCTTCTATGGTTTTATTTAATATTAATTAATCGTAATCTTTTTGTCTTTTAGCTTCCTCATTGAAATGTTCCTTTTGAATATCTTTGACGAGAAGTTTTCTTAAACTGTAGGGCTTAGATGTTGTGGTAAAGTGCAATTTTCTCTTTAGAGGTGCTGCTGACATAGGTGATTTAATTGTCATCATTCCTCTAGGTGTATCGGTGTAAGTTGAGGTTGTCGGGATGGGTTCAGACGCTATCGAATCTTTATCAGTTTCAAAATCTTCCAGATCATCATCATATTCATCTCCTTCATAATCATCATCATAATCAGATTCCTCAGATTTTATATTTAACTCAGGAGGTGCTTCAAGAGTTTTTCTTGTTGGTATTTCATATTTTTTTGGTTCCAATTTATTTTCAATACTTTATAGATGTTTCGTTATTGGTTGAAATAAATTTTCATGTGCAATTTGATCATGTTTTGAAAGGTTTAATTTATTTTTGATATCTCTTCTTTTGTGTGTTAATTTTTGTTTAACACTCTTTTTACTTGAACTTATTTTCTTCCTGGTAGCCATCTTATCTGAGAGACGTTTAAGTGAATATTAACTGTATATAAACATTAATTTAAATATATATAACTGTCCAAACCATAATGATATCTTCCTTTATCAATTTTGTTGTCCTTAAAAACTGATAAGAATCCAAATGTTTTCTTCCAACAAAAAGAACAGATTTCTTTAAAACGTTCAAATGACATATCGGTACCAACATGATCGGAATTTACATGTCGTAAATTTAAATCATCCTGTTTGAATAAAATAAGTACATTGGCATTGTCTCGTATTAAATGTTTCGGGATTTTTGCATAGGTTTGACACAAATAAAAAACAGTCAATGTTGTTGTGACGACCCATACTAAAATACTCTCGTATTACATCTTGTTTGTCACAGGCTACATCATCAAATATAAATACAGAATTACGTTTTGCTTCTGACGGTGTTATTATTTGTTCACTGTTATCGAATGCAAAATATCCTATTCCTTTGACAGGTTTTAATAATTGTTCCAGATAATATATTTAGGTTGATATAACGACTTAGAATATAGGTAAACATTCTCAAATTTTAAACCAATCGGGTGTTCAAGAAGGCTTAACATAGTTGAAGTTTTTCCACAATTACTAGGACCTGAAATAATACATCGCGTCGTAGAGGGTAATAAGACACTATGTTTAACATTGTTATTAAATTCCTGTAAATCGTGATTTTTAACCTTTAGTCTAGTTTTCTGTTAAACAATTCTCTTCATCTTACACAACACATTCAATGTTAGAATAGAAATAAGTATAAAAGAGGATGTTTGTTAAATTTATAGTTAGTATATATTTTGCTTTCGAAAATGAAATACTATTTAAATGTAGGAAACAGTACATTTCAAGGGAGTGGACTTTTAAATACTGTTGTCAATAAGCTTCCATTTGAAGTACATTTACCGGGTTATCATTTTTGTGGACCTGGTACAAAACTACAAGAACGTCTAGCCCGTGGTGATAAAGGCATTAATCCTCTCGATGAAGCTTGTAGAGAGCATGATATAGCCTATTCAAATCATACTGCCTTACCCTATCGTCATCAGGCTGATAAAATTTCACTTAAAAATGCTTTAAATCGAATTAATGCACGGGATGCATCTTGGAAAGAAAAACTTGCAGCTATAGGTGTATCTGCTGCCATGGACAGTAAGCTTAAGTTTGGTATGGGTTATAGTAGAAGAGGAAGGAATAGTAAACAAGATAAAATGAATGATAATGATAAAACTAATCAGTACATTATGAATGAAAAGAAGAAGAACATTAAACAAACTACAGGTATTATTAAGCAAAGTGTAAAATCAGTGCAAAATTATTTAACAAAAATGGAAACGTTGTTAGAAAAAATCAATAGCTTAAAAACAAATGCTGAGGAGAAAATAAAAGCTCCAAAAAATAAATCAGCTACTACTACTACTAATACTAAGAAAAATACTATTAAGAAGCCTATTAAGAAGAAGAAACCTCAAATAGATAGTAGTGACGATGAGGAGGAATATGATGAAGAAGAAAAAACCTGTTTATAACAATCACGAAAGAAAAATTAAGGAAAAGATAGCAGCAAATAAATTATCACATACCACAGAAGTACCAAGTAGTAACAGAAAAAGGAAACTTGATAATAATAATATTCAAGAATCAGAAGTGAAATTGTTAGAAAAGAGATAAAAGCGAGATATTCAACAACAACGACGTCAACAAAAGCAGAGTCGGAAACGTAAATTAAATATTACAGAAGAACCACCTACTACTATTAATACCCCAAGCGAAAACGTGATAGTAGTAGCAGTGAAGAAGAAATTGATGAGGATTATATAAGAAATTGAAATTATAAATCGTGTTATATATAGTACATTCTTATTAAATATTGTGTAGTTCATTACAAACCTTTCAACAAAAGGGAACACAATTCTTATTATGGCAGTCAGTAGACGTAATCGTCAGAAAAGAAAAGAGATTAAATCTAAGAAACAAAATCGACAAAGGGGAGGAAAACGTAAAAAACAAATAAGAAGTAAAAATACGAAAAGATTAAGTTTTTAATTTATCGCAAAGAAAATAAAGAGGAATATTTTAAAAGTAAAGCCTACAAGTATAAACAGTGCGCTTAATATTGCAATTAAAACGGTTAAAAATGAAAAAGGAAAAATCAAAACACCTCGGGTTATTAAAATTCCTAAAACTGGAGGAATTCTACTCTTTATACCTATATTTGCAGGTCTTAGTGCCTTGCGGGCTTTGAGTGGAGGAGCAGCAGGAATATCAAAGGCCGTTAATGACGCTCGATCAGCTAAACAACAATTACATGAAAGTCAACGTCACAATAAAACAATGGAATCAATTGCTATGGGGAAAGGTCTCTATTTAAAACCCTATAAAAATGGAACATCATCGTCGTCCTCCCAAGATACGAAATTACCAATAACATTACCCAATCATGCTTTAACGAATCTCGAGATGGAAATGTATGCAAAAAAGCTGAAAATTCCCTATTTTCGACGAGTCTTTATGAAGGATAGGTTACCGAGGAAAATTCATAAATATGAATCAGGAGTTATTAATTTGAATAACGATTCTGGCCCTGGTAAACATTGGACTGCTTACAGAAAGTATGGATTAATCATTTATTATTTTGACAGTTTTGGAAATTCGTTACCACCAATCGAAACATAACTGTATTTTCAATCTAAGGAACCAAGTACTGTATATTATAATCATGATTCTTATCAGTCTTATAATTCTATTATTTGTGGTCATTTATGTTTAAACTTTTTGTATAATCCTGTATGTTTAAAATAAAAGCAATTTACAACTAGATATTGTGTTAGCTATTTATATTATTTTGAGCAAATCAGAACTACTATTCAAAAAATGTCCTACACACTTGCCAGGAAATCAATCTACACTGACAAAAAAAAACTCAAATCCTCCTATTGTATTAAACGAAAACGAAGAGTTGGGGTTGATTAATTTTGTCAGTTCATTCAATACCAAATGTTGACAAAACCAACAATACCTTTCACTATGGGGAAGACGATAATGAGATTATTTTACCAGAAGGATCGTATGAACTTAGAGATATATACAAGTATTTACTCGAACAAATAAGCCTACAGTCAAAGGAAATAGTTAAACCGGAATTGTTTCTTAGTGCAAACTTGAATACTCTTAAGTCTGAAATTAAAAGTACAGTAAAAATTGATTTTAGCAAAGAAAATTCTATAGGAAAACTATTGGGATTTGGTAAAATTGTCCTAGAACCGAATAAACGGTACATATTTGAAAATCCTGTAGATATTTTCAAGGTTAATTCTATCTGGATCGAATGTAATCTAATAACCAATTCGTATAATAATGAAGCACATGTGCATATAATTGACATGTTTTATCCTAATGTAGAACCTGGATATAAAATATTGAAGAATCCATCAATGCAATTGTTAGTTATCAATATCATACTCATCAACCTTATTCATCGACAACTTTAAGTAACAACGATGAAATTAGAATACCCATTCAAACACAGGATCTTTATACGTTGCCCAGTCAAAGTTTTTTGTATATTGAAGGTAAACTTTTGAAAAATGATAATACCTATAGTGAAAATGTAAATTTTATCAACAATGGCATACTATATCTATTTGAAGAAATTCGTTATGAACTAGGAGGAGTGGTAATTGATCGTGTTAGAAATCCTGGAATAACTTCAACCTTAAAGGGTCTCGTATCATTTACTCCAACTGATAGTAATAGATTACAAAATGCAGGATGGTGTGAAAAAGAGACTCCTGCCCTAGTAGATGGAAGTGGAAGTTTCAGTGTTTGCATTCCACTAAAAATTATGATGGGCTTTGCTGAAGATTTTCATAAAATTGTAATGAATCTACGTCAAGAATTGATATTAATCAGAAGCAGAATTAAATAGCATTCAACAAATTCAGAATAAAAAGGAAACCTATAAGGTGACTTGTGTGACAAAGTGCTTTGGAAGATGCCACACATTTCAGTGAGCGATCATCAAAAGTTACGATTACTCAAACAATTCGAGAGCAACAAGGATTTAAATATGGGTTTTCGTAGTTGGGAATTGCATGAATATCCACAGTTGCAACAGGCTAAAAATCATACTTGGACTGTAAAATCTTCCAATCAATTGGGAAAACCACGTTTTATTATTATTGGTTTTCAAACAGCTATGAAAACTAAAATTGACATTTAAAAGTATACTTAAATTTAGAGGTGTTTCCCTACGACAATTTAAACTTAGATTTTGACTCTAACAAATATTCAATTCTCTATGAAATGTATGCACAATTTCAAAAATCCTACTATTATACATCTCTCAATCCTCTAAGATTTAAATGACATACACCTCTAGTGGTAATTGATTGTTCTCGACAGAGTGAAGATATACTGAAAGGAGGAGCTGTCGATACAGATACAGCTGCCTATTGTTTAATCCTACATGATCGATTAGTTAGATATAACCCTCTAACCAGTACTGTTAAGGTTTTTTGAGAGAGATTATTACAAGTCAATAAAACAAACTCTCTTATGTACTAAAATTATTTTATTATTATTAAGAAATGTTTATACATACACATATATAATGTAAATAAATATTAAAAGAAAACAGCAATATTTCATTTTGTCCCACAACAATAATAACTTCTTATAGTCATAGATATCAATCTGGTTGCCTTTAAACTCTATCTGAAACGTAAAATATTAATAAGTAACATATGTATGACAAATTCTATTTGCTATTATTACCAATAGTAGTATGGAGTATATTTTCCTTATCAGAATCCTCATCACTCTCCGAATAGACTTCCTCAACGGTTAATTTGGTCTTTTTCCTTCGACGTGGAGATGAGGAGGTTCCTTCCTCTGGATAGCATATAGCAGGAGAAGGATTTTTCATTGCTATCGATTGAGGTGCATCAGACTCTTCTTCATTGAGAAGATTAAATTTGTACATCTTTACAATTTTCTCCAGTATCTTAAAATCTTCTTCATTGTCTATTTTGGTACGCATATAACGCAACGGTAAGTTGCCCAGCTTTTATTTCAACTTGTTACCCTTCGGGCAATAGGACAGGTAAACGTAAACTTTATCCCCCCTGGTTTTAATGAATGTCATTCCAAATCTACAAATAAAATGCACAATAAATAATAATCCTTATTGAAAAAATGTTTTTCTGAGTTTAGCAAAAAAATGAAACAAAATAGAAATTAAAAACAAAAAACTTACTGAAAAAGTTCCTTAACAACCACATTCACATAACGCAGAGAAAAATAAATGGGATCCTCGGAGAAAAGAACAAGAGTACATGGAGTATTGGCCATAATGTAAAACAACACTTTATTTGCTGTACTGTTGTAGTAATAATGATACCAAAAACAAATTTCAATCGAGATTATATACTAGTTCAAATTGTTTCGTCACAAATCTCGAGTCACGTTTCAGTCAACGTGCATGAACATATAGTTGAAAAAAAAAATATATTCTTGAAATAAAATATTGGTACCCTTAATAAGATTGCATCACGTAAAATTTTCCAATCTATTTGTTATTAAAAACATGTTTTTCGACATTTATCTCGTATCATTATATTTTTATAGACTAAATGACTAGTTTTTTTTGTTTTTTGTTTTGCAATAAATCAAACTAATTAAGCTTATTAGTTTGATTTATTTGATTCTATTGAACGATTTATTTAGTATAATCATCAGTTCAATCGTTGTACTTGAATAAAAATAGTATACCGGGTATTACATTTACAAAGACTAAGAAATATGTCTTCTGCTAACGACAATATTAACAACACTTTCAAAGTATTGGATTCCTACTCCACGGAAATCGTAAGGTCAACCGAATTGGTAAGTAGATTACTTAAAACAAAGGAAGAATATAAAAGACATATCTTAAAGAAAAATATTGCTATTTTAACAAAGGGTTTAAAAAACAAAGTCTGTGTGAATAGTTTAAGTAAAGTGGAATCAAATTTATGCATTTTGAAAAATTATTTGGAAAAATTTAAATTTCATCTTAAAACTAATAAATCTTCGGCAAAGAGGAAATTGATTTCGCAAAATGTAGATTCCTGTTTTCAGGGACGCATAAGAACCGGAATTATAACAAACTTTAAATTTAAAAAGCCTAAGGATTTTTTACAAAAAGCTTTTCGTGTATTTTCTCTGCGAATTAGAAAGTAACTCAAACAATTGATTATGCTTAAAGTAAATGTTAACTTTTGTTGTCTATTTATAAAAACTCAAACTGCTGACACATCCATTAAACATTTTTCGACTAAAAATCAAATAATTAATCAGAATACCAACTTGACTGAGTGGTATAAGATGAATGTAGTTGATAAAATTTTAGGTAATTTAGAAGATTTTCAGGAAAAAAGACAGCGGTTGTGTCTTATGTGAAATATGGCACTTGAAAGTGAATTTAAACAAATATAATCCCATAGGTGGAGGTCTTTCCACAGTACCTAAATTCATTCAAAAAACTAAAAGTGTTGTGAATATTCAAAATAATGATTCTTATTGCTTTCTCTGCTCTGTTGTATGTGCTTTATATCCAGCTGACAAAAATATTGCACGTACTTCATCTTATCCACATTTTAGTCGAGTATTAAAATACAAAGGAATTTCATTTCCTATAGTATTAAAACATACTCCTCGATTTGAAGCACTTAATAAATTGGCTATAAATATTTTCTGTGTAGCAAACCAGGAAATTTTACCCTTAATGTTGACTAAGACAAAATTTCCAACTAAAATTAGTTTACTTATTTTAGCTACTCTTGATGATGATTCTGATGCTGATGATGATTCCTTTGAAATTGATTATTCCAACCCTAACAATAAAACAGTATTCCATTTTGCCTGTATTAAGAATTTAAGTCACTTAGTAAACAAACAAGTCGGAAATATTTACCATAAAAAATGGTTTTGCGAGAGATGTTTTAATCACTTTATAAGCGAATCAAACCTGACTAAACATTTAAATGATTGTAAGATACCAAATAAATCAAAAATTACCTTACCCACAGAGAATGAGAAGAATTTTTCAAACAAATTGATGGTTCCATTTGCGATTTATGCAGATTTAGAAAGTATGCTTATAAATTACATTGATGATCATACCACTAAGAAATCCAAAAAATATCAAAAACATGAACCTTTTAGTATTGCTTATTATTTAAAATGTTCCTATGATGATTCTCTTTCTAAATTTCAAATGTATACTGGTGAAAATTGTCAGGTTTGGTTTGTTAGAGAACTGGAAAAAATTGCACATCAAGTACAGGCAATATATTCAAATCCTATTAAATTCTCATTAACGAAACAACAAAATGATGAATTTTATCATGCGAAAACTTGTCACATTTGCTCTAAACCCTTTTTAACAGATTCGAATGGTTATAAAGTAAGAGATCACTGTCACTTAACTGGTGATTTTAGAGGGGCAGCTCATAACTTTTGCAATATAAATTTTAAAAATAAAATGGTAATACCTGTTCTTTTTCACAACCTTTCCGGTTACGATAGTCATTTTTTTATTAGAGCCCTTTGTACAGAAATAAAAGGATCAATAAGTTTACTTACAATTAACAAGGAAAAATATATATCATTTACAAAATACGTGGAAAATTCAAATATTCAGTTCCGATTTTTAGATTCTTATCGGTTTATGGCAAGTAGTCTAGATAAATTAGCATCCTATCTAGATGATGATCAAAAAAGTATTACAAAAAGAGCTTATACAGATGAGATTCAATTTAAATTAGCTACAAGGAAAGGAGTCTTTTCTTATGAATATATTGACAGTTGGGAAAAATTGCAAGAAGAGTCTTTGCCATAAATTTTTTAATAAAATTACTAATTCTAATATAACCGTACAGCAGTATGAACATGCTTGCAAAGTATGAAATACTTTTAATATACAAAATCTTCAAGAATATGCTGAACTCTATTTGAAAACTAATGTCTTACTTCTGGCTGACGTTTTTGAAAATTTTCGAAAGCTCTGTTTAAATACTTATAAATTGGACAGCCTCCACTATTTTACAGCCCCCGGTTTGGCCTTTAACAGTATGCTCCGAATAACCGATGTAAAATTAGAATTGTTAACTCACATCGATATGATTATGTTTATTGAAAGGAGTATTAGAGGAGGTATTTCACAATGTTCTAATAGATATGGTAAAACAAATAATAAATACATGAATAGCGAATATAATAGCAATGAAACTATCAACTTTCTTACGTATTTTCATGTAAATAACCTGTATGGAACAGCCATAAGTTTTCCATTGCCTACAGGAGATTTTAAATGGGTAGATGATTTCTATCAAGAAGACAATATATTAAATATTCCTCGGGATAACGATTACGGTTATATTTTTGAAGTAGACCTACATTATCCCATAGAACTATTTAATCTTTATAAAGATCTACCACTTTGTCCTGAACATTTAGTACCACCAATATCAGACTCTAATATTCCCAAGCTACTTACAACTCTTTATAATAAGAAAAGAAATGTTATTCACTTAGCTCTCCAACAAGCTATGCAATTGGAATTAAAAGTTACAAAATTTCACAGATGTTTAAAGTTCAAACAATCTTCATGGTTAAAAAAATATATTAATGTAAATACTGAGCTTCGTAAATTAAGTAAAAATGATTTTGACAAAAATGTCTTTAAATTAATGAATCTTGCTCCATACGGTAAAACGATTGAAAACGTTCGAATATATAGAGATATAAAATTGGTGAACAAATGGTCAGGATGATTTGGTGCAAATTATTATATTTCTCAATTTTCATAGTTGTGAGGTTTTTGGCAAAGACCGGGTTTTATTTGAAATGAAAAGAATAAATGTAAAATTAAATAAACCTATTTACCTTGGAATGTCAATTCTAGACATATCAAAAACTATTTTATATAATTTTCACTACAATTACATTAAACAAAAATTTAGTTCCAACTCAAAATTGTTATACACAGACACAGATAGTCTTATATACCAGTTCAACGTAGATGATATTTATACACATATTAGAGACGATATCCACATGTTTGATACTTCTGACTATCCTGAAAATATTATATATAATCCCGCTTAAAAATAAGAAAATCTATGGTCTCATGAATTGGATTACGTTCTAAAATGTATACTTTTAAAGTGCTTAATAACAACAATAATAACAATGTTATTGAACTCAAAGATTATCTCAAATGTTGGAAGAGTCAAAAAGGCCAAAGGTGTTCAATCTTCTGCTCTAAAATTCATTTCATTCGAAGATTATTATCAATGTTTATTAACCACACCAAAATTGAAGTAACTCAAAATTCTGTATGTAACGAGAAACACAACCTTTATACAATCGAACAACAGAAAACAGGTTTAAGTCCCTACGAATCGTAAATTATATTTGCACAGACACTGTACCCTGGGGTTATAATGATGATCCTTCGTATTCTTCCTTTTAAATAGGTAATCTATTTTGCTATTTTTTCGCTTTAACCGTTTCCCTCTAGATGATGCTCTGGGCTGAAAAATATTTCCAAGCAATATCATATATTGTCTATAATATTAATATAACGCATATTTTTAGACTCAACATCATCCTCATCCTTTTGAAAGGAAACAACAATTTATTAACTTAAAGCCAAAGACCTATAATCGTCTTTATCGAAATGGTAGCCAATTTTGCAAACAATGTATAAAATTTTTCTGTTTTTGCTCAAATTCCTTGGCGCTTCATGATATTATGGTTCCTACTACTACCAAAATATCTATACAGGACTTGTACTGTTATGAGAAAATACCTAATTCCTAATTTTACTTATAGCAACTCTTTGATGTCGACATTCCGGCAAAGGAAGAATTGAAGACCTACCAATTTTATTGAACAGATTTTTCTGATGTATCAAAGCCAACCTATGTATGACTGGGAATGGATTGAAATGCAACATCGTTTCCATTTAGTAGAATTATGATTCTGTGTCACATTCATATTGGAGGAGAGTGAAAAATGAGCTCGACTACCAAGAATCAACGTTTATTTATTATAACAAATATTTCAATAACTACTTAAACAAAAAGAGAAAAAGGACTGAACTCTGTTTTAATTGTATACAAAAAATAAAGAGAATCTTGTTTTGAAAATTTATTGTAAGAAATTGAGCCATACATATGTTACTTATTAATATTTTACTTTTCAGATATTCATATGTATAAACTGTCAGGTTGTTACACTTGATTGTAAGGAATGTGCTCGTTGTGAAGGATTCCTAGGTATAATATGTGATAAATGCATAAAGAAACCTATCCCACCGAATTCAAAATGCAATTACTGTGGGTTAACACCGTCATATTGTTACTTTTTCCGCTCTCCAATGAAACCTTGGAAACCAACAGAATAACATATGGATAGCTCAATTATTTTATATGTAGTAAATATTGTAAAGTTATATGATTTTATTCTTTTAATATAGTTCTTATATCTGTTTAATTTAGTAACATTTTGTACTATTTTAGAATTTATTAATATATTTTTTTAAATCTTCTGCTCACACTCTCTCTCATCATCCTACAAACGAGTTACAAAAACATTTCAACAAGTCCAAACTAGGCTAGGCTAGGCTAGGCTCATCTCATTTTAACATATATATTTTACTAAGATTACAATCCAACGAGTTCAAACTATTTCAACGACTCCAAACTCGTTTTTAGACTAATTTAGGTTCATTTCATACTTATTTTACTATTTTTTGATAAATATAACAAATTTTTTACACTCTTCAATGCATTTTACTCAACTCCTTATCACCTATTTTTGACCTTTCTTATCTAGTTTTGTGACCTCTCAGCCCATTTAGAACACTTAGTGTATCACGTCATTTCTATTTTTTTTAGAATATTACGCAGTATTTACTTGTTTTTACTTACAGAAAATTGACATGAATCACACATTTTTGTTTACATTTACCCTTATCTTGAACCTTTTTACCGACTTTACGGCACCAAACAACAAAATAGGGGAACATTTACCAATTTTGACACCTAAAAGACATACAAATAAAGCCTTTTTGCACACATTTACTACTAAAATATTACCTATTCAACCACTTTTACACCATTTTACTCTACACAACTTCTCAAATGAAAGTTTAAAAAAGTTTTAATGAAGTTAAGGTACCCTGCTAAAATCGGCTCTATTGCCAACTACCTAATAACGTTACGGTAAAACATTTACCGTTACGACAAACACGATGTTAAACCCTAATTTCTTGCCAAAAGGACACTGTTTCAACATCTACTGGACGTGTGACGTCATTGACGACCACTTCTTGCAGACTCTTAAGCCATCTATTTATACCTATTTACACTTATTCTGCCTCTATAACGACATTTTCAACATCAAAATTGCCAAAAGGGCACTGTTTCAACAACCACTGGACGTGTGACGTTATTGTCGACTACTTCTTGTACATTTTTCAGCTAATTTCAGCACTTCTTGCAGATTTTCAGGAACTCAGTGACAAATCAAGATCATTCTTCGGCTATTGGTAACTCAAGGATGGACACATGCCATCGTGAGCCAAAAGCGCGTTACCTATACTACTACTTACTTCTTCTTTGGTAATTTCGGGTTTATATTTGCTAGTAGAGCTTCATCTAACATCCTTGTGTACCTATCTCCTGTTAATTTCCGAAAACCCTTTTTTATGGACTTGTTTAATTCCCTGTATTCACGAGAATTCCTGGAAACAGCTCTCCTTCTCTCTAACAGGGTTTGGATATGTATTGGTATTTTTGGTTGAGATTTAGAGTTTGCCGCAAAGATTTTCTTAGTGCTTAGTTGCTTATGAAACACGATAACTGGCAGTTATCGTGTTGCATAAGTCGTCTATGCTTTTCTCTTTGAGGCTTTGGCCTAATCATAACTTGGTCCTCAAGTGGATTTGGAATTTCTCTTTCGTGTCAACCAGTTTCCCAGTGACACGGAAAATTTTCTGTGCTAGTTTCTTTCTCTCTGGCTGGACATCAAGGCTGATTTTCGCCCTAAGCAGTTTGTGTTTACTTCCTGTGTGGACTTTGTTAGATAGGTCGGAACAAATTCTTCTTGAGGAACCGATAATACAGTTGATTTCATTCTTTGTCCTGTCATCTGGACTTTTCCATGTCCACTTTCTCTGTGGTGGCTTCTTGAAAAAGGTAGAAAAACAAGACAAGTCCTCTTTAAGGAGGAAATCGACAAGAAGTTGGCCTCTGTTGTTTCTGGCACCAAATCAGGATGTTCCAACTTTCTCTTTATCCGCTTCGGTCTTCTGTCCAATTTAGGCGTTAAAATCTCCAATAACCAAGGTGAATTGTGTTTTTTCTTGGTTTTTAGCCGTTGATATGTCTTCATAGAATTGTTTGACGTCTTCGTCATTTGCGAGCTTGTAGGTGCATGAGCTTGGATTATGTCAATTCGGTACCTTGTGTTAAATCGAAGTATTATGTATATTAGTCTTTCCGAAGCAGCCTTTGCTTTTGAGACTAACTGAGCCGTACTTCTGTGGACCAATAGTGCCACTTCCCCGGTTCCTGCAGTTTTGGCGTTATTTTGGAACATGAAATGGCCCGACTTTAGAGTAAATGCGGCCTCTCCCGCTCGTTTTGTTTTACTTAGCCCCAAACGTGCCGCCTGATGTGCTCTAATTCCTCTTGCAGTGTATCAAAAAGTGCTTCAGTACTCATCGTTCTTATGTTATACATCGCTATCAGTATCTGTGACATCCTCGTTTTCTTTGCCTCCGTCTTGAGTATAGAGTTTTGCCCCCCCCCCCCCCAGAATCCACGGGACAGACTGTCCTTAGGACAATGCGAGACTCTGGACTACATGTCCTACTCGCCTGGGGTATATCCGAAGAAGTTATAAAACTCGACATGTTAGGTTAGGGAGATTTTGGCATTAAAACGCCACGCTTGCCGGACGTGTTGGCGAGTTTCGCAGTGATGAGCCTTTTCTTTGACTCGACTCGGCGCTCACTTGTCCGCATCTTGATCCTTTCGGCGCACTTCGTCTTTTTCGGCTCAAAAAGCGGTGTTGGTGCTGCAGCTGCCCAGTGTCAAGATGGGTAGTCACTGTGCCACAGTGACAAAAAAAACTAACCAACTACTAAAAAAATAAAACCAGCAACTAACCGTAATACTTATCGGTCACGGTGGGGTGTTATTGGCTTGGCGTCACTAGGCAGGTATAAAGTCGTTTTTGAAGCAGAGCCTGGTATTATTTTTTCGTACTCGTCATTACAGTTTATTACTTCGCTAAGAAAGGTGTATGCGTGTTTGTGCATCGATTTAATATTCTTATTTTTTAACGTTTTTCATTTATTTATTTATATATTCTCTTTCAACTTTGCAAATTTGTTTGAAGCTGTTGTTTCTGTGTTTGA
This sequence comes from Pachyrhynchus sulphureomaculatus, assembly GCA_019049505.1. Taxonomy (NCBI): domain Eukaryota; kingdom Metazoa; phylum Arthropoda; class Insecta; order Coleoptera; family Curculionidae; genus Pachyrhynchus; species Pachyrhynchus sulphureomaculatus. The sequence continues at coordinate 123,529,610 of CM032446.1, forward strand.
GTATTAATCACTGTCAATCAAACTGTAAGTAATATGGAATTGACAGATTTAGATATACTAAATTTAGATTTATCTAATTTTGATCTATATAATTTAGTTTTACCTGATTTAGTTAATAATCTTTTATTAAGTGAAATTAATGATGGTATGAATATTTAAGATCCCAATCTCAATGATATTGTTCTTACTGAACAAACGGATTCTATATTGAAACCATTGTTAAAGAAAGGGTAGCAGAGCAAATTCTAACTCAACATCCTTTTATTACCGAAGTGACACAGGAAAGTCAAAATTCTGTATTTAATTTGGAAAATTTTATTTCTTTTAATGAAGATAATCTCATGGCCCAACTTTCTGTGTTAGAACCTAATTTGGACCGTTCGAATAAAAATTTCTCGCTAGAGTTATCTTAACCTCCCGATGCTGATAAAATTAACCAAATTCTATCCCAAAATTTTAATTTTAATGAAACTGATAAATTACCATAATCGTCGTTTATTTCGGAAGCAAATTTTGAACTCGATATATACAATACAACTGAAAGTGGTTTAAATATACCTCGTTTGGTTGAAAAAAGATGTGCAATTAATGTATCAACATTTAGTTGATGATAACTTTACCGATTTTAATCTGTCAATTCCATGTACGCAACCTCGACCATTGTCACCACAAATTAATGCACACTTTGAGTCGATTCCACAGGTTCCTTCTTCCAAAGCAAACATTTTGGAATCGTGTTCGCGTTCTAGTTCTCCCAATTTTAATAACCCTATTGGTATAAACTTTTTGATTGTCAATAGCAATTCAAACGATTCCGATATATTAATTCCTTATCGGCAACAACACCGACTACCCCATTGCTTAATTCGCAGTCTGATTGTATTACTCAAGACCACACTCAAAACATTCGAACTTTTTAATAAATCTATTTCGATTTAAACTAATGTTAGTTATACGGATCGCAGCACACAAACTTTCCCATCATATTTCTTGGCAACTAAGGATTCTTTCATTGTTAAGGCTAAGCATAAAACAAAGTTTTCCCGAAATTTAGTTTCAAATTTAAAAATTTTTTATTTTGTATTAAATGCTTTTAATAAATTTCAAAACGTTAGTAACGAAAAACAGAACATTTAGGATAGATTAAAATTATGCTTCGACGAAATGACAAATAATACTATTTAATTTTATCTCCTCTTTTCTTTTATTTTTGCATTATATGTAAGATTTCGAATTAGCTTTGTAATTCAATAGTTGTCAAGCAAAAAGGGTCTTCATACTTAAGCGATCCTCAACATTCTTCCAATTCTAGACGAGGTAAGTTTTAATATTTTCTTTTAATCTGTTTAATTTATTTATTTTACATCTCTTGAATAAGAAGCTCTGTCGTATTGCAGCAAATAGATATTAAGTTTAAGTTCGCAAACTACAATTGCAACGGTTCGTCGATCTACGATTTTATGGACAACTGCTTCTCACACTGGCGCATCCATCAACAACACTCCTTTTTATTCTCAGGCTTGCTTGTATTCGATACATCGAGGTCAACTTGGGTTCGAAGACCTTCATGGTCTATTGCTTCTCACACTGGCGCACCCAACAACATAACCTCTTTTTATTCTCATGGTTGCTTGCATGAATTAAATAGAGATTGGCTTGAGTTTGAAACCCTTCACAAACCCGTTTGTGAACGTTTTCGAAGCCACCCCGAGCTCGATGTATTTAATGCAAGCAATCATGGAAATCAAAAGAAATTTATTTTCTTATTAACATTACATCACCTTTGCCAATTTCGTTTGCATATACAGAACGGCTTATTATTCACATATTCGTTGATAATTATTCAACTTTAATTTAATTTCTCGTTTGTTTCAGAAGTGACGAAATACTGTCAGAATTATAAGAGAGATGTAATTAGAAAATTTTGGGGGAGCCATTTGAAATCTAACGGACACGAACAACATATGACAACATCTTCTAGAGAATTAGAAAATAAAGTGATAAAGTCGGCGTTTAAGGAACGAATCATTTCATATCGAGTCAATCTTGAGTGATATCATGTAAATGTTACAAATTTTTTTGAGGAACTTGCCTAAAAAGTTAATGGTATATTGGAGCGAGCAGTAGGGCAACATACCTGTCAAACTTGTATATTTGGAGGTCCACATAAATAAGCACAAGTCCCTAAGGGTTTCGAAGTTTATTTCTCTACCCTATGAAATTGACAGAAAGTGTGCCACCATTAATATGCGCAATGAAAATAATAACTACTTCTTATGATCCTTGACAGCAGCTTTACAAAACCCGTGCGGATTAGAATATCACATTTCATCTTACTACCATTTTTCTTCTTTAAATGACATTTCTGGTTTGGATAGCCCTTTTAATTTAAAAGATATGGCTAAATTTGAATTTTTCAATAACATTTCCATAAATAGATAGAAAAGTAGAAAACCGACCTAACATGTTGTTATGAACTTGTAGGACCATTGCATTATACAAAACAACGTCGAAAACGTCATGTTAATTTACTATTGATTAGCGATGATGAAGGGAATTTTCATTATTGTTGCATTAAAGATTTATCTAGATTAGTGTCTAATCGGCTTTCAAAACATCCTGGAAAAAAGTTTCTTTGCGATGGATGTTTACAATATTTTCAAATGACGATTTAACGAGACATAATGCTTATGATTGTGATCATGTGAGAATCAATTACCATCACCGGCACCCAGAATTGATAAGTTTGACAACATAGTGCCTGGAAATATTCTAAAATTTACTAATATTCAAACACAAATTGAAGTTCCTGTTGTTATCCATGCTGATTTTGAATGTATTCTTAATCCATTAGTTAGCAACTTAAATGATTTTGATCCTAACAGGCTTTGCACTGTTAAGCCATACGAGCATATTCCATATTCTTTTGCCTATTATATAAAATGTTTATTTAATGTCAATATATCTAAGTATGAGCTTTATAGGAGTTCTAATTGGGATCAGGTTTTTATTAAGTTAACAGAATGAGATGTGTTTGATATATATAATAAATATTTAAAATTAAATATGCCCATCAATAAATTCAAAAGTTTATTCATCATAATTATACAAACGAATTTGTTTGTTTTGCAATAAAATTATTATTGACGAATGTGATAAAGTTGCAGACCATAATCACCTAACACAGGGTCAGCCCTCTCTGTAATTTAAATTTCAAATTACCAAATTATATTCCGGCTATATTACATAACAACTAAAAAAATTATTAAAAATTTATGTCAACATAGTGAATAATGTACTTCTAACATGCACCGCTCTGGGAAGAATTAAGCGGGCTACATCTTTCGAACACTCTCCATGTAAATACTTGTAGAATAGACTCAAGTCGCCAACCGTTCTTCGATGTTCCAGCGAATCAAGGCCGCCGGTCAGTTCTGGGTCTCCAATCAGACGAACAGCCCTTTCCTGAACAGAATCCAACAAATGCAGTGTATATTTGGGAGCGGAGCCCCAAACATGGGAGCAGTATTCCATTGTTGGTCGAATTTGAGCTTTGTAAAGAATTAACAGTTGTTGTGGAGTGTAAAGCTTTCTGGTTCGAAATAATATTCCCAACTTTTGAGAAGCTCTCCTTGCTATGTCTGCAACAGTTCATGCCAGGACATATTTGCTCCCAAATTAACGCCCAACAACAAAATTGAGTGACGATGCTAGGGGAATAAAGTGCCCCGACATAACTGTGCCGGGTTCAACAACGTTAACTTTTTTAGAAAAAACTGCCGCCTGGGTTTTTGTAGCGTTAAATTCCACTTGGTTACTGTAACTCCAAGATAGAATTTCTTCCAGGTCTATTCGCCTGAGCAGCCGATGTCGGAGCGTTCAAAGTGAATGACAAACAGAACTTTTCAGACATACCATAAGAGCGTAGCTTAGCCAATAGTCCATCGTGCCAAACACGGTCGAATGCCTTGGATATGTCAAGAGCAACCGCTCGAGATTCTCCGAAGTGTTCAGTTGCGTTGTTCCAAACATGTGTTACATAAGTCAGAAGATCTCCTGTTGATCTATGTTTACGAAAGCCATATTGGCGATCCCTAATAATGTTGATTCCTTCAAGGTATTTTAGAAGATGCTGATTGACAGCCTTTTCCATGACTTTCGATATTATTGAAAGCAGTGCGACTGGTCGGTAGTTGTTTGGCAAGGTCTTCTCGCCTTTTTTAGGTATCGACTGAACTGGGGCCCATTTCCAGCAGGAAGGAAATTTTCCCTTTCTGTAGAATAGGTTGAATAGTCTACAGAAAACTGGTGTTAGTTCCCTTGCACAGTTTTTGAGAACTATGGCAGGTATTCCGTCAGCGCCAGAAGCTTTTTTGGTGTCTAGCTTCATTAAAATACGTTTTATGATACGTTATCTGAAGACAACATCGGGCATCCTTGACTGCACTATAGGAATAGTATGTGGTGTTTTTCCTTGGAAATCGGCAATAGAATGTGAAGCAAACAGTTCGGCCAACAAGTTTGCTTTCTCAACAGGTGTCGTTGCAACAGAACTATCTAGCCGTATGAGTGGTGGTATGGTGGATTTGGTGAAATTTTGACCAACTGCCTTAGTGACTGACCAAAAGGACCTGGAATTGTTGGGACAAGCGAGAAGTTTGTTTCTAATTCGCTGATTGTGTGCCTCCTTGGTTTCGTCGATAATTTCTTTGCATCTGTTCCGGACACGAACAAAGGTGTTACGATTTATGGTGTTAGGATTTCCACGACATTGTCGGTAGGCAAGATGTTTAGAAGCAACAGCTTCTTTGCATTTTCGGTCAAACCAAGGCTTGCCGTTAGAAGGACATTTCTTCAAAAAGGGAATGTAAGCTTCCATACGAGCTAAGATATCATCGGAAACCTCCCTGGCGCAGTCAGATGGGTCGTCGGGTCGAAAACAAGCGTCTAACCAAGGGAAAGTTCGAAAATATTCCGTGAGATCTTCCCATTTAGCAGATCTGTAGCAGATCTTGCGCGGTTTAGGCGCCTCTCTGTCACTGACCGGTAGGACACTCGATGTCGAAAGCAGTTTATGGTCGGAAGAACCCAGCGGCAGATTTACGGTGACCTTGTAAATCTCCGGATTGGTGGTTAAAAACAGATCAAGGATCCGTGTTGGTTCGTCAATAAGCTGAGTTAAGCCACAACTGATGGAGAATGATTCAGCTTCACGATCTTGTTCGTCGGTAGTATTTGAATATTTAAGCCAGTTGATGTTGTGGACATTAAAGTCGCCCAGGATGGCAATTTCGGCATTTGGATAGTTCATTTGTAAATGATCGATGGTGTCTGCAAGAGAAGCGAAAAGTGTTCTAAAGTTAGTATCACTTGGCTGTCGATAGAGGATGCAGTTGAATCTTGAATGGTTTGTTGAGTCGTTATTTTTAATCACATAACATCAAAGTTAGGGGGCTCCAGAGCCTCTTCTCGTTGACAAGAGAGGTCGCTTCTGACAAAAAGACAGATTCCAAAGTTACGCCTAAATCGGGAATAGAAGTCGTACCCAGGATAAAGATAGTTGACTGTGCTGGTCGATGAACTGACCTTGGTTTCACAGAGAGCGAGTACATGAGGTTTATTTGATTGCAGGTGTTGGTGCACTGAATTTATATCCGAGTTTAAACCTCGTATGTTGCTAAAATCTATTTTAAAATTATGATCTCTGCATGTCGACGCCCCTGAACTGGCCCCCACTCGGAAATCCGAACGGGAGGCTATTTTACCTCCGGAATTTTTTGTGGTGGATTTTGGTGGTTCAGTTACTGCTGTCTGTTTGTTGTACATAGCTTTTCGGTAGAACTGTTTTTCGCTTCTTCGGAAGAGGTTGTTGGTGTTTTTCCTCTCGTTTGATTCTTTATATCTACGAAGTCTTGCGGCATATATGGACAGTTTTTGCTTCAAAGTATCAATGGTTTCTGGCGGTGTTCTGTTGGGAGACTTGGACTTGATCCTGTCTACACCCTGTGTGACACGTTTGGACGCGTTCCCATTTCCCTCAGGGGCTAGGAGAATCCCAGGATACTCCTAGTACGGGCACTGACGATCCCGAGGTACCTGAGTCATGTTGTGCTGTCTTGTGTTGTCCAGATTATGTGTAACAAAAACATAATCTTAAGGTGTTTACCGTGCCGAGAAGATGAATGGCTCAGCGTTTATGAGTCGCGTATTGTTTCCCCGGATACCGGGCGCCCTCCGGGAGTAAGTAGCCTTGCTGTGGCATCCAGGCTCTGCCGCAGTCGACACTTTTTTCTAGGATACTCGTGGGAACACTATGTCGAATAATAATAATTATAATAGTGATAATGGCAGGGTGTTGCGGAGACGGACCCCTGTCGTACAAACAGCTATAGCACCACCATAACAACAACAATCACAGACGATCCAAACAACCGCCTCAGCCGAAACTATCCCCGATAGTTTTACCAGATCCGACATTGTAGGCGATGGAAATTGCCTTTTCCGTGCAGTTAGCTTACACTTATATGGCCACCAAAACCACCATGAAAAACTCCGAGAAGTTGCTCTAAGATATATACAACAGAACTGGTCGGAACTTCACACATTTTCATTAATTGAAGACGATGAAATGAAAGACTTCGATAACCACTATAATTATATGAGGAAAAATGGCACCTATGGAACGAGCCTAGAGATACTTGCCCTCTCGAAAACTCAAAATAGCAACTTTCGTATCTTCTCAAAACAACGAAGAACAAGAGATACAAAAATAACGTTTAGGGACAGACCAACAATAATAAGCACAGGAAAACACACCGAAACTATTTACCTTCTACTAACAGGAAACCCAATGTCGGGACACTTTGAGCTTCTGACACCACAAAACACTAGAAACATCCCAAACAACAGTGGACCAATAAAAGAAGCATCGGGCGAGCGACGTAACGGTCGAGGACATCGCGGGAAATGGCAGCTCGACCAAAACGATGAAGACCGGGCAACCGAAAATGGGCCTGCCAAAAGTGTTGTGCCGGCGAATAAGCCGACACCCACCAAGGCGGAAAAACACACAGCAACCACCATTCTAACACAAAATAATCAAACATTCTCGCAACGAGAAAGAAACCCCAACAACACAAATCAAAATTCAATTGGCAAATAAGAATAGAAAACAAAATCAAAAACATCAGAAAAAATCTATTGCACAGATTGTACAGAATAAGCAAAAATATATTTCATTTGACAAATATATCAATGCACACACATACTTTGAGACACAATCAAGTAAGCTCAAAAAGAAACAGTTCTGCATAAGATCGATAGACTCTTGTTAGCTTTTACCACCTTCATTATCAAAATTATCTGACACTCTAGAAGACCAACAATGTCAAGATATTTTAAAATTTTTCAAAGAAAAGGAAAATTTCGATTTGAATCGTCAAAAGGGTGCTATATTACTAATTATATATATTTAGATGAAAATGCATTGCCAGAAAAGGAACAGTTTTATAACGATTTAACAGGGGAACATATTACTGAAGATCCATATAATAGGGCTAAGGTTGGGTGGTACTTTTTCACTGTAATTCGATAGGTGAATATTCTGATATTTATTTTAAAATCAGGTGTATTGCTTTTAGTAAATATTTTCAAAAGTTTTAGAAAAACCTGTTTAAATACCTATAAGCTGGATCCGGCACATTATTCACTGATGTAGAATTAGAGCTTTTAACTAATCCTGATATGTTAATTTTTTTCAGGATAATATAAGGGGAGTTAGCACTTGTGTTACTAGAAAATCAGTCGCAAACAATAAGTTTCTTCTCATCTAAGCCTAATAAATATTTATTACATGTTGATGCAACTAACTTATATGGTTATATGATGTGTCAATGTCTTCCAGAGAAGAATTTTGTTTGGCTCTCTCCAAAAAAAAATTAATAATTTTGAAGTCACAAACATATAGGAAACATTTGAAAAAGGATATATTTTAGAAGTTGATTGAATAGATCCTACTGATTTGCATAATTTTCACAACGAATTTCGTTTTTGTCCTGAAAATTATAAGCCTCCCAATTCTAAACATGCAAAATTAATTCCAAATCTAGTAAATAAACAACAATAGATTCTTCATTGTACTTTATTAACGCAATGTGTTCGAAATGGACTTAAAATAAACAAAATTCATAGAATCTTGCACTTTACATAATCTCCATGGTTAAAAACCTATATAGATATTTCAAATTTACTAATTTAAGAAACGAATCTAAACATGAATTTAACAGAAACAATTATAAGCTTAGTATTAATAGTATATATGGAAAACAATGGAAAATATTCAACATCGATCGGACATCAGGTTAATTAGCCAATTAAAAAAAAATAATAGGAAAGATGGTGCTGAAAATTTAATTGCAAAACCACACTTTAAAGAATCAGTAATTTTTAATGAAAATTTAGTTGCTATTCAAATGAATAAAATACTAATTGAATACGACAAGAAAGTTTTAAGTAGGATTTTCTATTTTAGATATTTCTAATACTATTATGTATGGTTTCTTTTACGAGTTCTTAAAACCCTTATATGAAGAAAAGGTAAAATTATTATACACTCTTTTATTTTGAAAATAGAAACAGATATGAAGATATGAAAAATTATATTGATTATTTTGCCACCTCTAATTATAAAATGAATAATGTTTAAGATATGCCAATAAATAAGTCTGTAGTAGGTAAATTTAAAGATGAGTTTGATGGTGAACCCACAAAATGTTTCTATGGAATTGGAGCCAAAGAATATTGTGTGAAAATCAACAATCGTTTACTTAATTTTTTTAATTTTTTTTTTAAATATAAATAAACAATTGGATGTTATCGATTATAAGGATGTTGTAGAACGTAATTCTAAAACATTTTGTTTTATGTATGTGTCTCGATCTAGGAGACATAATATATACACAGAATTAGTTAATAAGCAAGCTTCATCTTCATTAGAGGATAAAAAATTCAAAATCCAAATTTTTACGGCATGCTTGCTCGAGGACATCACGATATTCCTCTTTGTCAATGGATTGGAGAAAATAATGAATTTTTTGATACTTACTGTACCCCTTCAACTTTACCTGGTTGATATATATCTGAAAATATTTCAGTTTTTCATTTTTATCTTGCAATGCTTGTTTAAAAGTTAAAAATGTGTTAAGAATCTTTTGGAATGGAAATTGATAATATAACCTACAGAACTATGGTCTTGCTGCTGGTGCCGCTCGAAGCTAAGCCAGTTAGCAGCAACAGCAAGATCATAGTATCGAGTAGCAGCAGCTAGAGCACTTGAAAATGCTAAATGAGATTTTGGCGAAACGTCGTCCAAATTCATTGTTAGACGAACGAATTGAAGCCTGGAATTTTAATGTATTACATTCCACCCTCCGTGAAAAACTCTATTGTAACATATTTATATATATATATATATATATATATATATATATATATATATATATATATATATATATATATATATATATATATCTTGCAAGACATGGTATGATATATTTTTCAAATGATCTAACCACCCACGATTTATGTTATGATATGATGTGTACGCTTACCGGGTTATAATTTTTGTGGATCGGGGGGCAAATTTAGAAAAGTGACTAATAAGGGGTGTTAAAGGAATTAATCCATTAGATGAAGCTTGCAAAGAACATAATATTTCTTATTTCCTATCAAATGATATAAATATGAGACATTCTGTCGATAAGTTATTATCCGAAAAAGACTTGGCGAGGTTTAAAGCTACCGACGCTAGTTTTGGAGATAAAACTTGCTCTAAGAAAAGCTACAGCCATGAAAGTAAAGGGAAAATTAAGAATAGGACTTCAAAAATGAGAAAAATAACGTGTAGGACGAGGAATATCATTATATAAAGCTATATCGGAAGTTAGAAAACGAATTATAGGAAAACAATTTCAAACTTTAAATGATAGTATCAAAACAGCTCTTAAGTCAATAGGAAAGAGAAGGAACCTTGTAAATTCTAATACAAGAGTAATACCTATTCCCAAGACGGGAGGGTTTTTACCACTTATGCTTATATTTGCTGGTTTGCCTGTTTTGGGTTCTCTTGGAGGAGGAGCCGCTGGTATGCGAAAGCTGTAAATGATGTAGGATCGCCCAAAGAAAGGTTATCTGAGGCTAAACGACATAATGAAATGATGGAATCAGTTTCAATTGGAAAAAAAGGAAATGGCTTGTTTCTAAAATCTTATAAAACAACATGCGGGTTGTTTTTTAAAATCATATTCAAAAAAACTGCTGAATTATATATCTCGGAATCCACTTACAAATTATGACCTAATAAAGTATGTCAAATTTCTAATTTGCGAGATGTATTTATGAGGAATAAGTTACCTAAAAAGATGAAGAAACCTAAAAGTAGGATTGTTAATTTAGATAGCTAGAGTGGTAATGACACTCATTGGACAGCATATATAAAATAAAGGAAAAAAAAAAAAAAAATTACTTTGATGGCTGTGGTAATTTACTGCCCCCATCTGAGTTAAATTTATTTTTTTATAGTGACAATAATAAACATGATAACTTACAAATATAAAAAATATCAAGTTTTTAACCAAACAAACTGTGGTAAACTTTGTTTGTTTAAAATTTCTATACAATAACATATTACATAACGTAAGATTATTCTTACTTCTGCCTCTTCAAGGATATTAAAGGGATATGTCATGGAAATTGGTTATTACCGGTAATTCTCCTACTTTAACAGTAGAATTTAATCCTGCTATATATTTAAAAGAAGACGCTGAGTATGTTGTTGCACTATTAAATTTTGAAACCTTTAATGCAATTCCTAATATGGACGACCTTAATAATGTAATGATTTTTGATGATAATTTTGTATTTTCGATACCTGAATATGAATTGGATGACCTAAATAAATTTATACATGATAGGTGTAGTAAATGTAATATTCAATTTAAAATGTTGGCAAATCACAATACCTTCACACTTCTCATGTCATCAGCTGCAATAACGTTTAATGAGGCGACAATTGGTAAATTATTACGTTTTACAAATAAACGATTAGAGCTGAATGTAGCACATACATCAGATACCCTTGCGGAGATTATTAAAGTAAATCCTATAAATATCGATTGTAGTATTGCTGAAGGATCATATCTTAACGGTAAATCTGTTCATATAACACATCAATTTTTTTCCCAACGTAGCTCCCCGTTTAAGAAGAATAGAATCACTTCAAAACGTCATATATTTTCCAGTAACCGTAAAAACTATAGATAAAATTACTATTAAAATAATAGATCGAGATAGTGAATTTGTTAATTTTAGAGAAGTCCTAACGTTAAGACTATATCTCAAAAAAATTTCATGAACAATGGTAGTTCTTTATCACAAAAAAACCACCAAACATGAATTTGGCTACAACTTAGTATAAAAAAGCTAAAAAGGAAAGGAAATAGACATATTTTATTTAGTAATAAATCAAACACACAAACCTTCTAACAGACAATTTCTGAAAAGTTTGGGTTTTATACTTAGATAGAAATCAAATATCTAAATATAAAAGAAAATATTTTTTTGATGAATTTATTCTAATTTGGGAAGTACTTTCTTCTGATCTATTCGATCCTGCAAAATTAGGACCAACTAATGAAATAAGAATTTCTTTACGACGAGCTGAAAAATATCCGCTGCCTTTCAAAAGTGAGTTTTATTTAGAGCTACAAGTTACGAAAGAGGATGGAAAAACTCGCCTAATAAACGCTGTCTTAGTCAATAATGCCTCAGCTTCTTATTTAAAGAGCTTCTTTATATTTTAAATGGTGTTACTATCTATTGTGTTCGAGATGGGTTAAGGGTTATATATCCTACAATAAAATTGAAAGTACAAAATTAGAAAATGCTGGGTGTTATCCAAATTTGAAAACAGGAGAAAAAATTACGACTGATGATAATGGAAAGGTTTCTTTATGTATTCTTTTTAAGATGTACTTAGAGTTTTTTGAAGATTATAATAAAAAATAAATATATAAATTCTCAGATCGTATACCATTAGGATATTCAATAAGGCTAATAGCGACGTGGTTTTACCACATCCTGAAAATAATTTTGAATTCACAAAAAGAACTAATTTTAATAAGTAGTAATGACGATACTGATGCTTTAGTTGATAATAAGAAACCCAAAATTACAATAATGAAGCTCTGCTGGCGTGTACCTCCTCTTACCATAGCCATCCTGCAAGAACTTGCACTTACGCAACTTATCGATAAAAATAATGGCATACTTTTATATTCAAAAGTTGAAGATTGGTTGAATATCCTAAACTGTTGGAAACTATAAGACACAATTGCCCTGTAAAAACTTCAACTAAGGTTGAAACACCACGACATGTTTAGGTGCCTTCCAAACTAATAGACGAGGAAATATAAAATCTGATATGAGTAAATTTGATCACCGTGAAGTAAGTTTCTATTTTTAAATTTGTAAAGATATCTTTATAACGATCTTCAATTTGATTTTAATAGTAACAAGTTTGTACATTATATGAAATGTTTTCAGTTCGTCAGTGATATTATAATTTGCCAATAGAAACAATTTTTAATCTCATATAATTTAAGAACAATGCACCATTTAACACCACCACATTAACTGAAATTTACTGCAGAATGGTCCAGTAACTCTAAGGATTGAATTCGAAACAAAAGAAAAAATTTCAGCTAAAACAACAGCATATTTTCTCATAATTTGTGATAAAATATTTAGCTATAATCCTTTAATTAAAATAGTTAAACAACTTTGAATTTAACCCCCACCAACTCAAATAATTCAGATATTTATTGCACATATGATTTTAAAATAATTCAGTTTTGATTATGTCTTTGACATATCGAGTTAATTCCGAAGACGTCAAAACTTTACAATTTCAACAAAGGTTACAGTTTTTTGTTAAGGATTTAGAAGAACTCAAGAAACTAAGAGTTGAATATTCCAAAAAAACTTTTGTGTTCAAATTTTTTTCTAATTTGAAGATTATTTTTATAATTATGATTGTGAGACTAATTCTGGACACACAAGGATTCAAAGATGAAAAAAATAAATTTATACCTAAAGAATTAGCAGCTTATGATGAAGAAAATTAAGAAATTTTCATCTAATCCTGTAATTGAAATAGATGATGAACCCTATTAGAGCTTTAACACCGAAACGTTTTTATCAAAGTCGGTTATCAGTAGTATAGCTGGAGGGGTTCTGGGACTGAAGATGGCATGTGTTCATCCACAGTCTACCAATACCCGAAGAATGGCCTTGAAAGAGATGAAGAATGAGCTTGAAGAGCAGAAGAAGTGACGTAATCGCCGAAGAATTTTGTCTTGTTCAGTGATGTTAAGATGACTATAGCCAGAGGCTGTTGAAGACGTACTTTTTGAAGAACTAATTAATACTCGTCCTGTCAGAATAATCCACGTGTAACCCAATCAACAATGATGTCGTCGTTACACCAGAGGATGTTGAAACTACTTTTTTAAAATTTAGCTTTGGTTTTTTTGTTTTTATTTATTTTAAATATTTTTAAATATACTTTCGCCTAGCCTAGCTTAGCCTAGCATATGTAAATGAAATTAAACACACAAGTTTAAATTATTAATACAATAAGGTTGTTTTTATTTATTATATTAATATGATCGTAACTACAATCTAATTATTATTCTAAAAGTTGGTAGTCTGTCCTCGGTATTTCCTTTTTGTGTTTGTATTCTTCTGTCATCCATTTCTTGATCTGTGGGATAATATGAAATTAAATGTTTTGCTTCATCTAACATTTTTAATTGTTCTGTCCTGCCACACTTAAAACATGGTTCATCAGGTATTATATCATCAGTTGTTTATAATAATATGTGAATGAGGCAAATAGGATGTGATAAAAAATAATTATCTTAATAACATATTATCAAAACATATTTATGTTAGGAGGCAATTAAAAATAAATAGCTTTTACAAAGTTGTTTATAATAATAAGTGAATGACGTAAATAGGATGTGATAAAAATAATTATCTTAATACCATGTTGTTAAAAAATATTTATGTTAGGAGGCAATTAAAAATAATAGCTTTTACAAACATTTGTTTTTAGTCTCTTCTTGCCTAACCTGTGGAAATGAAATAAAACACAGGTTTAAATTATTTATTATATTAATTTGATTATAAAGTTATAATTGGTTTAATGAAAAAAAATATATCAATTAAACGTATATTAAAAAAATACATTAACTAATTATTATTATTAGTACTTATTAACTGTTGATTAATATAAGGTTGCATTTCTTGCAAGAAGCTTACTAGTTGAAAATTTTATAATAAAACCCCATGTTGTATAAAATCTTCGGATAATTTTTGATGTATACTAATTTCATCCCAATCAACCAACCATTGTTTGAAATTCACTAATAAGTCTTTCGTTTAGTTGTTGATATTTGGATACTGTTTGCCAGTTGATATTATTGATAAACATTCTCATTAAATCCTCACTTAAATGTTGCATTCGTGACAGAATATCCCAGTTTAAATACCTTTGAAAATAAATTATAAATCCATTTGTCAGTTCTGGAAACATGGATAAATTTGGTACAAACCATTTAAGATCTTCTTTCATCAACAGCTAACACAATTATGAGTTGAAAATTGCATGGCATCATATATTTAATTAATTCCTTTCAATACAGTTAAATACTCCAGTGATGTTAGATCTACTGTTAGAATTATTAAAATAAGTATATTGCATACAACATGTTATTAAGTTAATTTTTATTGCATACCGTTGCACACGTTCTATAACAAACAAATATATAAATAGTCGCATATCGGTATGACTGTAGGACCTTTGATTAGAATAAAAATATTAGAAATAAAATATCAAAAAAGGTAAAAAAAATATTCGTTCTATTTAAATTTAGTAATTATTGAACATTATTTTTATCTATCCCACTATTGTGTTTATTATCAAAGCCTGACGTTTTAACACTTTTTCAACCAAATAAATATCAGGATATTTAACTTTTTGCAGTTGAAGTTCATAAAAACCTTCTTTGATTTCTTGGTTGCTTTCATCTTGAAGTAAATATGTAACAGGATTTGTAAGTCGAACTTTTTTTTGGTGAATATTTCTGTGGAGCAATTTGGTTTGTACTGTTTGTCAAAGACTCCTCTAAATTTTGTGATGCGTGCATTATCATCTACATTATATTTAGGTCTACGTGTCATTTTTAAATTATTATAAACTGTATCCGGTAGAAATTTTTCATGTTCTTCCATTACCTCAACAGGTAGACCTATCGTTCTATGTTCTCTATTATAAAACCATCCTACTTTTAAGAGTTCTGTTGACACGTTCCACAGTCGAGGCTTGTGCTTCCATTTCTGTAAATTCTTCACCAGAATCCGTACATAGATGAACTGGAGTCTGTTCTTTGAACACGTTTTAAAGTGCAACTGTAACTTCTTTTGATTTTAATGGATAGGCCCATACGTATTTGGAAAAAACAATTAATCACAACTAGTATGTATCTATAACCATTATTTTCGTATTCTCTCATATCAAATAAGCCTGCTTGCATTAGATCCAAAAGTATTTTAAAATTACTCTTCTGCGTTTAAAACGCATGATGTAGATGGCGCTTTGCATTGACTAGTTGATGTAAATGTGCTCCGACAAATTAAATAGTTAAGTTAAACTAAAGCGATTTTTTTTCTTAAATGTGTATTTAATATTTTAAGTGAGAAATTGTGTTTAAAGCTAAGTTGCCAGAATGTCCAGAAATCAGACAAAAGATAAGGATATTGGGGATCTTCGTGAACGTGTGGAAGCGCTGTCATCTTTATTTACTGAAAGAATGACAAATATGGAGGAGAAATGTCGACCTCGAGCATCATTTGGGTAACTAGTAAAGTTCAAGATGTATCAGAAGAATTAGCCATATTTAAAATACAATTTTTGGAAGAACTCAATTCTATAAGAGTAGCTTTGAAGTCACTAGAAAAAAGAATTCAAGATAATAATGAAACTGCGCAAGCGCAGGCGAAAGTCAATTCTATTATAATATATGGCCTAAAAGAAGATGAAACTAATATCTATACCAAAATCATCGACATGGCATCTCAAAAACTAAATATTAATATAAAAAAATGTGATTTAAATTACTGTTATCTTTTGGGTTCCAATATGAACAAAACAAAAAACCAGAGAAAGCCTCGTCCGGTAGTCGTCAAGTTCACACATCGTTGGGTGCGCAACGAAATATTTTTTGCTAAAAAGAAATTAAAGGGCACCTCACTCACGATAACTGAATTTTTAACTAAGGAAACAAGAGCAATGTTTAAAGTGGTGAGAGCAAGTGCGGGCAAGAATTCGTGGACGGTTAGTGGTCAAATCTATGTTATGTAAAAAATAAAAAAGTTGTAATAAAATCCGAAGAACAATGGCTAAACTTGAACTATGAAAACGTGAGTGAAAATTCTGTGTAATCACAAGGATGCATGATATGTTTATGCATTGTTTAATCACTATCCGACAAGAACTCGGGTTGTAGGAACTGTAAGTTGCAATAATTTAGATTTTTTTTTTTTTTGACACCTTTCAGTTGTAATTGTTTCACACTATGAGAATGATAAATAATATTGGAAAAATGGGAAATATTGTTTTTAAATAGAAGTCTCAAAAGGCTTTAGAAAATAAATACTTAACAATGTTGGGTCATATATTTCCTGTAAAGGTAGTTCTACGTCATTATTATTATTATTATTTGTACTATTCTATAATTTTTTTTAATGTTATTAGTTCGGTTACTACGAGTTTAAAATTTTTTTTTATTGTTCTATTATAGCACAGCCTTATACTGACAAATGAATGTACGAAACTTAGAAAATAAACTTAGCATTTAAATATAAATTCACTTACAGCACATATTAATGAATTTCGGGACTATATTCTGGACAATTCTTATGACCTTGTAGCGGTTACAGAAACCTTCTTAAAGCCCCACATACTAAGTAGGGCTGTTAATTTTCCCAATTACACACTCCTGAGAAATGATAGATTAAATGGTGCCAAAGGAGGTGTTGCTATTTATATTAATAATTCAATCAAAAGTTATGAGGAATTGCATTACTATACATTTGAATGTTTATGGGTTAAATTTAAATTAAAGAGTGAAGTATTTGTTTTCGGATGCGTATACAAGCCTCCAAATCTAAACAAACGTAATTTTATAGATAAATTTGAGTCGGTGATTATTGATATTCTGCCGCAAGTAAATAGTTTTATTTGCACGGGTGACATCAATTTAAATTTAATAGAAGATTCTGTTATTGACTTTTATCGAAGTATGCTATAGAGCTGTGGATTGCTTCAAAATTCAAGCCAAAAAGAAAAATGGAAAGCACTTAAAAACCTAAATATTATTAAAACTAAAAAACTTCCTGACAATCTTTGTAATCCGAACGGAATAAATCAATAATTTGTCAATTCAATACCTCAAATTAAAAACTCTGATCTCAATGCTAAAAATTATTACAGAACTGATAACTCAAATAAGACTGCTTTAAAACTTTGTGTTGTTACTGAAACCGAGATCTCAAAAGCTTTGTGTCGAATAAGAACAAAAGCTGTGAGTTCTGATAATATTCCTATTGATTTAATCATTTTTTGCTGTCCCTTTATTTTAAAATATATTTGTCATATTGTAAACTTTTGTATCGAGATGTCAGTATATCCATCCGCCTAGAAAACTGCGCATGCTGTACCATGACCTAAGACTGCCCAATGGCATACAGTGATTTACGCCCTGTAAGCATACTTCCAGTATTATCAAAAGTTCTTAAACATATTGTAAAATCACAACTAGTAGAATATATAGAAAAGTATGATATTTTCCCTACAGTGCAGTCTGGCTTTAGGCGATCACACAGTTGTGCTACTGCACTTCTTAATGTAAACGACCATATATTTAGAGAGATCGATAGAAATAAATGTACTATTTTAATCTTGCTCGATTATTCAAAAGCATTTGCCATGCTCGACCACTCATTTTTAACTCATATCTTGAAGTTTATAGGTCTGGACAAAGACACTGTTAAGTTTATTAGAGAATATCTCAAAGATCGTCATCAGAGAGTTGTCTTGAGTGGATCTTTCTCGGACCTCCAAAGGGTGACCAGAGGAGTCCCGCAAGGATCAATTTTGGGCCCTATTCTATTCTGCATTTATAACCATTTATTTCCATCATTTCTCAAAGTCTGTAACTGTTAGATGTACGCTGACGATACTCAGTTGTTTTACTCTTTTTCTAAGAATACAGTGCTTGACGGTTGAAGACTGATAAATGGTGATGGGGAGGTTATACAGAGAGTTTCGGAGGAACATCATTTGAAACTGAATCCAACAAATGTGTCGCAATGTTGTTCGATAGACCAATTGTTGTAAAGAGACTCACTTTACTAGTTGAAGTTAATATTTCTAATGAAAGGATACCTGTTAAAGCTGAGGCTAAAAATCTTGGCTTAATTTTGGATTCAACTTTAAGATTTAAAAAACACGTATCGGTGTGCATTAAGAGAGTAGTGGGTCTAATTTGGTGTCTTTATAACTCAAGACATTTATTAAATAGTCAATTAAAACTCATGCTTTGCGATTCTATCATTTTATCTATATTTAACCACTGTGATGTTGTTTACGGCTCCTGCTTGACTGCAGAAGATACAAAAAGAATTCAAAAAATTCAGAAATATTGTTTACGGTTTAGCTACGGTATAAAGAAACGAAATCCAGTTACTTATAAACTGAAGGAAGCTAAATGGTGACATGTTTGACATGAAGTCAAGACGATATTTGTACCTTGTATCATAAGATTATCTGCACAAAGTCACCTACGTATCTTTTTAAAAAAATTCCGTTCAAGACTGACGTTCATAATATAAATATAAGAAGCAGAGGCTTACTTACGCTCCCACTTCATAAAAACAGGCATATTTAATTTAGTTAAAACTTATAACAACCTACCGGACATTTTTAAATCTAAATCAGTCAAATGTTTCAAAAAGCACCTAAAGCATTTGTTATCGCAGAATAATGAAAGAATTTACTTGTTCCTAAAAATGTGAGTTTTCTAATCTTAAATCATGGCTTTCTGTAACTGACATAACATTTTTTTTTGTTTGTTATTTGGTTGTGCATCATATAATTTGGTTGTGCATTATTATTATTATTTGGTTGTGCATATGTTAGTGTGTTGCTGCCTAGGGGCAAGTGTAAAGACAGATGGACATATATTTTGCTTCAGTTAAATTAAGTTTTTTTTTGCTCTTATCTTTCTTCAGCTGCATTCTGTCCTTTTCACTGTATGTTGCATACTCTGAATAAAATTGTTTATTATTATTATTATTAAAATTTATTCCGGCTGATCTATAAATTTCTTCAACAACTTGTTTTTTTATTTTAGTTACATATTTGAACATTTTATTCAATAATATTAGCTTCACGTAATTCTTCAATAATTGAATTGATCTCGTTCGTGAGACGTGTATTGCCGGCTGTCTCAGAGGCAAGCAACAACTTTAATCGTTCGACAAGTTTATTTGGATCACCCCAGTACACATAATCGATTGGATTATTCGTAACTTTCATAAACATCCCGTATCCTTGTTTTATACTTTTGTCTTCTTCTTGCTCTGATTCCGAAGCCTGGTTTATCTAACATTGGTTCTTTCCTCCAATTAGTAAATCAAGTCCATCGAAATTAATCGTTTTATTACCGATGGAAAACCATTCAATATCTTTATCAAATTTTATTCCAAATTTTCCCTCTGATTTTTGACGATTAGGATCCCTAAGAAACTTTTTAATATATATTGTTCATAATAATCAGTCAGTATGGTTTTATTTAATTGAGCTTCGTATTCCTTTTGTTTTACAACTTCCTCATCTAAAAGATCTTTTTTTACATATCTTACGAGTAGTTTCCTTAGATTATATGGTTTAGTAACGGTGGAAAATTGTAATTTTCTTTTCATCTTGGGTGCCGACATAGGTGTTGTAAATTTCAATCCTCTAGGTGTATCTATGTTAAATTCTGTAGTCGAGGTTGTAAGAATGGGTGCAGAGGCGATTGAATCTTTGTCACTTTCATCTTCAATAACATTATCATCATTTTCAGCATAATCAGAAACATCTGTTTTTATTTTTAAATTAAGTGGACCAGGTGTTGTGTCATATATTTTTTGAATGCTAGGTTCCAATTTATTTTCAATGCTTTGTAGATGCTTCGTTATGGGTTGAAATAAATTCTCATGTGCTATTTGCTTATGTTTTAAAAATTTTTTATATCTTTTCGTTTATCTACTAATTTGTTTAACACTTTTTTCACTTGAAATATTTTTTTTCTTGGAGCCATCATGTAACATGTAACATTTAAATGTTATGTGAGAGCATTATCTGAATTTTAATTAAATATATATGTAGTTGTCCAAGTAATAACGATATTTTCCTTTATCAATCTTGTCTTTAAAAATGGTTTTAAAAATCCAAATGGTTTTTTCCAACAAAAGAACATATCTCGACACTATGCTTAACATTATTTTAATCTCCTCTGAATCATGATTTTTCACTGTAATTCTAGTTTTCTGTTTGACCTCTTCATTTGACAATAAGCGCTAGCATAGAAACAAGTACAAAAAAGGATTATATGTTTAATATGTAGTCAGTTTATGTTTTGCTTTTCTAAATAAAATACTATTCCAGTGAAAGAGATAGCTCATTTCAAAGGAGTGGACTTTTAAACACTTTAATTAATAAGCTTCCTTTCGAATTACATTTACCTGATTATAATTTTTGTGGGCCTGGTACAAAATTGAAATAACGTCTAGCACGTGGTGATAGAGGAATTAATCCTCTCGATGAAGCTTGTAAACAACACGATATAGCCTATTCAACTAAAACTGCTTTACCTGTTCGTCATCATGCTGATAAAATATTACCTAAAAAGCCTAAAGTAGAATTAATGCTTCGGATGCATTTTGAAAGGAAAAACTTGCAGCAATAGGTATATCTGCTGCCATAAAGAGTAAAATTAAATTAGGTATTGGTGGTAGGAGTAAAATGATTAAAGAAAGTGAAAATAATCAGTACAGTATGATAGAGTTAAAGAAGAATATGGATCCCCAAATTACATTCATTATTAGGCAAAGTGTCAAAGCAATACAAAATTATCTAAAAACAATGAAAACGTTGTTATGTAAAATCAATAGTCTCCAACAAAAAACTAAAAATGTCAACAGAAAAATGAAAATAAAACCAACTAAAAATGTTAACAGGAAAATGAATATAAAACATAAAAAAAAAATTTATAACAAATAGTTATGAAGAAAAATACCTTAACTATCATGAACGATCAGTTAAGGAAAAAATAGCAAATAGATTATCTACTGTCTTACCTGTTAAGGGAAAAAGGAAACTTGAAAATAAACAAGAATCAGAAGAATAATTACTGGAGAAAAGATTTAAGCAAGATATGCAACAACAGCAACAACAAATAAGCAGTGAAAAGCAAAGACGATCTAATAGTGGTGAAAATGAAAACATGGAAATGGACTTTGAAAAATGTGCTAGTAATAAAAAAGTAAAAGTATAACTTTGGCAATATATAAAGTTTAATCCTGCTAAAATGCTTTTTAGTTATTTAAGAACCTTTCATAAGATGGTTTTTCGCAAAAGAAACGCCTGTAAATTTAAAAAACAAGCTATTCGAGACAAAAAAGGAGAAAACGTAAACAAAGAAGTATTCGTGGTAAAAATTAAAAAAACTTTAAGATTCCAATCGGTTGTAAAGAAAATAAAAAAGAATATTTTAAAAGGAAAATCTATGAGCATAAACAGTGCGTTTAATATTGCCATTAAAACGGTGAAAAAGGAAAAATAAAATCACCGAGAATTATTAGAATCCCTAAAATGGGAGGAATTTTATTATTAATACCAATATTTGCTAGTCTTAGTGCCTTAGTGCTTTGGGTGATTTGAGCGGAAGAGCAGCAGGTATACAAAAGCTATTAATAATCTCGATCGGCTAAGCAACAATTGCTGGAAAGTCAACGTCGCAATAAAACAATGGAAGCAATTGCAATGGGAAAGAGTCGACATCAAAAACCTTACAAAACTGGAATGGATTGTTTTTTTACACCATCCTCTCAAGATATGAAATTACCTATAACATTGCCCAATCATTCATTCACTTACAAACTTAGAGATGAAAATCTGTGCAAAAAAGTTGAAAATTCCCCATTTTCGAGGAGTCTTTATGACGGACGGGTTACCGAGGAAAATTCATAAATATGAATCAGGTGTAATTAATTTGGATAACGACTCTGGACCTGGTACACATTGGACTGCTTACAAGAAATATGAAAAAACATTTATTATGTTGAGCTTTAAAAATTTATTACCACCAATCGAAACACAATTGTATTTTCAATCTAATGAAACCTGTAATATTTTTTATAATTACACTTCATATCAATCCTATAATTCTATTATTTGTGGACTTTATGTTTACACTTTTTATATCACCCTATATATTTTGGAAATTAAAGCAAATTGATTCCTTAAAGTGTGTTATTTATTCATATTATTTTGAGTAGAGTAGAACTTGTAGTAAAAAATGTCCTACACGTTTACACTGTCAGGACGTGATACCCTACTTACGTCAAAAATTTGTCCTCCAATTGTATTAACCGAAAATGATCAGTTTGTTTTGGGTTTGATTAATTTCGAAACTTATGATTCAATTCGAAACGTTGACAAAACCAACAATAACTTTTATTATGACGAAGACAAAAAAATTGAACTACCAGAAGGATCCTATGAAATTAGTGATATACACAAGTATTTGGTAAACAAAATCAAAATACAGTCAAAAGTACCAAGCAAAACTTCAAATGAAACAGATGTACTTATCATTATGGAAAACTTGAACACGCTTAGTGTGAAATTAAGAGTACCAAAAAAATTTGACTTTAGCAAAGAAAATTCACTGGGAAACAATTGGAATTTGATAACAAATCAATTCATATAATAATGGTGCGTGTATGCATATAATTCACATGTTTATTCCCAATGTAGCACCTGGCTATAAAATAGTGGAGAAACCAACAAATGTATATTTACCAATAAGCACTCGCTATATAGATGCAATTCAGCTTAAAATCACGGATCAAGATGGAAATCTAGTTAATTTTAGAAAAGAGTTGTTAACAGCACGTTTACACTTAAAAAAAGTTTCATAAGAAAAAAAGATGGTATTTCTATATAACCATAATTCATTTAATATACCACTCGTTAACTATGATCATCAACAACATCAAACTAAATATAAAATATATAGGAAAAAGAAAAAACATCTTAGTTTGTAAAAACAATTGAAAGAATTAACACCTGAGAATAAGATTTAAATTAAAAAGGTTATAAAAATAAATAGCAAAATTTCAAGAATATGCAGACTTTGGATTAGTGTTGATTTTATCAATAATAATTAGGTGCAAGTGTAAATACAGTAATACTAAAGAAGAAAATGACTTATAATACATTTAAAGTTGGAGAAAGTGTGTTATATGACGAATCAAAAGTTTGTACGCATCAACTTTATTCATCGACAACTTTAAGTAACAACGATGAAATTCGAATGTCCATTCAAACTGAGGACCTTTATACGTTGCCCAGTCAAAGTTTCTTAAATATTGAAGGTAAATTTCTTAAAAGTGAAATTTTCCAACAATGGAATACTCCACCTATTTGATGAAATTAGTTATGAACTAGGAGGAGTGGTAATTGATTGTGTTAGAAATCCTGGAATAACATCAACTATTAAGGATCTCGTATCATTTACTTAAAATGAAAGTAACATTTTACAAAATGCAAGGTGATGTGAAAAACAGAACCCTTCTCTGTTGGATGGAAGTGGAAATTTCAATGTTTGCATTCCACTGAAAATAGTAATGGGGTTTGCTGAAGATTTTCATAAAACTGAAATGAATCTACAAGAATTGATACTAATCAGAAGCAGTTCGGATTTAAATGGAATTCAACAAACGCAGGATAAGAAGGAAACCTATAAAGTGACCCTTAATAAAGTGCTTTGGAAAATGTCACACATTTTAGTCAGTGATAATCAAAAGTTATGACTTCTCAAGCAATTAGAACGCAAAAAGGATTTAAACATCAACTACTATAAACATTAAAAATGGAAGAGTGTTTCACCATTATATAAACCTACCACAACCCTTGGAGTGGTTAAAATCAACACTATGCAAACATATCAATTGGACAATTCAAAATATCCACGGACTTTTATGAAACAGTTTTAGTGACAAATATTTACCTTTAGAAAGTCTATACCTATTCATTAAAAATGTGATTAAATCCAGTGAAAAATTTTTGGTTAAAGGACTAAAAAGAAAATGTGATTAAGAAAAATAATTCTCAACAATACCATTACAGATATAGATAGATTAAATTGTTCTAATTTAGAAACTTTAAGCATAGAAAATAGTTTCAATAATAGTCATGGTCAGAATAATTTAATATATGCTCGAAAAAATGTATTATTATTAAATGATTAGTTTTTAAGTTGTAATGTAGAAAAAAATAATTTTGAATTTTATTTATTTTAATATTTATTTTTAAAATTAACTTCTACTACTACTACTAGGTTCTGGTGCTGTAGCTGCATCTGCTGCGAATCCTCCAAAAGGTTCTCATTATCATCATCATCATTATCATTATCATCAACCTCCTTCTCATCCGAATCATAAATCGCTTCAATCAACATTTTTCTTTTTGCAGCTGCCGGTTGAACCTCAATGGCAGCCAGTTTTCTTTTTTTATGAGTAATTGCTGCTGCTGCTGCTTCTATCGGTTCACCCTTTTCATCCAACAGGTCAAATTTAAATCTAAAAAAAACCACTTTTTCTAACTTTTTAAAGTCACTGTCAAGTTTCGTTCTCATATATTGCACAGGCAAGTTCCCCAATTTTATTTTTAATGTAGCGCCTTTTGAACAGTATGATAAATGAACATATACTTTATCGTCCCGCTTGACAATACTTTTAACACCATATCTGAAATCACAGAAATAAAAATAAAATAAAAAAATTGTCTATATTATTAACACCATATCTGAAATTAATAAATAAAAAAATAAAATTTAAAAAAAGAACATAAATAAATAAATTTGATATATTCTTTGATATCATCTAAATTAAGTTGGTATATAAGACTAGCTGTTTCAGTAAAATAAAAAAAATGAAATAAATTACTTACTAAAATAATCACAAGTCTGCAAAAAAAAAAAAAAATTGAGAGCTGTTTTGGTTTTTTTTTTGCGTAATTCTTATGTTTTTGGGTGTACTGAATCCGAAAATGACTTTCATTTTGTCATAGAACGTCACGTTTTCTGACAATGTAGGTATCTATGTTAAACAAGTTATCATCTTAAAAGATAAAAGACTAAAAATTTTTTTTTAATTTATAATTGCGTAACAAAACTTATTTTTTTTTATCTAAAATACATTCATTAGTAAGCACTAAACACATTTCTTTTTCCCAGTGAGACTCCTTTTGGTACATTTTCACTTGTAGGAAGCATCTGGAAGGTCTCTCTGAAGTGTCCAACAGTAATCTGCCATCATTGAGACGCTCCATCTTCCCTGGTATCTTTTTTCCATCTCCTTAATATCTTGGTGAAATCGTTCACCTTGCTCTTCACTCAGATCTCCTAAATTTTCTGGAAAGTAGTCGAGGTGGGAATGAAGAAAATGTACTTTTAAACTCATTAGGCAACCTAAAGCTTGAAATGATTTTAACATTCTTTTGACGATTTGTTTGTAGTTAGGGTCTTTGTTATTGCCTAAAAATTTCTCTATGACCTCTTTAAAGGCAATCCACCCTTCTCTTTGAGGATCCAAATCAGCCATAAACCGTCTAATATCTGGTCCAACGAAAACACCTTCCTTCAACTTTGCCTCCGAGAGGCCTGGAAACTTTGATATTAAGTATTTGAAGCAATTTCCATCTCTTGGAAGTGACTTTACAAATTGCTTCATCAATCCCAGCTTTATGTGAAGCGGTGGTAGAAGAACTTTATGAGGAGGCACCAAAGTTTCATGCAGGACGTTCTTTTCGTCAACTTTAAGCTGGGTCGTATGAGATCTTAAATGTATCCATCAAACCTTCAATATTGGTACAATAAACCAACTCGTCCTCTTGGGCAAAGTAGGAAGTGAACTGCTTCTCACGATATCTAAACCAGGAGGAAGACACTCCCGGCAAAAGTAAGTTCCTGCTTTTGAGCCTTGATCCAAGCAACTCAGCAGCGTTTTTGGGAAGATTCAAGTCTCTTACCAAATCATTTAGCTCGCCCTGAGAAAACAATTTCGGACTGCTGTCATCTTCAAATTGAAAACTTGACTTGTCATCGGGTTCAGGTACAGCACCATCTTCGTCAGAACTTGGAATCTCTTCCAAGGTAGCAGGGGCCTTGGGCACTGGTATTTCGGTCCCATGGGGGGTGGGACGAATAGCTGATTGCAGATTGGGGTATGAAATGGACTGCTTCCATTTTGAATTATACCCTTTCATATTACACGAACAAAAGTAACAATCAACACTATGGTTCTTTTGCTCGCGCCATACCATAGGAATCGCATATCGGAAAGCTTTTTTTTCTTGCCCTTAAATCAATTTCGAAGGTCTTCAACACATCGTTTGCAGACTTTATGAGGTGCCCAAACTTTATGCTGATCTCCAAGTTTTAAGCCAAAATACGTGAAGTATACTTTTTTTACAAAGTCCGTAATATTAAGTTGTTGCTTTAATACCATATATTCGCCACAAATATAACAGAAACTGTCAGACGAATTCACACACTTCCGCACAGATGACATTGCACTATATTGAACCAAGATCTATAAAACAATGAGGAGTTAACACGTAATTATACCGCGCCACTTTCTACACTATCGGAGCGCGCACGTTCTGGTTAGAACGTTTATGTTTGTTAATTTAGCTCACACAGGGCGTTCTTTATTTAGAAAATAATGGTAGTTATGGCCTGTATACATTTAAAAAAAAACAGTACTCAAAATAAAATTGTACCTATTTATTTATGACTTCAAGTTAACCCAAAAAAACCCTTTTTTATAATAAAATTTTGCGTTTTGCAAAATAACCTGACGTTCTGGAATTTTTTGAGTAGTATTTTTTTAGCTTTCAGAACACCTAAATACATAGAAATCAGTTGAAAACATCCAGACAGCATTTTTGTTGCAGACCTGTGTAATTGTTGTACCACCAGATATACATAACGTACTGGAAAGTTTATTATGTCTTTGGAAAATAACACAATTCTGCAGGGATTATGAGATGTGGCCTTGAAGCAAAGTTTACTGTATGGGTGTTACAACGAATTCGCCTTAAAATTAATCAGGAAGGTAGTAAAATAACTTTGTCAGTAATTGTTTACTGTTGCGTCGTTCACTTATAATTATATACAAACTTGCAAAATTTATTATAATCGCCTCCTATTTACATATTTCGTCTTTGGATAACTTAATTGCCTTCTATTTCTATAAATATTTTTGATAATATGTTATTAAGATAAATAAAACAACTTTGTCAGTAATTGCTTACTGTTGCGCCATTCACTTATAATTATAAACAAGCTTGCAATATTTATTATTTTTTTAATGGCCTCTTCTTCACATATATCATCTTTTGATAACTTCATTGCCTTCTATTTCCATAAATATTTTTGATATGTTATCAAGATAATTAATGTATGTATATTTTTACCGCAACCTATTAGTTTAAACGAATCTACTAAGCTATTATTTTTAATTGCCTCCTATTCACATATATCTTTTTTGATAACTTAATTGCCTTCTATTCACATAAATATTTTTGATAATATGTTATCGAGATAATTAATGTATATTTTATCGGAACTTATTAGTTTAAACGACTAAAAAACATAAGTTTTTATAATTGCACAATAAACAAGTCATTGCATTCTATTTCCATAAATATTTTTGATAATAGGTAATTAATATATATTTTTATCGCAACTCATTACTTTAAACGACTCGATTAAAAAAATACTATCTTAAAAACATAAATTTTCATAATTGCGCATGAAACAAACCATATAAAAAGGAGCAGATACCAAGTCAAGTTATTATAATCCTACAGTCTTTCATTAAACATAGTTGGACAAATCAGTAGTAATAACAGTGGCCAGTCAACAAGTATTAGATTCTGTTTCATCCGAAACCGTCCGTAAAACTGAATTGGTAAGTAAATTATTTAAAACAAAAGAAGAATATAAAAAACAAATAGCTATTTTAAAGAAAACTATTAAAATTTTATAAAATGGTTTACAAGATAAAGTCTGTGTGAATAGTTTAAATAAAGTTGAAACTAATTTGGTCATTTTAAAAATTATTTGCAAATTTTAGATTTTGGAAGTTTGTCTAGGAAAAAATTGGTTTGGCAAAGTGTAGATTTTAAGGGAAATAAAAGAGAAAGAGAAGAATTTATAACAAATTTTAAATTTAAAGAACCCAAGAAGAAGGAACCAAAACAACCTGCTAGGCTCAAAGGAAACATTGTGTTTTCAGGTCTATTTATAAAACCTTAAAGTCTTGAAATGTCTATTAAACATTTTTTTACTAAAAATGATATAATTGAACATAATATAAACTTGACTGATTGATATAAAGTTAATGTAATTAATAAAATTTTAGTTAAATTAAAGAAATTTCAAGAGAAAAAGACCATGGCTGGGTATTATGTGAGACATGGTACTTGAAAGTAAATTTAAACAAATATAATCCCATAAATGTTGATTTGTCTACATATGTGGATCTACCTACATTCATTAAATAAACTAAAAGTGTTGTGAATATTAAAAATAACGATTCTTATTGCTTTCTATGGTTTATTTTATGAGCTTTATATACAGCTGCCGAGTATAAAAATGTTAGCCGTGTTTCATCTTTTCCACATTTCAGTCAAGTATTAAAATATGACAGAATTTCATTTCCTATTACCTTGACAGACATTCCCCGATTGAATCTCTGAATAGTTTAACTACAAATGTTTTTGGGGGACAACAACCTGTATAGTGTTTTCCATTACCGACAGGATATTTCCAGTGGGTTGATGATATTTATCAAGAGTGTAATATTTTAAAAATTCCAAGCGATAACAAATACGATTACATTTTTGAAGTAGATCTTCATTATCCCAAAGATCTATTGGAGCTTCATAAAGATCTTCCACTTTATCTTGAGCATATAGTTCCACCAGTTGCAGAGTCTCCTATTCCAAAGCTATTAACAACTTTTTACAGTAAAAAAGCATGTAATTCACTATTTAAATCTACAACATGCTATTGAATTAGGTTTCAAAGTTGAAACAATTTACAGATGCTTAAAATTTAAACAATCACTCTGGATAAAAAAATACATTGATTTAAATAGTGAACTTCGAAACCCAAGCAAAAATGATTTCGAAAAGTTTCTTTAAATAATGAATCGTGCTCGATATGGTAAATCTATTGAGAATGTCAGAAAATACAGATATGTAAAATTGGTAACTAAATGATCAGGACAATATGGCGCAAATTATTATATTTCCCAGCCCAATTTTCATAGCTGTGAAATTTTTGGTAAAGACATGGTACTAATTGAAATGCACCGAATAAACATAAAATTCAACAAACCATCTTGGTAATTTTATATAATTTTCATTACAATTATATAAAACAAAAATTAATTTTGATGCAAAATTGTTATACACAGACACAGATAGTCTTATATACCAGTTTAATTTAGATGATATTTATACTCATATTAAAGAAGATATAAATATGTTTGACACTTCCGACTATTCTGACAACAACGTATATAATATTCCACTTAAAAATAAAAAATCTATGGGTTAATGAAGGACGAAAATAATGGCAAAGATCATGCATGAATTTATAGGTTTGCGTTCTAAAATGTACTGTTTTGAGATACTTGATAAAAGTAATAATAATATCAGCGATCAACACATATCTAACAAAAATATTGTTTCAAATGTTGGAAATAGTCAAAAGGGCTAAAGGAGTTCAATCTTCAGCTTTAAAGTTAATTTCATTTGATGATTATTACCAATGTTTATTCAATAATAGTAAGATTGAAGTATCTCAAAATAATATACGATCTGAAAAATACAAAGTTTGCACAATTGAGCAAGTTAAAACTGCTTTAAGTCCTTATGATGATAAAAGAATTGTAAACTATATTTACAGACAACTTTGCCTTGGGGTTATAATGATTAATTCTCTTTTTCTTCTTTTGTAATGAGTCATCGAATTACCTAGTCAGTAGTAACAGTATCCATATATTCTGATAGTAGCAGGAGATAATGAGAATGTCACAAAAATATCTCTAGTCTCTTAAACTAATACTTATTTTCAGCTCTGCCCAAAAAAGAAAAATTGCCAGTGGAACGAGTTCGATTAGATCAGCCGTGGATAACCACTGAACCGTCTACTGGTGAACCATGGCTTACCCTAGGACTTACACTTATTGTGCTTCACATTATCGTTAAAAACATGTGAGGCCAATGCAACCATAATCTATAATAATAAATAAAGTTAGAACTGATGCAAGGCATTGTTTTTCTGACTTTACACAAAAAGGAAAATCTAAATACAAATCAAAATCAATTTCGCTCGCTGCAGAAGTAAATTCTGCACGAAATGCAAGATGTATTATTGTTTTTGCGAAAATTCTCTATTTATACATGGATCGCACACACCAAAATTCAAAGTCTTGGATCTGCATTGCTATGAAAAATGCTTGAAACATTTTTTTTTCTTCTGCTTCTTCTTCTAGCCACTCATTTATTGTCCAATTCCAAGTGCGGAAGAATTAAAATATATCAAGAAAGAAGTAACCACTAATGAATCAATTATGTTTTTTTAACGTACCAAAGTCAACCAGTGTTTGAAGAGGAATAGCAAGAAGTGAATCGTCGGTTTCATTTGACAGATTTGACTGACGGTGTTACAAGAGCATACTGAAAGAGAATTAAATATGAAATCAACTGTAACTTAGCACATTTCAACTATCATTTAAAATTAAAGAGAAAAATAAATTAATAGGAGAAAATTTTACTTTTTTTTATTATCCCACCACCGAACAAGAAATATTGGGTTAACAGAAGATTCCAGGCAGAACACAGACTTAACGAATTTGTACATTTATCCTACTGTCCAAAAGGTAATACATTAAAAGAAAAATTGAGTTACTTGTCTTTACAATATTTGAAAACGAAAACTGACAATGTAATGTAATGTGTAGAGGGGAGTGTGGCCCAGAATGGCCCTTTGCACTGCGATCATCATTGATCTATTGTGCTTATCCCCTTATCCCTCACGGGTTTAATACATCCAGGAACAGGACCAGCTCCTTCAATGGGAGCGTTAGCAGATCCTGTTCACCCAGCGTATAGGCATGTAGTATCCTACGTCTCCTGTGTCCCAATACCTCACAGTTGGTAATCAAGTGTTCCATAGACTCCTCTTCTTCACCGCAGAATCTGCAAGTGTACGTGGTTGATAGGCCTATTCTGTATAGGTGCTTATTGCAGGTATGGTGGCCTGTGAGTGCCCCCGCCAATAGTCTTAGGCTTTTCCTATCCATTTTTAGGGCGAGATCCGCCCTCCTTGCATCAAAGCTCAGAAACTTTTTAGAATGTTCCAGACCGTTAGTGTCGTTCCAATGTTTCTCTACTATGGATTTTGTCCATTTCGTCATCTCCTCTTTAAGGAGACCCCTGCTGAATCCAAAGGATGGAGAGGGTCCAATGAAGATCCCCTCAGCCCCTTTTTTTGCATAGATGTCTGTCATCTCATTTCCTCTATGCCCTCATGTCCTGGAACCCAGATCAGAGTAATCTGATTTTGAATTGCCAAGTCATTATGCATGTTATGACATTCCAGTACTAGCCTGGACGTGAATGTACAGCTATTCAGGGCATTTCAGACTGATTGGCTGTCCGAGAGTATTTTAATACTTACTCCAATCTATCCCCTTTCGGATAGGATCCCTACAGCTTCCAATATTGCGTATAGTTCCGCCTGGAATATTGTGGTGTCCTTGCTCAATGTTATTGCTCTGTGTGCTCTAGGCCCCACTATTCCTGCTCCCACCCCTTGGAGCGTTTGGATCCGTCCGTGTACCACTTTTGTGAGCCATCCTGTAACCACCTTGGGTTTGCGCACCACTCTTCCCTTGTCGGGAAGTAGACCCTATACTTCCTAACGAAGCACTGCATATAGGATCAATCGTGTCGCTGGCCGTTGACATATAAAGTATGTCTCCGATCCCCTTCAGGATTGTGAGATGACCAATAAGGTTGCCCCCATCTTAAATTTTTCCCTTCTGTGAAAAGTTGTCTCCTCTTGAACAGCCACGTTAAGCAGTGTAAGGTTCAGAAGAGCTTCCATGCCCGCCGTTGGAGTGGATCTCATAGCTCCTGTAACGCATAGGCATGCAAGTCTTTGCACCCTACATAGCCGCCGTATTGCTGTTTTTTGTTTGGTCTTGCCCCACCATACCAGAGATCCATATAGTATTTTTGGTTTGACCAGTTGGGTATATATCCAGTAGGTCATTTTAGGGCTACCGAGGAGTTGTTTGGCAGTCTAAAGGAGTTTAGTAGCCTTTTCCAGCACCGATTCGAGGTGTGGCTCCCAAGTGAGTTTCCTATCCCAGTACGATACCCAGATATTTTACCTCTTCCTTGGGAACGACCTCAATACCGTTTATTTTTAGGATGGGGATCTCTAACACCCTCTTTTTAGTAAAAGGTAGGATGGTTGTCTTCGTTGGGTTAATCGACAGCCCCTCCATCCTGCACCATTCCCATGTTGTGTACAGAGCATCCTGCATCAGTTCACCAACCGTCCCAGGATGATTGCCTCTGATTATCACTGAGATATCGTCGCGCGTAGCTCGATGGATTTTTGTATCCCTTCCGGTTAAGGATCCTAATCAGGTCGGTCGACTAGAACAGACCATAAAAGGGGGGATAGTACCCCCATCCTGAGGGCATCCCTTAACCGCAGTGGACACTAGGTCTATCGAACCAACTGACAATAAAGAGGACTTCAAAATATTAGAAAAAGTGGCAAAAAGATATAAATTTACTATTTAGTTTTAATTGCAACGTACAATAAGTAACAACAAGTAACAAACAAACATCAACAGAAAGAGAAATGCCTGTACCAATACCAATTAATTTAAAATGTTCTGATTGTAAGGTGTAAGGGTGAAAAAAGGAGGATGATATAATACCTAATGAACCATTGTTTTACTTGTGGGCAGGGGGAAAGCACAATTAAAAATGTTGGATAGCAGCAAAATATTTTCATATTAATCCCACAGATCAAGAAGAAATGGGTAACAGGAAGAATATACGGACAGAAAGAGGAAATACCGAGGACAGACTACCAACTCTTAGCATAATAATTAGATCATAACAACAGACTGTCATTTAAAGTTTTTTTATATATTTTTAAATTTACGACTGTACTGTTATGGATCATATTAATATAATAAATAAA
>CM032446.1:123563464-123620964 GCA_019049505.1 Pachyrhynchus sulphureomaculatus
TTAAGAGGCTATGAATGTCATTTGAACCTTCTGGTCGGGAGAAATTGGCCGTTTTGGTCGTTTTTTTTTTATCATTTTTTATGATTAAATAAATGTCCTTACAAACTGTAAGTTAATTTTTTTTGGTTAACTCTGGAAATATTACTTTAATTAATGACAGATGACAATTTTAAAAATGAACTTAATCTTATCAAACAAATAGCCAAAAAAACAACGGATTTAATGTAAAAACTATAACATATATACAATTTTACGCAAAAAACAATTACAACAAACACTTATTCTAATATATCCAAAACAAAAACTATTAATAACAATTACTCAACGTTAATCTATATAGGACCAACAACTGACAAAATCGCTAAATACCTAGGAAAACAGAACGCGACATACAGTACAAATAACAACTTAAATAAACATACGAGTATCAAGAATAATAAAGTAGTAGCAGTAAGAAGAGTGGGTGGTACCTTAAGTCCCTAATGTCACCTAGATCTAAAAGTTCTTCTGTGACTTCCCACTGTCGAATCAGGGTCGCAGTCCTATTCCGGCATTTTCTGCCAAAAGACGTAGGCTACTCACCCTGACCTCTTGTAGATCTTTGGGTTCACAGAATAGTTAACCCCAGTATCTGTATCTTTTAACCATTAGTGCAGGACATTCGCACAAAATGTGAATACTGTCCTCGCTTTCTCCCTCGCACAGCCGACATGTTTTCCCCTCAGTCAGTTTGAGGTTATATAAATGGGCTTGTAATGCCACATGTCCCGTAAGGAGTCCTATACTCAGGAGTAGCCTTTTTTTTTGACATCAACAGGAGTGCCTTTGTTCTGCCTGTCGTAGCTTGTTTCATAAGGAGTTTGGCTTGACGACACCCCGCTCCTACAGTCTAAGAGCGTTGGTGTTCCTTGTCCAACCATTCCCTGATCTTGTTTTTACCGAAAGTGAATGGAACTTCTACAACCTGTTCAGGCGGGTCCTCTAAGGTGCCTCTTTTGGCAAGTTCCTCCGCTATTTCATTTCCAGATATGCCTTGGTGGCCTGGTAACCACATTATGGTAACCTCGTTGTTACCTCCTAACGTGTTTAGTTCGTGCACGCATTCCCTGATCAGCAAGCTGTCCGTGGTATATTTGGCAAGAGCTTGTATAGCTGCCTTACTGTCGCAGCAGATTAAAATTTTCTTATTATTTGTCCCTTTCGAGATTTGTATTTTCGAACATCTGAGATGGCTAACACCTCGGCTTGAAAAACCGTTGCCATATTGCCCATTGGTATACTTTCCCTGTGGTTTAATTTATGACAAAAGATTCCCGCCTCAAAGCGGCCGTCAGCATCCGAACCGTCAGTATACCAAATGTCGGTATTTGGCCTGTGCAGGAGCTTTTGCGTGTCCTTCCTTTCAGGGATGTGGACAGAAAAAGACTTAGTCACTTGTTTTGTTTTCGTGATTCTGTCTTGTTTTAAGACGAATGGGCGTTCCTGGAGGAATTTCAGACCTGAGTGTCCTCGGTCTCCATTCCTACATTCGCCTTGGCATTTCAGTCTATATGATGCTAATCTCGCCGTGTAGATGATGAACTGATTCAGTGGTGGGACACAGAGTGCTACTTCTAGCGCCTCCGTTGGTGTCGTTCTTATAGCCCCCACTGCCGCCCTAAGGTAGTTGCTCTGTAGGCTGCGCAATAGATTCTTTGACTCCATCGTGCCCACTCTAGGCCACCAAATCACTGCCGCGTACGTTATCTAGGCAATAGCACCAGTATATCCACAGTGCGACCTTAGATTGCATCCCCCAAGTTTTGCCCAGAGTTTTCCTACAGGCCCAATGGGTCGTGAAGAATTTGTTCCTCTTTTCGTTGAGGTGTTGTTCCCAGTTTAGTTTTGGATCCAGACGAACTCCAAGGTATTTCATCGAGCTCGAGTAAACCAGTTCACTGCCCCAGAAACTAAGTAATGCAATTTCTTGGGGTTTGTATTTCCTGGTAAAGATCATGGCGTTAATTTTTGTTGGACTGACCGTTAGTCTCATTGCCATGCACCATCTTTGAGTGATCCTCAGGGCTCTCTGCATGATCTCCCTGAGGGGTTGTAGGGAGTTGCCTCTAACCACTATTGCCACACCGTTAGCGTAGCCATAAGCGGAGATGCCTTCTTCCTGTAAGGTTCTTAGTAGGTCATCCACCACCATGCACCACAGTAGAAGTGACAAAACACCTCCCAGCGGGCATTCCATGGCGGGATACCCCCTAATATCTGTTCCAGCATAGCTAACCATCAGAATCCTGGTGTTTAGTATGCTTTCTACCCAATCCACCAGTGGACTGGGTGAACCATGATTGGTCATTGAGTCTCTGATGACTGAGTATGAGGTGCTATCAAAAGCGCCCTCTATGTCAAGGAAGACGCCTAAAGCGTATCGCTTATTCACCAATTGCGCCTCTATGCCGCCCACCAGATGGTGTAGGGCCGTTTCCGTCGACCTACCCTCCATGTAGGTGTATTGATTAGAAGCTATAGGGTGTTCGATCAAGGGACCTAACTTCAGACACCCATCAACCAACCTCTCCAGAGTCTTCATCAGAAAGCTGAGCCAAGTAACAGGTACATGTCTTAGGGCTATGCTTGCCCTATAGATGTTAATTAGGGGCCTTTTCAGCCCATCTATCTCCTCCTGCAGAAGAGCAGGATATATGCCATCTAAGTCTGGTGACTTATAGGGTTCGAAGGACTTTATAGCCCATTCCAACCCTTCACTGCTTACTACTTTTGCAGCAAGCTCCCAGGCTTTAAGTTTGTAAATTCCGTTACATTTGTTCAGGGCTCTAATGTCCTCACTGAAGCCTGGAAAGTGAATCTCCATAAGATGCTTCAGAGTATCATCTATACATTCAGTGTATGTGCCGTCTGAGCGTTTAAGAGAGCCCAGCTGTGAGCATCCATCTGAATTTAGTATTTTGTTAAGCCTAGATGCCTCCGGGGCACTCTCAACGCTTTCACAAAAGAGATTCCAGCTTTTACGCTTGGCTTTTGTTATAGCCTTGCTGTACTCTCTCTGTGAGCTTCTGAAAGCCTCACAGAGATTTTGCGTTCCATATGTTTTTGCCCTATTGAAATTACACCTCACTTCGGACCTGAGGTTTTCTAGCTCCTTATTCCATCATGGGACTTTGGTCGAGTGAGATTTTTTCTTCATTGGGCAATTCGCCTCAAAGGCAATAATTATGGCACTGCTCAGGCGTTGTGACGCTAGTTCCAAGTCTTACTTGCCATTAAGTCTGGTAATTATACCTGTTAGACTGGGTGTCAGATCTCGTCTATATCCATCCCACTCTGTTTTCGTTGGATTACGAACCCATCTTATTATATTCCTGTAGTAGGGTTAGGCGAATTTGCTAGTGGTCCAACCCAGATGGCTCATTCGAGACCCTCCAGACCAGCTTGGCCATTTCCTCCGTACAGATTGTTATATCTATTACCTTTTGTCTTCTAGAGTCCCTAAAGGTTGGTTCTGAGCCTCTGTTAAGGATAATGAGGCTTTTACTCAGAATAAATTCATGTAAGCTTTCTTCTCTTTCGTTTATGTCGCCGCTTCCCCACGCAACGTGATGTGAGTTTGCATCGTAACCTAAGAGGAGTTCTATCCGGTTTTCCCTAGCGTGGTGAATTAGTTTTTTAATTTCCTGATGGGGCGGAGGTTCCGGTGAATCGTAGAGCATGTAACCTGACCCTATCAATACGTCCACCTTTCTTCCTTCTCCCAGATTAGGCTTAACTTTGATCACCGTGAGATCACCGCTGCTAAGTTGTGGCATAAGGATTGCATTCAGACCTTTTGTTACTATGCAAGTCCTGTTCTTCTGACCTGGGTCTGGTATGTGGATTTTTCCAATTCCTCCCAGATGGTGTTTTTAACAAGCCATGGTTCCTACATTAGGGCAATAGTTGTACGCATTCTAGCTATGCGCCTTGCCAGGATAGCAGAGGCGCCTTTGCTGCGATGCAGGTTTATTTGTGTAAGAGATACACCTAAGTTAGATATTTTACTGCCGACTTCCCCCCTCTCTTACTTGCTCGATCTCAGGAGTTTCCTCTGATTCTTTGCCGAGGACTTTCACGGTGGCTCGGACAGTCCCACAGTAAGGCTTGAAATCACAGGTCGTGAGAGCCTCGAGTGAGGAGCCCCCAATGAGGCAAGCGAAGTGAGTGCTCGTAGCATCTCTCTTCTCGCTCTCCCTGGTGACCGTCCACAGCTCGGCCCCCAGATCCTGATTTTGACCGCTCAGAGCTTGCTGAGCAGTCAGGTCGGGCTCCACCCGTGCACCACCACTCGGTGGAGTTTTGGCAACTCCTCCGGCGGAAGAGCACGCAAGGAAAGTCCTTTATATGTCATATCCGAGGCTAGGCTTCTTAACCATGTCACGGAAGTCTCTTCAACACTTGAGAAGATGATGGCTCCATCCCTCTCCCAAGTGCTTGTGAAGATTGGGAGTTTTGTGCCACTTGGTAGCGATAAGATAGACTCCCTGATCTGTTTTCTTGCTGCTAGGACTTCCTCAGCAGCAAGTTTTCTTTCAGGATAGCCCTCTAAGACGATGGCTATCTTGTGGATTTTTTTGATCGCCTAGGCATACGATCCTTGGTCAATGATCTTAGGCCTCTTGCTGTGTCGCTATTCAGTGGGGCTTGGGGTGGCGTTATCCGGCTTACTGCGTTTAAGCATTTGGGCCGGGGTTTTCGATCCGCCTCTTACCTCTTTATTGCAGGAAGGCGCAGGTTACTTAGTTCCTTAGCCCTTCTGCATCTTTTTATAAAGGCGCCTGGCCGCGTTACTTTACCGAACGCGAGGTTTAGGGCCAGTTGTTGCCCCTGCACTTCGCCTTCGGTTATTCGCTGCTCAAGGCAGCCACACTCTGGAGGATTTCGGTAACAGTTGTTTTGTTTTTGTTTTCCTTAGTTTCCATAAAAGGTCCCACGAGTACCGTGGATTTGCGGTTTCACCCAACCAACGCCGCGTATAGTTGGGGCTTGCACCCTCTGCGCCACCCACGGTAGGCAGCACCCCCTGCTCCACGCACGGTAGCTAACACCGTAGCTTGGAGGATCCCTCTTAGTTCGTCTGCATCCGTCACCCATCCCCCACCCACATTAACGTGAAGGTCCTTCGGGGGGATAATAAAGATAAAACCTTGAAAAACTATAAATCTGATGTTTACCAACTTAATTGCGATTCTTGTAATAAACTCTACATAGGACAAACAGGTAGAACAATCGAAAAAAGAATTTCAGAACATAATAAAAGTCTTTTAAAAAATAAAACTGATTCTTCATATGCCAAACATTTAATAGAAAAGAATCATGTATTTGATAATATTTTTCATATTTTACACGTTCAGAACAAATCGCATAAATTAAATTTAATTGAGATCCTCGAGATTAATAAAAGAAAGAATACAAATACCATAAATGACCAATTGGACCTTGGAAATTCCCCATTGTTGAAATTATTTAATGAATAGATATTTGTATAATTGTTAAGTTTAGTTGTTATCCTTTAGTTACAACCTACCTATAAATATTTACTTATAAAACTACTGAAAAATGTTTGTTTCATTCTATACCCATACTTTTGATAAAGCTAATGTTTTAGCGAAACACGTGTCATGTATAAAAAAATCAATAAAAGTGGAAATTTTACTAAAAATTTAATGTTTTTTCTCATTACTTTAATTGATTCAAACATAATTTTAGCCATTTTTTACATATGCTCTGGCCTCTCCTTGTAAAATTATGGTAATCATTTTATAACTAATAAAAATGATCTTCGTTACGGCAAATATGATGAAATTCAAAAAAAAGTAATTTTTTAAAAGTAGCTGTAAATTTGAAACAAAAAAGCATAAAATTGAAAGTAAAATGGCCAGTTTTTTTCAGCCTAAATGGACCAAATGATTTCCTCAGCCACTCAACATGTACAGGGTGAGTCAACGATAGAGTAAAGTTCATTATCGGGAATGACGAAAAAATGTTAAATACAATAGTTTTAGGGAATATTAAGGTGCATAAGGTTATTTTTGAGTATACAGGGCACTTCAAAAAAGTGTGGCCGATATAAAATAAGTTTTTTTAAATGGAATATCATATTTCCTAATTTATTTTTAAATTTTGCGTAAAATTTTATAACTTTTTTATTAATAATGTTATATACCTAAACCTAGTAGTTTTTTTAATATTTCAATTTAAAAAAAAAAAATACTAGTTTTTAGTTTTGTAAAAAAATGCCATTGTTTCTGCGGTGAAATACTCATAATTGGTATGAGCGTTCTATAGAGATGAAATAAAAGATATAGGTAAAGAAATTTGAGTTACATGCTACAGGGTGTTCAAAATAAATTTATGTTTTTCGACTATTTTAAATTGAAAAATCTCAAATTTTTTAAATGGCACACTCTGTATATTATTATTTTTTCTGATAGATTTTACAAAACCATCCAACATTTATTAAGTATGTCATATACATATTTCTAATAAATTTTGATTTATTTCGAATTTTTCAATTGTTTTTAATACACTTACGCTATTATGAAAACATAAACAAATAGTTAATAATAATTTTAATATAGTTTAACTTATCTAATGATTAATTATAATGACGTAATAAATGTTCAAAAATATGCTCGTCTACTTGAATACACATGCTTAGTCGTTTTGCTATATGTATTGTCCTTTACTTTTCTTAGCATAAAGGGCACGCATCCCGTATCCTATTTTCCATATCTACTGGTGTTGTAGGGAGATTCACATAAACAAGATCTTTAATGTAGCCCCACAAAAAGAAGTCTAAAGGTGTTGTAGGTGTAAAGTCACATGATCGAGGGAGCCACTGAATGAATCCATCTCTACCGATCCATTTTTGTGGGTAACGATCGTTTAAAAATTCCCGAACTTCCCGGTGGTAATGAGCAGGAGCTCCGTCTTGCTTTCAAAGTTATCAATTTTTTCAAGAAGCTTGAGTAATTCGTTTTGCAAAAAATTTAGATATCTAGGCCCGTTAAGCGGTTCGCGGAAAAAATATGGACCAATAATTCGAAAACTTAATATTCCATATATTACCGTACCATACCATACATTAAGCGACCAAGGGTTTTGGTTTTGAACTTCCAGGACCCAAAATGGATTAACTGTTGAATAATAATGCATGTTATGGCTATCAACTGCTCCATTACTGCAAAAAGTAGCTTCATCAGAAAACATTATTTTGGATAAAAAATTTGTATCGGCCTCTAAGCTTCATTCAAGGTGGTACAAAAGTTTACTCGTCATTCAAAATCACGGTTTAGAAGTTCTTGGTGTAGTTCTATATGAAAGGGATGATACTTGCATTTTTTCGTGGTGCGATTAACCGTAGATTGGAATGTGTCAGATAAGTCACCTAGCTGACGGCTGATGACCTAGGGATTATCTTCAACATGAAGTAAAATTCCCATTTCTTTTTCCTCATTGGTAGCATTCTGGTTTACTACTTTCCGTTTCGTATACTCAACGCTACCACTACCATCAAACCGTTCCATTAAGCACTGAAAAGATTTTCTAGATGGAATATGTCTATTAGGGTACTTCACTCCGTGAAGCCTTACTGCCAAAAGACAATTTTTTCCCACCTTGCCCAGTATATAAACCATATCAATTAATTTATTTTTAGGAAAATCCATAACTATTACCTTTATATGTCACTACAACAAATTAAACTATTTTTACTTGCTTAATAGACATGTCAAAATTTGACAATGCCTACATTTTTGTTTTGTCTTGGCAACTATGATGTTATAGCGTAAGTGTATTGAAAGCAAGGATAAAAAATTGAAAAACTGAAAATAAATCGAAAACTATTAGAAATAGGTATAGGACATACTTAATAAAAGTTGGAGGGTTTTGTAAAATCTATCAGAAAAAATACTAATATACAGGGTTGCCATTTAAAAAATTTGAGATTTTTCAATTTAAAATAGTCGAAATGCATAAATTTATTTTGAACACCCTGTAGCATCTAACTCAAATTTCTTTACATACCATATATCTTTTTTATCAACTCTATAGAACGTTCGTACCAATTATGACTATTCCACCTTCAGAAACAACTGGTAATGTTTTACAAAACTGAAAACTATAATTTTTTTTTTTAAATTGAAATATTTAGAAAAAACTACTAGGTTTAGGTGTATAACATTATTAATAAAAAAGTTATAAAATTTTACGCAGAATTTAAAAATAAATTAGAAAATAGGATGTTCCATGTTATATCGGCCACACTTTTTTGAAAGTATACTCAAAAATAATTTTAAACGGTACACCTCAACATTCCTTAAAACTATTGTATTTATCATTTTTTCGTCATTTCCGAAACAAATGAGACAATGAACTTTACTCTATCGTTGACTCACCCTGTACAGTAAGCTGTGTATGATAATTAAAAATAACTTTGGTTACTGAAAATATTATAAAACTCAAGAAAAAATAATTTTTAAAAAAGAAATCATAAATTTGCATTTAAAAAAAATTAAATTTGAGACTAAAATGGCTAATTTCTCGGGCCTAAATTATTTAATTGAGTTCTTAAGTACCTCAAATGAAAGTTTAGGCACTAAGGAACATTTTCTGATATTTTAGGTAAGGTAGTAATATACTAAAAAAAAGTTGTTTAAAAAATTCGTTAGTATTGTGAATTGGTAAAATTTATCAATATTATGAGGAGTGAAAAAATATTTAATATGTAAAAAACGGCTAAAATTATGTTTGGATCAATTAAAGGATGGAACATGTTTCTACAGTTAACTAAAAAAAATTAGCTTACAGTTTGCAAGTACACCTATTTAATCATAAAAAGTGACAAAAACAGAAGGTTTAATGACATCAATAGTCCTTAAAGTTTTTGTATTTTTTTTTATCTAAAATCAAATTCTGTCAGAATTTTTAGTTTATCTTCCATAAATTTATGATAAAATTGTAAAAATAATACGCTAAAAATCCAAAAAAACGGACCAATTCTTCCATTTTTGAAGGTGTTGTCCCAACTATATATCAGGTCATTGGCTTATGGTACTACTGTTGTGAAAGTTTTTGACCCCAAAATTTGCTTTGTGATCAGTATTGTGATATATAGCCTATTAAGATGATGTTTATTTTCCCCAACATTTGCTTTTGTGTAAAAAAATAAAATTAATATTGTGGTTATGGAACACTTGGAAAAAAGGAATTATATGAGTTGATTGAGTGGTCCGTTACTTTGTGACAGTACATTTTAACAATAAAACTACTTAATTACTTTGTTAACTGTCACTAAATATATTTGTAAAGATTTTACAATTGCGTTATCGCGATTTCGTAGTACAACTACATTGTCAAACGCTTAACTAAGACTAAAACAGATTTTTGGTATTTTATGTTTATATGATGAACAGATGTGGGTCTATTATATGTTAAAAAAGTTTGAACAAAAGAGAATTTGCTACGTCTAATTGACTATTCAGTAAATTTATATTATGGTCCTTTGAATGTCTGTAAATTTCTATAGATTCTAAGAAGTTGAGTTTTGACCCTTTAGGTGCCATATGGAGTATTTGTAAACAATCGATATTGGGAAAAGTATGGCCTGTTTCTAAGAAGTGTTTAGCAAAGTGTGATTTTTCATTTTTTAGCCTATAAGAGGCATTGTGTTCTGCGAATCTTGTCTTGAAATTCCGTCCCGTTTGGCCTACGTAACAGCTATTGCACTCTTGACAATTAAGTTTATAAACTCCTGATTTATTGTATTTATTAGTTTTATCTTTGGCATTAAAAAATATATTGGATAATTTTTGAGCGGGTTTTAAATCTATTCTTGTTTTTTCGGTCGTGAGAACTTGGGATATCTTATCCGAGATGGGACCAAAATATGTCAGAGGTATGAATGTTTTCTTTTGTCGGTATTCTTTTACGGGGTAGGTTAAGCTGAAAATGATTTGTTTTCGTTTACGGTTTATTAAGGTATTAATTATTTTACGTTGGAAGCCGGTATTGAGTGCTATATTTTTGATTGTGTCCAGTTCTTTTTTTAAATTATTTTTACTAAGAGGGATATTGAAGGCTCTATGGATCATAGATCTATAGGCTGCCAGTTTATGGGAGTTAGGGTGTATTGAGTCAGCTGGGATGGTGACATCTGAAAAGGTTGGTTTGCGGAAGATATCGAATTCTAGTCTATTTCTCATTTTCAAAATTGTAATATCTAAGAAATTTATTTTATTATCGGTTTCCTTTTCCAGTGTGAATTTTATGTTGGGGTGTAAATTATTTAGCTGATTTAAAGTGGAATTTAGTTCAGTATCATTTCCAAGGAAACATAGTAAGATGTCGTCCACATATCTAAACCAAAAGAGAATATTTTTCGCGTGTCGAGTTTTTAGAAAACTGTTTTCCAATTCTGACATAAAGATTTCGGCTAGCAAAGGACTAAGTGGAGACCCCATGGCAAGTCCATCTCTTTGTTTGAAAAATTGATTATTGAACTGAAAATAATTTCCGGATATACAAAATTCGAACAGTTTCAATATATCTTGTTGTATTATTATATTGACGTTTTTTTGTAACATAGTTTTTATAATTTCTAAACAATCTTTATTTGGGATATTGGAGAACATATTTGTTACATCGAATGAAACTAGAAGGGCGTTATTTGGGATGGAGATATTTTTAAGTTTATTTGTAAGGTCTATAGAGTTTTTTGTGTTGTATTTTGGATTGAATTGTGTAATTTCTTTGAAGATGGTGTTGAGATGTGTTGCCAGATTTTTTAGGGGGGTGTTGCTGTACGATGCTACTGGTCTTATTGACGAGTTTTCTTTATGTATTTTTATCAGGCCATAAAGTTTTGGTGATGTAGGATTTTGGT
This sequence comes from Pachyrhynchus sulphureomaculatus, assembly GCA_019049505.1. NCBI lineage: Eukaryota > Metazoa > Arthropoda > Insecta > Coleoptera > Curculionidae > Pachyrhynchus > Pachyrhynchus sulphureomaculatus. The sequence goes on from CM032446.1 coordinate 123,574,392, forward strand.
TTATTATTTTAAACTTTTCTCTTTCATCCACAATGCTCAGGGTTTCATTTAGCAGGGTCTTGAGTTGTTTTTGAATTGAAAAAAAAAAAAAAAGATCCAACGGATAAAATTCAAAAACAACTCAAGACCCTGCTAAATGAAACCCTGAGCATTGTGGATGAAAGAGAAAAGTTTAAAATAATAAACCAAAATCCTACATCACCAAAACTTTATGGCCTGATAAAAATACATAAAGAAAACTCGCCAATAAGACCAGTAGTATCGTACAGCAACACCACCCTAAAAAATCTGGCAACACATCTCAACACCATCTTCAAAGAAATTACACAATTCAATCCAAAATACAACACAAAAAACTCTATAGACCTTACAAATAAACTTAAAAATATCTCCATCCCAAATAACGCCCTTCTAGTTTCATTCGATGTAACAAATATGTTCTCCAATATCCCAAATAAAGATTGTTTAGAAATTATAAAAACTATGTTACAAAAAAACAACGTCAATATAATAATACAACAAGATATATTGAAACTGTTCGAATTTTGTATATCCGGAAATTATTTTTAGTTCAATAATCAATTTTTCAAACAAAGAGATGGACTTGCCATGGGGTCTCCACTTAGTCCTTTGCTAGCCGAAATCTTTATGTCAGAATTGGAAAACAGTTTTCTAAAAACTCGACACGCGAAAAATATTCTCTTTTGGTTTAGATATGTGGACGACATCTTAGTATGTTTCCTTGGAAATGATACTGAACTAAATTCCACTTTAAATCAGCTAAATAATTTACACCCCAACATAAAATTCACACTTGAAAAGGAAACCGATAATAAAATAAATTTCTTAGATATTACAATTTTTAAAAAGAGAAATAGACTAGAATTCGATATCTTCCGCAAACCAACCTTTTCAGATGTCACCATCCCAGATGATTCAATACACCCTAACTCCCATAAACTGGCAGCCTATAGATCTATGATCCATAGAGCCTTCAACATCCCTCTTAGTAAAAATAATTTAAAAAAAGAACTGGACACAATCAAAAATATAGCACTCAATAACGGCTTCCAACGTAAAATAATTAATACCTTAATAAACCGTAAATGAAAACAAATCACTTTCAGCTTAATCTACCCCGTAAAAGAATACCGACAAAAGAAAATATTCATACCTCTGACATATTTTGGTCCCATCTCGGATAAAATATCCCAAGTTCTCACGACCGAAAAAACAAGAATAGCTTTAAAACCAGCTCAAAAATTATCCAATATATTTTTTAATGCCAAAGATAAAACTAATAAATACAATAAATCAGGAGTTTATAAACTTAATTGTCAAGAGTGCAATAGCTGTTACGTAGGCCAAACGGGACGAAATTTCAAGACAAGATTCGCAGAACACAATGCCTCTTATAGGCTAAAAAATGAAAAATCACACTTTGCTAAACACTTCTTAGAAACAGGCCATACTTTTCCCAATATCGATTGTTTACAAATACTCCATATGGCACCTAAAGGGTCAAAACTCAACTTCTTAGAATCTATAGAAATTTACAGACATTCAAAGGACCATAATATAAATTTACTGAATAGTCAATTAGATGTAGCAAATTCTCTTTTGTTCAAACTTTTTTAACAATATAATAGACCCACATCTGTTCATCATATAAACATAAAATATCAAAAATCTGTTTTAGTCTTAGTTAAGCGTTTGACAATGTAGTTGTACTACGAAATCGCGATAACGCAATTGTAAAATCTTTACAAATATATTTAGTGACAGTTAACAAAGTAATTAAGTAGTTTTATTAGGAATTTCATGGTTTAAAACTATATTTAAATCTACCCAAGACTTCGCATATTTACATTTAAACATGAACACGTATTTAATATATATACTGAACTGATTGACCGAATCGAATACTAAGGGATCGTGCAAGTATATAGTGGTGCTTTAAAAATTAAAAAAAAAATGGTGCACTAGCTTTCACAATATCATGTAGTGACGCGCATAGTTTTCGATACTAGCGAAGAAAGTAAATATTATTTTTAGAGCTGAATATTTTCTAAATCGCATTTTAATAAGTATGGAACTCCTGATTAAAAATAAATAATTTATATAAATAGCAACCGTAGTACGTATCCAAGACAGGACAAGACAGCAGACGACTCTTTAGTTTTCTTAGCGATATTGTACGGCACTGGAGTAAAGTAACGTTTTGTATGTCACGCTCGATTTTTCCGAAACTATTTGACAAAGAAAGTTGAAATTTGGCATTCATGTAGGAATTGATTTCCTCATGAAAGCCGTGTAGTTTAGTAAATCAGACATTAGTAAACATGGATTTGCTGAAGCTGAACGTTTGGTGACATTTAGGAGTATAATTGCTCCTTCGGTTATATTTTAAAAGAATTAGCAGCTTATAATGGTACTCGTGTAAAATATAATGCATGTTTTTTTGTAAATCAACATTTACAAAAAAACATGCTATCTGCGGAAGATCAAAAATTGGTCATTTGGTTAGAACTGTACCACGGTTTAAGCTGGGATACTGGAATTGTTGAAATTACTGAAATCGACTACCGTCATCAAAAATACTCAGTCAACTTGGCTCGTCAAACGTACAAGCGTAATATTTTTTTCGTAAGTTGCTATACATGTTATTAACATTCCTCCTAAATTTCAGAAATCATATTCGTTCGTGACAGCGCTTTGTTTACATCAATTCTTTGATTTTTAATGTGGAAGAAATTATAAAACAACGAATTTGCCTTAAATTCTGTTTCAGAAATGAAATTAATCATTCTGATATACTGAAAAAGTTATAAATGGTGACCGTACTTTGTCGAAAACAACAACAATTACCTTCCTACTTTGATAATCCAAGACCTGGAAGACCCCCGATATTAAAAACTGATGAAAACATTGACAAAATCAGAACAAAGAAGAAAAAAAGAAATTGACTATTTATGAGGTAACATGCTCTGAACGAATTATTTGATTCGTTCAGAGCATTTTACGTGAGGATTTGGGTTTAAAACTTGTTGCGGCTAGGCTTGTTTTAACACAGCTGAATAAGTTACAAAAAGGTAAACGTGTTGAATTTACTAAAGAGATGACTTCCACCATGCTTCTGATCCAACATTCATTAAAAGTGGTGATGACATGTGGGTATACAAGTATGAGACAAACAAAAATATCAGTCAACTGAATATCATTCTCTAGATGAACCAAAACCAAAAAAGAAAGTTATGCTTGCTGTTTGTTTGTTTATTGTTTATGTTTCACTGTACAATTAAGTCTAAAATTATTTACGTTTATATTTACTTGGGTGAATTGTTCAATCAGTAACCTTCGTTGCTACTCTATGTGCCTTACCAGTTCAGTTTTTTTTGCGTATAAACTGGACTGGTTTCAATTTTGTTCAGTCAGGTGTTCAAAATAAATTGGCAATTTTTAATACAACAGTTTGTGTATCGGATTATGCACCCCGCGCGTTGCTGTGAGGTCGTGTGTCAGTGATGATGTTTGTGTTTTGTGTCTGTAGAATTTGTCTGATATGTCGGTTATGTATTGTCTTATTTTTCGTGTGTTAGTTAGGTCTTGTAAGTCATCTATTCTGGTGTATAGTCCCGCGGAGACTACACATCTGACTATTCTATTCTGCATTTGCTGAATTCGAGCTACCCGTATATCTAATATACTGCACCATACAAGCGCAGCATACATCAACACAGGTCTTATTTTTTGCTTGTATATTGTCAATTTATTTTGAAAGCTGAGTTGAGAATTGGGTGCTATTAAGGCGTATAAGTTTTGCATAGCAACGAAGGCTTTTCGCAATATATGGTTGACGTACAGATAAAACTTCAATCTTGAATCAATATTGACACCAAGGTACTTTAGGCGCTTTCTAATAAGTATCTGGATGTCATTAATTTTTATTGTTTTATTTATTTTTATGTTTGTTGTTTTGGTGATAATTATTCCTTCGCACCTGTTTTCGTTTAACTTGATTTTCCATTTCTCCAGCCATGGGGTTATTTTTCTTAAATGGTTGCAGATATGCGCTCTATCTACGTTTGCATAATAAGAATGCACATAGATGAGCGCATCATCTGTAAAAAGGCCTAGTTTGGTTGACGGACGTGAAGGAAAATCGGCCATGAAAAGATTATAGAGTTTGGGTGCTGGAATGGAGCCCTGCGGAACTCCACATTTAATTTGTTTTGTGGTGGATAGAGAATTGCCTACCCTTACCTTAAGTTCCCTTCTAGATATGTATGAATGTAGTAGTGTACATAAGGCGGTAGATTATGCAACGTCAGGACTTTGTAAAGTAGACCGTTTAGCCAGACGATGTTGAAGGCTTTACGGATATCAAGAGCTAGCAATATTAGGTTATTGTTATTTTTGGTTTTTAGTCATTTTGTCAAACGCCACAGGGAGCTATCATGTGTTCACCACCCTCTCAGGACGTCATCCCATTTTTTGTTCTTGTATATATTTATTTTGACTTTTATATTTTTCTGTAGCTCCCGAACTCTCGTTTAGGTCTCTTGTTCTCTGCCACCTTCTCCTTAACCGGTTTTTGAATTTAATTAGATTTACTATTTCGACAGACAGCCGATCTTCTTTATGTTTTATCGTTACCTTTTTTGCAACCTTGTCACGAGCGCACTGGAAGTTCTTTGTCAGTCTTGTAACATCGTTTTCTAGAGTTTCAACATCTAAGATTATTAAATGTTGTCCTTTTGAGCAGTATTTGTCTATGCTATCTCCAATTCACCTTCTCGAACGACCATGAGGACAGATCACCTTCTCGCCAATGTGACATTCCAGTCCAGCAGCAGAGGAAGGTCGTCTGACCATAGTTCATCAAGTATGACAGGGTCGGGTATGTTGTGCATATTTTTCTTTAAGATAAGATCTATAAAACTTGGCCGTATTATTGGCCGGACAGTGAGTTGGTGTTAGAGTTGTTAAAGTTTGTATGACATTCTGCATGGCGTAATTATAGATAGATAAGATAGATATTACCATGTGTATATTCTTCTGTTACTCCGTGCAGTATGCCTACCGTTTAGGTCTTCCATGATTAGAACTCTGTTCCCGTGGTTGAACAAGTCGAAACGTAGAGAGGTTTCGCATAACTGCCTATAATTACTATTCCATTATTCAATTTCACACCTATGTTTTCTATTGTTGAATTATTTGGATTTAATAGCATATGATATCTATTATTTTTAATAAGCAATGCTACATCACCCACCCGTTCTTACGTTTCTATCAAATCTATGTACAATATAATTTTTAATATTGAATTTATTATTTGGATTCAGTTTCATTTCTGTGATCATCACATCTATTCTGTGCAAACATAGAAATTAGACAAGTTCTCCTGTTTTGGTCCTTACGCAATTGGCGTTCCAAATTGAAATTCTTAGGTCAGTGAAATTTATAAGTCGTATTTATCTGTGTTTTCACAGAATGTGTAATATTACTGTGAGTCTGTCTAATTTGGTATTACGATTTTTCAGTTGGAAAGTAAGGTCACTGATCACTTTTGTCACTTCTTTTAGATTGATTACATTATTTAGTTCATGTATTCATTTTGTAAAGTTATTGAATTCATTACTAGTATTAGTACCCTCACATGTTGTAGGTCTTTTTGTTCTACTCGTTGTTGGTTGAGTGTTTACGTTGTTGTCTTCGTCGCTTTCTTCTTGCTGCTTTTCTTCCTGGGCTCGCCTCCTCTCTTGCCATATGTTGGTTTTTGGTCTATATCTGGGCGTTTCTGGTGGTCTGTTCGCTGGTTGATTGTTATAATTATTTGTGCTTTGTCCTATTTTGTATTGATATATGGGGGCACTCTTTATCATTCGCCTGATGTGGTCCATTATACTTAGCGCGTTTGATATTGTTGGTGCAGTTTCTGAAGTCTGTGCGGTGGGGGCCCACACACTTAACACATTTTTCCGTTCTATGACAGTTTTCGGTGGCGTGCCTCTACATGCAACATTTTCTACATTGCAGAATATCATTGGTCCGCTTTCGCCTTTCCCATATCACGGATATTTTTGACAGCAGAGCGTTGATAACTTGGATTCTGTGATAGTTATGATTAGATAGAGTGGTCTATATTGTGTTTCCATGATATAGATATTTTTTAGTGTTTATTTTATGTGTCTGCTGAAGTTCCATTTTAATCTAGTCAACGCCTGGACGGTGGTCCGAGCCTTTGACTACAAAAGCGTGCGTCTTATCTTCTAGAGTGGTGGAGATAGGTATGCCACTCTGTACCTTTTTGCTGCTCTAGTATTCTTTTCTAAGTGTTATATTCAGTAATGTCGTTGACATTTATAATCGTGTTATTTTTGGTATATTTTATGAAACCTTTGTTAAGGTTTTCTTTAACGTCTTGGAAAGAATTTCAAGTTGTTTTTATTTTCGATTAATAACTGGTGGCGGTTTCTGTGGTTTAAGTTTAGGCATCGCGTCTGATAACGTCTCAGGATTATTTGTATTTGTTTTTGTTATGTTACTTGTATTGTGTACATTTTCCTCTTCCATGATCTCAATGTAAGTATCGGGATCCTTTTCGAGTATTTGAAATTTGTTTTTTGTCTGTATTTGACAGTTTTCTTGGATTTTTATATACTTTCGCCTGGTAAGGCATGATGCATGTTCTTCGTTTTCATTTTGATAAGGTGGACTTCATCAGATTTTCTTTTCTTGTTTTTGTTAGTCTCTGTGCCCGAGATGTTTGAGTTTTCACATGTATTTGAAGGTAATGTTATCGTCCAATCCAATATCTATGATTGTGGTAGTGCTAGTTAAAATTACAGTTTCATTTCTTTGGATACTTTTGTTGCTCTCGCTAGCTGGTGGAGTTTCCGGTATCTCCAGTGTAATTTTGTGTGACTCCAGTAAGTGATTTCTAACACTGTTTCTTATCTTCTTTCGGTTATTTTTTACTAAATATTTGTCATAAAAAGTTGCACACTCTACGTACTTTTTCGCATTATTTTTTAATATGGTTATCACATCTCTCTTGTCTAGTGCAAAAGCAGGGTTGGTAGTTTTTTCGGGAGTTTTTAAATTTTTTAATACCAGGCCAGTTTGCGCTGACTTGGTTCTTTTATCTGAGATATCTTCACCTCAAAATATAAGATAATAAGAGAGTTTTGGGATTTCCACTATGTTCGTGAATGCCACTTTCCACTAGTTTTCACTATATTTAATACATTTATTTTAATTTTGATACTAATTTAGGTTTAATAATTGCTTATTTTATCAGGTTTATCGCGTTTAAAAGATAGCGTCGTTGCAAAAAAACGCTCCCCAGAAAACCGACCGGTCGTTCCGAGAACGAACATTCACCGAATTCACCTGGGGTGATTTTTTTGTCTTCAACAGGCTAAAAAAACCATTTCAAGGAACGCATTTTGATAGCTTAAGACAATAAAATAAAAAAGTATGAGTATCAAATGCATTTGAGAACTGGATAAAACGTTGTCACAAATGCATGGTATCAAATGAAAACTACTTTAAAGATTGATATTAAGCATTGTATTTTTAGTTTTATTGAGGTAGAGCGCTTCTTTTTGATGATGGTAGTATTAGAAGTCTACTGATCTTAACTCAGGCAGAAATGTACCTAATACGAGCATATGTTCATGAGAATATTAGAGGGGACTATTGCAACCAAGAGCTATCTATTCTCTTAGACCAGGGGTGCTCAAACGGTCGATCGCGATCGACAAGTCGATCGCGAGTGCTTTTTGAGTCGATCTCGAGAAAAAAATTCCGATATAGAACTATTCACAGATTTTGTTTTAGGTAACTAAAACAAAATGTAATGAATAAACTACTAAAATTTATTCGATCCACAATTAGGCCAGAATAACCCCCTCATCACTTTCTTTTATCGTAATAACCCCCTGCTAGCGGCAAAAGGCGGCTTTATCAAAGGAACGCGCGGTACTTGTCAAAGAAAAGCCGCGTTTTTGATTCCCGCCGATTTTTCTAGAAACTTCGGGCGGCGTGTTTTGACGGGAACATTCGAGACTTCGTTCGCGCCGATATAAATGTTGCGCCTGCAGGAATAGGAGTCAGTCTGAGTTGTAACTTGAAGGCGATACATCGATACAAAGTTTATTAATAAATAGTCCAAAATGAGTGCGGCGAAGAAAAGTAAAACTTATCATTTTAATAACGATTAAAAGAATTTTTCTTTTGTATGGTAAAGTATAAGTGCATTTGTCTCATTTGCCGTGCGTCAGTTGCAATATCTAAGCGTGGGAACGTAGAGAGGCATCATAAAACAGTTCATAAGAACTATCAAAAGGATTTTCCGTCACAGAGTGAATTAAGCAAACGAAAAGTACGTGATTTGATAACTTGTTTGAAAAAAGAACAAACCATGTTCACAAGACCAGCCAAACAATCAAAAGCTGCAACGATCGCGTCATTTAAAATATCTCATATATTGGCGAAATACAAGAAACCATTTGATGATGGATTGGTTGTGAAGGAAGCATTTATTGAAGCGGGTGAGATTTTATTTTGGAGATTTTAAAAATAAAACAGAGATTATGTCTGCTATTAGAGAACTTCAGTTATCTCGTCCGACTGTCACAAGGCGTGTTGAAGTCATGAGTCAGGACATGGCAGATAAACTAAAACATGATATCATGAAATGTACATACTTTTCTTTACAGTTCGATGAATCCACCGATATGACAGACACTGCCCAGCTGTGTATTTTTATTCGAATGGTATTCAGTGACATGTCGGCCAAGCAAGAGTTTTTGACAATGATTCCTCTGAAAGGAAAGACCCGTGGCGAAGATATATATGAAGTTTTCTTCAATTTTGTAACAAACTACAAGCTACCAATATATAAACTAGTGTGCATTACAACCGATGGAGCACCAGCAATGACTGGAAACAAAAACGGTTTTGTGGCATTGTGTCGAGCTAATGATGATTTCCCTTCGTTTTTCTCCTTCCATTGCATTATACATCAACAAGTTTTGTGTTCAAAAGTTCTAAACATGGAGGAGATTATGGGCATTGCAATAAAAATTGTGAATTCTATCCGTGCACGTAGCTTGCAACGACGGCTCTTTAAATTGCAGTTGGAAGATAGTGAGTCAGCTGAACACACTGATTTAGTTCTTCACACGGACGTCAGGTGGTTGAGTCGCGGAAAATTCCTAGAAAGGTTTCAAGAATTATTGCCCGAAATAACAGCTTTTCTGGACGAAAGAGGTGATAACACTCAGATGCTGAAAAACGGAAAATGGCTGACTGATTTGGCATTTTTGACAGACATCACAATGCATTTAAACACCATTAATTTGGAGCTTCAAGGTAAAGGAAAAACTATTATTGAGATGATTAGCGCAATAAACGCATTCAAAAGTAAATTGCAACTTATGATAGATCAACTGAAAAGAAAGGATCTGAAAAATTTTCCGTCTTTGAAAGCAAGGATTCCTCAGTTGAATTATCATATTTATGAGGCAGAATTATCAAATATTTTGGGCCAATTCGAAATACGTTTTTATGATTTCAGTAAATTGGCAAATATCGCATCATTTATGAGTTATCCTTTTTCGTGTAAAAACATTGAGGAATTAGCTACTGAAATAGCAAGTCAGTTTAACATGGACTCATGTTCTGTTGAAAATGAGTTAGTGCAGATTATATTAGATATACATCTCAAAGCCACAGCATCTGATACAAAATTGTGGTGTTTTATATCTGAAGATAAATATCCGAATCTAAGGCAAATCGCCCTTCAACTGACGGCAATGTTTGGGTCAAACTTACTTGTGCGAGTCTGCATTTTCTGAAATGAAGATAATTAAGTCAAAATATCGCAATCGACTAACTGACGAACATATGTCATCATGCTTGCGATTAGCACTCGGTAATTACGTACCATCTTAAGAAAAGTATGCTGAGGACATACAGTGCCACGCTTCAACATCCAAAGTCACTCTTTAGTTAAGTTTAGACACTAGAACTCGTTTGTTTTGTAAGAACCAATAAACTCGCAATTTTGAATAATTACGAGTTTTTTCATTGACATTTTAGAGCAGACCTACACTTACCTTGACTAAAAAAATGCATATTGTGCGGAAAACTAATATCTATGCCACGATACACCCTACCTAGACGACAATTCTGCATCACACTTACTTGCAGCCTCTCAGAGTCGATCGATTGTAGTCTAACAATATTGAGGTAGATCGCCAGCAGTTCAAGTTTGAGCACCCCTGTCTTAGACGATCAAACTGCCTTAAAGGCTCTGGATAACTATCAGGCTAACTCCAAGATTACGACCCACTTCTTTCTTCCGGTCCCCTTTAAAATTGAAAGTAATGAAAAAATAACTTAATTTTGGCTCCTCGCCCCACAAAGCCAGGAAAAGACCTATAACATCACATATAGGAAGTAAATCAATCTCCTACTTCACCCTTGCATATTTCACTATAAATAACATTTTTAAAATTTATCCAATACATCGTCCAAAAAACCTGTAAATGTCTCAAAATGCTATTGAAATTACACAATATGGTATTAAACTACCCCCGCCCTTTTAAGCCCCTTCTTGAGTTAAACTTGAAAGCAACGAAAAATAATCTAGGTGTTGGATTCCTAGACTTCAAAAACCTAGAAAAGTGTATATAACACGATATACAGGAAGCAACACCCTCTAATCCCCCCCTCACTCCTTTTGCCACTTTTATGTTTTACTATAAATATTTGCGCATAAATTTTTTTTATTATTCAACAAAAGAATGAGGAAAAACTTTCATTTTACTATTAAAACCTTTTAAAATTTATTGACATCCAGCCCTTGGCCTCAAGCGATGTCTATCAAAAATTATAGGCTTCATCTCGTTGTTAGATGTACGTACGTACGTACCAAGTTTGAAATTGATATATCATTTCGTTCAAGAGTTATTATGTCAACAGACCGACAGACAGACAGAGGAGGCCATAGCTTCTTGATTATCGTACCGGCATACGGTATCAAGTGCCCTAGCTCCAAATACCGGCAGTGTACTTATTTTTTAATTCATATAAGTATATTTGGCCTGGTCACATACATAGGTAGTAGTTGTTGCAGAAATGGAATAACACCCGTGGCAGTACTACTGCGTTGTATAAAAAGTGCCGTGAAATACAAATGTATGTTTCGGCACTTGGACAACGTTGACGGATATTATGACATCCTCGCCCTTATTCATCTAAAAAGTAGGAAACCCAAAACGTGAAGAAAAGCAAAAATCACGGAATATAATTTTTTCATAGCAAGAAAAATAACAAAAAAAATCATTTGTTATTTATGTAGATTTTGAATACATTCTTAAATCATTAAATAATGAATTGAAGGATTTTGATTCTATCGGTACTCTTAAACAACATTCCATATTATTACATAGAATGTTCTTTTGACGATAATGCCTCTAAATATATACAGGAACCAAGTTTTTATCAAATTAATGGAAAGAGATATACATGACATGTATAATAAATATTTAAAAACAAACTATGTGTAAATTCAATGAATTTGATATGATATTTGTACTATTGTACGAAAATTATTAAAGATGAAGATGATAAAGTTGCCGACTACTGTTATTTAACAGGTCTCAATAGATGACCGGCAGATTCTAATGATTAATTTTAAAATATCCAATTTTATTCCGGTAAATTGCGATTATGATTCACATTTATTTAATAAAAATTTATATCAGAACAACGAACCGCTAAAGGTAATAGCACAAAATAAAGAAAAATATGTTTTCTTTCAAAAATATATCAATAAACAGAGTGGACAATCAACGAAGAAACAGTTGTGTATTAGATGAGAAATTGCGAGACTTGAGATTATATCGTGCCAAATTGGAGTAAATTTCCGACGTTTGGCCTACGATTGCACAAGGCATCTTCAAGGATATTAAGTTCTCGAGATTGGAATACTGAACTCGTTTTAATCGGTGAAGATGCCTCGTGCAATCGTAGGTGAAACATCGGAGGTATATATTAATTGTGGAAATCACACCTTCTCCCTACAGACCTAAGTTACTCCTCTCAAATTTTCGTCGTTACTTGCTTTCTCCGATAAACCTAAAGCACTCTTTGCCTCTCTGAAATACCTCGTAAAAGCGCCGAGCATAATGATATATTACAAATTTAAAGTCAAACCCCACCTAAATAAAAAGTAGGGTTCCTATTCTTTCTTATAGGTATTTAGTAATCTTCAGTAACATAGGGATAGAATGTCTTTGCCTCAACAGTTTAATAATGATTTAAACCAACAAATTAATAGATTGCATACAACTTTTTATGAATTATTTAGTGCAAAATTTTATTATTCTATGCATAAGTACACCGGAATGGGTTAATTATTCAACGATTTGGCACATTTATATATATATATATATATATATATATATATATATGCAGAAACCCGTATCGTTATTTTGAAACTTTAAATGTATTACAACTTGTCAAAAAATTAAACAAAGATAAATTTTTTTGCAGAAGTTGTAAGTTTAAAAAGCCATATTCAAGATCTCATTGCGCTAGAACTTATCGGTGCGGCTGAAAAACAGCTTTCAAAAATAGTATAAAATGTTTACTATGCCGGAATTAGCGACATGTACGAAGAGTTTATTTTGTAAGGAGCCTGTTCCAGATTATATTCATTAGTGAAAAACAGAAGCTCAATAGTGGTCATTATATTTTTGAATTAATAGACCATATTTTGCTATGTAAATATCAGCACAAGACATAACAGAATTATTACTCGAGTTATAGATATTTTATTCATAAAAAATTATCATACATAAAAAATGCACTTGATAAAGCACAGATAGATAGCGACTTTAAGTGAAATTTACATTTTGGTGTCAAAGCTCTTAAGGTTAATCACCCAACTCAATTACAGATTTGGATGAGTATTTTTTATTATACTCTGCTATTTCATTTCCTTTACCATAAACATACATAGTTTGCCATCAGTAAGTTTCTTGACGATATATACAAAACAATAAAGAGGGGTGTATCCTAAATTCCAATTAATGACGTGTTGATATTTCATTGCTTGTTTATTTAATTAAAGCAAAAGAAATTTAAATCAAAAGGCTGAATCCATAAATTAGAAAATTTATAAAATATTCGTGTATTACTTTTTTTTTAGTTCTTCTAACTGCTTAACAAAAACACTTTAAATTTGATGAAATTGTAATGTGTTTACAATACTTTTGGAATTATGAAATATTGTTCATTATTTTTTAATATAAAATACTGGGATACATATAAATGTATGTACATTAAAAATGTTAACTAAACTTCAAGGGGGGAAGTTAAATTCAAAGTTGCTTTACTATTTTCGTCACAGGATTAGAGCTAAATATTTTATAATGTATTATGAAACAAAATTATTTTAGCTGGAATTTTTTCTTTTGTTTCCGATTCAATTCTCCACCTTGCAGTAAATTCCTTGTACTTTCATTTTGATTATGAGTGTTGAAGTCAAATATCTCGGACAGAATCGATAATAATATCATTTAACATACAATGTAATTCCTAAAACAGGAATGCAGGAACATTATTGATTAATACAGCATTTCTGTCATGTAGTGTTATTTTCTTTACTTGTAACTTGGACACGGTAGAGGATATTTTTCTACTTGTTGTAAAGCAATTCTTATATCATCATTTGGACCCAGTTTTGTAGAATTAAATGGATCGAAATAAAGAACTTTTATCTTAAGATTCATTTAAAAAACAAGACTAAAACCCAAGCTTATAAGAAATTATCAACTTGATGGTGTTAAAGTTTGTAAGTTTGATTTATTATTTAATAAAACGAGTTTGTTCTCTTCCTTATTGAGCTTTTTTAAACTGTAATAAAATTTAAGCTGGATAATTTTTTATTGTATACTATTACTATCGTTCATTCTATTTTTCAAGATGTTATTATAACTTCTAAAAAATTGACAAGCTCACTCTCCTGATCTAGTATTTTCATTGATAACACAGCCCCACAAAAAAAAAGTGGGGTATACTTTTGATGCGATATATCAGATCCGTAGTATTTTTGCCCGCTAATCACGAATCTGACGTCAGAATATCGCCATCACATCTCAATTTTTTTCTAACCTCAAAAAATAGGTAAAAATTAGTAAAAATTAAGAAAAATATACTTATAAAAAATTGATTCAAGCTTTTTCATGAATCGAAAGATGTATTAATATGTATTCGGACACGCTAAGCTAATATTCATCGGTTGGATTAAGCCATACAGTTCTGTTTTCTTTCTAACCTCAATAAATCAGACAGATATAGTGCTTCTCGAATGCAAAAACGAATTCAAATGAAAATTCAACCGATTCTTACCAAATTTGGTACACGGGGTTTTTTTTGGGTTGTTACTAAAATGAATAAAGTTGAAAAAGCTGCTTGCTTTTTCAACTTTATTCATTTTAGTAACAAATAATGAATCTTGAAACCATTTTCTTATTTGTGGCCCGTCAAATACGCCTGCCTTAATTTTAGCTTCAGAAAATTTCGGAAATTTTTTATGCAAATATTTGAAACATGGGCCGTTTGTATCTAATGCTCTCGTGAATTGCTTCATAAGTCCAAGCTTAATGTGAAGCGGGGGAATAAGAACTTTTCCTGGATCTACCAATGGTGGAAACAATACATTATTTTCACCAGGAGTGAACGATTCTCTTGTTGGCCAAATTTTTTTCTTATAATGACGTTCCCTGTCTCTGCTATTCCACAGACATTTATAACAGGGATAAAGTGTAAACCCTGACTGTTGGCCAAGCAATATTGTTACAATTTTCAGATCTCCACAAATTTTCCAGTTATGATCAGCATATTTTATTTTTATCAAAAGCTGCTTCATTTTTTCATATTGCTCTTCCATAACTGTGGAATGAGCAATCGGAATGGGAGCGTAAACGTTGGTATTATGCAGCAAAACTGCCTTAATGCTCCGTTTAGAAGAATCAATGAACAGTCTCCATTCTTCAGGATCGTATGAGTTATTTTGAAATTCATCCATTAGACCTTTTACATCGGTACAATATGAAAGTGACAATTCCTCGTCCATTGTGAAATATTTTCGAAATTCTTCATCTCTGTTTCTATAATAAGAAATCGTAGCTTCTGGCTTAAGTAAATGTCTTTTCTTTAAAAAGGAAGCAAGATGCTCTGAACCATCTTTGGATAAGCCTAAATCTCTGACTAGATCACTAAGTTCTGACTGTGATACGAGTATTGGTTCTGGTTTACGGTTGTATGGTAGAAATTCTTTATCTGTGTCACTAGTATATGATAGGTTGTCACTAGAACATTCATTAGTAACAGTGTTTGAATCTTTTTCGACAGTCTCAATGTTTTCGGCATGAACTGATAAGGTGAAATCATTTGTTTCCATAACATCAGCATCAAGTGGTTCAGGAGGCGGAATTAGTTTAGTTGGTCTTGTTACTGTCGAAACATCGTTATAAGTAATAGTGCTTTTATTTTTTCGGTTATGCCTAGATACAACATTCATACAAAAGTAGCAATCATTTTCACTGTATGGTCTATTCCATATTGCTGGTCTGGAATATTTAATCGCCTTCTTATTGATGTACAACATTATTTTGCAAGAACTGCAAATGATGTGGGGAACCCAATCTGTATCCTGGTGCTGTATTTCAATGTTAAAACAATCCTTATATAAGGTTTTAATCTTATCCGTTATCGGTGACCCCATTTTACTCAATACGTGTTGACAGCAAATATAACAAAATGAATCACTGTTTTTATCGCACTTATGAAAAGTCCTTATACCGTGAGACCGTTTTCTTGTAGCATTATACTCTACATGAGCCAAGTCACCCACACATGAAGAGCTACGGTCGCTGGATGACGACGGCTGCGGGCCCGCTTTCCCACCCTGATCAACCGCCGATACTGGGTTTCCGAGTCCCTGCATCGTAATTCTCTTTCTTCTACCTGCCATGATGGCATCTAAGCCGTTATCCAGGGACTCTGCCGGCTAGTAGAGTAATACCGTTGCTCACCGTCACCACGTGGAGGTGCCCTGGATGCAGGTAGAAGAATAAAAATCGACCGATGAATTTTCTCGGCGTTCAAAATGGCGCGAAAACATCTGCCATCTTGAATTTTGCAAATCCAACCTCAGATTCGTGATCAGCGACCCAAAAAATCCCCGGTACCAAATTTGGTAAGGATCGGTTGAATTTTAATTTGAATTCGTTTTTGCATTCGAGAAGCACTATATCTGTCTGATTTATTGAGGTTAGAAGAAAAACAGAACTGTATGGCTCAATCCAACCGATGAATATTAGCCTAGAGTGTCCGAATACATATTAATACATCTTTGGATTCATGAAAAAGCTTGAATCAATTTTTTAGGAGTATATTTTTCTTAATTTTTACTAATTTTTACCTATTTTTTGAGGTTAGAAAAAAATTGAGATGTGATGGCGATATTCTGACGTCAGATTCGTGATCAGCGGGCAAAAATACTACGGATCTGATATATCGCATCAAAAGTATACCCCACTTTTTTTTTGTGGGGCTGTGTAATTTTATCTATTATCTTAGAAATTACTGAAAACCATATAATATTTTGTGGTGATTCTATTATTTTAAAACGGAAAGCTAGACTAGAAAAAAACTAATAAATTGTATGAACGAGTTTACCATTTAAATATGAACCTTCAGCGGTCCTAGAGTCAATATTTACTGAATTTGTTTTAATAATTTCTGCATGATAGTCCGATCTTGTACTACATTCGGCTCTAATTGTTCATTTTCAAACCTTTTTTTATAGGTCTAGCAAAAGTGCTGCAGGGACATCCCTAAAGCGCTACAGGAGCAACACGTGTTCGAAAAAAGCCGTTTAAGTTGGTCTTGAATCGTCGTAAATTGTACTTGGCCGGAAACACAGTCCTGTGCAAATCATTCCCAAGGGCTGAGGTTCGCCAGCAAAAGACTGCTTGAAAAGTGTTTTACGAGAAGTAACAAGCTGAATCTCATACGGATATGAAGTTTTAGCGAGGCGTGCTGTCAACCGTTCTTCGATGTTCCAATGAATCAAGGTTGGGGAGCCAGTTCCGGGTCTTCAATTAGGTGAACAGCTCTCTTCTGAATAGAATCCAACAAATGTGGTGTATGTTTGGGAGCAGACACTCAAACATGGGAGCAGTATTTCATAGTTGGTCGAATTTAAGCTTTGACAAAAATTAACAGTTGTGGAGTGTAAAGATTTCTAGTTCGAAATGATATTCCTAGTTTTTGAGAATTTCTCTTTGCTATGCTTGCTACATGTTCCTGCCAAATTTTTTTTTATGGATCTAGCACACGTGCTCCAGGGAGGTCCCTAAAGCGCTACAGGAGCGACACGTGTGCGGAAAAAACGATTCACGTTGTTCTTGAATCGCTGAAAATTGTACTCGGTGGGAAACACAGTCCTGGGCAAATTATTCCAAAGGTATGATGTTCTCCATATAAAAGACTGTTTGAAAAGCGTTGTACGAGGAGTAACAAGCTGAACCTCATACGGATGTGAAGTATCAGCGCGACGTGCATTTCTAACATGCACCGCTCTGGGAGGAATTAAACGGGCCACATCCTCCGAACACTTTCCATGAAAATACTTGTAGAATAGGCTCAAGTCACAATCGTTCTTCGATGTTCCAGCGAATCAAGGCCGTCGGTCAGTTCCAGGTCTCCAATCAGACGAACAGCTCTTCTCTGAACAGAATCCAACAAATGCAGTGTATGTTTGGGAGCGGAGCCCCAAACATGGGAGCTGTATTTCATAGTTGGTCGAATTTGAGCTTTGTAAAGAATTAACAGTTATTGTGGACTTTAAAGCTTTCTGGTTCGAAATAATATTCCCAACTTTTGAGAAGCTCTCCTTGCTATGCCTGCAACATGCTCATGCCAGGATATATTTGCTCCCAAATTAACGCCCAACAAATTGAGTGACGATGTTAGAGGAATGGAGTACCCCGCCATAACTATGTCGGGTTCAGCAACGTTAACTTTTTTAGAAAAAACTGCCGCCTGGGTTTTTGTAGCGTTAAAATCCACTTGGTTACTCTCACCCCAAGATAGAATTTCTTTTAGGTCTTTGTTAAGTTGAACAACTTGCCGCTATCTGCGGACACTCGCCTGAGCACCGATGTCCGAGCGTTCAAAGTGAATGAAGAGATAAGCGTACTGTCATTGGCAAAGCTGTAGATTGGATTTCCGGTCTTTTCCAGCAGATTGTTAATGTAAATGAGAAAGGGAGTAGGAGACAGTATGGAGCCTTGGGGCACACCGGCGTTGAAAGTGAAGGGGTTAGAAAGAAATCCGTCGACCGCCACTCGTAAAGAACGCTCACTGAGGAAACATGAAAGCCACAAACAGAACTTTTCAGACATACCACAAGAATGTAGGTTAGCCAACAGTCCATCGTGCCAAACACGATCATATGCCTTGGATACGTCAAGAGCAACCGCTCGAGATTCTCCAAAGTGTTCAATTGCGTTGTTCCAAACATGTGTTACATAAGTCGGCAGATCTCCTGTTGATCTATGTTTACGAAAGCCATATTGGTGATCGCTAATAATGTTGAATTCTTCAAGGTATTTTAGAAGATGTGGATGATAGCCTTTTCCATGACTTTCGATATTATTGAAAGCAGTGCGACTGGTCGGTAGTTATTTGGCAAGGTCTTCTGGCCTTTTTTAGGTATCGGCTGAACTGTGGCACATTTCCAGCAGGAAGGAAATATTCCCTTTCTGTAGGATAGGTTGAAAAGTCTACAGAAAACTGGCGTCAGTTCCCTCGCACAGTTTTTGAGAACTATGGCAGGTATTCCGTTATATTCCGTTAGCGCCAGAAACTTTTTTGGTGTCTAGCTTTATTAAAATACGTTTTATGATACGCTGTCTGAAGACAACATCGGGCATCCTTGACTGCACTATGGGAATAGTAGGTGGTGTTTTTCCTTGGAAATCGACAGTAGAATGTGAAGCAAAGAGTTCAGCCAACAAGTTCGCTTTTTCAACAGGTGTCGTTGCAATAGAATTATCTGGCCGTGTGAGTGGTGGTATGGTGGATTTGGTGAAATTTTGGCTAACTGCCTTAGCGACTGACCAAAAGGACCTGGAATTGTTGGGACAAGCGAGAAGTTTGTTTCTAATTCGCTGATTGTGTGCCTCCTTGGTTTCGTCGATAATTTCTTTGCATCTGCTCCTGGCACGAGCAAAAGTGTTACGATTTATGGTGTTAGGATTTTCACGCCATTGTCGGTAGGCAAGATGTTTAGAAGCAACAGCTTCTTTGCATTTTCGGTCAAACCAAGGCTTGCCGTTGGAAGGGCATTTCTTCGAAAAAGGAATGTAAGCTTCCATACCAGCCAAAATAACATCGGAAACCTCTCTGGGGCAGTAAGATGGGTCGTCAGAACGAAAACAAACGTCTAACCAAGGAGAAGTTCGAAAATATTCCATCAGATCTTCCCATTTAGCAGATCTGTAGTGCTAAATCTTGCACGGTTTAGGCGCCTCTCTGTCACTTTTTGGTAGGATATTTGATGTCGAAAGCAGATTATGATTGGAAGAACCTAACGGTGGATTTACGGTGACCGTGTAAATCTCCAGATTGGTGGTTAAAAACAGATCAAGAAGACTGGCGAACTCCCTGTCTCGATCAGGGATCCGTGTTGGTTCGTCAATAAGCTGAGTTAAGCCACAGGTGATTGAGAATGATTCAGCTTCACGACCTTGTTCGTCGGTAGTATTTGAATATTTAAGCCAGTTGATGTTGTGAAGGTTAAAGTCGCCCAGGATGGCAATTTCGGCATTTGGATAGTTAATTTGTAAATGATCAATGTCCGCAAGAGCAGCGAAAAGTTTTCTAAAGTCAGTATCACTTGGTGGTTGATAGAGGATACAGATGAACCTTGTGGTTTGTTGAGTCATTATTTTTAACCACATAACATCAAAGTTTGGGGGCTCCAGAGCCTCTTCGCGTTGGCAGGAGAGGTCGCTTCTGACAAAAAGACAGATTCCAAAATTACGCCTAAATCGGGAGTAGAAGTCGTACCCAGAATAAAGATAGTTGACTGTGCTGGTCGATGAACTGATCTTGGTTTCACAGAGAGCGAGTACGTGAGGTTTATTTGATTGTAGGTGTTGGTGCACTGAATTTATGTTCGTGTTTAAACCCCGTATGTTGCAAAAATCTATTTTAAAATTATGATCTCGGCATACCGACGCCCCCGAACCAGCCCTCACTCGGAGATCCGAACAAGCATTGTCCCGCTCACCGCGCCCGAGCATTTGGGCCGGGGTCGCCGTTCCGCCTCTCACCTCTTTGCTGCAGGAGTGCGCAGGTTGATTAGTCCCTTAGCTCTTCCGCAGCTTTTTAAAACGGCGTCTAGCCGCGCCGCTGTAACGAACGCGGGGTTTAGGACCTATTGATGCCCCCGCATTAGATGTCGCTTCGCCCTCCGGTTGTTCGCTACCTAAGGCAGCCACCCCCCGGAGGATTCCAGCGACAGTTTTTAATTTATTTTCATTTTTCAATTTAATTTTCAAATTAACTCCCAGCAAATTGACTGATGATGCTAGAGAAATGAAGTGCCCCAACCTAACTATGTCGGGTTTCGCAACGTTAACTTTCTTAGAAAAAAATGCTGCCTGGGTTCTTGTAGCGGTAAATTGTACTTGGTGACTATCACATCAAAATAAAATTTATTCCAGATCTTTGTTAAGTTGAACGACTTCCTGCTGTCTGTGGATATTTGCATGAGTAGCCAATGTTTGGGGGTTCAAAGTGAATGAAGATAAGCGTACTATCATCTACAATGCTGTAGATTGGATTCCAGGTCTTTCCAGCAGATCGTTAATGTAAAAGATGCTCTTTGAGGAAACATGAGAGTCCTAAACAGAATTTTTTAGACACACCACAAGAGTGTAACTTAGATAACAATCTATCGTGCCAAACACGGTCGAATGCTTTGGGTATATCAAGAGCAACCGCTGGAGATTCTCCAAAGCGTTCAATTGCGTTTGCTTCAAACATGTGTTACGTAAGTTAGAAGATCTCCTGTCGATCTATGTTTCCGAAAGTTATATTGATGGTCTCTAATAACGTTGCATCCTTCAAGATGTTTTAGAAGCTGCTGATTGATAACCTTTTCCATGATTTTCGATATTGTTGAAAACAGCGCGACTGGTCGGTATTTGTGTGGCAAGGTATTCTTGCCTTTTTTGGGTATCTGCTGAACTGTGGTGCATTTCCAGCAAGAAGGAAATATTCGCTTTCTGTAGGATAGGTTGAAATGTCTACAGAAAACTGTTGCTAGTTCTCTCTCGCAATTTTTGAGTACTATGGCAGGTATTCCGTCAACGCTAGACGCTTTTTTGTGTTCAGCGTCATTAAAATATGTTTTATGATACGCTGTCTGAAGACAACATCGAGCATCCTTAACTGCACTATGGGAATACTAGGTGATGTTCTTTCTTGAAAATCGACAGTAGAAAGAGAAGCAGAGTTCAGCCAACAAATTCGCTTTCTAAACAGGTGTTGTTGCAACTGAATTATCTGGCCGTGTGAGTAGTGGTATAGTGGATTTAGTAAATTTTTACCAACGGCCTTAGCGACTGACCAAAAGGACCTGGAATTGGTGAGGCAAACAAGAATTTTTTTTCTAATTCGTTGATGTGTGAATAGTTTATTTGTGGGAATGTAAGGAGGAGGCGGAAGAAGAGGCAAAATTTTCCATCTTCGGAGGCAAAATTTTGCCCCCTCCTCCCATCAACATTTCCACAAATTACCTTATATCACCTAATCCCTCTCATTCTGACTATATGCTTATAAAAATAAAATATTCAAATTCTGTCTGCATAACAGTAGGGGAAAAGAATTTAGAGCTATAAGAGGACACAGACCTAGTAGCCTATTCACATATCTACACATAAGATTAGTGATTTAAATCAATAAGTTGAAAAATTGTATAATACATGTTGGGATTTGGTTGACGAACAGGTTTTAAAAAAACTATGCATAGTCGTCCAGAACAAATCCGTTTCTAAAATGAATGGTTGATTATTATTTACAAGATATAGATGCTTGTGTGAAATATTTCAAAACTCTATAAACATTCTAGAATTTTTGAAGGAATTAGACAAAGGCGGTTTCCATAAAGAAATTGTAAGTTTAAAAGATTATGTAGAAGATCCTAGCATAGTAAATCATAATAGTGAAGCTGAAGAACTTGAATGAGTGAGGCAATATATGAAGAGTTTATTACGTTAGAGGCTTGTTCTCATTACTATCGGGATGTAGGAGATCATGAAGCGCAAGATTGGTCATTCTATTTTCAATTAACAGATCATATCGAGCTTTGTCAATATAATATATATTTAGTTATCCTAAAATTACCGGTAAGATTAAAAAACTAATTACTATGGAAGAAATAACTAAATCAGATCATTTGAATGAAACAGCAGAAGAGATGGAAATGGAGAAAGTATCTGAATTGGAAAAAGTAGTGAGAAATAATGTGGAATATGTTTACAGAATTTAAAATTTGGCTACTCGACATTTATTAATGGTTGTTGCCAGAGGAGAACCAGAAGTTCAAGAATTCAACATTAATTTAAATAAATATGTTAGGAAGAGTGGAGAGTGTGATTAAAATATCTAGAGACTTTTTAAAAACGTATGATATAAGAAAACTTCTATGTTAAATAAAACAGTTGCAGCTATTGGAAAATGTTTAGAAAAGATGTAACAATGTATAATGGAAATTAAATAAAACAATATTTATTTTATATTTAAGTTGTTTTATTCATTCATAAAAAATTGTCATATAAAAAATACATTTGGTAAAACCCAAATAGATGGCGACTTTGAGCGATAAAAACATTTCGGTGTTTAAGCTCGAATAGAGATTTCATCATCTATTTCAATTACAGGATTGGATAAATATTTCTTAATATATTCTGCTTTTTCGTTTCCTTTAACATAAACAAATGTAAGTTGCTGGAAACAATGAAGAGGGGTGTATCCTTCATTCCAGTTAATACAGAGATGAAATTTCATTAACCAAACAGCTTGTTTATGTAATTCTGAAGAAAGCAAATTTAATGTAAATGGTGCTAATTCTTTAGGTATAAATTTATTTTTTTCATCTTTGAATCCTTGTATGTCCAGAATTAGTCTCACAGTCATAATTTTAAGAATGCCAATTAATTTTTAAATTAGAAAAAATTTTGAATACAAAAGTTTTTTTGGAATATTCATCTATTAGTTTCTTGAGTTCTTCTAAATCCTTAACGAAAGACTATAATTTTTGTTGAAATTGTAAAGTTTTGACAACGTCTTCGGAATTACCTCGATGTGTCAAAGACATAACCAAAACTGAATTATTTTAAAATATATGTGCAATAAATATCTGAATTATTTAAGTTGATGGGAGTTAAATTCAAAGTTGTTTAACTATTTTCGTTAGAGGATTATAGCTAAATATTTTATCATGTATTATGAGACAATATGTTGTTAAGCTGAAATTTCTTCTGTTTCGAATTCAATACTTAAAGTTACTGAACCGTTCTGCAGTAAATCTCTTTGATGTGAACAGTTAATAAAAACAATATAAAACAATTGTTCCCAAATTCTATGGGATTAAAAATTGGTTTATTGGCAAATTATAATATAACTGACGAAATTCTGAAAACATTTCATATAACGTAGCAAACTTGTTATTTTTAAAAATAAGTTGAAGATCATTATAAGGATATCTTTCAGAGTTTAAAAACAGATTCATATCAGATTTTATGTTTCCTCGTCTCGTGTATTGGTTTGGAAAGAAACTAAGACATAACGCGGTATTTTAACCTTGTTGTGTCTTGTAGTTCAGAATATTCAATCAATTCCCAACTTCGGAAACTAATAAGTATGTCCCTGTTTTTATCGAGAAGTTTCGTAAGTGCCAGTTCTTGCGGGATGGCTACGGTAAGATAAGGTACACGCCAGTAAACCTTCGTTTTCTATGTAAGTTTGGGTTTTTCATTAACAGTTGATATTAGAGCATCATCATTACTCCCCATTAAAATTAGTTCTTGTTGTGAATTTAAAGTGATTTTATTATAATCTTCAAAAAATTCTGAGTACGTCTTTAAAGGAATACATAAAGAAACATTTCCATTATCATCAGTTATAACTTTTTCTCCCGTTTTCAAATTTTGGTACCACCTAGAATTTTCTAATTTTGTACTTTCATTTTTATTGTAAGATATATAACCTTTAAGTGTTGAAGTTGTCCAAACATCTTTAACAGATTCGGTAGTGACACCATTCAAAATATAACGTAGCTCTTAAAATAAGAATGATGGGGAATTATTGATTAAGACGGTGTTTGTTAGGAAAGTTTTTTCATCCCCTTTCGTAACTTGTAGCTCTAAATAAATCTCACTCTTGCAAAGCAGAGGGTATTTTCCAGTTTGCTGTAAAGAAATTCTTATATCATCATTTGGTTCTAATTTTATAGGATTGAAAGGATGAAAAGAAGCTATTTCCCAACTTAAAATGGATTCATCAAAAAAATATTTTCTTTTCCATTTAGATATTCCATTTCTATTTAAGTTTAAAACCCAAACTTTTCAGAAATCATCTATTAGAAGATGTTATCCTTTGTGTGTTTGATTTACTACTAAATAAAATATGTTTGTTTCCTTTCTTTTTAAGCTTTTTTATACTTAGCTTTGTAGCTACATTTATGTTAGATATTCCATTTCTATTTCAGTTTAAAAACTCTTTTCTTCTTGTTTTTCATCATAAGCTGCTAATTCTTTAGGTATAAATTTATTTTTTTCTGTTTTGAATCCTTGTATGTCCAGAATTAGTCTCACAATCATAATCTTAAGAATACTAATTAATATTTAAATTAGAAAAAAATGTGAACACAAAAGTTTTTTTGGAATATTCATATATTAGTTTCTTGAGTGTTTCTAAATCTTCAACAAAGACCTTTGCTTAGAATATGTGTGCAATAAATATCTGAATTATTTAAGTTGATGAGGGTTAAATTAAAAGATGTTTAACTATTTTGGTTAAAGGATTATAGCTAAATATTTTATCATGTATTATGAGACAATATGCCGTTGTTTTAGCTGAAATTTTTTCTTTTGTTTCGAATTCGATCCTTAAAGTTCCTGGACCATTCCGCAGTAAATCTCAGTTAATGTAAACAATAGGTGCATTGTTCTTAAATTCTGTGGGATTAAAATTGGTTCTCTTGGCAAATTATAATTTAACTGACGAGACGAAAATATTTCATATAATGTAGAAACTTGTTACTATTAAAATCAAGTTGAAGATCGTTATAAAGATATTTTTACGAATTTAAAAATAGATTTATATTTTTAATTCACAGTGATCAAATGTACTCATATCAGATTTTATATTTCCTCGTCTATTAGTTTCGAAGGCACCTAAACATGTCGCGGTTCCAATTCTCAACTTTGTCTATAAGTTGCGTCAGTGCCCGTTCTTGCGGGATGGCTATGGTGAGACACGCCAGCAAAGCTTCGTTATTGTAATTTTGGGTTTCTTATTATCAATTAGAGCATCAATATCATCATTATTACTTATTAAAATTATTTTTTTTTGTGAATTCAAAATTATTTTGGGGATGTGGTGATACCAATCTCGTTATTAGCCTAATTGAAAATCCTAATAGTTTACGATCTAAGAATTTATATATTTATTTTTTTATTATAATCTTCAAAAAAATCTTACATCTTAAAAAGAATACATAAAGAAACATTTCCATTATCATCAGTCATAATTTTTTCTCCTGTTTTTAAATTTGATAACCCAGTATTTTCTAATTTTGTACTTTCATTTTTATTGTAAGATAAGTGTTGAAGTTGTACCCTCATCTCGAACAAAATCGATAGCAACACCATTTAAAATATAACGAAGCTTTTTAAATAAGAAGTTGGGGCATTATTGATTAAGACGGTGTTTATTAGGGGAGTTTTTCCATCCTCTTTCGTAACTTGTAGCTCTAAATAAAACTTCCTTTTTTTTCCAATTATTCGTTTTCTGAAATTCGCTTAACATTTTTTTCAACTAACAAATACTTTTGGTTTGTAATTTCTAATACTTTAAGTGATATGTCCGCCAATCTCTATGTCATATTATTTTCTATATTTTCTAACTTTTCTATTCTTTTAATGTCCAGTTTTTTTTTTAAATTTTGTATCTCTTTTAACAATTCACCATCTATAATGGTTTTATATTCTGAATCTAGATTATGTAGTTGTGTCAAGACTTGTTTGATTTTTTCAGTATTTTTTATGACATTATCAAATTGTTGGTTATTTGAAGTTTCCTCTATACTTTTGATTTTTTTTCACGTAATAATTCCATTTCTTTAACTTTTTGTTTCAATTGCTTTTTTTTGTTCCAATTCCATAATATTATCACTATCTTTTTTTAAATTTTGTATTTTTTTTTAAAATTTACAATCTACATTGGTTTTTATATTTTGCTTCTAGACTATGTAATTGTCTCAACAATTCTTCAATTTTTTCATTATTTTCCTAACATTATCAAATTGTTGGTTACTTTTGATTTTTTCTCGCAATAATTCTAGTTCTTTTGTGAAGTTAGCTTTCTAAACTTATTTTTCCAACCCTCTACTTTTTGTTCCAAGTCCATAATATTATCACTATATATTTTCAAATTTTATATCTATTTTAACAATCTGCCATCCACATTGGTTTAATATTCTGATTCTAGATTATTTAACTGTTTCAATATTTCTTCAATTTTTTTACAATTTTTTGGATATTAGGTCTTTCCTACTTTTGATTTTTTCTAGCAATAATTCCAATTTTTTTGTGAAATTAGATTTTTTAACTTTTTTTCTAACCCAATAAATTTTTGGTTCGATTCTAAATATTATCAATATCTATTTTTAAATTTTGTATCTCTTTTAACAATTTACCATCTACATTAGTTCTATGTAGATTATGTAATTGTTTCGATACGCCTTTAATTTTTTTACTATTTTTTGTGATGTTATCAAATTGTTGGTTATTAGAAGCTTCCTCTATACGTTTGATTTTTCCCCGTAATAATTCCACATCTTTTGAGAATTCAGCTTCCTTAACTCCTTGTTCCAAATCCTTAATTTTTTGTTCCAGCCCCACAACATTTTCATTATCTACTTTTAATTTTTGTATTTATTTCAACAATTTGCCGTGTACATATATTCGAATCTAGAAAACTGTTGAATAATTATAATAATAATATAACCTCCAAGTTCTTTTTTAAATAACAATTCATATAATATTTTTCCAGAATATTTTACTTCAGCTACTTGTATATCTTAACAGGTATTTGTGTTAAACCTAGTTAAAATTTTTCTTTTTCATAATCGTCAATAGTGATGATTAAATTTGTGTTCTGTATCCCTTGCACCACTATCAATATATCGACTAGGTAGTTTATCAAATTGATCTAACCATTTACTATATGCTTCTGTATTATTCAAAGTTTTTGTTTTGTTTGTTCTAAAATATCAGAGATATTATCTTCTTGTGAAAAGTTCGTTGTTCCTGCTATAATACTAGTTCGAAGGAATGATGATGCATGAGTTGTAATTAAATCACTATTAAAAAATGATAGAGTTTCATATGGAAGATTTGGAATTTTTCCAATTTTTTTCCTTTTTGTGGAGTGCTAGCAAAAATATTTCACCCTGTTGTTGATATGTCAGCAAACAAATGTTTTGGGGATATTGATGACTCATAAAATTTTGTTATTGGGGACTGAAACTTCTCACTAACATATAATGGTTCTATTTTCTCAAATGTTGACACTAATTTTTGTAATGGTTCTGTAACTGGTTTGTAAGTTTTTTCCAGTTTAGTTTTAGTCTCAAATTCAGCTTTTTTTAAACTTTGATATTTTTGTTTAAGTTTTGCTTGATTTAACAAGTTCTCTCGCCAAACGTTGATCCATAATTAAAATGTTACCAAGTTTTAGT
The DNA here is from genome assembly GCA_019049505.1 of Pachyrhynchus sulphureomaculatus. Lineage (NCBI taxonomy): Eukaryota > Metazoa > Arthropoda > Insecta > Coleoptera > Curculionidae > Pachyrhynchus > Pachyrhynchus sulphureomaculatus. The sequence goes on from CM032446.1 coordinate 123,602,518, forward strand.
CTATTTTTATAAATAAATATATGAATCAAATTATTTTCTATACCTCCCCATCTTTATACTAGAATCTTGGTCTATTACCAGAAATCCAAATTGATCTTTCCAACATAATAAACATGATTCTTTAAATTTATTAAATGGCATGTCAACATTAACATGATCATCACAAATATGTTTTAAATTTGTGTTGTCTTGTTGAAATATAATAATTAAATGTGCGTTATCACATATCAATTGTTTCGGAATAGATGAGTATGTTTGACATAAATAAAAACAATCGGTATTCTTATGTCTTCCAAAACAAAAATAATACTTTACTGTAGTTTGGTTACAATAAACTATATCATGAAATATTACTATAGAGTTTAGTTTTATGTCTTGTGGTGAAATGACCTTTTTAATTAATTATCTGAATTTGAGAAACCAATTTCTTGTATGAGTTAAAAAGTGTTTTTAAATATTCATATTTAGGCTGATATAAAGAATAAATATATAAATTCTCAAATCGTAAACTATTAGAATCATCATTAGTTCAGGTAAGCAAATAGCATGATAAGGCTGGATACAAAAAATTCCGGAGGTAAAATAGCCCCCCGTTCGGATCTCCGGGTGGGGGCTGGTTTTAAGTGTATCGACATGCAGAGATCAGAATTTTAAAATAGATTTTTGCAACATACGAGGTTTGAACTCGAACATAAATTCAGTGCACCAATACCTGCAATCAAATAACCCTCATGTACTCGCTCTCTGTGAAACCAAGGTCAGTTCATCGACCAGCGCAGTGAACTATCTTTATCCTAGGTACGACTTTTATTCCCGATTTAGGCGTAACTTTGGAATCTGTCTTTTTGTCAGAAGCGACTTCTCTTGCCAACGAGAAAAGGCTCTGGAGCCCCCAAACTTTGATGTTATGGGGTTAAAAATAACGACTCAACCAACCACACGGTTCATCTGTACCCGCTATCGACCATCAAGTGATACTAACTTTAGAACATTTTTCGCTTATCTTGCAGACACCAACGATCATTTACAAATTAACTATCCAAATGCCGAAATTGCCATCCTGGCTAACTTTAATGTCCACAACATCAACTGGCTTAAATAATCAAGTACTACCGACGAGCAAGGTCGTGAAGCCGAATCATTCTCAATCAGTTGTGGCCTATTGATGAACCAACACGGATCCCTGATCGAGACAGGGAGTTCGCCAGTCTTCTTGATCTGTTTTTAACCACGAATCCGGAGATTTACACGGTCAGCGTAAATCCGGCGTTAGGTTCTTCTAACCATAAACTACTTTCGACATCGAATATCCTACCAATCAGTGACAGATAGGCGCGTAAATCGCGCAAGATTTGGCACTACAAATCTGCTAAATGGGAAGATCTCATGGAATATTTTTGAACTTTCTCTTTTTCGAAGAAATGCCCTTCCAACGGCCAGCCTTGGTTTGACCGAAAATGCAAAGAAGCTGCTGCTTCTAAACATCTTGTCTATCGACAATGGCGTGAAAATCCTAACACCATAAGCCGTAACACCTTTGTTCGTGCCAGGAATAGATGCAAAGAAATTATCTACGAAACCAAGAAGGCAGACAATCAACGAATTAGAAACAAACTTCTCGCTTGTCCCAACAATTCCAGGTCCTTTTAGTCAGTTAGTCAAAATTTCACCAAATCCACCATACCACCACTCACACGGCCAGATAATTCTATTGCAACGACACCTGTTGAGAAAGCGAACTTGTTGGCTGAACTCTTTGCTTCACATTCTACTGTCGATTTCCAAGGAAAAACACCACCTACTATTCTCATAGTGCAGTCAAGGATGCCCGATATTGTCTTCAGACAGTGTATTATAAAACGTATTTTAATGAAGCTAGACACCAAAAAAGCTTCTGGCGGTGACGGAATACCTGCCATAGTTCTCAAAAACTGTGCGAGGGAACTAACACCAGTTTTCTGTAGACTTTTCAGCCTATCCTACCGAAAGGGAATATTTCCTTCCTGCTGGAAATGTGCCATAGTTCAGCCGATACTTAAAAAAGGCAAGAAGACCTTGCCAAATAACTACCGACCAATCGCACTGCTTTCAATAATATCGAAAGTCATGGAGAAGGCTATCAATCAGCATCTTCTAAAATATCTTAAAGGATTCAACATTATTAGCGATCACCAATATGGCTTTCGTAAAAATAGATCAACAAGAGATCTTCTGACTTATTATGTAACACACGTTTGGAAAAACGCAATTGAACACTTTGGAGAATCTCGAACGGTTGCTTTTGACATATCCAAGGCATTCGACCGTGTTTGGCACGATGGGCTGTTGGCTAAGCTACGCTCTTATGGTATGTCTGAAAAGTTCTGTTTGTGGCTCTCATGTTTCCTCAGAGAGCGTTCGACGGATTTCTTTCCAACATCTTCACTATCAAAGCCGGTGTACCTCAAGGCTCCATACTGTCTCCTACTCTCTTTCTCATTTACATTAACGATCTGCTGGAAAAGACCGAGAATCCAATCTACAGCTTTGCAGATGACAGTACGCTTATCTCTTCATTCATTTTGAACGCTCGCACATCGGCTACTTAGACGAATATCCGCAAACAGCAGGAAGTCATTCGACTTAACAAAGACCTGGAAGAAATTCTATCCTGGGGTGACAGTAACCAAGTGGAGTTTAACGCTACAAAAACCCAGGCGGCAGTTTTTTCTAAAAAAGTTAACGTTGCTGAACCCAACATAGTTATGTCGGGGCACTCTAACATCGTCACTCAATTTGTTGGGCGTTAATTTGGGAGCAAATAATGTCCTGGCATGAACATGTTCCAGGTATAGCAAGGAGAGCTTCTCAAAAGTTGGGAATATTATTTCGAACCAGAAAGCTTTACACTCCGCAACAACTGTTAACTCTTTACAAAGCTCAAATTCGACCAACTATGGAATACCGCTCCCATGTTTAAAGCTCCGCTCCCAAACATACACTGCATTTGTTGGATTCTATTCAAAGAAGAGCTGTTCGTCTGATTGAAGACCCGGAACTGACCGGCGGCCTTGATTCGCTGAAACATCGAAGAACGGTTGGCGACTTAAGCCTATTCTACAAGTATTTTCATGGAAAGTGTTCGAAGGATGTGGCCCGCTTAATTCCTCCCAAAGCAGTGCATGTTAAAGGTACACGTCGCGCTAATACTTCATATCCGTATGAGGTTCAGCTTGTTACTCATCGTACAACGCTTTTCAAGCAGTCTTTTATATGGAGAACATCATCCCTTTGGAATAATTTGCCCAGGACTGTGTTTCCCACCGAGTACAATTTACAGCGACTCGAGAACAACGTGAATCACTTTCTCCGCACACGTGTCGCTCCTGTAGCGCTTTAGGGACTTCCCTGCAGCACGTATGCTAGACCCATAAAAAAAAAAAGTTTTACCAGATCCCGAAGGACCTACTATTAACCCTCTTTTGCTATTTTCCTCAAATAATTTTCCATGTTTTCTAAAATTATTTGATATAACATCACGATTTTTAATTATAATTGAAAATGGTTGCTTTTTAATTCTCATTATATATAGTTGACTTGTAGAATAATACTAGTCATTTGTGTGTGTATATTCGTAATATATAATGTGTAAATCGCGTTGTAAACATTTTAAGAAAACAAAACGAATTAAAAGAGGAGGAGGTTTATTAAATAAGTTACCATTTGAATTACACCTTCCGGGTACAATTTTTGTGGACCCGAAAAAAATTTAGAAAAGAGACTAATAAGGGATGATAAAGGAATTAATCTATTAGGTGAAGCTTGCAAAGAAATTTCTTATTCCCAATCAAATGATGTAAATATGAGACATTCTGCTGATAAATTATTAGCTGAAAAGGCTTTGGCGAGGTATAAAGTTATCAATATTAGTTCTGGGGAAAAACATCTGCCCTACGAATAGCCACACAACAAAAAATATCGTATAGGGCGAGGAACGGCATTATCGAAAGCTATATTGAAAGCTAGAAAAGAAATTATAGGAAAAAAATTTCAAAGTTTACATGATAATATCAAAACAGCACTTAAGTCAATAGGAAAAAAAGGAAGACTTGTAAATTCAAGACTGGTGTGGTTTTACAACTCATACCGAATCAATTCCAATTGGAAAAAAGGGAAGTGGCTTGTTTCTGAAACCTTATAAAATAGGATGCCGATTTTTTCTAAAAAAAAATTTGATCTAGTAAAATGTGTCAAATTTTTACAAATTCCTAATTTTCGAGGTGTATTTATGAGAAATAAATTACATTAAAGGTTTAAGAAACAAGAAATTGGTATTGTTAATCTAGGTAACAAATACTACCGATGAACAAGGTCGTGAAGCCGAATCATTTTCAATCAGTTGTGGTTTGACTCAGCTTATTGATGAACCAACACGGATCCCTGATCGAGACGGAGAGTTCGCCAGTCTTCATGATCTGTTTTTAACCACCAATCCGGAGATTTACACGGTCACCGTAAATCCGCCGTTAGGTTCTTCCGACCATAAACTGCTTTCGACATCGAGTATCCTACCAATCAGTGACAGGGAAGCGCCTAAGCCGCGCAAGATTTGGCACTACAAATAAATGGGAAGATCTCATGGAATATTTTCGAACTTTCCCTTGGATAGACATTTATTTTCGATCCGACAACCCATCTGACTGCCCCAGGGAGGTCTCCGATGTTATTTTGGCTGGTATGGAAGCTTACATCCCTTTTTCGAAGAAACGCCCCTCCAACGGCAAGCCTTGGTTTGGCCGAAAATGCAAAGAAGATGTTGCTTCTAAACATCTTGCCTACCGACAATGGCGTGAAAATCCTAACACCATAAGTCGTAACACCTTTGTTCGTGCCAGGAACACATGCAAAGGAATTATCGACGAAACCAAGGAGGCATACAATCAACGAATTAGAAACAAACTTCTCACTTGTCCCAACAATTCCACGTCTTTTTGGTCAGTCGCTAAGGCAATTAGTCAAAATTTCACCAAATCCTCCATACCACCACTCACACGGCCAGATAATTCTATTGCAACCACACAACTGTTGAGAAAGCGAACTTGTTGGCTGAACTCTTTGCTTCACATTCTATTGCTGATTTCCAAGGAAACTATTCCCCTACTATTCCCATATTGCAGTCAAGGATGCTCGATGTTGTCTTCAGACAGCGTATCATAGAGCGTATTTTAATGAAGCAGCACCAAAAAGGCTTCTGGCGCTGACGGAATACCTGCCATAGTTCTCAAAAACTGTGAACTAACACCCGTTTTCTGTAGACTTTTCAACCTATCCTACAGAATGAGAATATTTCCTTCCTGCTGGAAATGTGCCACAGTTCAGCCGATATCTAAAAAAGGCAAGAAGACCTTGCCAAATAACTACCGACCAATCACACTGCTTTCAATAATATCGAAAGTCATGGAAAAGGTTCTCAATCAGCATCTTCTAAAATATCCTGAAGGATTCAACATTATTAGCGATCACCAATATGGCTTTCGTAAACATAGATCAACAGGAGATCTTCTGACTTACGTAACACATGTTTGGAACAACGCCATTGAACACTTTGGAGAATCTCGAGCGGTTGCTTTTGACATATCCAAGGCATTCGACCCTGTTTGGCACGATGGACTGTTGGCTAGCTACGCTCTTATGGTATGTCTGAAAAGTTCTGTTTGTGGCTCTCATGTTTCCTCAGAGAGCGTTCTTTACGAGTGGGGGTTGACGGATTTCTTTCTAACAACTTCACTATCAACGCCGGTGTGCCCCAAGGCTCCATACTGTCTCCTACTCTCTTTCTCATTTACATTAACGATCTGCTGGAAAAGACCGGGAATCCAATTTACAGCTTTGCAGATGACAGTACACTTATTTCTTCATTCACTTTGAACGCTCGGACATCGGCTACTCAGGCGAAAATCCGCAGACAGCAGGAGGTCGTTCAACTTAACAAAGACCGGGAAGAAATTCTATCTTGGGGTGACAGTAACCCGGTGAAATTTAACGCTACAAAAACCCAGGCGGCAGTTTTTTCTAAAAAAGTTAACTTTGCTAAACCTGACATAGTCATGTCGGGGCACTCCATTCCCCGAGCATCGTCACTCAATTTGTTGGGCGTTAATTTGGGAGTAAATATGGCACGAACATGTTGCAGGCATAGCAAGGAGAGCTTCTCAAAAGTTGGGAATATTATTTCGAACCAGAAAGCTTTACACTCCACAACAACTGTTAATTCTTCACAAAGCTGAAATTAGACTCACTATGGAATACTGCTCCCATGTTTGGGGCTTCGCTTCCAAACACACATTGCATTTGTTGGATTCTGTTCAGAGAAGAGCTGTTCGTCTCATGGGATACCCAGAACTGACCGGCGGTCTTGATTCGCTGGAACATCGAAGAGTTGGCGACTTGAGTCTGTTCTACAAGTACTTTCATGGAAAGTGTTCGAAGGATGTAGCCCGATTAATTCCTTCCAGAGCGGTGCCTGTTAGAAATACACGTCGTGTTATTACTTCACATCCGTATGAGGTTCAGCATTGTTACTCCGCGTACAACGCTTTTCAAGCAGTCTTTTATATGGAGAACATCATCCCTTTGGAATAATTTGCCCAGGGCTGTGTTTTCCACCGAGTACAATTTACAGCGATTCAAGAACAAATGAATCGCTTTTTCCGCACACATGCCGCTCCTGGAGCGCTTTAGGGACTTCCCTGTAGCACGTGTGCTAGACCAATAAAAAAAAATTGTAATTGTTTTTCTTTTTGTACTTTTTCTTATGAAGTTGTTGTTTTAGTTTTGGTTGTCCATCATCATCAGTGATGGTTATTTGCGGCATAAGAGATTGCATTTCCTGCAAGTAATTATTCACTGGTTTTATACTTTTTAACATTATATCTCTTTTCGCTTCTCTTGCAGACACCATCGATCATTTACAAATGAACTATCCAAATGCCGAAATTGCCATCCTGGGCGACTTTAATGTCCACAACATCAACTGGCTTAAATATTCAAATACTACCGACGAACAAGATCGTGAAGCTGAATCATTCTCCATCAGTTGTGGCGTAACTCAGCTTATTGACGAACCAACACGGATCCTTGATCTGTTTTTAACCACCAATCCGGAGATTTACACGGTCAGCGTAAATCCGCCGTTAGGTTCTTCCGACCATAGACTACTTTCGACATCGAGTATTCTACCAATCAGTGATAGAAAGGCGCCAAAATTTGGCACCACAAATCTGCTAAATGGGAAGATCTCATGGAATATTTTCGAACTTTCCCTTGGTTGGACGTTTGTTTTCAATCTTATTCGCTTCATTCACTTTGAATGCTCGGACATCGACTACTCAGACGAATATCCGCAGACAGCAGGAAGTCATTCAACTTAACAAAGACCTGGAAGAAATTCTATCTTGGGGTGACAGTAACCAAGTGGAATTTAACGCTACCAAAACCCAGGCGGCAGTTTTTTTCTAAAAAAGTTAACGTTGCAAAACCCGACATAGTTATGTCGGGCACTCCATCCCTCTAACAGCGTCACTCAATCTGTTAGGCGTTAATTTGGGAGCAAATATGTCCTGGCATGAACATGTTGCAGGCATAGCAAGGAGAACTTCTCAAAAGTTGGGAATATTGTTTCGAACCAGAAAGCTTTACACTCCATAACAACTGTTAATTTTTTACAAAGCTCAAATTCGACCAACTATGGAATACTGCTCCCATGTTTGGAGCTCCTCTCCCAAACATACACTGCATTTGTTGGATTCTATCCAGAGAAGGGCTGTTCGTCTGATTGGACACCCGGAACTGACCGACGGCCTTGATTCGCTGGAACATCGAAGAACGGTTGGCGACTTGAGCCTATTCTACAAGTACTTTCATGGAAAGTGTTCGAAGGATGTGGGCCGCTTAATTCCTCCCAGAGCGGTGCATGTTAGGAGTACACGTCGCGCTAATACTTCACATTCGTATGAGGTTCAGCTTGTTACTCCTCGTACAACGCTTTTCAAGCAGTCTTTTATATGGAGAACATCATACCTTTGGAATAGTTTGCCCAGGACTGTGTTTCCCATCGAGTACAATCTACAGCGATTCAAGAACAACGTGAATCGCTTTCTCCGCACACGTGTCGCTCCTGTAGCGCTTTAGGGACTTCCCTGTAGCACGTGTGCTGGACCCATAAAAAAAAAAGTGGTAATGGTACCTATTAGACAGCCTATATAAAAAAAGAAAAAAAATACTTTGATAGCTATGGTAATTACAAACACAAGGCAAACAAACATAGTAGCCATCATTCTGTTGTACTTTTACAATAGGGCAATTATTGTAATTTTCAAAATATATTGTTATATTAACAGATTTAACAGGACTCATATCTTTATTATATGAATAAAACTAATTCACAATAACACCTTGATATCTCTGTAAGCTCTTCCAATCTTCTTCATTTAAAGTTACCTTATATCCTTTTTGTCCACAAATAACAACTTTTGGTAAAAAATCGCCCAAACCAATTCCAACAATTACAAAGTTTGATGAATACTTGTTAAAATAAAATATTCTGGAATTGAGAATCTGATCACTTCTACATTCAACTATATTTCTATTTTTTGTGGAGTAATCACTCTTCATTTTTGAAAATGTGTTGGAATAGCTGCTATATTCGGTGTTGGTGGAATACATCTTGATATCTGAATTATCTCCGACCGTAAGAATGTTATCCTAGCAATTCCCCCTCCCCGTAAACTTAAAGATTTTTTTCATATCTATAATATATAAATCCTGTTAAGGTGAGGAGTAGGAATACACAAATGAATGGAAAATTATTTAAAATAAAAGATACATACAATGTATATTTTCATTACCTCCAACAGTTTTACAATCGGTATAAAGATTAAAAGAAGTTTTTTTATTTGTTAATTTAAAATTATGCAGCGTATTGCTTTTATCACATATACAATTTTTCATATGAAAATTTTCTATCCAGTTTGTATCAAAAATGGTGTTGTTATCATAATAATATAATATTTTGAAAAAAATGTTATTTTCCTTCAGATTAAGAATTTTATATGAAAAGACAAATGTTTTATTATTGTTGATTTTTTCATATGTCATAACATAATTCATCATTTATAAGAACACCAACTTTTGAAAAACATATGTTTTGCATGATTGGGGTTATATATGTATAATATACAATCATACATATAATATAGGAAGATAAATTGTGCGATAGCGTTCATTAAAAGATATATAAATATATTGATAACTTTATTACTATCACCAAGAGAGTTTAATAGCAATGAAAAATATTAACAAAGTGTTCTATTGTTTATATATGTTCAGGTAGGTACAAAAAATTTGTAAAAAAATCATAAAAATATACAATATAAAACATAATATATAATCATTGTTCAATAATTTTACTGAACTACTGAACAACAAAATTTATAATGTTCATCAATAGGACAATCTTCATACATCCATTCCAGTATTTCAACCCCACAATAATAACATTTAAAAATATCTTTAATCATTAAATAATAAAAGCCAGAAGCAGCTAATATTTCAGGATTTAACTTTCCATTCCATGTTTTAAAAGGGTTCTATAGGTTATACTATCAATTTCCTTTTCAAAAGATTCTAAACACATTTCTAACTCTTAGACAATAGCCAACGTAAAATAAAATTGAAACCTGGGATATCTTACAATTTTATTTATATCAAGTAGATAAACTGAAGGGGGTACAGAGATCATTTTCCCCAACCCGTTAATATAACGGAATATCGTGATGTCTCCAAGCAAGTGTATTATAACAATTATGAATTTTGAATCGGAGGGAGGAAACTTTAATTTATTTTTAATTTTGTAATGTTAATTGTATAATGTTGTAATTTTAATTATAAAAGTAGGAAGCATATTGAATAAAAAATCTTTACTGTGTTTGGCGTTTTAATTGTAAATATATAAATATAACTTTGATTGCAAAACTCCCACAAGGAAAGAATAGGATTAAAAATTGCGCAAGAAATTAGATAGAAGTTAATTTTATATTTCTGTTTCCAAAAATTCCAATAGTTTTTCTTTAAATTGCTTATTCTGCAATATTTGATAATGAAATCAAATTGACAATATAAATACTATGAAAGTTGTTTCAGCTTGGTCCGAATCGTTTCAGTTTCTTCTTATATTTAATAATTTGCAGTCACTCTAGGAGGCAAAGTTGTTTCAATAAACCATCCTCAGATTTCAAAACTTTCGACGAAATTGCCAAAGATGGTGACAGAGAAGATATTCTGGGAGGTAGAGGAATAAATAAGGTTTATAATAAGAAGGTATTATATATTGAGTGGTAATTTGTGGAAATGTTAATAGGAGAAAAATATTTGCCTCCGGCTAATTTACCCTCTTTTTTGATAGTTTATTTAAATTAAAAAAGTTAAAGTTCACGAGTAGGATACGCACCGTCAACCTTTTAATATAAATCGGATTCTATTAGCATTATACTAACAGGAAGGTTAAAATTATTCACATTGGGGCAAGATTAAAAGAAACAAATAAGTAAGAGATTAAAATTAGAATTTTTTTTGGATTCAAATTTGTTTTTTTTTTTTAATTTATTTTCTGCTCTTTGTTATATATAAAATCGAATTCTATTAGCATTGAATTAATGTGGTCGGTTAAAATTATTTGTAAAAATGAAATGAAATGTTCACACAATCGAGGAAAGAATTGAAAGTCAAAAAACATTCATATTTTTTTTTTAAATAAATTTATTTTCTACTCAGTTAAATACTAAAAATATCAGTGCGTTCAAACTTCAAACATTACTTTTAAAATTGTTAAAAAAATGTTTAAAAGAACACACTGACAGAAGCAAAAATAGTATTTTTCATATGCCATGAAATTATTGGATTAATTTAGTTTATGATATAATATACATAATATTTAAATATTATTGAACTTAGTAGAAGCCATTATTTTTGCTTTCGCACCTGAGAGTATTTAGAGTCTAACGAATAGGAATTTACAGAATACTTTAGTCAAACCGAGGCAGAAAACCTCTAATTTATTTAATATTTGTAAAGTATTCTTGTAAATATCTCTAAATGTTTTTGGATGTTAAAAATGAATGCATTACATGTCAATGTCAATGCCAATTTTTTTTTAATTTTCAATAGTGTCAAAAAATTTTATTATACATATAATAATAGAAGCCAAAAAGCATTTTGCGGGCTTTTTAAATCCTCAGACGAAGAAAATGGTGCTTAATTTAATAAGCTACTTTGAAAAGGAGCAAAGAAAATCTACCAAAGACAGTAAGTTAATGAATCCGAAGTCCATCCAGAAACAAGTATCGGAAGCTTTAAATTTGACTGTTAGAACCATAAAAAAGATTATTAATGAAGATCGCAGCGGTATAACCGCGAAAAAATGTGGAAAAAGAAAAGGCCAAAAACTAAGGATTTAAGGGAATTCGTGAAAAATGGATGTGAGAAATCTGATTTACAACATGTATAAATCTAACATGACCATAACTCTTACGACTTTAAAAGATACTTTACGGGATAGAAAGATTTTAGAAATTGGACTAAAGTCTTTGTCAAAATTAATGACACATTTGAGATTTCGATAGAAAAAGGACTGCAACCGAAGATATTGGTGTGAACTCCGCAATATTTCCAGTCAACGAGTAACATTTTTAAGAAAGTATGTTGTGTACAGTTTAGAAAAGTAATTTTTTTGGATGAAACATGGGTTTTTTCAAACGGAAGTGGGTCCAAATCCTGGCAAGATATTTCGGCTAAATCAGTAAAAAGGAACAGTTCTGGAAAGAGGTTTATTATTTTGTATGATGGTTCATACACCGGATTTGTACCAGGGCGAGTTTAATATTTTCAACTACATCGAAAAGCGACGATTACCACGACAGCATGAATAATGAAACATTCGAAAAGTGGTTAAAAGAAATGCTTATTCCAAATTTAAATCAACCCTCTTTAATCGTTTTGGACAATGCTTCATATCATTTTAGAATTTTGAATAAACAACCAAATTCATCGTGGAAAAACATGAAATATTTCAATGGTTAGTAGAGCAAAATCAAAACCCTTCTTCAAATTTATTAAAAACAGAATTATTTGTAATGGTAGACTTTTAGAAAACCTAAAATATACTAGGTTGATCAAATTTTAAGGGAACAGGGTCATGAGGTTTTGCGTTTGCCACCTTACCATTGCCAATTGAATGCCATAGAATTAATATGGGCAGGCGCAAAAACCTATTATGAAAAGCATATTACTGAAGGACCTACATCTCATAAACCTGAAATGGTATGGCAAGACTCTCTAGACCATATCACCGAAGAGTACTGGAAAAAAGTAGTAGAGCATACAGAAAAAAATAGTTTTGCGAAAAAAGTTATTGTTCATAAAAATGTTTTGCTTGTTAAATAAATAAAAATAAAATAGAAAAATTTAATTTTTTATGTAGAGTGTCCTAAAAATATTCAATAATCCAAGTCGACGAAAAAAAAACCGTAAGTTACCAGAAGGGGTGGGGATAAAACACCACAATAAAGATTTTCTTAGGAAAAAAATATTATATTTCTAACGAGCCTGTAAAAGTGATTTAAAATGTGGTTAACCGTTGCTTTACTAAGTAAGCAGAAAACAAACTCTTTGCATATTTTCGTTCAAATTAAAATTAAAACTATATACTAAACCGATTTAAAAAAGACATGCATACACTTTTTGATTAATAGAATCGATTATCGATTCTGGAAAAAAGCTTTTTTTTATGGGTCAAGCACACGTGCTACAGGGAAGTCCCTAAAGCGCTACAGGAACGACACGTGTGCGGAGAAAGCGATTCACGTTGTTCTTGAATCGCTGTAAATTGTACTCGCTGGGAAAGACAGTCCCGGGCAAATTATTCTAAATGGATGATGTCCTCCGTATAAAAGACTGCTTGAAAAGCGTTGTACGAGGAGTAACAAGCTGCACCTCATACGGATGTAAATTATTAGCGCGACGTGTACTTCTAACATGCACCGCTCTGGGAGGAATTAAGCGGGCCACATCCTTCGAACACTTTCCATGAAAATACTCGTAGAATAGGCTCAAGTCGTCAACCGTACTTCGATGTTCCAGCGAATCAAGGCCGTCGGTCAGTTCCGGGTCTTCAATCAGACAAACAGCTCTTCTCTGAATAGAATCCAACAAATGCAGTGTATGTTTGGGAGCGGAGCTCCAAACATGGGAGCAATATTCCATAGTTGGTCGAATTTCAGCTTTGTAAAGAATTAACAGTTGGTGTGGAGTGTAAAGCTTTCTGGTTCGAAATAATATTCCCAACTTTTGAGAAGCTCTCCTTGCTATGCCTGCAACATATTCATGCCAGGACATATTTGCTCCCAAATTAACGCCCAACAAATTTAGTGACGATATTAGAGGAATGGAGTGCCCCGTACCCCATTTCATTTAAATTTTTGAAGGTGACCCCCTCCCTTCAGAAGGGTGAGGATGTCGCGAAAAAAAACATCACCAAAAGTGTCCCTCTTTCCTCAAATGAATATGCTAAATGCTATTATTCTGCTATAAACTGTTGATATAAGTATTTAGAACTTTCCGAGGAAGGTATGTGTAATCTTTTATTTTACGTGGACTACCCTGTAGGTATGTTATACATAGTAAAATAATTCGATTCAGCATACATAATCGAGTATATAATATTTCTAGGTAGGTATATTTTAGTAGAGGATAGTTTTTTTTTATGTAAGTGCCCTTTCATTCTGTTTAAAATACATTTTGTTAACTGTATTTGATTTAATGCTGAACGCAACCCTTTATGGGCAATTCTTTAAATTTGACAGCTGGTAAACTAAATTTGACCAATGCCAAATTTTCTTCGCACACATTTTGGGGAACTCTGTTTTTTTCGATTTAATTCAGAAAATGACATGACGTCTGACCCGACTTATTAGAATGCCGTCCACTATATCAATTTAAAAAAATAGTCGAACATAATTTAGTTTTTTAATTGTGTAAAAATAAAATTTTGTACAATATTGTCTTTGTCTATACAACTACCGTATTTATTATTAAAACCTAAGCATTCAACAAACACTTTATCACCTTTTCGTGTTAGTACTTTTTCAACGAGATAAATATCAGGATATTTTACTTTCTGTGGCTGAAGTTTGTGTCCTGATTATTTTCGTATTTCAGCAAATATGTAACTAGATTTGTTAACTGCCTTTTTTTATTATAAATATTTCAGTTGACTAGTTTGGTTGGTATTTTTTATCAAATACACCTCTAAATTTCGAAATTCTTACATGATCATCAACGTTGAATTTGAGTTTAAATGTCAGTTTGATTTTGTTGTAAACATTGCCCAATAAAAGTTTGCCATGTTTCTTAGAGATTTCAATTGGTTTGTATGTCTGTATTGCCTGCAATTTCGGAAGCAAGTAACAATTTCATTCTCGTTACCAGTTCATTTGGATCGTCTCAGTATATATATAATTATTTGGATTGTTATTAACTTTTATGAATAGTCCTCTACCTTTTGTTTTGTAATCTTCTTCATCCTCACCTTCACCTTCATATTTTTATACACATTTATTTTTAATTCCTCAAAATGAAGTTGAACTAGTTTTTTTTTTTAATTTTTTGTTGTTACCTGCAGTAAAGCCTTGATTAGAATTAAAATTTTTCTTAACAGTACTAGAATATTTATATAATTATTAGCATCATCTTTTATAAATACTGTTAGGATGTTCTGATTAAAAAGTAAACTATAAAGTCCTGCGGTATTTTTATATTTTTTTTCCTGCAGTTCAGGTCCATCAAATTCAATTCTTTTTTTACCTATGGAATATTTTTCAATGTCTGTATCAAGATGCACGCGAAATTCTCTATCAAAATTCTTACTGTTTGAGTCGTTAACAAATCTCTGTATATATCTCATTGGTAGATGAAGATATTGTTCTTTAGAGTCTGAGAAGGATTTTTCGTATATAATTTTATTCAGTCGCTGGTCATAATCTTGTTATTGCTTCTTCAACCATTTTCTCTTGTATTTTTTTAACTAATTGCTTTCGAAGATTTATTGGTGTTGACTTGTATTCTGAAAATGTTTACCTTGTTTTTCGACAACGAGATTCTATTAAAAAAGGTGTCGTCGTATTATGCTTCCCTTATTAGCTATTATCATTTGCTTTAAAAAAGTCCCTTAGCTATTATCATTTGCTTTAAAAAATGATATAGTTGAAACTGGTTCTGAAGCTACTGACTCTTTATCTTTATTAAAATCAGTGTCATCCTTAACATCATCAAGCTCAATGTTAGATTCAGACAGGTCTCTTTTTTTAAATCCATTATTGTTAAAGGGGACTGAAAAAGAATATTATCTTTTATTTTATTGTTTTATTCTAGTTTATTTTCAACCAGGTTTAACTTTGGAGGGCATCACCACATATGTAGTGTTAGTGGTAGTGTTCGAAAAGAAAATTAAATGTATATATAATCATCAAAACAATATCGATAACCTCCATTATTTAAATTATTATCTTTAAAAATAGATTGAAAACCATATGGTTGTCGCCAGCAGTAAGCACACATATCTTTGAAATTTTCAAATGGTACATGTGTACTAATATGATCAGCATAAATGTGACTTAAATTTAAATCATCTTGTTTAAACACTATCAGTATATTAGAATCGTCCCTTATTCAATGTTTTGGTAGTTTCGCATATGTTTCACAAAGATAGAAACAATCAATATTATTGTGACGACTCATACTGAAATATTCTCGGATTACATCTTGTTTGTCACATGCAAAATTATCGAAAATAAAGATAGATTATGGTTTTGATTGAGATGGTAGTATAATGGTTTCTCTATTACTAAAAGCATAATACCCTATACCTTTCATTGGTAATTTTCCTAAATAAACATATTTAGGTTGATACAAAGACTTAGAATCCAGATAAACATTTCCAAATTTTAAACCATTTGGATGTTCTAATAGACTTAGCATAGCATTTGTTTTCCCAGAAGCACTAGGTCTTAATATAATGGAACGTATAGTTGATGGTAATAAAAAACTTTTTTTTTAACATCATGACTATTAACTTTTAACGTAATTTTTCGTTTTATACCCTGCTTGATTTTACATAGTCATTTATAAGGATAACTACAAAACAAGTGATAAGCAGTTTATACATTCAGTTTAAATTTACATTTCTTTAAAGTAGAATTGGATGAAAAATGAAGTATTACGTGGCACCACCAACAACAAGAAAATATGTTAAAGGAAGTGATATTTTAAATTCTATAAATTACATTTACCAGGATATAATTTTTGTGGTCCTGGAACAAAATTATAAGAACGGTTAGAACGTGGTGATGCCGAAGTGAATTTATTAGATGAAGCTTGTAAACAGCATGACATAGCTTACTCACAAAACAAAAATTGTCTAATAGACATAAGACTTCCAAGATTCTTTTAAAAAATGCTTTAAGCAGGATCACATGTTCAGATGTATCTGGGAGAAAACTGGCAGCAATGGGTGTTTTTGCTGCTATGAAAGGTAAGATCAAATTGGCTATGGTGAATATATTTAATAATATGTTTAAAAAAGCTCAGTCTTCAAGAAGGTAACAAAGTCGTCACAACTTCAACAAAATTAATTTTGTGAAAAAAAAGGAGAGATATAATGTTAAAAAGTATAAAACCAGTGAATAATTACTTGCAGGAAATGCAATCTCTTATGCCGCAAATAACCATCACTGATGATGATGGACAACCAAAACTAAAACAACAACTTCATAAGAAAAAGTACAAAAAGAAAACAATTACAATTTTTTTTTTATTGGTCTAGCACACGTGCTACAGGGAAGTCCCTAAAGCGCTCCAGGAGCGGCATGTGTGCGGAAAAAGCGATTCATTTGTTCTTAAATCGCTGTAAATTGTACTCGGTGGAAAACACAGCCCTGGGCAAACTATTCCAAAGGGATGATGTTCTCCATATAAAAGACTGCTTGAAAAGCGTTGTACGCGGAGTAACAATGCTGAACCTCATACGGATGTGAAGTAATAACACGACGTGTATTTCTAACAGGCACCGCTCTGGAAGGAATTAATCGGGCTACATCCTTCGACCACTTTCCATGAAAATACTTGTAGAACAGACTCAAGTCGCCAACCGTTCTTCGATGTTCCAGCGAATCAAGACCGCCGGTCAGTTCTGGGTATCCCATGAGACGAACAGCTCTTCTCTGAACAGAATCCAACAAATGCAATGTGTGTTTGGAAGCGAAGCCCCAAACATGGGAGCAGTATTCCATAGTGGGTCTAATTTCAGCTTTGTAAAGAATTAACAGTTGTTGTGGAGTGTAAAGCTTTCTGGTTCGAAATAATATTCCCAACTTTTGAGAAGCTCTCCTTGCTATGCCTGCAACATGTTCGTGCCATATTTACTCCCAAATTAACGCCCAACAAATTGAGTGACGATGCTCGGGGAATGGAGTGCCCCGACATGACTATGTCGGGTTTAGCAAAGTTAACTTTTTTAGAAAAAAACTGCCGCCTGGGTTTTTGTAGCGTTAAATTTCACCTGGTTACTGTCACCCCAAGATAGAATTTCTTCCCGGTCTTTGTTAAGTTGAACGACCTCCTGCTGTCTGCGGATTTTCGCCTGAGTAGCCGATGTCCGAGCGTTCAAAGTGAATGAAGAAATAAGTGTACTGTCATCTGCAAAGCTGTAAATTGGATTCCCGGTCTTTTCCAGCAGATCGTTAATGTAAATGAGAAAGAGAGTAGGAGACAGTATGGAGCCTTGGGGCACACCGGCGTTGATAGTGAAGTTGTTAGAAAGAAATCCGTCAACCCCCACTCGTAAAGAACGCTCTCTGAGGAAACATGAGAGCCACTAACAGAACTTTTCAGACATACCATAAGAGCGTAATTAGCCAACAGTCCATCGTGCCAAACAGGGTCGAATGCCTTGGATATGTCAAAAGCAACCGCTCGAGATTCTTCAAAGTGTTCAATTGCGTTGTTCCAAACATGTGTTACATAAGTCAGAAGATCTCCTGTTGATCTATGTTTACGAAAGCCATATTGGTGATCGCTAATAATGTTGAATCCTTCAGGATATTTTAGAAGATGCTGATTGAGAACCTTTTCCATGACTTTCGATATTATTGAAAGCAGTGTGATTGGTCGGTAGTTATTTGGCAAGGTCTTCTTGCCTTTTTTAGATATCGGCTGAACTGTGGCACATTTCCAGCAGGAAGGAAATATTCTCATTCTGTAGGATAGGTTGAAAAGTCTACAGAAAACGGGTGTTAGTTCACAGTTTTTGAGAACTATGGCAGGTATTCCGTCAGCGCCAGAAGCCTTTTTGGTGCTGCT
>CM032446.1:123625964-123700964 GCA_019049505.1 Pachyrhynchus sulphureomaculatus
TATATATATATATATATATATATATATATATATATATATATATATTTATATATTTATATATTTATATATTTATATATTTATATATATATATATATATATATATATATATATATATATATATATATAAAATACATATATTTGTGTGTGTGTGTGTGTGTGTATACACTACCGTCAGATAGTATTTGCCCACCTAGTTATTTCAGTCCGAAGACAACAAAAACCCAGATAATATATTTTTTTAAATTTTAATGAATTATTATTTATTTTCACATTATTTACAGAGTTTCGGCATTCTGTCCAGTAGTTTCTTCGGTTATTTTAACCCATTCTGCTTGTAAAAGTTCCCACAAGTGATTTTCTGATGCTGAATTGAGTTTTCGAACACACCTGTCCAAATAGTCCCATAGTAATTCGATGGGGTTCAAGTCGGGTGATTGTGGAGGCCAAGTCTCCACTTCCAGGACGTCATCGCATTTCCATTGGTCCAAAAGTTCTCTAATTTGTTTAACAGAATGTTTAGTGTCGTTGTCATGCTGAAAAATAAATTTACCCTGAAAAATATCTCTTCCAGAAGGAAGCATTTGAGTTAGCAAAATTTCTTGATACTGTTCTTTTCGCATGATTCCTTCTATCCTAAAGATTTTTTCAACTTTACCGTTGCCAAAACAACCCCAAACCATTACTGAGCCTCCACCATGATTTACTGTAGGCAACTGACAGGCTTCCAACATCCTCTCTCCAGCTGACGGCCGTACGTAAACTCGTCGATTTGAACCGAAAATTTCGAATTTAGATTCGTCGCTCCAAAGGGCGGAATTCCATTGTTCTGATGTCCAATTTTCATGTTCTCGGGAACATTTTAATCTTTTACGTTTATTCACTTGCCTAAGAAGTGGTTTCCTCACTGCGAATCTCGCTTGTAGTCCACCTTCCGCTAACCTGTTCTTCACGATTGTTACGCTGATGGGGATGGGCCGCTCCAAGTTTACTTGAGCCGTGATTTCTGGTGCGGTTAGGCGGCGATTACGTCTGCTGGACATTGTTATAGCTCTGTCGTCAGCGGGAGTCGTTTTTTTCGAGGCCTTCCTGAACGTTTTTGGTTGAAAATTCCATGTCCCGCAGAAATTTTTTTTTACGATGTAGTCCACCGTTCTCCTTAGAATCCGCATATCACTCGCGATTTGTCGACTCGAGTGACCATTTTGATGTCTCGCAAAAATCAGAGCCCGATTTTCAACGGAAACTTCTTTCGTTTTTGGCATTTTCACAAAACAATTGAGTCTGTATCAATGACAAAGTACTGTTTGCGAATGGTTAATTTCCAAAAGGGCAATGGTATTTATAGCATAGTTTTTATCATAAAATGTCACTAGGAATTTCCAAAATCCCTAGAAACTTGAAATGAGTTCTTACTTCAACTGGAATTCTCAGAAATCGCCTCAAAACGAATATCATGTAAAACTTGGAAATTTGTTCTAATTGGTTTTTAATTTGTGATTTCACCAAAAAGGCTTATCTAAACAATTTTATGATGGACACTTGTTAAGTACAATTAAATTTACCTAATTAATAAAAGGTATTAAATTTTGGCAGTTACATTGAAATTTCTAGGTGGGCCGGTGACGGTGGTATATATATATATATATATATATATATATATATATATATATATATATATATATATATATATATATATATATATATATATATATATATATATATATATATATATATATATCTATATGTATATCTATATGTATATCTATATGTGTATATGTATATGTATATGTATATGTATATGTATATGTATATGTATATGTATATGTAATGTAATGTATATGTATATGTATATGTATATGTATATGTATATGTATACGTATACGTATACGTATACGTATACGTATACGTACACGTACACGTACACGTACACGTAAACGTATACGTATACGTATATGTAAATGTAATGTATATGTATATGTACATGTACATGTACATGTACATGTACATGTACATGTACATGTACATGTACATGTACATGTACATGTACATGTACATGTACATGTACATGTACATGTAAATGTATATGTATATGTATATGTATATGTATATATATATATATATATATATATATATATATATATATATATAGAATATTTTTATTTTATGAGTACACAAAAACGTAAAGCGTTTACTTTAAAAGACAAACACGATACCATAAGGAAAACATAAAATGGAGTTAAATAAAGTGATGTTTGCAAACAGTTGAATTTAACTAAATCTACGGTTCCTACCATATGGAAGAAGAGGCAATAAATCTTATCAATCTATGATAAAAGAAATTTTAGTTGTAAATAACCGGTCAAGTGCAAGTTGAACTTGCGCAATTAGTGTTCCGTACGCTGATTGCTTCTAAAATAAAATAACCGGTCAAGTGCAAGTTGAACTTGCACAATAAGTGTTCCGTATGTTGATTGTTTTTAAAATAAAAAATTTTGATAGGGTGGTATAAAATGATCAGTGACTTCATAAAACACACCCCAAATGAGTTTTCAACAAAGTTTGTTTCCAATCTTTACTAAAAACTGGTGACCTTGAAATTTTGTTTTTTTTTATATACCAGATAGATTATTAAAGATAATGATAATATTCGTTCAATCTATACCCCGTGGAGAATATTCCAGGATTTTTTCAAAATTTTTTGATCAGTACTTTTCGAGATAAGGTAGGGGACAGCGATTTTACACGATTTTTTAAAAGTAATACGAAGAAAAGTGTGCGCAAGTATTACATTATATATATATTTTTTACTCGTGTTTTCACAAGCTTTCATTTGACACCACACTCGATGACCTAGTAAAAAAAAATTTTTTTCACTTCCGATTTCACCCCTCAAAACGAATCCCTTAAGTCAAAATTTATGTTACGGTGATATAAAATGATCAGTGACTTCACAAAACACACCCCAAATAAGTTTTCAACAAAGTTTATTTCCAATCTTTACTGAAAATTGATGACCTTGAAATTTCTGTTTTTTTTATATACCAGATAAATTATTACAGGTAATGCACTCGTGATAATTTTCATTCAATCTACACCCCGTGGAGAATATTCCTGAATTTTTTCAAAATTTTTTGATAAGTACTTTCCGAGATAAGGACAGCGATTTTTCGCGATTTTTTAAAAATAATACAAAGAAAAGTGCGCGCAAGTATTACAATAACACATGGGCTGAAAAGTCCCGGGCCTAACAAAGAAAACACGGTTTTTTTGGTTCAAAATTAGCTTTATTCATCAACGTAATCTCCATCAAGAGCAACGCAATCATTCCAGCGCCGCTCTAACATTTCAATACCACTTTTGTAGAACGATTTATCTTTTGCCTCAAAATAGGCCTCAGTTTCAGCGATAACCTCTTCATTCGTGCGAAATTTCTTACCGGCGAGCATTTTTTTCAGGTCTGCGAACAGCCAGTAGTCGCTGGGAGCCAAATCTGGCGAATACGGTGGATGTGGGAGCAATTCGAAGTTCAATTCATGTAGTTTTGCCATTGTTTTGATTGACTTGTGACACGGTGCGTTGTCTTGATGAAACAAAATTTTTTTCTTTGCCATATGCTGTCGTTTCTTTGCAATTTCGGCCTTCAAACGCTCCAATAACGCTATATAATATTCACTGTTGATGGTATTTCCTTTCTCAAGATAGTCGATGAATATTACACCACGCACATCCCAAAATACCGAGGCCATAACCTTTCCAGCCGATTGTTGTGCTTTCGGGCGCTTTGGACGAGGTTCACCAGTTGCTGTCCACTCAGATGACGATCGTTTTGATTCCGGAGTGAAGTGATGGATCCATGTTTCATCCATTGTCACATATCGACGCAAAAATTCCGGTTTGTTACGTTTAAACATGGCCAAACACTGCTCAGAATCATCAACACGTTCTTGTTTTTGATCAACAGTGAGCAAACACGGCACCCACTTTGAACAGAGCTTTCTCATAGTCAAATGCTCATGCAATATAAAGCCAACACGTTCTTTTGATATCTTTACGATGTCAGCTAACTCACGCAACTTCACTTTTCGATCATTCAAAACGATTTTATGGATTTTTTTGATGTTTTCTGGTGTTACCGCCTCATTTAGACGTCCACTGCGTTCTGCATCATCGGTGTCTCTACGACCACGTTTGAAGTCAGCAAACCAACGTTTTATTGTTGTTTCTGATGGAGCGGAGTCCCCATAACACTTTTCAAGCCATTGCTTCGCTTGAACGGTATTTTTTCCCATCAAGAAGCAGTGTAAAATTAAAACACGAAATTGTTTTCGATCCATTGTTTTGAAAATAACAAAAGTAGCGTCACTCTTAGCACAATAACTCACAAACTAATGAATAGAATATCATGAAATTTTAACAGCTGTCTTTTGAAGGTTAGTATTAACTGAAAAAAGGTGACTGCAATAAAAACTAGCGCCATCTATGTGTTAGGCCCGGGACTTTTCAGCCCATGTGTTATATGTATATTTTTTACTCGTGTTTTCACAAGCTTTCATTTGACACCACACTCGATTACCTAGTAAAAAATTTTTTTTTCACTTCCGATTTCACCCCCCAAAACTAACCCCTTAAGTCAAAATTTAACTTTCAAAACTACATGGCTCTGATGAGGCCATCAATTCCTATATTACTACCAAATTTCAACTTTCTATGACAAATAGTTTCGGAGAAAATCGGGTGTGACAGACGGACAGACAGACAGACGGACGGACAGAAACAGACAGACGGACAGACAGACACCGAAGTGATCTTATAAGTGTTCCGTACGGAACACTAAACATTGTAACGAAGGTATAAAGTGACTTCAGAAAATAAACTCACACTCCGTGGAAAATATTCTAGAATTTTTTCAAAATTTTTTGATCAGTACTTTTCGAGAGAAAGGGGGAGAGCGATTTTTTGCGATTTTTTTAAAAATAATACAAAGAAAAGTGCGCGCAAGTATTACATTATATATATGTTTGAACTCGTGTTTTTACAAGCTTTCATTTGACACCCCACTTGATAACCTAGTAAAAAAAAATGTTTCACCTCCAATTTCATCCCCCAAAACTCACCCCATAAGAGAAATTTACCTTTCAAAACTACACGGCTCTGATGACGCCATCAATTCCTATATTAGTACCAAATTTCAACTTTCTATGTCAAATAGTTTCGGAGAAAATCGGGTGTGACAGACGGACAGACACCGAAGTGATCTTATAAGTGTTCCATACGGAACACTAAAAAGTAAGAAAATCTACACATGACCAAATCGATAAAGGAGTCCTTAAATGATTTAGTCAAAAACGACATGAACATGTTCCTATTACCAACTATACTTTACAAGAGAAAGCTAGTAAATTGGGAAGGAGAACAGAGAACATCGAGTTTAACTGTTCTAGAAGTTGGATTGAACGATTTAAAAAGCGACATAATATTAGTGAAACTGCAGGAGTGGATATAACTGTTGTTGATCAGTGGTTGGCCAATGTATGGCCGGAAATTCCAGAAAGTTATGAATATGTGGACATTTTTAACGCGGATAAAACGGGTTTGTTTTACAAGATGACGCCTAATAAGACATTAAATTTTGTCGTAGAGAATTGTGCTGGTGGAAAATTATCAAAGTAAGGATTACTGTGTTGGTAACTGCAAATATGTCTGGAACAGAGAAAAGAAAAATGTTGGTGATAGGAAAGTCCGCCAATCCCAGGTGTTTTAAAAACCAACATTTACCAGTAAAGTACAAATCAAACAGCCTGGATGACATCAGAAATTTTTAAAAACGAACTGATCGAATGAGACAAAGAATTAAAATTTACATTTTGATTGACAACTGTCCAGCGCACCCTGAAGTTGATCTACAGCAAATAAAATTGGTTTTTATGCCTCCAGACACAAGTGCAAAGCTCCAGCCTATGGATCCAGGTGTAATACATTCTTTAAAATGTCATTATAGAAAGATTTTACTTATGACATTATTAGCGATCACCAATATGGCTTTCGAAAACATAGATCAACAGGAGATCTTCTGACTTATGTAACACATGTTTGGAACAACGCAACTGAATACTTTGGAGAATCTCTAGCGGTTGCACTTGACATATCCAAGGCATTCGACCGTGTTTGGCACGATGGACTGTTGGCTAAGCTACGCTCTTATGGTATGTCTGAAAAGTTCTGTTTGTGGCTCTCATGTTTCCTCAGAGAGCGTTCTTTACGAGTGGGGGTTGACGGATTTCTTTCTAACAACTTCACTATCAACGCCGGTGTGCCCCAAGGCTCCATACTGTCTCCTACTCTCTTTCTCATTTACATTAACGATCTGCTGGAAAAGACCGGGAATCCAATTTACAGCTTTGCAGATGACAGTACACTTATTTCTTCATTCACTTTGAACGCTCGGACATTGGCTACTCAGGCGACTATCCGTAGACAGCAGGAAGTCATTCAACTTAACAAAGACCTGGAAGAAATTCTATCTTGGGGTGACAGTAACCAAGTGGAATTTAAAGCTACAAAAACCCAGGCGGCAGTTTTTTTTAAAAAAAGTTAAAGTTGCTGAAAACATCGTCACTAAATTTGTTGGGCGTTAATTTGGGAGCAAATATGTCCTGGCATGAACATGTTGGAGGCACAGCAAGGAGAGCTTCTCACAAGTTGGGAATATTATTTCGAACCAGAAAGCTTTACACTCCACAAAAACTAATAATTCTTTACAAAGCTCAAATTCGACTAACTATGGAATACTGCTCCCATGTTTGGGGCTCCACTCCCAAACATACACTGCATTTGTTGGATTCTATTCAGAGAAGAGCTGTTCGTCCGATTGGAGACCCGGAACTGACCGGCGACCTCGATTCGCTGAAACATCGAAGAACGGTTAGCGACTTGAGACTATTCTACAAGTATTTTCATGGAAAGCGTTGGAAGGATGTGGAACGCTTAATTCCTCCCAGAGCGGGGTATGTTAGAAATACACGTTGCGCTAATACTTCACATCCGTATGAGGTTCAGCTTGTTACTCCTCGTACGCTTTTCAAGCAGTCTTTTATATGGAAAAACATCATCCCTCTGGAATAATTTGCCCAGGACTGTGTTTCCCACCGAGTACAATTTACAGCGATTCAAGAACAATGTGAATCGCTTTTTCCGGACACATGTCGCTCCTGTAGCGCTTTAGGGACTTCCCTGTAGCACGTGTGCTAGACCCACAAAAAAAAATGAAAATGTTAAAGACGATCGGTAAGGGTAACATTTTTTCTGTAACTCTCTTGAACTTTATTCACTGGCAAAAAGTCAGTAGAGAAACCATTGCAAACTGTTTTAAGCATGGCGGATTTTTAAGAAAGGAATGTAAATATGACTTAGATGATGAGCTACTGTTGACTCAGTGGATTGAAAAACATCGAGAAGATCCTACTGATTGTCTAGAATTTGTTTACGATGCTGACATTCAACAAAGTACAGTGGAAATCGAGATTAAAAAGATGTTTAATCATTTTTGATTCAATTTTGAAGAATATGTATGTGCTGATAATGAATTAATGACGAGAGAAATATTAACTGATGATCAAATAGTGACATCAGTGACTTCTGGAAAGATTTTAAGCGATAAAGACGAAGAAGACGAGCTTGAAGAAAGAGATAATATTTATGTTTCATCCATTTCAGAAATGACTAAGAAAATAACTGAAACTCAATTTTTTAGAATCTCGTGAAGTTCTTGAACATATATGTAGTAGTTTTTGTGACCTTGACAATTATATAAACACTATTTCTTTTTGAAGTAAAATTTTACAAACGAAAATTACTGATTTTATTGTAGAAACTACGAGTATAACCTGGCCAGAGAACATATGTATGTTTTAAAAAGAAAGTACATAGATCGGATAAGTGGTTCTCCAGTGATAAGCGCACTAACGGACAGACAGACAGACAGAGAGACGTTGCATTTTATATATATATTATAGATGTATACATATATATTATATATATATATATATATATATATATATATATATATATATATATATATATATGTATATATATATATATATATATATATATATATATATATATATATATATATATATATATATATATATATATATATATATATATAAATTTAATTATAAATAAACATGGTGGCATGCATATCCTCTTAATAGTACAAAATGGTATATATACTTACCATCAATAATAGTTTTTTGGTTAAGACACCCATTATAGATAATAAAATTTAAAAAAATCAGTAAAAAATACGAAACACGATATGTTGATAAGAAATATAGAATTTGAAATTCACAAACACACAAATAGTTGACTTTCAAGGTATATACTAGTAAGTAATTTTTTTTATATTGTTGTTATAGTGTAAATATTGTGTCCAAGTGTGCGTAAAAATGTTATGTTTTTAAACCTGTAACTTGGCTTAAAAGATTTTAACCTTGTATTTTCTAATTTTAGAATGAATATTAAAAAATAAAGAATTTTTGAAAATGCCTAAAAAAAAAAGGCGAAACTAGTTTATATTTTCCAAAAGAACCTAAGTACCCAAGAAAAACCAATCAAGTTTATGTTAACAAAAGGTTCAACAGAAAAATTATTATAAATATACAGTCGACATTGTTTATAGTGAAACTCTATATAGTGAAAAACTCTTTATAGCGCAATTTTTTCAAGACCTATATAAAATACATACATAGCAATATATACGGATTTTTTCTTTATATAGTGAAAAACTTTCTATAGTGAAATTTCAGTCAACATTTTGGTCTTTCACTATATAGAGTGTCGACTGTATATAAATATATATATATATATATATATATATATATATATATATATATATATATATATATATATATATATATATATTTTGAAACAAAACAAATACTGGTCACATGAAGCAAACAATTGACAAAATTAAAAAACAACAAAGTAGGCAACAAAGCCTAAAAAGTCTTGCCGTGAAAAAAAAAAATGTTTCGCAGTAAAATGCTGATATATATAAGATACCTGACAACATGAAAATAAAATATTGTCAGTTACTCTAGTAACTGACAATGGACTCCACTATATGGTTTACTTATTTTCAACATCAAGTATTTTGTAGGCCTTACTGACTCAAGAGGGAAAGCGAGGTGAGAAAGTCAATGTAACAGACAGAAAAGTGTGATCTTTGACAAGATTTATCCCGTTTTTTTTAGACAATTTTTACCTATTAATATAGTGGTACAAAGATTTTTATGAATAGAATGGCAAGGAGACTCTCACCAGCAGTGAAAGATCAAATAAAGCCAGTATTGTCAAGGCTTGTAACTATGACTAATGTACAACATATTATACTAGTACTATAGGCAACTATACATAAATACTATAACAGTGCCACAACCTATCAATCATAAAGCTATTAAGTCTACAGTATTATCTAGTTAACATAATTTTAGTACCTGTAAAACTTCTTAAAAATGTTATCCAGAGTTCTATTCATTAACTGTCAATTAAAAAGGAATAATTAAACGAAGAAACTGATACCCCTACAGACGAGTATGGATCTAGTCATGATTCAACATAACATGGACTAAACCCACAATCGCCAATACAGGGATTGATAAAATAAGCCATAATTTACACAAAAGGCAACACTCGGTTTCAACTGTAGTTTCAACAAACATTTTTTAATGAGTGTGGATCTAGTCACGAATGTAAAATGAACGTGAGGCCAGACCCAAACCCATTAAAAAACATTTATTTTCTTAATTAAATGCGATTTAAAAAAATAAGATCAATTGAAAAAATAAGTAAATAAAAAAAACCGAAAATAAAATTTAATACACCGATAACAATAAATAATGTAAAATTAATCGATAAATGACATTATTTGAATTTTTTCTAAAACAATTAATGTTCTGCAGAGTACAAGAACCCTTAGTAGAGGTTGTTTACATCACTTGTTTGGTTGCGAAAGTTCCAAAGATAAACCAGGCGAATTGCACACTTTACACAAAACTTGATAATAAGGGACATTAAAAAAACAGGTTAATAATAATCCGAAATAATATAATAAATATCAGAAAATTAAAATAAAATTGCACTTACAAAACATCAGCGTCTTTAACAGATTTAACAATGGCCGCTAAAAGAACAAAATAGCCTTGAAATTTGTCAGAAAAATTCAAAGTCATATGCGCAAGTACACGTCTTTGACAAATCGTCTGCTAGCCGTCTTTGTTTTTACAATACGAAATCAGAAAGCCATACGAACAATTAGTCTACCAGATAACAACGTAAAACAAGAACAAGAAAGAAATGGTGGCCATTTCACATTTCAAAAATTTTAATTTGCAGGCGGTTAAACTAATTTACAAGCAAAGCTTGCCGCACGAATATCCAAAGTATGATAAGCTGAACATAAGTAAGGCAAGATTTCCTCACCCAATTTTGTGTTGGAAAAAAAGTTGTTTACTATAAATCACCAATCTAATTACATTTATTTTGGAACAATTCTATGTAGCCAGGTAAATCCAACGAAAGGAAGGTCAAGCCATATTCAGATTGGATTCACTTATTAACTTTTAAATTAGACAACTTCGGCAAATGTTTTTTTCAGAACATTTTAATTAATCTCAATTCCGCACAAAAACAGAATTTAGATAACGCCACACTGTACTAGATTTATAATAGCAATAAATTTAATTAAAGTGAGGTTAGGTGAGTTCAGTCACTTGTTTCAATCCAGGATTAGCGACGTAGTTAAGGTAGCATTTGCTACCGGATTAAATGTAATTGCTATAAACAGAGTTCGTTTTTTTATAATATATTTTTTGGTAAGGTATTTTTAAATTTATAGGTTATCTCAAAAATTGTATCGGATAAAAAATTGAAAAAAAAAGGAATACAAATTAGTAATAACCAATGAGCAGAGCTTTTAAAATGTATTCGTAATACTATATTTTACTTATGTTTTCGCTTTGATGCAGATTTACATATGTATATATATATATATATATATATATATATATATATATATATATATATATATATATATATATATATATATAAAGGGTGATTCATTTAGAGGTACTTTTTGTGATGGGGATTTAATTGCAGATTGCGCATGCGTCGTGTCAACTGAAGTGGCATTCCTGTTCAGTAGTGTTTGACAATTCATAATGGAAAGACTTAGCCCGGCACAGCGTCTACAAATTGTTTAACTTTATTACGAAAATGGGCGTTCTACGAGGAATGTGTATCGGGCGCTTAGAGCAACTTATGGTCCACATAATCGGCCTACCGAACGCACAATTCGCTCTACCATCAATAAGTTTGAGACCCAATTTTCATTATTGGATAATGCTCGACCGAATAGACCACATCCAGCACGTAGTGAAGAAAATATAGGGGCGGTAGCGGAGAGTGTACGCGAAGACCGTGAAGTATCGATTCGTCGCCGTTCTCAACAGCTTGGCCTGTCATATTCAACAACTTGGCGTATTTTACGTAAGGATCTTTCTTTAAAAGCATACAAAATTCAACTAGTGCAACAACTGAAGCCGACCGACCTTCCGAATCGTTTCCGTTTTAGTCGTTGGGCTCTTGACAAGCTTGCAGAAGATCCACTGTTTTCGAGAAAAATTTTGTTCACCGATGAGGCCCATTTTTGGCTTAATGGGTTCGTGAATAAACAAAATGCCCGTATTTGAGCTGATGAACAACCTGAAGAGGTTCAAGAGCTGCCATTAAATCCAGAAAAAACAACTGTTTGGTGTGATTTATGGGCCGGTGGAATAATCGGTCCATATTTCTTCAAAACAGAGGCCGGCCGGAATGTTACTGTGAATGGTGACCGTTATCGCGCCATGATAACAGACTATTTGATGCCAGAAATTGAAGCCCGTGGTCTCGACGAAATTTGGTTCCAACAAGATGGCGCCACTTGCCATACACCCGTGAAACCATGGCTTTACTGCGAGAGCAATTCGGCGAACAGATCATTTCACGCTTTGGACCAGTGAATTGGCCGGCTAGATCATGTGACATCACACCTCTTGACTTTTTCCTTTGGGGCTATGTAAAGTCCAAAGTCTACATGGATAAGCCAGCTATAATTGAGGCATTGGAGGCCAATATTACTCGAGTCATTGGCCAAATACCACTCGAAATACTCACACGCGTCATTGAAAATTGGAACTTCAGAATGGACGTTGTTAACCGTAGTCGCGGACAAAATTTGAAAGAAATTATCTTTAAGAAATAATTGTAAAGATTATATGATAATAAAGATTATAAAATAATATTGTTTTTATTCATTTTTTTTTATTTAAAAAAAAGTACCTCTAAATGAATCACCCTTTATATATATATATATATATATATATATATATATATATATATATATATATATATATATATATATATATATATGTAATAATAATAATAATAATAATAATAAAAATAACCGCCTCAGTCGAAACTACTCCCGATAGTTTTACCAGATCCGACATTGTAGGTGATGGAAATTGCCTTTTCCGTGCAGTTAGCTTACAACTCCGAGAGGTTGCTCTAAGATATTTACAACAAAACTGGTCGGAACTTCAGACATTTTCATTAATTGAAGTCGACGATATAAAAGACTTCAATAACTATTATAATTATATGAGGAAAAATGGCACCTATGGAACCAGCCTATTGGAAAAGTATCTGGTCAGAACCCAAACTACACAATAATAACACCCCCTGGATCAAAGCCGAAGAAGACAAACATAAACATGTGACAGAACAAGAAAATACCACATTAAATACACAAGAAATTACAGAAACTATCAAACACACACACAACTGGAAATGTCCTGGAATAGACAATATACAAAACTTCTGGTACAAACAGTTTACCACCACACACGAAGCACTCACGCACCAAATCAACAAGGCCATTCTACAACCACACACATTTCCCACTTTCCTCACACAAGGAATAACATACGTTAAACCCAAAAGCTCAGACACCACAAACCCGTCAAACTACCGACCTATCATCTGTCTTCCAACCCTATACAAGATCATCACAGCCACAATTTCGAAGAAAATAGAACAACACCTAACAGACAACAATATTCTCACAGAAGAGCAGAAGGGATGCAGGAAAAATAGTCGAGGATGCAAAGAGCAGCTGATTATAGATGGCGTGATTATGGGACAAACCAGAAAAGAACACAGAAACCTTCACATCGGTTACATAGACAATAAAAAAGCCTTCGACTCCATACCCCACAGCTGGTTAATCAGGGCCCTAGAAATCTATAAAATCAACCAACACTTCGGGCAGTTTCTCGCGCAAATTATGAAAACATGGAAAACCAAAATACGCCTAGAAACACAAACCGAACGGATCCAAACAGAAGAGCTGTACATCAGACGGGGTATATTTCAGGGAGACTCGCTCAGTGCTCTATGGTTTTGCCTCTGTCTCAATCCACTCTCAAATATACTAAACACACTCACATCAAAACAGAGCTCAGAACCGAATTCAAAAACAGACTGACAAAACTTTTGCAAACAAAAAACTCAACTCTAAGAATCTCACTAAAGCCATCAACACGTTCGCTATACCTATATTCACATATTCATTTGGTATCATCAAATGGTCACAAACAGACATAGAAAATATTCACATCCTTATACGATCTCAATTCACCAAATACAGGAAATTACACCCCAACGCATGCAAAGAAAGACTTACCATCGAGAGGAAGGTAGGAGGAAGAGGAATTATAGACATCAGATCATTACACACAAAACAAATACAAATACTTAGGAAATTCTTTCACAGCAAGCAAACCAGCCTCCACACAGCGACAGTGAAAGCAGACAAAAACTACACACCTCTCGACTTAGCCCGGGCAGACCACTCAGCAGACACACACAGTCACACCCAATTACAACAGGAAAAGATGAAAACGTGGTCAGAGAAAACACTCCACGGAAAACACAGATACCACATAGAACAAGACCACGTAAATAAAAAACAATCATACACCTGGTTACGGGATGGGCAGCTATTCCCTGAGACTGAAGGCTTCTTACTTGCCATCCAGGATAAAGTCATATTAACCAGAAACTACCAAAAGCATATCATCAAAGACCCGACTATTGCAGAGGACAGATGTAGGAAATGCCACCAGCAGAAAGAAACGATTGAACACATAACGAGCGGATGTAAAATATTGGCCGGAACGGAGTACACAGCCAGGCATGATTCAGCTGCCAAAGTGGTTCACCAAGCACTAGCAACAACATACAAATTCATAGAAAACACAGATCCCTACTACAAATACACGCCAACATCCATACTTAAAAATGAAGATTACAAGCTCTACTGGGACATCGGTATCCATACAGATAAAACAGTCTCCGCCAATAGACCCGATATTACTTTTCAGTGCAAAAAAGGAAAAGTCACCTATCTAATTGACATAGCTGTCCCCAAGGACACAAACATCCAAACGAAATACACAGAAAAAATTTCCAAATACACAGACCTTGCAACGGAAATAAAAAGGCTATAGAGACAAGAAAAAGTCATCATTGTCCCCCTCATTATATCAGCCACAGGCCTTACACCAATCACATTCACACCACATTTAGTGCAATTAGGACTCAACACAGACATACACAGAAACATTCATAAGTCAGTGATTTTGAAAACATGTAACATTGTCAGGTCATTCCTTAATACGGAATGGTAATAGCGTTTGTGCTGACTTGGTTTTGGCCCGTCAGCCACACATGGAACCACATTGATCAAATGTGAGAAAGAAGAACTTTTTGTAATAGTAATAATAAAAATAACCGCCTCAGTCGAAACTACTCCCGATAGTTTTACCAGATCCGACATTGTAGGTGATGGAAATTGCCTTTTCCGTGCAGTTAGCTTACACTTATATGGCCACCAAAACCATCATGAGAAACTCCGAGAGGTTGCTCTAAGATATTTACAACAAAACTGGTCGGAACTTCACACATTTTCATTAACTGAAGTCGACGATATAAAAGACTTCAATAACTATTATAATTATATGAGGAAAAATGGCACCTATGGAACGAGCCTAGAGATACTTGCCCTCTCGGAAACACAAAATAGCAACTTTCATATCTTCTCAAAACAACGAAGAACAAGACATACAAAAATAACTTTTACGGACAGACCAACAATAATAAGCACGGGAAAATACAACAAAACCATTTACCTTCTACTAACAGGCAACCCAATGTCGGGACACTTTGAGCTTCTGACACCACAAAACATTGAAAACATTCCAGAGAACAACAGACCAATAAAAGAAGCATCGGGCGAGCGACGTAACGGTCGAGGACGTCGCGGGAAATGGCAGCTCGACCAAAACGATGAAGACAAGGCAACCGAAAATGGACCTGCCAAAAGTGTTGTGTCGGGGACTAAGCCGACACCTACCAAGGCGGGAAAATCACAGCAGCGCATGAGTTGCCACGGGAATCAACGAACACGCCATGCGTTGCTGTAATGAAAACACAAAACCTGACAAAGAAATCACTGAGAAGAGAATCACTCGCCGCTTGGACCCACCAACTCAATCCCAAGCGCAACCGACGTAGATATGGGACAAACACAACCACCAAAGCCAGACCAGGGCCCGTATGTTTTGCAAGGACAACACGCAACTACCAAGGCTGGAAAACCAAGACAGCGGTTTAAAGTGGACGGATGAGATGAATAGGACGGTGATGCGCTGTTACTACACCGCCACTAAACTCGAAACAATAACATCGGGCTACAGACCGGAACTGCACAGACTTTTCTTGACCGAATATCCACATCTGCAATTACTTGTTTCAGAACAGAGAGTAATAGACCAAAAAAGAGTTATTACCAAGAACAACCGTCTCACACCTCTCGAATTGCAAACCATCAAGGACACAGCGGCTGTTGAACTGAACACAGACCAACCAAACAATAGAAACAATAAAGCAGATTCCGAACCAGCCTCACACACACAACCACCCAGTCGAACACAACAAGACCCACCACCCAGGAGGAGCATAACGCAAAATAATATTGCGAGTACCGCGCAACACCATATCACAGACAGCAACATGAATCACTCGCCACCCTCAACAACATCCACACAACATCACCCCGAATCACCTCTCATACAAACACTTAAAGCAAAAATGGAGTCACATCTAGCTCGATGGTCAGGCACCGACCCCACAACAAGAAATCCCATCCCTCGTTTAATCTTCAGACAGAGCATGCAACCAATCCTCAACACACTAAACAAGCACATAATACCTCAGTATATAACAAACTTAAGCACAATCGAAGACATTCACACAATAATATACGCAGCAGCAATCACCACTCTAACACAAAATAATCAAAAACTCCCTCAACGACAAGGAAACCGCAACAGGACAAAACCAAAATTCAAATGGCAAATAAGAATAGAAAACAAAATCAACAACATCAGGAGAGATCTAGGACATCTTACCCAGTTTATAAGCGGGAACGCGCCCAAACGTGTCACACAGGGGGCAAACAAGATCAAATCTAAGTCTCCCAACAGAACACTGCCAGAAATCCTCGATACCTTGAAACAAAAACTATCCGTATATGCCGCAAGACTCCGTAGATACAAAGAATCAAATGAGAGGAAAGACACCAACAACCTCTTCCGAAGAAGCGAAAAACAGTTCTACCGGAAAACTATGTACAACAAACAGATAACAGTGACGTAACCACCAAACACACAAGAACTCACAGATTATTGGAAAAGTATCTGGTCAGAACCCAAACTACACAATAATAACACCCCCTGGATCAAAGCCGAGGAAGATAAACATAAACATGTGACAGAACAAGAAAATACCACATTAAATACACAAGAAATTACAGAAACTATCAAACACACACACAACTGGAAATG
The DNA here is from genome assembly GCA_019049505.1 of Pachyrhynchus sulphureomaculatus. NCBI lineage: Eukaryota > Metazoa > Arthropoda > Insecta > Coleoptera > Curculionidae > Pachyrhynchus > Pachyrhynchus sulphureomaculatus. The sequence goes on from CM032446.1 coordinate 123,642,971, forward strand.
TCCTGGAATAGACAATATACAAAACTTCTGGTACAAACAGTTTACCACCACACACGAAGCACTCACACACCAAATCAACAAAGCCATTCTACAACCACACACATTTCCCACTTTCCTCACACAAGGAATAACATACGTTAAACCCAAAAGCTCAGACACCACAAACCCGTCAAACTACCGACCTATCACCTGTCTTCCAACCATATACAAGATCATCACAGCCACAATTTCGAAGAAAATAGAACAACACCTAACGGACAACAATATTCTCATAGAAGAGCAGAAGGGATGCAGGAAAAATAGTCGAGGATGCAAAGAGCAGCTGATTATAGATAGCGTGATTATGGGACAAACCAGAAAAGAACACAGAAACCTTCACATCGGTTACATAGACTATAAAAAAGCCTTCGACTCCATACCCCACAGCTGGTTAATCAGGGCCCTAGAAATCTATAAAATCAACCAACACCTCAGGAAGTTTCTCGCGCAAATTATGAAAACATGGAAAACCAAAATACGCCTAGAAACACCAATCGAACGGATCCAAACAGAAGAGCTGTACATCAGACGGGGTATATTTCAGGGAGACTCGCTCAGCGCTCTATGGTTTTGCCTCTGCCTCAATCCATTCTCAAATATACTAAACAGAACAGAGCATGGCTTCAATAACAGACACCAAAAAGTGAATCAACATAAAATAAACCACCTCCTATATATGGACGACATAAAACTCTACGCTGCCACACAAACACAGCTGAAACGCACCTTAGATGTCAATATGGAATTTGGTATAAGTAAATGCAAAGTGCTCCACATCAACAAAGGCCAATGGAAGTGCCACCATGAGACAGGAACCATCAACAATGAAACACTCGATAACATGTTCGACAAAGAAACATACAAATATCTAGGCTTCCAACAAAGCACCAAATTCAACCACACTCACATCAAAACAGAGCTCAGAACCGAATTCCAAAACAGACTGACGAAACTTTTGCAAACAAAACTCAATTCTAAGAATCTCACTAAAGCCATCAACACGTTCGCTATACCTATACTCACATATTCATTTGGTATCATCAAATGGTCACAAACAGACATAGAAAGTATTCACATCCTTATACGATCTCAATTCACCAAATACAGGAAATTACACCCCAACGCATGCAAAGAAAGACTTACCATCGAGAGGAAGGCAGGAGGAAGAGGAATTGTAGACATCAGATCATTACACACAAAACAAATACAAACACAGCAAGCAAACCAGCCTCCACACAGCGACAGTGAAAGCAGACAAAAACTACACACCTCTCGACTTAGCCCGGGCAGACCACTCAGCAGACACACACAGTCACACCCAATTACAACAGGAAAAGATGAAAACGTGGTCAGAGAAAACACTCCACGGAAAACACAGATACCACATAGAACAAGACCACGTAAATAAAAAACAATCATACACCTGGTTACAGGATGGGCAGCTATTCCCTGAGACTGAAGGCTTCTTACTTGCCATCCAGGATAAAGTCATATTAACCAGAAACTACCAAAAGCATATCATCAAAGACCCGACTATTGCAGAGGACAGATGTAGGAAATGCCACCAGCAGAAAGAAACGATCGAACACATAACGAGCGGATGTAAAATATTGGCCGGAACAGAGTACACAGCCAGGCATGATTCAGCTGCCAAAGTAGTTCACCAAGCACTAGCCACAACATACAAACTCATAGAAAACACAGATCCATATTACAAATACACGCCAACATCCATACTTGAAAATGAAGATTACAAGCTCTACTGGGACATCGGTATCCATACAGATAAAACAGTCTCCGCCAATAGACCCGATATTACTTTTCAGTGCAAAAAAGGAAAAGTCACCTATCTAATTGACATAGCTGTCCCCAACGACACAAACATCCAAATGAAATACACAGAAAAAATTTCCAAATACACAGACCTTGCAACGGAAATAAAAAGGCTATGGAAACAAGAAAAAGTCATCATTGTCACCCTCATTATATCAGCCACAGGCCTTACACCAATAACATTCACACCACATTTAGTACAGTTAGGACTCAACACAAACATACACAAAAACATTCAGAAGTCAGTGATTTTGAAAACATGTAACATTGTCAGGTCATTCCTTAATACATAATGGTAATAGCGTTTGTGCTGACTTGGTTTTGGCCCGTCAGCCAAACATGGAACCACAAATGTGAGAAAGAAGAACTTTTTGTATTGATCAAATGTGAGAAAGAAGAACTTTTTGTAATAATAATAAAAATAAAATAAATTCTTTCACAGCAAGCAAACCAGCCTCCACACAGCGACAGTGAAAGCAGACAAAAACTACACACCTCTCGACTTATCCCGGGCAGACCACCCAGCAGACACACACAGTCACACCCAATTACAACAGGAAAAGATGAAAACGTGGTCAGAGAAAACACTCCACGGAAAACACAGATACCACATAGAACAAGACCACGTAAATAAAAAACAATCATAGACCTGGTTACAGGATGGGCAGCTATTCCCTGAAACAGAAGGCTTCTTACTTGCCATCCAGGATAAAGTCATATTAACCAGAAACTACCAAAAGCATATCATCAAAGACCCGACTATTGCAGAGGACAGATGTAGGAAATGCCACTAGCAGAAAGAAACGATCGAACACATAACGAGCGGATGTAAAATATTGGCCGGAACAGAGTACACAGCCAGGCATGATGCAGCTGCCAAAGTGGTTCACCAAGCACTAGCCACAACATACAAACTCATAGAAAACACAGATCCATATTACAAATACACGCCAACATCCATACTTGAAAATAAAGATTACAAGCTCTACTGGGACATCAGTATCCATACAGATAAAACAGTCCCCGCCAATAGACCCGATATTACTTTTCAGTGCAAAAAAGGAAAAGTCACCTATCTAATTGACATAGCTGTCCCCAATGACACAAACATCCAAACGAAATACACAGAAAAAATTTCCAAATACACAGACCTTGCAACGGAAATAAAAAGGCGATGGAAACAAGAAAAAGTCATCATTGTCCCCCTCATTATATCAGCCACAGGCCTTACACCAATAACATTCACACCACATTTAGTACAATTAGGACTCAACACAAATATACACAAAAACATTCAGAAGTCAGTGATTTTGAAAACATGTAACATTGTCAGGTCATTCCTTAGTACATAATGGTAATAGCGTTTGTGCTGACTTGTTTTTGGCCCGTCAGCCAAATATAGAACCACATTGATCAAATGTGAGAAAGAAGAACTTTTGTAATAATAATAGTAATAATAATAATCATTTCATCAATAACATTCAGAACTCAGTGATTTTGAAAACATGTAACATTGTCAGGTCATTCCTTAATACGGAATGGTAATAGCGTTTGTGCTGACTTGGTTTTGGCCCGTCAGCCAAACATGGAACCACATTGACCAAATGTGAGAAAGAAGAACTTTTTTGTAATAATAATCATTTATTAGTTCCAAGAATAACAATAGTTATAAACACAAAATGGTATGGAACATTGTACAAAGAACAAAAAGATAAAAGGACATTCACAAAACACATACATATGTTTATGACAAAAACAAAAGGCTCAGAGGACATCATTAAAGACAGTCAACGGAAGATGAAAAGCATCCTTAACAAGTAGCAATAAAATTAACATTTTTATTCATGAGTTAAGTCTGTCTGCATCACTGAAGAAACTGTCTATAGTATAATAAGCTTTTGACAATAAAAACTTCCGTATCTTTGTTTTGGCTCTTACTTGCGGTAATTTTCGAAGGCTCTCTGGAAAACTATTAAATATTTTAACGGAAGAATATTGTACACCTCTTTGGATAAAACTAAAATTACACTTCTCAATTACAAGATCTGTTTTATATCTGTTTTGCGCATTTTCAAAGAGATCCTTGTTAATACGAACAAACATAAAGGAGTCCAATATATACATACTAGTTAAAGTTAAAAGGGATTTACTGACAAAGACATTCCTACAGTTTTCACGATAATGCATCTTAAAAGTAGCTCTGATACATTTTTTTTGTAATTTAAAAATTTTGTCTACTTGGGGAGAATTTCCCCAAAAAATCAAACCATACCTGAACTGCACGTAAGCATAATAGGCCGTCATCAACGCCCACATTATTTGATAAGATTCTCAGTGCATAACAATATTTAGAGAGACCAGCCGCAACATTCTCTACATGCTGTCTCCAATCAAGTTTAGCATCAATATTGACGCCCAGCAGAGACAGATGCTGAGATGTTTGAATATCGCTACCCTTGTAGGGAAACGTGAGAAAATGATCAACCCTTCTGCCAAAAACCAGACACTGTGTTTTTGAAACATTCAGTAGAAGGTCATAGGTTGTAAAATAACGATCTAGAATTTCACATGCTCTCCCCACATCAGCGACTATCTTCTGTGGAGTGTCACCACTAAAGATCAGGGTTGTTTCGTCCGCATATAGAACTGTAAACTTTCCTGTAATGTTAGGCAATTCGTTTGTATAAAGTATATAAAGCAGCGGGCCTAAAATAGACCCCTGAGGTACACCCCTCGTAACAGCGACCCTGTCTGAAAGAAAAAACCTGCCATAATTATCAGTCTCCATCACTTGCTGAGTGCGATTATTCAAGTAGGAGGCGATTAACTTTAATGCATTTCCCCTAATACCCAGGTGTTCCAATTTTATGCATAAAGTCTTATGATTGACGCTATCAAAGGCTTTTGACAGATCAATACACATTGCCATAGTTATCTTTCCGCCATTTAGTGAATCCAGAACATTCGACAATGCCTGATAAATGGCTGTTATGGTGGACTTTCCCTTTATAAAACCGTTTTGATTGGATGCAATCATCGAGTGTCTCTCCAAGAATTCAAGAAATCTCCCATTGATAATCCTCTCAAAGATCTTTCCAACATTAGACAGAAGAGATATCGCTCTGTAGTTTTTTTCATCATTTGCTGCTCCTTTCTCATGGATTGACTTTACAATGGCATTTTTTAGGAGATCAGGATATATACCCTGCTCAAGACACAAATTAATGATAAACGACAGTGGCTCAGATATTATTTCTGCAGTTTCTTTAAGTATATTTACTGGTAAATTATAATCTCCAACTGATTTCTTATTTTTTAGAGATTTGATTACAGAAAAGACCTCGGGAACCGTCGTTGGCATTAGAAATATGGTATTGAAATTTTTATTTTCAGATGACGATAACTGAAATCCACCGACATCCAGATTATCATTTATTCTGGGACACGCGTTTATAAAGTATTCGTTCAGATGATTTACAATTTTAAAAGGATCGATAAACCTTTGTGAAAAATTATCAAGAATTGTCTTTGGTGGATGATCGGTTTTTGTTATATGTTTAACCAAATGCCAAGTCGCTCCAATCTTATTTTCGGCATTATCTATGAAATTAGTTTGTGATTGTTTTTTAGCTTCCTTTACAACTACAATTAATATTTTGCAATAATTTTTATGGTATATATCAGTAATTTCCCCCCTTATTCTCTTAAAATAAAGCTCGCGTTTTCGTTTACAAGATATCCTAATGCCATTCGTTATCCAACCGTCTTTACACTTATTATCATTACATTTCTTTATTGGAAAGATTTTGACGAAATAATTCGAGAACAAACTCAGAAATGAGCTGTATGCCCCGTCCACAGTACCAGCATCATAAACAGTAGACCGGTCAATGCCATCCAATTCCCGCTTAAAGTGCAGAACTTTGTTCCTCGGAAAAACCCTCCTAAACGTAAATGTGGGTTCATTTCTAACATTATTTAGGTAGCTAAGAACAATTATCTGTACATAATGGTCTGAGAGTGCCGAATTCAAAACATAAGCTGAGAGAACATGCTCAGAGTTACAAAATATGTTATCCAAAAGAGTTGTGGAATGTCCGGTCTCACGAGTGGCTTCAAAAAAACATTTTCTAAATATTTTCTAATTCGAGGAAGTTGAGATTAAAATCGCCCGAGATAATCAGCCTATGCTTTGAATATCTATCACAAACATACTCGAGCACCTGTTCAAACCTTTCTAAAAATATTTCGTATGTTCCAAGTCCTCTGCGATACACAGTATGACTACCTTGAAAGCCTGACTATAGACCGAAGCGAGTTCTATTTCACCCTCAATGCTAAGAGCACAGACGGCATTCTCATCCGTAAAATCCCTATCACAAACAGAGTAAACACACGCACCTCCGTGCTTCAAAGTACTCCTGCAAAAGCATGAAATCAGTCTATATCCGTTAATTTTCACAAAATCCGCTTCACCTTGTTCCAGCCAGTTCTCAGTAAATAACAGAGCATGTGGTTTTGACTACAATCCCTCCAGAAAACATTCGATTTCCAACGTTTTATTTCTAATGGATCTAATTCTGATGCATCATCCTCAAAGTTCCATTCCCTGGACCAGGCACTAAGCTCTCAGATTTTAGCTGCTATATGTTATCATCATATTGAATTTTCGCTTTTTCTTTCCCCTGCAGCCAAACATACGTGGGACACTTTATATCATAGACTGCATGAGCAGTATCCAAATTCAGCTTATATTTCTCGTTGCGTATCCTACAATTTGTACAATTCATTACCGTTTTGTTGCAATTGCAAGTCTCACTACCCGCCCTTCCGCAATATATACATGTTTTTTCGTTACGACACTCCCTCGATGTGTGATTATACTGATTACAGTTATAACATCGAACAAGTGCGACATACTCAAAACACCTACATGATTTGCATCCCAGAAAAAGTCTGCCCTCACCCTCAGTCATTACACGACCAAAAGTTTTGGCATCACATTCTATTATGGCTAGGAACGTTCTAACCATCTTCTTTATAACCACCAGCTTTAACTTGCTCTCTTCTGTTACGAGTTTTGAATTTTGAAGCTTTAGATTCTTGAGTAGGGTTTCCTCATCATACTGTTCTTCAATCCCCACGATTTTAATCCTAGGATTTTTTTTAGTAGGAATTGTAGTTACATAGTTTTGCCTTATTTTAGGTTCAAGACTGGCTCTTAGCTTTTGAACCTCTCCCTCATTCCTACATCTGATGACCACAGCTCCTTCTTTGGCTTCTTTAATATATTTAATCCCAATACCCAGTTCTGCTGGATTTACCTGTTGCTTAACGACTTTTATTGTTTCTTCACCAGAACATGTCCTTGTCGGCTTAATGACTACAACTCCATCTTTTAGCGCTTTAGCATAAGGTACTACCCTTCCAGCTTCCTCATTGTTTCCTGGATTCACCTTTTCAGATTTGAGTTCTTTTAAGGTCTTTATGACATCATTAGTGGTTCGTTCTATACTTTTAATTTTTTCGGCCAAATATGTATATGTATATATATATATATATATATATATATATATATATATATATATATATATACATCTACATATAAATGTGTGATATATATAATATATATATATATATATATATATATATATATATATATATATATATATATATATATATATATATATATATATATATATATATATATATATATATATATATATATATATATATATATATATATATATATATATAGTGAAATCTCCCTTGGGCGGAGAACAACGGGACCGACCGAAAGTGTCCGTCCAAGAGGGGTGTCCGCTTAAAAGAAATATAATACTTATGTATGTACATATTTTTAAAATAAATAAAAAACTTAAAACTTAAGGAAAACATATGAAATGAAAGGTCATCTAAATGACGCAAAAATTCATATGTTGTTGTTTGTCTCCTCTTTTTCTTTAAAGTGACGTCCACAAATCGTATTTCTAATTTGGCAAAAAGCTCTAAAGACTTAGCATCTCCGTGATCTTCGGCAAAACTTTTAAGCTGCTCGGGATAGCATCTGTTGGTACTGGAACCTCATCGACATTAGAATCTTCGGAAAGTCCTTACATTTGAACTGGATTTTCAATTTCTTGTTCTGAATATTCAACATTTTTTCATCTATGTTAAAAAAATCATTAAGGTTTTCATTATCAGTCAACTCCAACAAATTCTTATTTTTGAGGATATCTGCAAGTACGTTAAGTGGTAGGTCATGTTCTGAATCAGACGTAACAGCCTCAGTTAACTGGTCTTCACGTTGCATATTTTCATGCTTAAACCCCTCTTTACAGAAGCAATTTTTAACTGTTTCCTTGTTTACTTGTTCCCAAGCGGTTTTTACAAAGTAAATTTTATCCAGTGGTGTAATTTTCTTAATTAACTTAAAAGCTGTACCAGCAGTTTCAATGTTTACTATCAGGTGTTTTAGTATTAGACTTCGGTAATAAATTTTAAAATTTTTATAATTCCCTGGTCAAGTAGTTGACAAGCTAATGTACAGTTAAGGGACAGAAACAAGATTTTTATATTTTTTAGAGTTTTTCTTTTTCTCCCGCCATATTTACACAATGCAAAATTGTAAACCTCTCTTTGGGATATTTACCACCAATACATTTTTCTTTTTTTAATGTTAGCGTTTTGTTGGGTAGAGCGCTAAAATACAGGCCTGTCTCATCGGCATTATAGATGTCTCTCGGTGAATATCCCTTAATTAAAGAAGGGCATTTTTCCCAGAATGATGAAACATCTTCAGCAATAACCGAAGCTCCTTCTCCTGAAATCGCTTTAAAACTTATGTTGTGGCGGATTCTAAATTTATTAAGCCAACCAGAAGAAGCACTGAATGCAGAATGTCCCAGAGACTCTGCTATTTCTTTTGCTTTACATCGTATTAGCGCACCTGAAAAAAACATTAACAATAAATTGTTTGCATTTTTGTCATGACAAGCCTGATACTCTCACCCCTTTTATCCATTCTTTGAATTGATATGAAAAGAAAATCAAGGCACTAATTCCAGAAAACGTTATTTAAAAAAAATAATTCATGTGCATACCTGTCAAAGAAATCCCCTTATGGTGGGCTGTTATAAACGAGTTATAACACAACCTGTCAATTTTGGTACCATCACCAATCAAAAAGCTTCTTTTTTCATTCAAATTGCTGTTCGATATCTACTTGTTTAGAAGGATTTCTTTGTGTTTAATTATATCAGCAGCTTGTGTTTTTCCGATATTAAAACGCTTGGATAAGTCCCTTACACTTAACTTTTCCTTATTGAGAACTTTAACAATCTCAATTTTTTGTTTAAGCGTAAGAATTTTTCTATTTATCTAAAAAAAATAATTCATGTGCATACCTGTCAAAGAAATCCCCTTATGGTGAGCTGTTATAAACGAGTTATAACACAACCTGTCAATTTTGGTACTATCACCAATCAAAAAGCTTCTTTTTTCATTCAAGTTGCTGTTCGATATCTACTTGTTTAAAAGGATTTCTTTATGTTTAATTATATCAGCAGCTTGTGTTTTTCCGATATTAAAACGCTTGGATAAGTCCCTTACATTTAACTTTTCTTATTGAGAACTTTAACAATCTCAATTTTTTGTTTAAGCGTAAGAATTTTTCTATTTGGAGCCATTTCTACAATGTATGTGTCGCCCACTGTGTCTCGTTGTCGCATAGGCGTCAGACTAATAGTCAATCCTCACATGTATCGAAAAATTGAGATCGGTAAATCCCCGGTTTACTCGGAGAAGTTCCTCAGTAAAGGCAGGCAGCGAGGTTGGCGCGTGGCGCGATTGGGAAATGCAACAGCGATACTCGCCACAGAAAAATGAGACAAGGCGTTTATTTTTTATTGTTTTTTTGTCCGGTTAAGAGAATATTTTTTGTGTCCGCGTCCGTTCAAGAGAATGTCCGTCCAAGAGGGAGTTAACACAATGCCAATTATATAAGAGTCGATTGGGTCCGGGTAAGAGGGGTGTCTGTGAAGGGGAATTTCACTTTATACGAGGATAGATTGGAAAGTTCTCGGCCTAGTCAAGAAAACAAAATAAAATACATACAAACATATTTTTATTTTTCGACGTAATCTCCACCTAGCTCTATCTTCTTTCACCTGGTTTCCAAAGCTTCCACACCTGTTTCAAAAAAAGATTTCTCAAGGTCGTTAAGATACTGGTTAACTGCAGTTTCGATTCTTCATTTGATGAAAATTTCTGGCCACCAAGATGTTTTTTTAGGTTTGGAAACAGAGGAAAGTCCGAAGGTTCGAAATCAGGAGAATAAGCCGGGTGGGGCAGCAATTCGAAACCACAATCACGAATTTGAGCCATAGACTCAATAGATGTGTGAACTCGAGCGTTGTCCTGATGGAACAAAACTTTCTTTCTCAGTAATCCTGAGCGTTTCTTTAATTTCTTGACGTAAACGATGCAAAAGGGTGCAATAGTCGAGTTTATTATTTCTCCTTTCGAAAGGTAGTCCACCATAATAATACCTTTAGCATCCCAAAAAACTGACGCCATCACTTTTCCAGCCGATAGAATTGCCTTCGCTTTCTTTGGGGTCGGTTCACTAGATTTTTTCCACTGCTTGGATTGTTGTTTTGACTCTGGAGTATAGTGATGAACCCAGGTTTCGTCTATTATCACAAACCCGTTAAGAAAATCTTGCGGATCAGCCTCAAACCTCTCCAAAGAGTCGCGAGAAATCGTGAGTCGAATTCATTTTTGTTCAACTGAAAGCAATCTGGGGACCCACCTTGCGGAAATCTTAGAAAATCCGAGTCCATGATATTTTGTGTTCGTTCATACGAGATGCCTATAGTGTCTGCAATCTCCCTGATAGTTAATCTACGGTCTTTCAATATAAGATCACACACTTTACCAATGTTTTCTTCAGTCGTAGACGTCGTGGGCCGGCCGGAGCGAGGGTCTTCTTCGATGCTCTCTCGTCCACGTTTAAATTCTGCAACCCATTTTTTAACAGTGGTATATGACGGAGTAGATTCCCCTAGTGTTGTTTTCATATCATCGTAGATCTCCTTTGGCGTTAATCTTTTTTTAAATAGGTACTTGATGACCGCACGCTGTTCAATTTTTTCCATTTTTCCAAAAATGCTGCACTTGGTCTCACTAAACTCGTTCTAACCTAATAACTACAAATTCTACAGCAACAAAATGTTACAATGTGACAACCAAAGAAAGTGTGAACTTATTGAGGGTACTATAATAAAAATATTATAATTATTTTTTGGTGAGGTCGTGAACTTTTCAATCCATCCTCGTATATATAAATACATTACATTTGTTCCACGGTGAGACAAGGGGGTGGCAGTGTTCTGCTTTGGGGTTGCATGTCCGCCGGAAGGGTTGGAAATTTACATTTTATTAATGATACCATGGATCAGCATGTTTATCTGAACATTTTGAGAGACAATTTAAGAGAAAGTGTTCAAAAATTAGCACTCGAAAAAAGATATATTTTCCAGCAGGAAAATGATCCGAAATATACCGCAAACTTGATGCGAAAATGGATGATCCATAATGTGTAACAGCAGCTTCATACACCTTCGCAATCACCCAATGTTAACCCCATAAAGCATGGGAGCAACTGAAACGGCGCGGCGTTCGCAAACATAATGCTTCAAACAGAGAAGACTTAAAAAACAGAATATTGAATGGGAGAACATGCTAGCAGAAGTTACTAGAAAGCTGGTTGCAAGCATAACAAAAAGGTTATAGGAGATTATCAAGGCCAACGGCAGTCCCACTAAATATTAGTTTAAACGAAGTTGTTATTTTCCGTTAAACTCCGTCAAACTATTATTGGTAATTGCTAAGTGTATGGGAACTTTTTTTACATTAATTTTGTTTACATTTTTATAACAATGATGTAACTTCTAAATAAAATGTTCCGTAGTTGTTTTTAATACTAATCCTTGTTGTTTCAAATATTAATTTCAACATATTTTCTCATAGTTCCAATTAATTAGTTAAACATAACAGAAAAATATTATAGAAAGCAGGTGGTGTATGGAGACTTTTTGGACTGACAGTATATGTGTATATATATATATATATATATATATATATATATATATATATATATATATATATATATATATATATATATATATATATATATATATATATACAGTCCCTGGCCAAATTATTAGACGCACTGTATTTTTTTTAGTAATTTTATGTTTCTTAAGAGTTTTTATGCAATAATGGTAGATTTAAACTACAATATTATTGATTTTTATTTAAAAGAATTGTTGTAGACTACATATTTGTATTTATTTTTGACATATGGCAACACTGTGTTGACAAAGTGATACATGAACGTAAACAAGTACAAATCTGTATCAGTCGCGATCGGAATCGAGTCAGGTACGGACGTGTTTCTGTGGCTTTATGGACTGTGATTGTTTGTTTAACAGTTTTATACTACTCAGTTACTAGTTTATTTTGTATGCAGTGTTTTAAAAAAGTAATTGGACTATTTTCATTATGAGTAGAAAAGGCGATCTTTCACCACGTAAAAAAGCTGAAGTGAAGGCCCTTGTGATTGCGAAAACATTTACAAACCGAGAAATATCACGAAGATTGGAGGTTTCTGAAGCTAGTGTACGACGCATAAAAAGAAAATTGAGTCAGGGAAGGAATTAAGCCCGAAAAGAAAGAAAAGATGCGGTAGAAAACCAATTTTCGCTCCACGGTCAGAGAGATGTTTGAAGAAAATTTGTGTAGAAAACAGATTTGGTACCACAAAGGTAATAAAATCACAACTCCAGGATGCTAGCGTAAATGCTTTTGAGCGCACTGTTCGAAGAAAATTGAAAGAATTAGATTTTAAGGCCTGTCGCCCCGTCAGGAAGCCCAAGTTAACAGCTGCAATGAAAGCAAAGCGCCTGAAGTGGGCCAAACAATGGCAAGACAAAGATGTGGACGTCTGGAGATCGGTAAGATACAGCAATTTAATCAATAATTGATACATTATTATCATTTTCAGTTAAATAAAGCAAATAAACATGGAAGTTTATATATTTTTCCTATTTTTGACAGGTCTGCTTCAGTGACGAAAGCACATTCGAAATTTTGCAGAATAAAGCTCAGTATGTGCATCGTCGTCATAGAGAAAAGTTTCATCCTGATTGTGTCGTCCCGACGGTTAAACATCCCACCAAAGTGATGATTTGGTCAGTCATCAGCGGCAAGGGCACTGGACGTCTGTACGTCGTCAAAGGAATAATGAGGCAAGATCAGTACAAAGAAGTATTACAAAATCGGTTGATTCCGCAGCTCAGAGAATGGTTTCCAAATGGGGAACCATTCACTTTCATGCAAGATGGAGCTCCCTGCCACACTGCTCGGTCTGTTAAAGCTTTTTTGGCAGAAAAAAATATCCCTCTGTTGGATTGGCCGGGTATGAACCCCATTGAAAATGTGTGGGAGCTGATGAAAAGAGAAGTGGCTAAAGATGTGATTACCAACAAAACCCAGCTCCTAGAAAAGATTATTCATGTGTGGAATCATCATCCTGCAGGAGACAGTACAATCTTGCATTGATAGCATGCCGCGCAGAATTAAAGCTTTGATAGCGGCTAAAGGTGGCTCAACTAAATATTGACTTTTACTAACATTAATTTCACTTTTCTTTAAAACTTAATAAACTTATGCTTTTCTAAATTAATGCTGTTTTATTTATGTCAAATAAATAGGTAATTGATTAGATAATATAAAAATAAAAAACAAATCAATTTAAAATAATAAAACGGTACAATATCACTCGGTAATTAATATTTTACATGAAATCTTGCAGTGCGTCTAATAATTTGGCCAGGGACTGTATATATATATATATATATATATATATATATATATATATATATATATATATATATATATATATATATATATATATATATATATATATATATATATATATATATATATATATATATATATATATATATATATATATATTATATATATATATATATATATATATATATATATATATATATATATATATATATATATATATATTTTATATGCCGTAGTAGTCCTACTTTACAAAAAAAGTGACCTGGCTGATCTCTCTGAAATTACAGGCCAATCAGTTTGCTATATCTGTTATACAAATTATTCAATAGAATAATTACAAATAGACTAGAACGAAAATTTGAGATATACCAACCAAGGAAACAGGCTGGATTTCGAAGTGGATATAGTACGATGGAACATCTTCATACAGTGAGACAGGTAACAGAGAATCCTTAAGAAATGCTAGGGTGGACCAACGCTATATAAACCTTATTGAAAACATATATAAGAGATCCACGATGACGATTAAAATATATGAGACAACGGATAGAATAAATCTTAAAAGAGGAGTTCGTCAAGGAGACGTAATCTCACCAAAACTAGTACTCGAAGACATCTTTAAAAACTTGAAATGAGAACATAGAGATTTGAACATACAAGGAGAGCACCTACACAATCTGAGGTTTGCTGACGATATAATATTATTCGCAAAGGATAAACAGGAGTTAATAGACATGTAGGAGGAACTACAGGAAGAAGCTACTAAAATAGGATTACACATGAACAACACCAAAACACAGTTCACTACAAATGTACCGAATACAGACGAAACTATTTTGGTCCACGGACAAACAATAAACAAGACACAATAATACATATACCTAGGACAAGCTATAACACTAGGTAAGCAAAACCAGGAAATGGAAATGATAGGAGAATTAGAGTGGGATGGGCAGCCTATGGGAAATTTCAAAACATTTTGAGCATGAATATACCAATGACTCTGAAAACAAAACTTTACAATGAATGCATACTACCAGTAACTACATATGGTTCTGAGACCTGGGTCCTAACTAAAAAGATCAAGAACAAACTAAAAGTATACCAGAGGGCCGTGGAGAGCAGAATTCTAGGAATATTACTGAAAGATCACAAAACAAACCAATGGATAAGAGAAAAAAACCAAAGTTAGACATTATAGAGAGAATTGGTTCTCTAAAACGGCAATGGGCAGGACACGTGGCTAGACATACAGAAAACTGGAGCGGCTATATCACTAGATGGAGACCATGGAGAGAACGAAAAAGTACCGAAAGACCTCAACAGCGCTGATACGATGACATTAAGAAAGTTGCCGGACTAAACTGGTATCAAAGTGCACAAAACCGAAACACATGGGCAAATATGAGAGAGGCCTATATCCATTGGATAGAGAACAGCTGAAAAAGAAAAATATATATGTATGTATGTGTGTATGTATGTATGTATGTATGTATATATATATATATATATATATATATATATATATATATATATATATATATATATATATATATATATAATTCAGTGTAGTTTATCGGGATAGCGGTCTATTAAATAAAACTCAATTTGTTGTTAAGACTTGATATTTCGCCAATTCTTTGTCGGCTTCATCAGAAGTAATTCTACAAGACTGAAACACACTTAATAATGTAAGAATCATAAATTAAAACAATGTACAGACTTACCAACTAGAGTAAAAACGATGTAAATAAAAAGAAAGAACGATAAAACTTCACACATCAATAAATCATTACATATTAAAAGAACAAACAGGAAAAATCAATACACCATGCCCTCTTTGGTTTTACATTGAGTACTGATACCTTGTATATTAGTTTCTTTTTATTGCCCTAGATTGACAGTGGTCTGGTACTGTAAAAGTGAAAAACTATAAAATGATAATGTGTAAAAATTAACTAAGTTATGTAATTAGTTATACATTTCTTAGAATATCCCAGTACCAATTACTTAAATTTTTGGTATCAATCTTATAGTTAATGGAGTTTTTTTCTTTTTTGATGCGAACCATTTCAAGGAATAAGCGTTTCTTGTAGTTATTCTCATGTTCCAAAATTTTTAAAGTCAAATTAGTGTCCCGTCCTCAAATGATGATCTACAGCAGCACAAGATTTCTTTCCGTTTATACAATCACTTTTATGCTGAGTTAGCCTTTATTTCAGCCATTGTGAAGTTTGCCCAATGTAATTTTTATCACAGTCCAGGCAAGACATCCTATATATAACGTTGCTGTTATACATTAAAGGCGTCCTTTGCTTTACATGACTAAATAAGCTGGAATTACACAAGTTGTTGTACGTTGCTATTTTGATGTTAGAATAATCCTTGAAAATGAAGACTATTTTGTCAGTCAGACCACCTATATAGGGTAACTTCTTGTATTTTATTATTTGGTACACTTCCTCAGTGGAAACGTCAAACAAGTTTGAATTAAAGATTAGTTTCCTCAAAATATCTTTTGGATATCCGTTTTTTTTTGAAAAATGTGAAAGAGTTTTTTTAAAATTATTTTGGAGAAAACTATCATTGCTCATGTGGGTTACTCTGTTTTTCATTGCAACCACTGTGTTGTATTTTTGTTTCGATGGATGATTTGAAAAAAAATTTAAGAATCTGTTGGTTTTTGATACCAATCCAACATAATTTTGTTTTCGTTATTTCTTATGACTTTAGTATCAAGAAAAGGAACACATCTGTCGTTCTCCGTTTCAATAGTGAATTGTATTTTTTTGTTAAATGAGTTGAAAGTATCTAAAGTCAATTGTTCGTATTTAGCTGGTATAGAACAGATAATGTCATCCACGTATTTATAGATGAAAGGCATCTTAAAGGGCAGCAATGGTAATACAGAGTTTAAAAGATGGTCCAAAACAATTGTAGCTAGAATGGGATTAATAGGTAAGCCCATTGGTGTTCCAAAGATTTGTCGATTAAACTTGTCATTAAAACCAAAAGAGGTATTATTAAAAATGAATTCAATTAACCATAAAAAACTAGTTTTTGATAATGTCGTGTGTTAATGATGATATGTGATTCCATTTTACATTTAAAATATCAAACACCAATCTAAGAAGAATATTAGTAAATAGAGACACAACATCCAATCCATCAATACTGATGTAATAGTTAGAATAACCAACATAATTTTATGTAATACCAACATGGCGGATCCAATATGACGCCTAAAACCGAAAATTAGACGAAAAATGAGCAATTATGGAGATTTCGCAATGAGATAGTACTTTCTCTGGCTGCAGTACTTTTCGGTTTTAGCCACCATTTGGTATTACATAGAATTATGTTGGTTACTCTAATTAGTATATCAATATTGCATTTTGTCTCAGTTTTGAAGTTCAGTTACCTTAATTCCGCTTAGAAATCATGATTTTTTTGTTTCTAGCCGCCATCTTGTTTTTTCAAAAGGACCAAGTTGCATTTGAAAGCTTACGTTTCAATGAAGAAATTTACACCCTTGAATTTTTTTTTCGTTAATTCTATTTTTGGGTATTGGGGTGATCCCGTTGACGCGAAACAACCCAAGTCTATTTTTGAATTCCGTTCTGAGCTTTGTTTTGATGCGAGTGTAGTTGAATTTGGTGCTTTGATGGAAGCCAAGATATTAGTATGTTTCTTTGTCGAGCATGTTATCGAGTGCTTCATTGTTGATGGTTTTTTTCTCATGGTGGCCTTTCTATTGATCTTTGTTGATGTGGAGCACTTTACATTTACTTATACAAAATTCCATATTGATATTTAAGCTGAATGTTTTTATGATTTTGAGTAGTTCTTCCGGCTGTGTTTCTGTGGCAGCGTAGAGTTTTATGTCATCCATATATAGGAGGTGGCGCAGAGCGAGTTTCCCTGAAATATACCCCGTCTCTTCTGTTTGGATGCGTCCGGTTTGTGTTTTTAGGTGGATTTTGTTTTGCCATGTTTTCATAATTTGCGCGAAAAATTGCCTGAGGTTTTGGTTAATTTTGTAGATTTCTAGGGCTCTGATTAACCAGCGTGGGGTATGGAGTCGAAGGCTTTTTTTATAATCTATGAAACCGATGTGAAGGTTTCGGTGTTCTTTTCTGGTTTGTCCCATGATCACGCTATCTATGATCAGCTGCTTTTCGAAAGCTTAATTATTAAACAAAAGAAACTTCATTTGGCCTTCCACTGGCTGCAACCCCCCAATATTTTTGATCTTTATATATATATATATATATATATATATATATATATATATATACAGTCGACTCTCTATATAGTGAAAGACCAAAATGTTGACCGAAATTTCACTATAGAAAGTTTTTCACTATATAAAGAGAAAATCCGTATATATTGCTATGTATGTAGGTCTTGAAAAAATTGCACTATAAAGAGTTTTTCACTATATAGAGTTTCACTATAAACAGTGTCGACTCTATATATATATATATATATATATATATATATATATATATATATATATATATATATACACATATATATATATATATATATATATATATATATATATATATATATATTAGGATAGTTTTTTTTTGTTCTTGGTCTTGCGGTCAATTTTTAATGAAACAAGTTTACTTTTGGTTAACGTTTCGGTTTATTTTATTTAAACCATCTTCAGAACTACAAGAAAGAGAAAAAAAAATATTTAAGATGTAAAATTGATGATTATTGTTGTTTTATATAGAAATATATATATAAAGAATAAATATTAGTGTTTAATTATAGTTTTCCTACCTTATATCTAGTTGGATCTTTTGGTTTACATGTTTACAGTTTCACAGTTTTCATAATACTAAATTTAAAAGGTTCACATATTTTATTTCACTATTTGTACAGGTAAGATGGGTAAATCCAAAATTTATTTATTGCTTTTATATTGTTGTTAGTTTAGTAATTAGGCTTTATTAGGTTATTAAATCATTGTATACAATACTCAGGCTTTCCGTGTCATTTCGATAATTTAAGGTGTTATTTGTTCTTCGTACATGTATCATTTCTTTTATGTTTCGTTTTTATGATTGTTTTCGAAGTCTAGGATTTGGACATTATTAAAATTGAAATTATGCAATTCATCTAGGGCATGTTTTGATAGGGCAGTATGGTTTTGGTTTGTGTTTCTTATGCTATTTTTATGTTCTGTTATTCGTCTCTTTAAATATTGTTTTGATTGTCCAATGTATGTTTTTGGACAGTTCATGCAGTCTATTTTGTAGATTAAGTTTATTTGTTCTGCTGTTGGTATTGTTGGTTTAAGTTTGGTGAAGATATTTTTTGAGTTGTTAGCCGGTTTTTCTGCTATGTTGATGTTATGTGGTTTAAGGACTTTTTTGATCGATCTTATTACTTAATTCAGGAATGTATGGTATGGAAATATAATTTTTCTTAATTTCATTATTACTTTGTTTAGATTTTTTATGATTATTGTATACTTTATTTATTCGGTTTTTTATAATTGGTTCTGTAAATTTTTTTGGATAATTATTGCTTAGTAGAACGTTTCTTACTTTATCCAAGTTTTGGAGTCTGTCTTTCGGATCGGTTAGTAATACTGCCCTATCAACTAGCGAATTGACAACACTTTTTTTATATTTTTCTGGGGTGAATGAATTATAGTTTAAATATCTACCTGACCATACAGGTTTAGTATACCAATTTGTTTTTATGTTGCCTTTATCATCACATCTAATATTTATGTCTAAAAAGTTTATTGATTTGTTTATTTCTTTTTCGTATGTAAACTTAAGTCTTTCGTGGAATGAGTTGAATTTGTTTAGCGTGTATTGAAGTTTTGTTTCTGGGATACAAAGAATACAATCATCTACAAACCTTTTGAAAAAATAAGGTTTGTAGTCGAGAGTTTTTATAATATTTTCCTCTACATGTTCCATTACGAGATTTGCTATAGTAGCTGAAATTGGTGATCCCATAGCTACATCATAAATTTGTGAGTAGAATTGGTTATTATACTGGAAAAATGTAGAGTTTAAACAAAGTTTTGTTGCCTCGATAAATTTCTTTTCAGGGATGTTAGTGAAGTTTTTTATTATATTCCATTTATCTTTTATACTTTTTATGGCAAGTTCTATTGGTATATTTGTGTATAATGAGACATCAAAGGAAACGAGTATGTGCCTGTTTGGAATTTTTTTGTTATCTTTTATTGTTTTATGGAAATCCCATGAATCTTTAATATGATATTCGTTTTTGCCAAGAACATTGCATAGCGTATTAGAAAGGTATTTAGACAAATTATAAGTGGCAGAAAAACATATATATATATATATATATATATATATATATATATATATATATATATATATATATATATATATATATATATATATATATATATATATATATATATATATATATATATATATATATATATATATATATATATATATATATATATATATATATATATATATATATATAGTTAGATATGTACACATTGAAGGAGACGTTGTGGAGGTTCGAGAGTCTTTTTTAGGAAAGACTGCAAATGATATGTCAATAAACATCTAACAACATTTGAAAGATAATGGACTGGATATTGAGTTTTGTAAAGCTCAGGGCTACGATAATGCCGCTTCAATATCGGGTATAACACGTAGGCTGAAAAGTTTTTGGTCTAGCCACTTAAAACACATTTTTTTTGCAAAACTCGACTTTATTCATCAACATAGTCTCCTTTAAGAGCGATACAATCAATCCAACGCTTTTCTAACATTTCTATACCTTTCTTGTAGAAGGATTTGTCTTTGCCTTCAAAATAGGTCTCAGTTTCAGCAAAAACTTCCCCATTGGAGCCAAATCTCTTTCCGGTGAGAATTTTTTTGAGGTCTGCGAGTAGATAATAGTCGCCAGGGGCCAAATCTGGAGAATACGGTGGACGAGGAAGCAATTCGAACTTCAATTCATGCAATTTTGCCATCGTAACCGTTGACTTGTGACAGGGTACATTGTCTTGATGAGAGAGCAGTTTTTTCTTGTTCATTTGGGGCGATTTCTGCCTTCAAACGCACCAATAACTTTATATAATATTCGGTATTGATGGTTTGTCCCTTTCCAGCATAGTCGATGAAAATTATTCCATGCACATCCCAAAATTCAGAAGCCAAAACATTTCCAGCCGACTCGACTGTTGTATCTTTGGTCGCTTCGGGCGGCTTTCACCGGCTGCTGTTCACTCAGCTGACTGCCGATTTGATTCCGGTGTGTAGTGGTGGATCCATGTTTCTTCGATTGTCGTATGAAAAAATCCTTTTTATTGCGCTTAAACAGGTCAAAACAGTGCTCAGAATTACCAACACGTTGTTGTTTTTGGTCGACTGTGAGCAAACGCGGTACCCATTTCGAACAGAACTTTCTCATGCCCAAATGTTCATGCAAAATATGACTAACACGTTATTTTGATATTTTTGGGTTGTGAGCTATTTTACGCAATTTCACTTTACGGCCATCCAAAACAATTTTGTGGATTTTTTTATGTGATGTAACCACTTCATTTCGGCATCCAGGGCCTTCAGCATCATTTGTGTCTGAACGACCGCGTTTAAATTCAGCATACCAGTAAATGATGAGTGATTTTCCAGGAGCAGAGTCCCCGTAACACTTATCAAGCCAATGTTTTGCTTGAACGGCATTTTTTCCCATTAAAAAACAGTGTTTAATTCAACACACGAAATTCGATTTTTTCCATTGTTTGGAAAATATTAAAAGTAGCGTCACTAAAACTATTATAACTTGTAAACTAATCGTTGAAATGTCATAAAATTTTGACACGTATCGTTTGAAGGTTGGTACTTCCTAAAAAATCATATAGATTTTTTGAATAGGGCGACATCTATTGTCAGATCAAAAACTTTTCAGCCTACGTGTTATATGGTGGAGTTCAGCGGAAATTCCGTGAGATTAACCTAAAAGCATTGTTTACTCCATATGCAAATCACTCATTAAATCTTTGCGAAGTACATTCAATTATATTCTTTCTTTTCTGTCTCCACCCATAGATGAGAGGTACTTTTCCAAAACGTTGGAAGGAGCTTAAAAAGGTTGTCGGATACCCGCTGGAGTGTTCATCATGATTCCGTCAAAGCAGTGACAGAGAATGTGGAAAAAATAGTGAACACTTTAGAAGAGATTTGTGATCCCTCAAAATAAAATCTTGACATTCGATCAACTGCGAGTTTACTCATTCCCGCTATATGCGACTTCACCTCTTTAAGTTATATACACTTTTGGATCGCCATTTTTGAAGAAGCTGATATGACTCAAAAATACCTGCAATTGCCAAAAATTACGTTAGATATGTGTTTAACGAAATTGAAAGCTCTGCATGTATTTTTAATTGAAGAAAGAATTACAGTCGTCGATAAAGCTATGAACTTTAGCACTCAAAAATATAAAGGAATGGGAATTGATTTAGAGAGATGTGGAAGACGAAAATTTAAAAAGAGACTATCTGGAGAACTATCACGAGATGTTGACTTAAAAATACCAGATGAGGTTCGTAGATCGATGTTCGAATGTGTAGATCGATTTACCCAAAAATTGTCGCAAAGGTCTTCTGCAATGGATGAAATCTCAAAAACGTTTAAAATTGTTCAGCCAAAGTATTTAATGGTGGCGCCTGACAATGATTTAGAATCAGCCGTAGTGAATCTCAACCATACTTATGACAAATTTGAGAAGGAAGTAAGGAAGTAAAGATATTTCGACGGCACTTATGCACCACCAATACAAGTGCAGAATTAGCTCTTACCTAGACATCACAAGAAATTCTGCAATTTATTATTAAATAGGACTTCAGTGAATCACTTCCAAACATATTTCTTATCATAAAGTACTTTTTAACGATTTGTGTATCCATGCGTCTTGTAAAAGGAGTTTTTCGAAACTTAAATTAATAAAAAATCGCTTAAGATCTACTATGACCGAGGATAGGCTAATAAATTTATCATTTTATCCATAGAAAGAAAAGTAGCAAAGGCATTAGATTTTGATGATAGATAACTTT
This sequence comes from Pachyrhynchus sulphureomaculatus, assembly GCA_019049505.1. Taxonomy (NCBI): domain Eukaryota; kingdom Metazoa; phylum Arthropoda; class Insecta; order Coleoptera; family Curculionidae; genus Pachyrhynchus; species Pachyrhynchus sulphureomaculatus. The sequence goes on from CM032446.1 coordinate 123,665,805, forward strand.
AGTAAAATTAAGGCTCGAAAACATGTTTTATAAAATGGCGTTAGAGGCAGCTCCGGGCCTCCGAAGGAGTTAGTCTGCCACTGCGTCTGATGTCCACTTTTCAGATTGTTTGGCCCAATTCAGGCGTGATTCCTTCATTTTTTTTTTGATCTTCTAAAGACAATCGTATCATCAAGCAGGCTAATCGTACATCTCTCGTTCTTTTCTTCCCAGTACCTTTCTTTCGCTCTGATGTCTCTCTCTCTTACCACAGTCGATTAGTGGCACTTTACCCTCTTCACTATTTCTTGTGAAGAAAACCCTACTTCAGCAAATGTTACAATTTTCAATTTTTCTATTGATTGATATTGTTTTAAATTCGACATGATAAGGAATAATAGATTTTACTGGTCGTTTCAGTGTTTAAAACTAAACTGAGAGTCATCGTTTGAGTTTGCGTTAATCCTAATAAGTAAACAAAAACAATAACGTTTAATTACATTAAGTATAATATAATTATAACTTTGTGTGCAGTGATGCATATATATATATATATATATATATATATATATATATATATATATATATATATATATATATATATATATACATATATATATACATATATATATATATATATATATATATATATATATATATATATATATATATATATATATATATATATATATATATATATATATATATATATATATATATATATATATATATATATATATATATATATATATATATATATATATATATATATATATATATATATATATATATATATATATATATATATATGCATCACTGCACACAAAGTTATAATTATATTATACTTAATGTAATTAAACGTTATTGTTTTTGTTTACTTATTAGGATTAACGCAAACTCAAACGATGACTCTCAGTTTAGTTTTAAACACTGAAACGGCCAGTAAAATCTATTATTCCTTATCATGTCGAATTTAAAACAATATCAATCAATAGAAAAATTGAAAATTGTAACATTTGCTGAAGTAGGGTTTTCTTCACAAGAAATAGTGAAGAGGGTAAAGTGCCACTAATCGACTGTGGTAAGAGAGAGAGACATCAGAGCGAAAGAAAGGTACTGGGAAGAAAAGAACGAGAGATGTACGATTAGCCTGCTTGATGATACGATTGTCTTTAGAAGATCAAAAAAAAAATGAAGGAATCACGCCTGAATTGGGCCAAACAATCTGAAAAGTGGACATCAGACGCAGTGGCAGACTAACTCCTTCGGAGGCCCGGAGCTGCCTCTAACGCCATTTTATAAAACATGTTTTCGAGCCTTAATTTTACTAAAGTTATCTATCATCAAAATCTAATGCCTTTGCTACTTTTCTTTCTATGGATAAAATGATAAATTTATTAGCCTATCCTCGGTCATAGTAGATCTTAAGCGATTTTTTATTAATTTAAGTTTCGAAAAACTCCTTTTACAAGACGCATGGATACACAAATCGTTAAAAAGTACTTTATGATAAGAAATATGTTTGGAAGTGATTCACTGAAGTCCTATTTAATAATAAATTGCAGAATTTCTTGTGATGTCTAGGTAAGAGCTAATTCTGCACTTGTATTGGTGGTGCATAAGTGCCGTCGAAATATCTTTACTTCCTTACTTCCTTCTCAAATTTGTCATAAGTATGGTTGAGATTCACTACGGCTGATTCTAAATCATTGTCAGGCGCCACCATTAAATACTTTGGCTGAACAATTTTAAACGTTTTTGAGATTTCATCCATTGCAGAAGACCTTTGCGACAATTTTTGGGTAAATCGATCTACACATTCGAACATCGATCTACGAACCTCATCTGGTATTTTTAAGTCAACATCTCGTGATAGTTCTCCAGATAGTCTCTTTTTAAATTTTCGTCTTCCACATCTCTCTAAATCAATTCCCATTCCTTTATATTTTTGAGTGCTAAAGTTCATAGCTTTATCGACGACTGTAATTCTTTCTTCAATTAAAAATACATGCAGAGCTTTCAATTTCGTTAAACACATATCTAACGTAATTTTTGGCAATTGCAGGTATTTTTGAGTCATATCGGCTTCTTCAAAAATGGCGATCCAAAAGTGTATATAACTTAAAAGAGGTGAAGTCGCATATAGCGGGAATGAGTAAACTCGCAGTTGATCGAATGTCAAGATTTTATTTTGAGGGATCACAAATCTCTTCTAAAGTGTTCACTATTTTTTCCACATTCTCTGTCACTGCTTTGACGGAATCATGATGAACACTCCAGCGGGTATCCGACAACCTTTTTAAGCTCCTTCCAACGTTTTGGAAAAGTACCTCTCATCTATGGGTGGAGACAGAAAAGAAAGAATATAATTGAATGTACTTCGCAAAGATTTAATGAGTGATTTGCATATGGAGTAAACAATGCTTTTAGGTTAATCTCACGGAATTTCCGCTGAACTCCACCATATAACACGTAGGCTGAAAAGTTTTTGATCTGACAATAGATGTCGCCCTATTCAAAAAATCTATATGATTTTTAGGAAGTACCAACCTTCAAACGATACGTATCAAAATTTCATGACATTTCAACGATTAGTTTACAAGTTATAATAGTTTTAGTGACGCTACTTTTAATATTTTCCAAACAATGGAAAAAATCGAATTTCGTGTGTTGATTAAACACTGTTTTTTAATGGGAAAAAATGCCGTTCAAGCAAAACATTGGCTTGATAAGTGTTACGGGGACTCTGCTCCTGGAAAATCACTCATCATTTACTGGTATGCTGAATTTAAACGCGGTCGTTCAGACACAAATGATGCTGAAGGCCCTGGATGCCGAAATGAAGTGGTTACATCACATAAAAAAAATCCACAAAATTGTTTTGGATGGCCGTAAAGTGAAATTGCGTAAAATAGCTCACAACCCAAAAATATCAAAATAACGTGTTTTGCATGAACATTTGGGCATGAGAAAGTTCTGTTCGAAATGGGTACCGCGTTTGCTCACAGTCGACCAAAAACAACAACGTGTTGGTAATTCTGAGCACTGTTTTGACCTGTTTAAGCGCAATAAAAAGGATTTTTTCATACGACAATCGAAGAAACATGGATCCACCACTACACACCGGAATCAAATCGGCAGTCAGCTGAGTGAACAGCAGCCGGTGAAAGCCGCCCGAAGCGACCAAAGATACAACAGTCGAGTCGGCTGGAAATGTTTTGGCTTCTGAATTTTGGGATGTGCATGGAATAATTTTCATCGACTATGCTGGAAAGGGACAAACCATCAATACCGAATATTATATAAAGTTATTGGTGCGTTTGAAGGCAGAAATCGCCCCAAATGAACAAGAAAAAACTGCTCTCTCATCAAGACAATGCACCCTGTCACAAGTCAACGGTTACGATGGCAAAATTGCATGAATTGAAGTTCGAATTGCTTCCTCGTCCACCGTATTCTCCAGATTTGGCCCCTGGCGACTATTATCTACTCGCAGACCTCAAAAAAATTCTCACCGGAAAGAGATTTGGCTCCAATGGGGAAGTTTTTGCTGAAACTGAGACCTATTTTGAAGGCAAAGACAAATCCTTCTACAAGAAAGGTATAGAAATGTTAGAAAAGCGTTGGATTGATTGTATCGCTCTTAAAGGAGACTATGTTGATGAATAAAGTCGAGTTTTGCAAAAAAAAATGTGTTTTAAGTGGCTAGACCAAAAACTTTTCAGCCTACGTGTTATACCCGATATCGAAGCGGCATTATCGTAGCCCTGAGCTTTACAAAACTCAATATCCAGTCCATTATCTTTCAAATGTTGTTAGATGTTTATTGACATATCATTTGCAGTCTTTCCTAAAAAAGACTCTCGAACCTCCACAACGTCTCCTTCAATGTGTACATATCTAACTATTTGTCTCATTTGGTCAGGTCGGCTTTCATCTGGAGTGCTATTAAAGTACTTTGATTTTTTTATGTCTGCGACAATTTTATCTTTAATATATTCGCTTAGAAGAGAAATAAACTCATTCTAAATTCCTTTGGATAAATAGGAAGGCACTTTCTTCGATCCACCCGGATTCTTCAAGTTTCAAACAGTGTTCCTTCAATATTGGATCGTATTTTCTTATCAATTACACCAATTCCAAAAAATTTCCTCTGCTTTCTGACGTAATATCTTCTCTGTGACCACGAAACGCAAGGTTTTGCTGAGCCGAAAATAATATAATAACCAAAACACGTAAAATATTCCGCCATTTTTTTGGATGTAATTTCCACCACTGACGTAACCCAGAAACAAATTATTTCATATCTACCTCGGCAACAAAAACAATACAGCTTATTTTCTGATGCTGAATAAATCATTCACTTTCGAAGGTATTTAGTCTCATTTGACAAAGTTGAGTAAAACCATGAATTTGTTAAACAACGATGCGATCCTTTAGCATGTTCACCCGGTCTTTCTATGGTCCCTCTTTGTGTTGAAATGTCTCACTACCCTGAATAATGATTTCAGGTTGGATATTTTGTGGTACGGCCATAGGCCGATTTGCAGCATCATGGAATATATTCAGGCGTGTTCCGCGATTGATTTGAACATATAGTTTCATTTTCGTGTTCCTTCCTAATAGCATCCAAATTTTTATCAGTTATTTCCTAATACTTTTTAGTCCTTGTCTACGTCTAGTGTTTGATCTTCATTTACTTCTCTTTGCTCTGAAGATTGAATTTTTTTTTTACTTGCTCTTAGCTAGATTCTCCACCTTCAACGAGAAATATCGATACAAGTCCAGCTAATAATTTTGCCTCTTCAGCCTCCGCTTTTTTGACTTCCTTTTTTGAAAACCACTTGGACCGGTTCTCTTCACTGAAATAAAAAAAATTGTGATAGGATTTCCATTGCGAATTTTATAAAAATACTGACTAGACTGGCTTCAAGAAACTATTGAGATAAAATAAAACATTTTACTATAGCTTGTCTACTGTAACCTATAATTTTTTGACTGGTTCGCCGACCTCAACTTTTCTCCGCAATTCATATAGGTAGTAGTACAGTACACAATAATGTTTGCTCACACCAGCAATCGACTTAATTAATTTTGTATTAGCTTTGGATGTCTTGTCTATTTTTTTCATTTTTAAAATTCATACAGTTCAGTTAAAATAAAATAAAACAAGCTAATAAGAAATTGACACTTTTATTGGTTTAGCTGATAAACATAATTTATGTATTGGGTACTTACGTATTACCTGTATAGAGAGATTAATGTAGACTTAATATACAAGTGCTGAAGTAACCCAAGGATTTAAAAAAACACACACATAAACTATTTTCATTACACTTGTTTGTACACGAACGAATTATAAATCAGTCCAGGAATCCCCAGCACACTACCTACCACTCAAAACACTCTTAAGATTTGAGGATTCCCACGCCATACCTACAGTGTTACCAGTTGTATTTTTTAATTTCCCACACCAGAACCTGAAAATTTCTTGACAAGGGAAATCATTCTGTTCACGCCAAGTCTGAACATTTGAGTTCATTTAATTACCGCATTTTTTTTATTTAGTTTTTGGATTTTGTTGAAAATGGCGACCCCTCTCCTGGTGGGGTCTGGGGCGAATCGTCCCTGTTGCCCTTCTCCCTTAGTCCCTCATTCCATAAACAAAACGTTTTAGACATACCATAAGAGCGTCCGCCAACAATTCGTCATGTCAAACACGGTTGAATATCTAGAATATATTACATGAACCCGCTCGCGATTCTACAAAATGTTGCCTTGTTCCAAACATGTATTACATAAGTTAGAAGATCTCCTGTTGATCTTTGCTTATGAAAGCCATATTTATAGTCGCTAATAAAATTAAATCCTTCTAGATATTTTAAAAGATGGTGATAGCCTTATAACTTTCGATATTATTGAAATCAGAAGGAAATATTCTTTTTCTGTAAGAAAAAAGTCAACAGAAAATTGGTATTAGTTCGGTTGCGCATTGTTTAAGTAATATGGCAAGTATTCCATCAGCGCCGGAAGTTTTTTTGGTGTCTAGCTTCATTAAATACGTTTTATAATACGGTGTCTAAAGACAATATCGTGCATTCGTGACTGCACTATGAGAATAGTGGGTGGTGTTTTTCATGAGAGTAGAATGTGAAGCAAATTTGACTTTTCCAACAGGTGTTGTTGCAATAATATTAACTGTTCGTATGAGTGGTTGTATGGTGGATTTAGTGAAATTTTGACTAATGGTCTAAGCGACTGACCAAAAGGACCTGGAGTTGTTGGAGTAGGTCATATATAAATATATATATATATATATATATATATATATATATATATATATATATATATATATATATATATATATATATATATATATATATATATATATATATATATATATATATATATATATATATATATATATATATATATATATATATATATATACTGTATATAAATTCACCGCATATATATAAATGTTTGATATATATATATATATATATATATATAGCATATATATATATATATATATACAATACTTTTTTCAAATTCGAAAATTTTTGGAAATTAAAAAATGGGCAAAAACTCCTTTTTACCAAATATTTATAAAATCACCCCGCCCATGAAAGACCGACCTTGGCCTTGGTAAAGCGCGAGGCCCAATATATCATAACATTTCTGGTAAACAATTGTTTTTGAGTAGGGAGAGTAGGACAAAATTGACGCTCATGGTGATAAAAGTGGATTTTCCACCATTCAGAAAAAACCGCAAAAAGTTTTAGGATTAAATATTCAAAAGAATGAAACAAAATCTTGAATTGGGTATGGCACACTTTCTGAGAGTATTGTCACCATTCCATGCACTGGTTATATTACCTCAAACTTATTTGTAAAATGGATGAAACATTTTAGAAGCGTCGTAAAAATAACCCCTGAAAATAAAGTATTATTCCTGTTTGATGGACATACAATGCATTCGAAGAACCTGGAAGCGTTAAACATAGCAAAGTCTAATGATAGAACTGCCAGGCCTTACTACTCACTGGCTTCACCCACTCGACTTTTTTTTTCTTTTTAAACCTCTTATTATATTCAAGCAACAGAGCAATGATTGAGGACAAATCCAGGTCACCAAGTAACGCAATATCAAGTTGCAAGTTTATTTGCAGAATCTTACTAAAGAGAACGGATTTCAAGCGGCTGGAGTTTAGCTTATGGACAAAAATGTCTTTCCCGAACCTTTATTTAAAGCAATTGAAAATATAAATGCTCTATCTCTCTCAAACAAACTCAAGTAATGAAAGCACATCGATCTTTTAAGACCACATTTTTAAATAGTGAACCGTCCATTTCGGGATTTAACGCTGAAGCTTTAAAAAAAATTGTAAAATCTTTATGTCCAATACTACAAAAAATACTGTACAAAAAACTGTGGAAATCACACCTTACAAAAATATGTTGAACAAATCAATAACCTAAACAAAAGACATATCGTATAATATACACGAGCCTCCCCGACAGCGGCGATTTTGAAGTAACCTTTTTTGTCGACATCCGACCAAATTCTTTCTAGTTAAAAATAAATAAAGGGGAACAATCCATCTTAACTTTATTATCTTTTTTAGAAGGAAGCAAATAAAATTACCTGTTAAAATTTTTTTTCTAATCGTATGTTATAATTGAGGTGTCCGTTACTTTGTGACAGTACATTTTAAATTTCAAAATGGAATTGAACGAATTAATTTGTTATTTGTCACTTATTTTTATATTTATCTGCTACCGTAGTTTCGTAGGTCTATCTCTATCTAGGGAGTATCACGCTTGAAAATATAGAAGACCTACGAAACTGCAGTAGCCGATAAATATCAAATAAGTGACAAATAACAAAGTAATTCGTTTCACTTAAAATTTTTTTTTATTATAATATTGTATAATAATTGATTGATGAGTATTGATAAGCAACTATTTTAAAATATAATAATTTTTATATATTATTTTTTTATATTAAATGGATTTAGGGTCGATTTTTTCCTTTATTATTGAGATCCGCTATTTTTTATTCAACAGCTGTGTGGAGGCAAAATAAAAACAGAATTTCAAATAGGTTTTTCACTGAACTTTTTCAAGACCTAAATCCTAAACCATTTTTTGATGTACCTTAATTCGTTACCTTATTGGTTGGTTATATTTTTGTATAGTCATTTAGGTAATTTGATTTCACTTCAAGTGTGCTGTGTGCAAAGTACATCCATACGAAATAAATAAATAAATAAATATACTTTGAATATGTAACGGATCTCCACATCTTAAGTTGTCCGTGACAAATTTAAAACTTAACCAAATGTACCAATGACACAATCTATCAGCACTACATTTTCTGCAAATTTATTACTCACTCAGTCCATCTTTCTTTAAAAAAACGTTGACCTTTACGACACCTTACCTCCGTAATTGGTAAACAGAGAGAGAGAGAGAGTATTATGGAAATCACTTAATATATGGAAACGGATAACTGAAGGGGTCATGTAGAAGCACATTTAATATTTTTTTTTTAGTTTTAACATTTTCGAAAATTAAAAAACTGGATTTTACCGTTAAACCCGACAGGCTGCCGTTGTATAAAGTAGGTCAGGCGGAGGTACATTGTTTCTGTAGTGCCTAGCACACAATTTTCTTCAACCATTATAGATTTTAAGTTTTAGGTACAATTATTCTAATAAAATCAAAATAATAATAGATACTTTACCGTACACTTAATAAAAATAATATTTAACCATACTAAGAAGATTCCTTATTCATTATTTCGAAAGAAATTTCTTGGTAACAGGCGACAGCAAGTGCGTTTATACTCTGGGCCATTGCCACTTAACAGCTGATGTTAACGTTTTAGTTAACCTTATCTGTTTGACCAAATAAAAGAATTTCAAAAAGGTTCTTGTAATAACATTTCCATGATTAATACCGAAATGGTAAACGATTTTCTTGTAACAAATCAAATTTTTTTTTAGTGCTAAAGTGAAAAAACAACAAGGTAAGTGTAAAAAAAGTATTTGTTTAATATTTTTATTTTTTTATTTACCATCAGTATAGCATCTTTAACCCTTAAAATTTAAATAAAACGTATAAAAATGTGTTTCTTAATATTTTCTATTCTTTGTGCAGTAAAATTTACGCCGATGTGGTTTTCTAGAATTTATACATTATTTATTTACAAAACTTTATAGACCGCTTTAAAAATATATGCAATATATATTTTTTTCTAAACTTCCCAGAAAAAATACAATTTTTGTCTAAAACTATATATATATATATTATATATAAAATAAAATTTTATTTTTTCTGGAGCTTCCAGTGAAAATGCAGTAGGTTATTTCCAAATTAAAAAGCAGATCACAGAGAAATTGAAGATCAAATTTAAAAACAAACATTACATTTTTAGGACTTCTAGTAGACAACAGTTCTATAGCCCCGTGGGTGGGAAAAACTTAACACTGATCACAACTCTTTATTTCATAATGGACCTTTAATTAGTTGGACAAAAGCTCTATGACATTTAAGAAATATTAAAAATTTAGATTCTTTTAAGGGCAAAGTGAAGAGGTTTCTTGTCCACAATAAATTTTATTCCGTGGATGAATAGTGTTTAGTCATGTAATAACATAAAATAGGAATAAATCATTACTATTGTATTTTAACATTATTTATTTTGACAGCAAAGATATTTAAAAAAATTTTAAAAATCCGGTAACTTCAATCATAATTTTAACTGTCAGTTATAAAATTAAAAGATTTACTTATCTTTTAATAGGAAAGATGTTAAAAATGTTCACCGTTTGCTTCTAAATATACACATGTTCTAAGTACCATATTATTCCGTACTCCTGCTTTTCCAGAATTCTGATTTCTTCTGCTGCCATTTCTACTCGATTATGTAACTGATCTACATGTTCAATTTGCTCACTATACGCCATTTGCTTCATTATATCTCACAAAAAGAAATCGCGGGGATTAAGATCTGGAAATCCTGAGGCCACAAGAGACTTTCACATCGTCCAATCCATCTACCAAAAAATTCTTGATCGAAAAATTCATTTACTATTCCTGCATCATGAAGGAATCACATTGGATAAACTGCTACAGGGACCCCATCTGGAAAATCTGTCAAGTAGTTGCATAATAATTCCAAATAAGCTGGAACATTCTTAGTTTCGCCAGCATAATATGAGGTTCAATCAACCTATTATCCATTAGTCCAATCCATTTAAGGAGAATTCTCTTTGGTGGATAAAAATCTACATCAAATGTGGATTTTTATGACTCCAAATATAAATGTTGTGTTGTTTGAATGCGCCGTCATGAGTAAAAACAGCTTCATCTGTGAATATAATACTGCGCACCCAGTCAGGTTCCTATTCGAATTTATAGCTAAATCATTGGCATGAACCATAATCTTCAGAATGTAATGCTTAGACGTTTTGAACATGGAACAGATACTGCCTGTCTTCATTTAGTGTTCGCGAAGCGATGAAGTTTGAAGGTCTTTCAAGTTGCACTGTAAGACGTCTTGTGCTCCTCTGCAGCTAGGGTATTGCCAGACCGGGTTGCCCCCTATCTCCATGGCTGTGAAATATCCCATGATCTCCTAATTGTTGGACAATGGAAACAAAAGTTTTTTCGCTGCTTAATATTCGATATCCGTAAGATATTCTATAGTAATAATATATTATAAATATAAATTAATTCGGATTGGATATCCTTCAGTAATATAAAGTCATCATAAAAGGAACCATACATAACAGTCTTAGAGATATCTAAAATAGAAAATCCAACATAAACAGGCTTGTCATATTCAACTAGTACTGTTTTCATTTGAATAAAAACTAAATTTTCATTAAAAATTACTGATCATTTTTTTCCCATTGGATAACTAACCTAATGTCAGATCGTTTGTCAATATTTTCCACAATTTTTCCATATATACTATTATTACTAAGTTGATAATTGTTTCTATTGAACACATGTTTAGATTTGTTGCTTAAATTAGTGTTTAAATCATTATTTTTTAACCATGGATATTGTGTAAACTCTAGGATTCTGTGAATTGTATCTATTTTAAGTTCATTGTTTTAATAAAGTATAATAAACCACATATCGCTGTTTATTTAGTAAATTGGGAATTAATTTTTTATGTTGAAAATTAGGTGGAGTGTAACTTTCAGGAAATTCATCGTGAAATCGTGCAAATCAGTAGGATATATTAAGTCAACTTCTAACACATACCCTTTTTCAGATTTGTCTGAAATGTTTATGACATTAAAACTATAATTTTTTTTCCAGACAACCAAGCAAAATCCTTTTGTGGAAGATATTAAGACATAGCGTAACCATATAAATTAGTTGCCTCAATATGTAAAATATATTTATTAGGCTTAGACGAGTCGAAGTTTTCAAGAAAGTTATTTTAAACGATAGATTTTCTAACACATGTGCCCACTCCTCTTATAATATCCTTAAAAAATGTTACATATCGGGATCAGTTAAAAGCTCATCAGTGTATTTTAAACATGTCTCAAAACCTAATCCCGGAAAAGTGTAATAATGTGCAGGATCGAGGTAATAGGTATTTAGACACATTTTTCTAAAATTTTAGAAAATATTTGCCAAAAGTAACACATCTGATTTTAGATAAATATCTGAGTATTCTCCTATCGAAATACAATCCATCCATACAATTTGAGCCCTTTATATTCATCTTTAGGAATATGTTCACCTATTAGATTATTATTAAATTGTTCCCTGTCAGGCAACATATGTTCAACTAATCTTGAAAAATTTGTGATATAGTTATAAGAAAAAACCTATTTTTGACGAATCAAATCAAACCTCTCCTTTTCATTGAAAAATTTTAAAATTTCTACATTGATATATTTTTCAAATGAAATATACTTTTCCTTATTCTGTGTCATAAATTTTTAATAAATAAATGAGCATCATAATTTTTTAAGTTGTGTAGTATAACCGGAACAACATTTGGTAATTGGACATTGGACCTCTATAAAAACCTGTTAAATGATCCTGATCTACAACTTTATCACCTTCATGAATAATAATGTTAATTGCAAATATGACATTCATTTGTAAAATTGTGATATATGCTGTCCAACTCGCTTAAATTACTCTTTGGTTTATTTATTATAAATGTCAAACACATCGCATTCTATTAGGCTAATAAACACCTGATCACAATTAGAACCCCTATAAATTTCATATATAGATGCGTTGTCATCAAAAGAACATTTTATATAATATGTAAATGAATATGGAATATGTTTTTATTGTTTAACAGTATAAGAACTGTTAGTATCAAAATCATTTACACTGGTACTTAGTGGTTTAAGAATAGATTCAAAATCTGCAAAGATAACGAAGGGAACTTTCAACTGTTTTTGAATCTTGGTAAATCTTAAAATATTTCCAGGCACAATGTTACCAAATTGATCAATTTTGGGTGTTAGCGATGGTAAATAAATTTTAATATGATCACAATTATATTCACTGTGTCTCGTGAAATCATTATTGGTTTGGAAATATTGTAAATATCCATCGCAAATAAACTTTTTTCATGATGTTTTCAGAGTTGAGTCGACAATAACCTAGATAAATCTTTAATGCAACAATAATGAAACTTCCCATCATCATCACTAATCAATAGTAAATTACCATGACGAACTTGTTTTTGTTTCGTGTGATGCAATGGTCCTATCGCTTCATAACAATATTTTTGGTCTATTTTTAATTTAAAAGTTATTATCAGTTAACTTAAATGGGGTATCAATACAAGAAATATCAATTAATGAAATGGGAGTAAGACGACACCTGATATTCTAGCCCATTTGGTTTTATGCTGTGATGGTCCATGGTCATCGTCGTTGCATAAGTTGATGGCTGCAAATTTCTTTTCAATTTCATAGGATAGAATACACTTCGAAGCTCTCAGCGAGTTGTGTTTTTTTTATGTTGACCTCCAAATATAGAAGTTTGACCAAAGTCCAACCTGAAACAAAAAAAAATAACCATTAAAATATAAAATTCTTAAAAATGAGTAATGAGGAGAAAGCTCTGAAGAAGTTAGGTTAGGTTAACACTGAAACTAGAAAAACATAATGAAACAATCAAAAATAATAACTTAATTAACAGAATCTCTTTTTGCTAACTCTTCGTCCTTTCTACTATTTCGTAAAAGTTTTGAATATCTGGGATATCTGACTGTTACAAATGGTCTTCGATTATTTGTTGAATGACTTCATGTTGTGGAATAAATTAATCGCATGCAAATAGAGCTCGAAGAGTTCCACATTTGAGTTCATACAGGTTTGCTATTCGACTGCTCGCTCCAATAAACTGTTACCCTTTAAAGCAAGTTCTTCAAAAAAAACTAGTTACATTTGGATGAAAACCATCAGGGTTGACCCAATATGAAATGATTCGTTCCTTAAACGCCGAATTTATCACATCAATTTCATGTTCCCTAAAAGAGACTATCACACATTATTTGTGACCATTAACCTTCAAATGACTTCCCCGTGTTTTTCTGACAAGATTTTTCTTGCAATGTTGACAATATTTTGTTACATCTGAAACGAAAAGATGTTTTATAGTGTTGTGTAAAACTTATGAGAAGCAGTGGACCATGAAACGCTTGATTTAGGGAAGCCAAAGCTTAGCGTCGAAGATATGTATGCAGACAGACCTTTGGAAAAACGACGGCTTATTACCGATCAATGTGGCATAGTGTAATTAGAAGTCATTAAATGGTAATTTGACATTAACGATCAGTTCAAGATTCAAGACGAGATGATGCAATTATTATTGTGTTGGCTTGCATTTTATTTCTAGCTTATTACATATATTATATTACGCAGATTAAATTACATATCTAGTAATAATTTGAATATTCATTAAGATATTTAAGCAGTCGAGAATATGGGATTTAAATTAAATAAATTATATCATATTGTTAAACCTTACCTCGCCTAGATGTAGAAGGTTGTTCATTATTACTTAAGACTGAAGACATTTTTGGTTTGGATAACTTGAAATTACATTTCCTTTTCATACTACGAGTAAACTTACTTTACAAATTTTACAAATATACATCCTAAACACCGCTTATGGAACTGTGTGGTATTAAATGCGAATAGAAAGAAAATTTAAAAAATCAGAGCTTAAATATATTAGAGAATAGAAAAATAAAATTAAATAATAGAATTAACACGTTCATCAAAACAAAATTTAACTCAATTCCACATCTCCGCTCCTTTGGGAAAAACGACTGGAAATTTATTATAATAATTTAACATAAAACCCAAGCTCTTTAAATTGATGGCAGATTATCGGGAAAGAGACATTTTATTTTTGGTAACAATGGAAGAATTAATAGGCAAAGAATAATCTTGAAAAGTTTGGGTCTGATCGGAAATATTATTAATTGTTTGAGTTAATTTACTATTAACCCAGACGTCAAAAGATTTCATATCAAACGGTTCGACAAAAGGAGAAGTACAACACGATGTAAATTTCGAAATCGATCTCTTAGGGAAAGCGGGGATTTGTGTAATCATTTCAAACTGCGAAGTTAGCAGTGGTGGGTGCATTGAATTGACTGGTCGTTTGAATTGCTAGCACTATCATCTCCCTCATTATTTTCGAAAGATAATCATTTTTTGTTCAACTGAAAATTGTTTGAGTACACCATCCTCCGCTGTATTACCTTTGATGTCAAAATGCTTTGCCGAAATTGCCAAAGATGGTGAAGGGGGTTGCTGTTGTGCGCACGGAATCGATTAGTTATAATCAAAAACAAACACACTCCGTAAATTTTGGTGTGAAAGTGGTTTGTATAAACCACCCTCAGTTGGACGAACCTCGATTTCAAAACGTTCTGTCGAAATTGCCAAAGATGTTGGCGGTTATGTGCACGGAATCGATTAATCATTATCAAACACCCATTGTAAATTTTGTGGTGAAAGTGGTTTGTGTAAACCGCCCTCAGCCAGATGAACCTTGAATTCAAAATGTTCTGTCAAATTTATGGTAAAAAAAGAGTTATGGATTTAGATGATCGGATCCTGCCGATTGTTTGTTATTTAATTTAGAGATGGTTTGAAGTTCCTCTTCCTTGGTCACAGCTTCCATAGTATTATAGGTTATTGGTGAGAGAGTGCACTCGTCTATATTATTTGGACCATATTAACACTATTTTTGACACAAACTGGATAGAAAATTCTCATACGTTAAATAGTACAAGAAATAACAATATAATGAATAATTTTAATGTAAAAAATAACAAAACCACTTTTAATTTTTCCTCCGACTACAAAACTAATGAGAAGAGTGAAAACATACATTGTATTCTATCTTTTATTTTAAATATTTTTATATACATTTGTGTGTCGTTACTCCTCACCTAATAAGGATTCTCAATTTGTAGCTTGGGAAGGGAGGATAGTGGTGGAGAAATTACTATAATACCATTCCCAACATTTTGACTAATTCAGTTATATACATATTTTCGACCAGTATCGAATATGACAGCAACTCCCAATAATGAACAGTGAATACTACACAATACACAAGGATAATGTGGAATGTAGAAGTAATCTACTTCTCAATTCCAAAACAAAAAACAAATCATCATTAAAATTTGTAAATGTTGGGATTGGTTTGGATAATTTTTTTCAAAAGTTATTATTGGTGGACAAAAAAGATTCAGGGTCAGTTTAAACGAAGAAGATTGGAAGAATTTACTGATATCGAAGTGTTATTGTGAATTATTTTTATTCATATCTTGAAGATGCGAATGAATAAATTTGATAATATAACAATATATTTTGAAAATTACAATAACCATCGTATTGTTGGAGCTAATGAAAGTCTATCCCGATGAATTGGAAAATGGAAAAAGGTTTGTGATTTTTAAAGAGAATCAAAATAAAAATCATTTATTAATAGCATGGAATTATTGATATCGAAATACGAGGAAATGTGAATGAGAAAAAAACTATTTACATATGTTAAGATTTAATAATAAGATTAAAGATTGTAAAAATATTTTTCTACAATTTTGAATGAAAACCATAGAAACTTAATATGTAATTAGCGGTTTACTGATATGAATCATTAAAAATAAACATATATGTGAATTTGAATTGATGTTTTATTGTGAGATTTGTCAAATCCCAACCATTTAAGAAAACTCTATTTTCTTTTTTTCTTGAAATCTTCTCTACTAAATAGTTTACTTTCTGCAACTCTTTAGAATAAAAACTTCCTTCAATATCTTCATTATTAGCATCTTTTAATAGGTAAGTAGTTGGGTTAGTAAGCTGTACTTTTCTTATTTGACAGATTTCAGTGAACCAATTTGGTGTACATCTTTTATCAAGCACTTCCCTCTGCTTTGAGATTCTAACAAAGTCGTCTTCCTTAACCTTTGTATATTTTAAGTCAACAGTTTTCTTATAAGTAAACGAATTATAATGCATTTTTTCTCATTTTTCCTATTAATTTCATTTGGTTTATCCTCAAAGTCAAAGTCAAAAATGTCTTTTTTATTAATCATTTATACAATTTCAGATTACTTACTAGTTCTAAGTCTAATATAATGTGTAATACATGCACATTCATTTGTTTAAAATACCTTTCGGCGGGCTTCTGTTCGGCCTTTTTTGAGTTTTTTTTTATGGGTCTAGCACACGTGCTGCAGGGGAGTCCCTAAAGCGCTACAGGAGCGACACGTGTGCGGAAAAAAAGCGACTCACGTTGTTCTTGAATCGCTGTAAATTGTACTCGGTGGGAAACACAGTCCTGGGTAAGCCATTCCAAAGGGATGATGTTCTCCATATAAAAGACTGCTTGAAAAGTGTTGTACGGGGTAGTAACAAGCTGAACCTTCCATTCGAACACTCTCCATGAAAATACTTGTAGAATAGACTCAAGTCGCCAACCCTTCTTCGATGTTCCAGCGAATCAAGGCCGCCGGTCAGTTCTGGGTCTCCAATCAGATGAACAGCCCTTCTCTGAACAGAATCCAACAAAATGCAGTGTATGTTTGGGAGCGGAGCCCCAAACATGGGAGCAGTATTCCATAGTTGGTCGAATTTGAGCTTTGTAAAGAATTAACAGTTATTGTGGAGTGTAAAGCTTTCTGGTTCGAAATAATATTCCCAACTTTTGAGAAGCTCTCCTTGCTATGCTTGCAACATGTTCATGCCAGGACAAATTTGCTCCCAAATTAACGCCCAACAAATTGAGTGACGATGCTAGGGGAATGGAGTGCCCCGACATAACTATGTCGGGTTCAGCAACGTTAACTTTTGTAGGAAAAACTGCTGCCTGGGTTTTTGTAGCGTTAAATTCCACTTGGTTACTGTCACCTCAAGATAAAATTTTTTCCAGGTCTTTGTTAAGTTGAATAACTTCCTGCTATCTGCGGATATTCGCCTGAGCAACCGATGTCCGAGCGTTAAAGTGAATAAAGAGATAAGCGTAGTGTCATCTGCAAAGCTGTAGATTGGATTCCCGGTCTTTTCCAGCAGATCGTTAATGTAAATGAGAAATGAAATGAGTAGGTTTGTTCAATGATTGTTTAATTATTTCCAGCCACTTCCTATTCATATCTTTAGTTACTTTTTTCCCTTTGTTCGGTTGGAAGGATTTTGCTGTTTTTGTTTGTATTCGTGGTGTTCATTTATTTGTTTGTTTTTACTGGAAAAAATTATGCAACGAAAAAAAAAGCTTGATTTTATCAGGTACAGAATTTTATCAAGATAACTTGACTTACTTGTTTGTTGAAAATATTGTGGTTCTTTCTTTCTTGTCCGCATATATTCATCTCTTTTACCCTTTCTCTTTCATTCCTATGTACAATCAGTCACTTATTTGTTGTTTATTTACTTACGGTATATTACAATGTTTATCTTATATTTACACTTATTATTTTAAATTCATTATACACTGTAAACTTTGTTATTATTTTACTTTAAACAATTAACAATTATTTTAAATTACAATAAGTCTAATTTTACCTTAATAAGTTGTTCAATTTGGTATTATCTGCTTACCCGCTCATACTGTTTATGTTTTTGCTTACCTTGATGTTTTTTTTATGATTTTAAATAAATTGGTCAAATTTTATTGGTATTCTGGATCCTCGAAATAAATCTGGAGTATAATAGTTTATGCTTTGGTTTATTTAGTTGTCTAATTTGTGAGATGTTACTCGTTAGAGCAGATATTTGTGATTTATATTATAAGAATAGTTAAAAAATTGAAGAAGTATTGAAACAACTACATAAAGAGGTTCAAAATTTAAAAATAGATAGTGATAATATTGTAAAATTGGAACAAAGAATTAAGGAGTTGAAGAAGAAAGTGAAGAAATCTAATTCCACAAAAGAATTGGAATTATTGCGAGAAAAAATTAAAAATATAAAGGATGCTCCAGTTAATCAACAATTTGATAATATCACAAAACATAGTGAAAAATCTGAAGAAATATTGAGACAGTTAAATAATCTAGAATCAGAATATAAAACCAATGTAGATGGCAAATTGTTAAAACAGATACAAACTTTAAAAACAGATAGTGATAGAATGTTAAAGATTTGGAACAAAAGTTAAGGAGTTAGAAAAAAAAATTTAAGAAAGCTAAAATCAGAATATAAAACTAATGTAGATGGTAAATTGTTAAAAGAGAGACAAAATTTAAAAATAAATATTGATGATATTTAGAATCGGAATAAAAAATTAAGGAGTTGGAAAAGTTAAGAAATCTAATTTCATAAAAGAACTAGAGTTATTGCGACAAAAAATCAAAAATAACCAACAATCTGATAATGTTACAAAAATAGTAAGAAAATTGAAGAATTGTTGAAACAATTACATATTCTACAAGCAGAATATAAAATCAATGTAGGTGGCAAATTGTAAAAAGAGATACAAGATTTTAAAAAAGATAGTGGTAATGTTATATAATTGGAACAAAAAATTAAGGAGTTAGGAACAAAAAGTTAAGGAAGTTCGTGTCACAAAAGAAATGGAATTATTGCGGGAAAAAAAAATCAAAAGTATAGAGGAAACTTCGAATAACCAACAATTTGATACTGTCACAAAAATACCGAAAAAATTGAACAAGTTTGACACAATTACATAACCTAGAATTAGAATATAAAACCATTATAGATAAAAGATACAAAATTTTTAAAAAATGGACATTACAAGAATCGAAGAGGTACTAGAAAGGTTAGAAAACATAGAAAATGATTGGCGGACATAGCACCTAAAGCATTAGAAATTACAAATGACTTTTTGTTAACAGATGACTTATGGCAAGCTGATTTAGTTAAAATGCAAAAGGTTGAATTTCAACTAAGGAGCATAAGGATGCTAGATTTAATAAATTGAATAGATACATTTTAGTAGAAATAAATACCTTTACACAATATGTTTGGGCTGAGCCATTTAAAAACAAAAGTGGAAAAGATGTAATAATAGCAATGGAAAAATTTTTAAAGAAAACCACAAAACCCTTTAATTTGCAAACAGATTTGAGAAAAAACTTTACAACCAAGACTTTCAAAAACTAATAAATGATAGTAGTTTTTCTAATTTAAAAGCTAGTATGGTGAAGAGTGTTAATAGGACTTTAAAAAACATTATGTGGAAACATTTCAGTAATTAAGGAAATTATATGTGGTATAATATTTTGCCCACTATTGTTGAAATATATAATAATACCATTCACAGAACAACAGGATATAAACCACCACCAATATGGTGCAGCAAATCCGAAACACAAACGGAACGACTACAACGCACACAAAATCGCATGCTAAGATGCGTTACATCGACTGGACGATATATATACTCAACTAACGACACCAAATGACTAACATGCAAACCATAAGACAATATATATAAGATATATCTAATAAATTTTACAAATATAAATTGTTGGTTATTTGAAGCTACCTCTATACTTCTGATTTTTTCCCGTAATAATTCCACATCTTTTAAGAAATTAGTTTTCTTAACTTTTTTGTTCCAAATCCTTAATTTTTTGTTCCAACTCCACAACATTATCATTATCTATTTTTAATTTTTGTATTTCTTTTAACAAATTACCATCTACATTAGTTTTATATTCTGATTCTAGATTGGATAACCTTAATTAGTTGTTCTAACTCCTTAACTTGTTGTTCCAACTGCACCACATTATCTCTATCATTTTTGTGGACTAGAACATGAGGTCAACTTTTTAAACATTTCTATTCATATGGTCGTGCATCTTCTTAAGTTTTGCTACTTCTAAAACTCTATTAATCAACTTATTAATAAAATTTTGAAACTTTAAAACCATATTCTTAGAAATTTCATGTTTTAGTTTTTATCTTAGCCAATTCCTTTGGTTTCTCTTTTATTATTATATCATCTTCATGTTTTAAAATTTTTATTATTTGATCGAGATATTCAAGAATAACTTTATCTTCAAATAATTTTATCTGTTTTGCAACATTCTGTTTATCCTCATCATTGTCACTGGCTCTCCCACCAAGATTTTTGACGTTTGTTTTTAAATCAGATTCAATATTTTCAATTATTTTATTAGAAGTATCCCTAATTATTTTATTTTTCATATCTCGGCTTAACTCATCTAATTCCTTATATTTCTGTTTTATTATTTTTTTTATATCAATTTCGTGTTGTGAATTTTTTTTTTTTTGATCGAGATGTTCAGGAACTATCTTCGAATAATTTTATATTTTTTGCAACATTCTGTATATTCTCATTATTATCGCTCACTACCTTAACAACATTTCTGGATTCAAGAACTTTAATTATTTTATTCTCAACATATTTTATGTCGATGCCTTTTAATATCTTTTTGTCAAGATTTAAATTTCTTGAGCGTATGTAATATTTTAAAATATCCGAACCAAACTTATTAACTGTCCTGTTGCAAATGTATTAATTTAATTTCATTTATTTATATGATAACATTGGCTTCTTTGAGTTCTTCTGTAATGTGTGACCTGCTATCGTTGATGTCACTAATAAACGAAGTCTATCAACTAGTTTGTCTGTATTGAGTTTATTAGTTTTTAAACTTAAACTACCCCCTTGTGTGGTTGGTTTATTAGCTCTGGTCTGTCTCTGATTAATAGACATTACACCTTGAAATAAATTTTGTATGAGATTAATAGTTCTAGTTTCTGTGATACTTTTTCTTTATAAACCTGGTCCTGTTATTGTGATACACTTCTGTGAAGCGTAATTTTTACGATATGCGTTAATTTTATTTTAAATATCCTTTCGTGGTATAACCTTTAGGTTCTTTTTTAAATAACACTTTATATAATCCTATTGTTTCAGAATATTTTACTCCAGCTATTTGTATATCTTTACTGATAAACTTAACAAGTAATTGTGTTAAACCTAGGTAAAATTTTTCTTTTTCACAATCGTGAACTATTCCATATTGATGATCAAATTTCTGTTCTGTATCCCTTACACTACTATCAATATATCGACGAGGTATTAACGAAAGTATTTATTGTTTCTTTCGTTTGCTCTAAAATATCAGAGATTTTGAGGTGATGTCTCGGTTCCTTGTAAAGAATCTATTGTTTCTATAATACTAGTTCGAAGGAATGGTGGTGCTTAAGTTGTAGTTAAATCACTATTAAAAAGTTTTAGTTATTATTTTTATAAATAAATATACAAATTGAATCCTTTTCTATACCTCTCCATCTTTATATTAGAATCTTTGTCTATTACCAGAAATTCAAACTGATCTTTCCAACATAATAAGCATTCTTTAATTCTTTAAATTTGTTAAATGACATGTCAACATTAACATGATCATCATAAATATGTTTCATATTTGGGTTGCCTAATATTAATTAAATTTTCATTATCACGTATACATTGTTTCGGAATAGATAAGTATATTTTATATAAGTAAAAACAGTCGGTATTTTTATGTCTTTCAAAACAAAAATAATCCTTTACTATGGTTTGGTTACAACAAGCTATATAATCAAATATTACTATAGAGTTCGGTTTTATGTCTTATGGTGAAATGATATTTTCTTCATGTATGATGTTGAGAAACCAATTTCTTGTATGAGTTTAAAAAGTGTTTTTAAATTTTCATATTTATGCTGATATAAAGACTTAATATATAAATTCTCAAGTCGT
Source organism: Pachyrhynchus sulphureomaculatus (assembly GCA_019049505.1). Taxonomy (NCBI): domain Eukaryota; kingdom Metazoa; phylum Arthropoda; class Insecta; order Coleoptera; family Curculionidae; genus Pachyrhynchus; species Pachyrhynchus sulphureomaculatus. Next base: position 123,688,047 of record CM032446.1, read on the forward strand.
AAACCATTTGGAACTTCAGTAAGGGGAATGACAACATTAGTTTTACCACATCCCGAATACCTTACTATTAACCCTCTTTTGCTATTTCCCTCAAACAATTTTTCATGTTTTCTAAAATTATTTGATAAAACATTACGATTTTTAATTATTATTGAAAATGGTTGTTTTTCAATTCTCATTATATATAGTTGACATGTATAACAATACTAGTAATTTGTACATTCGTAATATGTAATGTCTAAATCGCGTCGTAAACAACATTTTAACAAAGCAAAATGAATTAAAAGAGGAGATGGTTTTCTAGATACTTCAATAAATAAGTTACCATTTGAATTACATCTTCTGAGTTATAATTTTTGTGGACCTGGAACAAATTTAGAAAAGAGGGGTGATAAATTAATCTATTAGATGAAGCTTGCATAGAACATGACATTTCTTATTCCCCATCGAATAATATAAATATGAGACATTGTGCCGATAAGATATTAGCAGAAAAGCTTTGGCGAGGTTTAAAGCTACCAACAGTAGTTGTAGTAGCCCATGAAAGTAAAGAGAACATTAGGAACGGGACTTAGAAAAACGACAAAAAAATCGTGTAGGGCGAGGAACGTCATTATCGAAAGCTACATAGAAAGCTAGAAAAAGATTTATGGTAAAACAATTTCAAAGTTTAACTGATGGTATCAAAACAGCACTTAAGTCAAGAGGAAAATGAGAGCTTCTAAATTCTAAGACAAGACCTTTTCCCAAGACTGGTGGGTTTTTACCACTCATACCCATATGTGCTGGTTATCTGCTTTGAGTACTCTTAGAGCAGGAGCGACTGCTATTCCAGAACTGAAAGAAAGGTTATCTGAAGCTAAACGATATAATCAAATAAAGGAATCAATTGTAATTGGAAAAAGGGTAGTGGCTTGTTTCTGAAAGGTTATAAAACAGGATAAGGATTGTTTTTAAAACCATATTCAAAAAACTGCTGAATTAATACCTCAGAAACCGCTTACAAATTTTGATCTAAGAAAGTATATAAAATTTTTACAAATTCCTAATTTTCGAGGTGAACTTATGAGGAATAAATTACCTAAAAGGATTAAGAAACATTTAAGTGGTATCTAGAAAAGAGTGGCAAGGGCACACATTGGACAGCCTATATAAAAAAAAGGAAATAAAAAAATAATGTACTTTGATAGCTGTGATAGGTCTAGCACACGTGTTGCAGGGAACCCCTAAAGCGCTATAGGAGTGACACGTGTGTGGAGAAAGCGATTCACCTTGTTCTTGAATCGCTGTAAATTGTACGCGGTGGAAAACACAGTCCTGGGCAAAGGGATGATGTTCTCCATATAAAAGACTGCTTGAAAAGCGTTGTACGAGGAGTAACAAGCTGAACCCCATACGGATGTGAAGTATTAGCGCGACGTGTATTTCTAACATGCACCGCTCTGGGAGAAATTAAGCGGGCTACATCCTTCGAACACTTTCCATGAAAATACTGTAGAATAGGCTCAAGTCGCCGACCGTTCTTCGATGTTCCAGCGAATCAAGGCCGCCGGTCAGTTCCGGGTCTCCAATCAATAGTTCTTCTCTGAATAGAATCCAACAAATGCAGTGTATGTTTGGGAGCGGAGCCCCAAACATGGGAGCAGTATTCCATAGTTGGTCGAATTTGAGCATTGTAAAGAATTAACAGTTGTTGTGGAGTGTAAAGCTTTCTGGTTCGAAATAATATTCCCAACTTTTGAGAAGCTCTCCTTGCTATGCCTGCAACATGTCCATGCCAGGACTTATTTGCTCCCAAATTAACGCCCAATAAATTAAGCGACGATGTTAGAGGAATGGAGTGCCCCGACATAACTATGTCGGGTTCAGCAACGTTAACTTTTTTAGAAAAAACTGCCGCCTGGGTTTTTGCAGCGTTAAATTCCACTTGGTTACTGTCACCCCAAGATAGAATTTCTTCCAGGTCTTTGTTAAGTTGAATGACTTCCTGCTGTCTGCGGATATTCATCTGAGTAACCCATGTTCGAGCGTTCAAAGTGAATGAAGAGATAAGCGTACTGTCATCTGCAAAGCTATAGATTGGACTCTCGGTCTTTTCCAGCAGATCGTTAATGTAAATGAGAAAGAGAGTAGGGGACAGTATGGAGCCTTGAGGTACACCGACGTTGATAGTGAAGGTGTTAGAAAGAAATCCGTCGACAGCCACTCGTAAAGAACGCTCTCTGAGGACACATGAGAGCCACAAACAGAACTTTTCAGACATACCATAAGAGCGTAGCTTAGCCAATAGCCCATCGAGCCAAACACGGTCGAATGCCTTGGAGCAACCGCTCGAGATTCTCCAAAGTGTTCAATTGCGTTGTTCCAAACGTGTATTACATAAGTCAGAAGATCTCCTGATGACCTATTTTTACGAAAGTCATATTGGTGATCGCTAATAATGTTGAATCCTTCAAGATATTTTAGAAGAAGCTGATTGATAGCCTTTTCCATGACTTTCGATATTATTGAAACCAGTGCGATTGGTCAGTAGTTATTTGGCAAGGTCTTCTTGCCTTTTTTAGGTATCGGCTGAACTGTGGCAAATTTCTAGCAGGAAGGAAATATTCCCTTTCTGTAGGATAGGTTGAAGAGTCTACAGAAAACTGGTGTTAGTTCCCTCGCACAGGTTTTGAGAACTATGGCAGGTATTTCGTCAGCGCCAAACACTTTTTTGGTGTCTAGCTTCATTAAAATACGTTTTATGATACGCTGTCTGAAGATAATATCGGGCATCCTTGACTGCACTATGGGAATAGTAGGTGGTGTTTTTCCTTGGAAATCGACAGTAGAATATGAAGCAAAGAGTTCAGCCAACAAGTCCGCTTTCTCAACAGGTGTCGTTGCAATAGAATTATCTGGCCGTATGAGTGGTGGGATGGTGGATTTGGTGAAATTTTGACTAACTGCCTTAGCAACTCACCAAAAGGACCTGGAATTGTTGGGACAAGCGAGAAGTTTGTTTCTAATTCGTTGATTGTGTGCCTCCTTGGTTTCGTTGATAATTTCTTTGCATCTGTTCCTGGCACGAACAAAGGTTTTAGAGTTTATGGTGTTAGGATTTTCACGCCATTGTCGGTAAGCAAGGTGTTTAGAAGCAACAGCTTCTTTGCATTTTCGGTCAAACCAAGGCTTGCCGTTGGAAGGTCATTTCTTCGAAAAAGGGATGTAAGCCTCCATACCGGCCAAAATAACATCGGAAACCTCCCTGGCGCAGTCAGATGGGTCGTCGGATCAAAAACAAACGTCTAACCAAGGGAAAGTTCGAAAATATTCCACGAGATCTTCCCATTTAGCAGATTTGTAGTGCCAAATCTTGCGCGGTTTGGCGCCTCTATGTCACTGATTGGTAGAATACTCGATGTCAAAATTAGTTTATGGTCAGAAGAACCTAAGGGCGGATTTACGCTGACCGTATAAATCACCGGATTGGTGGTTAAAGACAGATCAAGAAGACTGGCGAACTCCCCGTCTCGATCAGGAATCTTTGTTGGTTCGTCAATAAGCTGAGTTAAGCCACAACTGATTGAAAATGATTCGGCTTCACGACCTTACTCGTCGGTAATATTTGAATATTTAGGCCAGTCGATGTTATGGACATTAAAGTCACCCAGGATGGCAATTTCGGCATTTGGATAGTTAATTTGTAAATAATCGATGGTGTCTGTAAGAAAAGCGAAAAGTGTTCTAAAGTTAGTGTCACTTGGTGGTCGATAGAGGATACAGAGAGAGGTCGCTGACAAAAAGACAGATTCCAAAGTTACGCCTACATCGGGAATAGAAGTCGTACCCAGGATAAAGATAGTTGACTGTACTGGTCGATGAACTGACCTTGGTTTCACAGAGAGCGAGTACATGAGGTTTATTTGATTGCAGGTATTGCTGCACTGAATGTATGTTCGAGTTTAAACCTCGTATGTTGCATGTTGACGCACCTGAACCAGCCCCCACCCGGAGATCCGAACAGTGGGCTATTTTACCTCTGAAATTTTTTGTATCCAGGTGCCTCATCATGCTATTTGGTCCCACAGTCCGGGACATCGGCACAGCCACGAAACGTTAAGCAGCTTCACGCAGCCTAAGCCGATGCGACGGTATCACACCGAGCGATGCTGGTGGGATCTGGGCATCTACCATCTAGGTTGTTATTTAAGTCGCCTCCTACGACAGGCAGAACGTACTGAGGGAGATATTCTATACCGCTTCCCCACGGGGACATTAACATTACAACATACAATTATAACAAGCATCAAACTGTCAACCAAACAAATTGTGGTCAGCTTGGCTTAAAATTTCTTTATAATAACACAAGACGAATAATTTACTTCGGTATATATAAGAATATTAAAGTGAAATATGATATAGTTTGATTATTAGCGATAATTCACTTACTTTAACACTAGAACTACTAGAATTTACTCCTAATATATATATTTGGAAGAAGATGCTGAGTATGTTGTCGGTCTAGTAAATTTTAAAACGTTTAATGCAATACCTAACATTGACAAACTTAATAATGCAATGATTTTTTATGATAATATTATAATACCTGAAGGTAGCTATGAATTAGATGACCTAAGCCGAACTATACGCGATAAGTGTATTAAAAGAGGAATTCAATGTAACATGTTTGCAAATAATAATACTTTACACTCACATCTTCAATCATCAGCTTCAGTAACGTTTAATGAGGCGAATATTGGTAATTTAGTAGGTTTTACAAATAAACGATTAAAGCCGAATGAAGAACATATATTGGCCAAATCTGCAGAAATTATTAGAATAAATTCTATAAATATCGATTGTAGGATTGCTGAAGGATCATATCTTAACGGTAAATTCGTTCATATAATATATCCATTTTTTCCCAACGTAGCTCCCGGTTTTAAAACAATAGAATCACCACAAGACGTTATATATTTTCCAGTAACTGTAAAAACTATAGATAAAATTACTATTAAAATAATAGATCAAGAAGTTGAACTTGTTAATTTTCTAACATTAAGACAACATCTTAAAAAAAATTGAATGAACAATGGCTGTTATTTATCATAAAAAACCATCAAACTTAACCTTTGCTACACACCTTAGTAGAAAAGAGCTTAAAAAGATAAGAAACAAAGTTACTTTATTTAGTAATAAATCAAATACACGAAAGATAACACCTTCTAATAGACATGTTCTAAAAAGTTTGGGTTTTAAACTTCAATGGAAATGGAATATCTAAACGTAAAAGAAAATATTTATTTTGATGAATCTATTTTAATTTGGGAAATACTTTCTTTTGATTTTTTCAATCCTACAAAATTAGCCCAAATGATGAAATAGGAATTTCTCTACAACACACAGGAAAATAACCACTGCCTTGTAAAAGTGAGATTTATTTAGAGCTACAAGTTACTAAAGAGGATGAAAAACTCCCCTAGCAAACACCGTATTAATTAATAATGTCCCAGCATTTTTATTTAAATAACTACGGTTTATTTTAAATTGTGTTACTATCGTTTCTGTTCGAGATGTTGTTACAAATTCAACACTTAAGGGTTATATATCTTACAATAAGAATGAAAGTATAAAATTAGAAAATGCCGGATGGTATCCAAATATGAAAACAGGAGAAAAAATTATGATAAGGGAAATGTTTCTCTAGGTATTCTCTTAAAGGTGTACTCAGGGTTTTTTGGAGATTATAATAAAATAATTTTGAATTCACAAGAAGAACTAATTTTTAATAAGGGGCAATAATGATACTAATGATTTAATATCAACTGAAAATGAAAAACAATAAAAAAGCTTTGCTGGCATGTACCTCACCTTACCGTAGCCATCCCTCAAGAACTAGCACTTACAAAACTTATTGACAAAAATAATGACATATTTATTACTTTCCGAAGTTGGGAATTAGTGGAATATCCTAAATTATTACAGATCCAGCTGGTATGTAAAAAGGTCTACTAAGGTTAAAACACCAAGTCATGCTTTAGTCGCTTTCCAAACCAGTAGACGGGGATACATAAAATCTAATATGAGTAAATTTGATCATTGTGAACTAAGAAATATAAATCTGTTTTTAAATTCAGAAAAATATCCTTATAATGATCTACAACTTGATTGTAATAGTAACAAAGTAACAAGTTTGCTACATTATATGAAATGTTTTCTGAATTTCGTCAATTATATTATAATTTGCCAATAGAACCAATTTTTAATCAATAAGAATTTAAACAAAATGCTCCTATTGTTTATATTAACTGTTCACATCAAAGAGATTTACTGCAGAATGGTTCAATAACTTTAAAGATTGAATTCGAAACAAACGAAAAAATTTCAGCTAAAACAACAGCATATTGTCCCATAATACGAGTACATGATAAAATATTTAGCTATAGTCCTTTAACGAAAATAGTTAAACAACGATAAATTTAACCCCCACTACCTCAAATAATTCAGATATTTATTGCACATATAATTTAAAATAATTCAGTTTTGATTATGTCTTTGACACATCGAGTTAATTTCGAAGACGTAAAAATGTTACAATTTCAACAAAGATTACAATCTTTCATTACGGATTTAGAAGCGCTCAACAAACTAATACAGGAATATTCCAAAAAAAAAGCCTTTGTATTCAAAGTTTTTTCCAATTTAAAAATTAATTAGCATTCTTAAAATTACGACAGACTAATTCTGGACATACAAGGATTCAAAGATGAAAAAAATAAATTTATATGTAAATAATTAGTAGCTTACGATGGAAATAGGATAAGCCACTTTATATTTAAACAACCAATTGCATTAAATTTGCTTTCTCCAGAAATGAGAGAGAGAGAAGGTTTGGTTAATGAAATTTCATCACTGCACCCCTCTTCATTGTTTCGCTGACATTATGAAGAAACTTACACCCAATTTGTTTATGTTAAAGGAAACAAAAATGAATGTTAATAGATAGGTAACGACCTCTCTATTAGAGGTTTAACACCGAAATATTTTTACCACTCAAAGTTAACATCTATCTCTGCCTTATTAAAAGTATTGTTTTATATGACAATTTTTTATAAATAAATAAAACAAATATGAAATAAATATTGTTTTATTTAATAAATAAATAAATATATTGACCAATCTTGTGCTTCATGACGTCCTCTTACATCCTGATAATAACGAGAACAAACTTCAACTTCACTGATATAATTTAATATTGTAGGATCTTCTACATAATCTTTCAAACTTACAATTTCTTTTTGGAAACCACTTTTTCCAATTCCTTTACGAATTCTAAAATGTCTAGAGTTTTGAAGTAATCCAGATAAGCATCTGCCTTCTGTATAGTGATTTATCATATAATTATATATAATATTTTTTTATGGAAAACTACGCATACCATAAAAAAACCTGTTCGTCGACAAAATCTAGTATACAATTTTTTAACTTGTTGATTTAAATCACTAATAGATTTTTCATTAATCTTATTTACTTGGGTTATTGAAGAGAAGTGAATAAGCTAATGGTTCTGGGTCTTCTTATAGCACTAAATTTTATTCTCCTACTATCTATTTGGTATTATGTGTTGGGACGGAATTTGTGGGAATGTTGATGGGAAGCCGAAGAGGAGGCAAAACTTCACTTCTCGGAGGTACAATTTATGCCTCTGAGAGGCAAATTTTTTGCTTCCGAGAGGTGCAAATTTGCCTCCTCCTACGCCTCTTGTATACATTCCCACAAACACCCTACTCCCAAAAGAACACTTGTTCTTAATTATGTTTCTTTTCCGTAACTGTGGTTGTGCTCTTTTTCGTCTTTTTCCTGTAATGGGCTCATCACAAGTTGCAACAAGCTATTTAAAGAATCCTTATGGAGAGGTTCCTCAAGGAAATTGGTACCTGGGCGCTCTGCAATACAAAATCTACATTGTGGATACATATATAGAATGAGTCATAGCAATAGATACATACAATCCAAACTGAATATTATAAATGCCATTTACCTTCGTCTGGCCAGTATCTCCGAAAGACTTCGTTAATAGGAATCATCTGAATCTGAATCAAAGTAAAGCTCTCTGTCAGATTCATATACAAATCATTCCCTTCCTCATCTAAAAATAAAGTAATGTGTATTACCCGGGCTTTGCATTTAATAAAGTCATTTTCGAATAATGTAGTTAACTATGACATGCAACGTTACATTCTACGAGTACTTACCTACAATTGGAATTTGATAAAAGTTTGTTGGACTTGCAATTTCACTTAGGACCGGACAGAAAGTGTTATTATTTGCAGAAAATAAAAGTTTTGATAAAGGCCTTCGGCTTGACGTTTTATAACATAACTTTTATATTATACAGGGTGCCCCATATGTATGGAATAATGATTCCACAGCATTTACATATTAATCAGTTTATCAAAAAAATTTTTAAATAAAAGTTATAGGGTGTTATACGGCGCACATGCTGACGTTGACAATAAAATGTTTTGAACAGATCCTGATTTTTTTTTAAATGGAAAGCCCTGTATATTATTTTATTTTTGAGTCCTACTAAAAAATTCTAGATATTATTTGTCTAACATACCATATGTCCAAATTGAACTGTTTTGGAATTATTGATATTTGAAATTAAGTAGATCAAATTATAAAAAAATAAGCTGACTTGTGTCAAACATTTACTGTCAGGTAATTGCTGCATTTTGTGAAACTTCAATTTGAGTGTAATATCATAATGGTACATTTAACAGAAGCTGAAAGAATCACTTTGTTAACGATGGTTGGTTACGGAAACCGTAAGAGAACGCAACAGGAGGTGTGTGATCTACCCAATCCGTAGTTAGCAAAACATAAAAACGAATTAGACAATCAGGTCATGTTAAGGATTGTTCTAAATCTGGACCTCCAAAAGTTAAAACAAGCGATGATAAAAAGTTAGATGTTTTATTGGAAATTATAGAAAATCCCCATACAGCCACTCGCCAGCCTTGCCAGGACCACAACATAAGTAAAGGTACCTTATGTCGTATATGAATAAAGAAAAATTGCATCCATACAAACCTATTCTATTGCAAGAATTATCTGAAGATGACTACGATAGACGCGTTGAATTTTGCGAGGTCATTATGGAACGAATCAATAATGATCCTAACCTAATTCATAATATTGTTTTTTCTGTCGAAGCCACGTTTTGTCTTACAGGCATAACTGCAGGTACTGGTCTACTGAGAATCCCCACTAGATAATCGATAGTCATTCTCAAAGACCACAAAAGATAAACGTGTGGGCAGGGATTTGTGGACGTCATATCATTGGTCCCTTTTTTATCGATGCAAATCTTACAGAATAGTATTTACAGTTACACCAGGAGCAAGCTATTCCAACTTGTGCAGGTCTTTTTCCAGATGAAAATAATTTGGATACCCCTAACAGGAAACTGTAGAAGATTTACAACAAAGAATTCAATATGAAGTAGCACAGATCATACCGGATTCTCTGCAAAACTCTGTTCAGGCTGTTTTATGACAGATTGGGCCATTGCCTCGCCGTTAACGGTAGGTATTTTGAGCAATTATTACCTTAAAAATAAACCTAGAGTATTTATTAACAGTTTTTGTCTCTTTTTTTTAATTTTAAATTTCAAATAATAATAATTCCAAAACAGTTCTATTTATATATATATATATATATATATATATATATATATATATATATATATATATATATATATATATATATATTTATATATCTCTTGAAGTACCATATCCGATACGGACGTAGGCCACCCTTTCACCTTTGCCTGTGGTTGGTGCCTTTTTAAGTGTTTCCACAGACAAAGAGGACCTACAGTTTAATGTCGGCTCCGAACGGTCAAAGTGAGAGGGCTTTATTAGGGATGATACTACTGGTGGTTTGCCATTGCCTTCTCGAGAGAGGCGACCGTCACATTGCATATTCTTTTATCTTATTTTCTTTTTTTATTATTATTATTTCCCGAGCCGAGATAAGAACTTGGGTCGCTGGCGTAGAAAGCAGACACCTTAACCACTACGCTATGGCCGCCGTAATATATATATATATATATATATATATATATATATATATATATATATATATATGTATATATGTATATATGTATATATATATATATATATATATATATATATATATATATATATATATATATATGTATATATATATGTATATATATATATATATATATATATATATATATATATATATATATATATATATATAGATATATGTACATATATGTATATATATATGATGTATATATATGTATATGTATATATATATATATATATATATATATATATATATATATATATATATATATATATATATATATATATATATATATATATATATATATATATATATATATATATATATATATATGTATATATGTATATATGTATATATATATATATATATATATATATATATATATATATATATATATATGTATACGTATATATATATATATATTATATATATATATATATATATATATATATATATATATATATATATATATATATAGGGTGATTGGTAACTGGAAATTTCTTGAAAGGTTCCTATGACCAGGGAGTCTGAAATCAGTGGTTTTTGAGTTATTGCAGTTTTTTTGATTTTTTTTTTTAATTTTCGACGTTTGACTAAAAACTGCCATTTGTGAAAAAACTACTCCACTCTGGTCATTGAATTGACAGTTTTCTAATAGCTGACGAAAGACTTTAAAAAAAAATCATGGCCAAAATTCCTATAACCCCAGAAATAAAAGTTCATAAATCACATCTCATGAATTTTTTTCAAATATCGTTTAAATCGTAGAGGAATACGCAAAAAAATTTTATGACTCTTGGCGGAAATAACTTCCTCGTTTCATAAGCTCTTCAAAAAGGTGCAAATCTCGTCAACTTGCACGAGGGTTTGAAAAATAAACTGTAATAATCGCAGAGAAGGTAACAGATTTCCTAGCATGCCTTGCTTGTAGCCGGTTTACTTTTGTCTCTAGTGCGTTTTTTTTTATTTTCGCGAGTATTCGAGAATCTTCGGAAATATTCGAAGACAACCCCGGCTCACTATCACATTCAATTCAGTTACCTGTGTCATTCCATAATCATAAATCAGTTTCAATCATTTCGGAGCTCGGACGTATCGTTGTTAACTATGTGAATTCCAGTGGCTATTTATGAAAATGAAGAATACACGGATATCCTGTTAGGGGTTTTGTGATGGTAATGCCGCTGCAGCACGAAGAGAATACCAAAGATGATTCCCTAACCGCTGTTTGCCTGACGTGAGCGTGTTTAGTATGACATATCGGCGCATTCAAGAAACTGGATCGGTTTCAACGACGCCAAAAGGATGTTGGCAGGCCTCACGTTCCTGATCCTGTCGAAGAGGAGAAAATCTTGCAGTGTGTTCGAGCAGACTGCACTATTTCGATAAGAGCTGTTGCGTGGTGCCTTGGCTTGGCTCAATGGAAAGTCTGGTTCACTGTGCATACGTCACAATTTTATCCATACCATTACACGCCAGTGCATGCTCTTTAGGAAGGAGATACTGTCAGAAGATTTTTGCCGATTTTTACTAAACGCTGACGTTGAAGACCCAGATTGCCTGAAAAAAATTCGAATCCAAATTTGATAGCGATGGTAATACGAATTATCACACTGCCCATTTTTGAGACCCCTAGGAATCAAGACCAAAGAAAATCAAACGAAATGGTTCACCAGAGAAGATTTTCCCTTTATGTGTGGATGGGAAACATCCACAATCATTTGATTGTGTGATGTTTTAGCGCAAGATCTAAACGGAATCACCTATGAAAATTTTTTAAGAGATAAATGGACGACGCTGCTGGAGGATGTGCCGCTAGCCACAAGAAGAGATTTACCAGCATGATGGCAGCCCAGCACACTATTTCCAGGACGTACGACAGTGGCTAGGCGACAATTATTCAATAGGATGGATTGATCGAGGCGGTCCGGCTGGCGAGGAGTCCGGATTTATACCATGTGACTTCTACATTTGGGGTCACATGAAGGATTTAGCATACTGTACGCCAGTCGAATCCGAAGATGAATTGAGAGAGAGGATTTTGGCAGCCGCCCAATATATGAAAGACACAATTGCAACGCGAGTGACCGTATCTGAAGTACGCCGTAGATATCGTGCTTGCATACGTAACCGTGGGAGACAGTTTGAACATAATTTGTAATTTCTTATTACGGTCTATAGTTTCTTTTCAAAGTTTAATGTAATTACGTACGCTTCGGATTAAGTTCAATGTTACACGTGCCCTTTTGAATTTAATAACACCATAAAAGGCTTATCAGTGCAACTACAGGTTTAACCAACACTAATTGGATTTTTATTAGATCTTTATTGCCAACAACCAGACAAAAAGGACCCGAATCAAAGGACCGATCTCAATAGAATTAAGGGAGCTCGTCGCTCTTCGGAAGCATGTTAGGAAATCCCTATTCAAAAATTCAAACTCTTAGCTTGAAAGCCATGTTTGGCACGAATGACTCTCTCTCAACCTCATCCCACAAATATCATGCGGTTGGTGAGGACCAATTCCTCTCACACCGTACATTTCAAGTTCGAGTCGACTGGACCACCTCCGAAGTCAAGCCCATTCGAGCCGGAGTGCAGCAAGGCTCCGTCTCTCCCACCATTTTTTCAACATCTTCACCGCCGACATGCCCAAGTCAGACCATACCTTTCTACTCATGTAAGCTCCTGACACCTCCGCCACCAAGTCGACCAGGATCATCATGGGCCGCTCGTCCGCTGGTTTGAACATTAGAGAATACACATCAGCCCAACCCAGATCCAAGCCATTATGTTCTCCAAGTCTTTCAACGC
>CM032446.1:123705964-123711595 GCA_019049505.1 Pachyrhynchus sulphureomaculatus
TAATCGTAAACTTATTTGGGATGAGTTGATTGAGTTGATTGAGTGGTCCGTTACTTTGTCTTAGTTAAGCGTTTGACAATGTAGTTGTACTACGAAATCGCGATAACGCAATTGTAAAATCTTTACAAATATATTTAGTGACAGTCAACAAAGTAATTAAGTAGTTTTATTGTTATTTGGGATGGCTTTAACTTTGAATATATAACTTAATTTCCCAAATGCCAACCATCCTATCCTGACTCTTCTTAAAAATTCATCCGAGACTCTGTCTCTTATAGTAATTTTTTGCCCCGGATACACATAATTCTGTTAAGATTGTTAAATCTCGAGAGCTCTTCCTTCTATATTTATAACTATATTGTTATTAGTGTTGGTTAAAATTTTTGTCTTGCTTTTATCCATCTTAAAACCAATTATCTTTGAGTCATAATTTAACCAATTTATTATTTCTTATGACTATAATATCGTCTGCGAATCTTAAATGATATACGCACCTTTAGGCCCTTCCTTGTCCAATCTAGTTGGCAAAATAGGTCTTCTAGAGCTGTAATAAATAGCTTAGGAGAGATTGTATCTCCCTGTCTTACACCTCTTCCTGTACATACTTATGTACTAGATTTTATGTACATCTTTGCTTTTTGATATATATCTTAGATAAGGGTAGTGTATCTAGAATTAATTCTACAGTTGTTGAAGCCGTTGATAACTGCCTACAATTCGACAGAATCAAAAGCCTTCTCATAGTCTATAAAGGCTATGTAGAGCTCGAAATTGCATTCATTGCTCTTCTCTAGGATATTTCTCATTGTATGTAAGTGGTCGCATGTGTTATAGCCAGATCTAAAATCAGCCTGTTCGGGTGGCTAGTACGAGTCTAACTTATTTTTTAATCTGTTGAAGATACATACATATATATATATATATATATATATATATATATATATATATATATATATATATATATATATATATATATATATATATATATATATATATTTTATATAAGGAGTTATGAAATTCACTGCATATATTAAAGTGGGTGACTTGTGGGGTAAAATAGAAACACATTCAATACTTTTTGTTTCAAATACGAAAATTTTTTAAAAAAATTAAAAAAAGGGGCAAAACTGCATTTTACTAAATCATTTACAAATTAACTCGTCCATGAAAAGCGGCTATTTACAATGAAGCAAATAAAATTTTAAAGGCAAAAAAGAAGTAATTTCTTGGTAAGGAGCTGAGAGGAGAGTAGGGCAAATCGTACCTCATCTTGAAAGAATATTAAAAAATATTAACGTTTACAAAATATTTAATGTCTGAAATGTTTGGAATATAATGCTAGGGTGGTGTAAGGACGGTATCGAAAAAGCACAGATATTTTAATATCAAAAATTTATTTCAGCTTATACATTAACTTTTTGAAATAATAATTTAGTATTTTTGTTTTTATTTTTAGCTTCTGAACAAATGCAAAAAGGAGTGCTAAAAACTGAGGAGTCTGAAAATGAAAATTTTGACAATATAATAAACTATCCGTTCCGAACTATTGGGTAGCTAGAAAATTGTATTTCTTGTAAGTTGCAGTTAATTTCACTCTATAACATAGAAATAAATAATAATAAAATAGTGTTTTATTCGTCAATATTGAAATATACATAATATAAATACACAAATGAAAATTACATATTTTTAAATACACAAAAGATAAAAAGGAAGTTAAAATCAATTTTAAAAAGATTCTAGTTTAACCCCCTTAGAAAACGAAAATAAATAATTTTTTAAATACTGCACGACTGTTACTTGATGAAGATTCATAATAACTAGGAATGAAAATTTAAACAACTATTTAAGATCACTACTTATGTTTATTATATTGCTGCTGTCAACTGTTCGACACACACACAATTAATTAAGGTAAATATTTTTAATTAACTTAGTACTTGTAACCAGGTAAATTATATATTCTGTAACATACTTTGTAGCTAATTTGCATCTAGCTCCAGAAGAAGACACAGTGTGTCGAAACAATTGTCAGCAGTAATGTAATAAATAGTTATTTAAATTTTCATTCCTAAGTAATTTTTTTATTCGTAAATTATCTATACAACTGCCATGCCCAAAAAGTAAAAGCAGATATATTTATTTTTTCCTCATAAAGCTACATGAGTTTAAAATCACTATGTATATTCCCCAGAACTTAACAAAAACTTTTAAATAGAGATTTAAATGCTGTCACCAATAACGTTTAACAACATTCACGAATATTGTTGTAAAGTTGTAAGGTCAGGACTTGCTGATTGATTATTAAGTATCATTTGTAAATGACTATTTATGTTGTTAGGAATATTTAAATTATCGGGTATTCTATTAGGCCTTTGTTTAGAGTAATATTAAGATTATTTAATTTATTCCAAAATTGTTTAGAATTTTTTCTATCAGTATTTATAGTGTGTTGAAGATATAGTTATGGTGCCCTTTTTCTCTTTAAGTTAACTTCGACGATAGATGCAAGTACATTAAATATACTTATTAAGAAATTGTTTAGAGCAGCAACTTATCATTAATAGTTTCAAGAATAAATAATACTATTTTCAAAGAGAGTAACTGCAAAAAACTCATGAAGCAAGCCTTTATCAATATTTTTAAATTTCTAAATCAAATAGTTTCAAAATTATTTTCTTTATAGTCATGTATAGAATAAAAAGTCAAAAAATGATTCGATAAAAAAAAGTCTTTGACCTCATTTGATATTAAAATTATGTCCAACAATGAAGCTGTTGTTTTTGTTACCCTGATAAGTTCTGTAATTACTTGTTGTAAATTGACTCTATATAATCGTTAAATATTTCAGTGTATTGATTAGCAAGATTTAACAAATTTAAATTGATATCTCCATCGAAGATAATTTCAAATAGTTGAAAATCATTCAATCGTTTTTCACAAGGATATAAAAATGAGAAATATTACCCTTTGGTGGCCTATAAAGTACACCAACATACTTTCTAATTAAAGCTTTTAATTTAATATAAATCTCTTCAAGCACTTCATCTCTTGAAGAATAGCAAATAGAAAACTGTGAGCAAGTTTTTATGTAAAATGTTATTCCTCCCCCCCTTGACTGTCTATCTCCTCTTACCAAATTATAACTAATCAAATTAATTGTTTCATGTATGGATCGTCTATATATAGTGGAAACGGCATGTAGTCGAAATGGCTGAAAAGTTTGACATTTTAGAGACTATACAAAACAGCGAGAAACTATTTTCTGGGATGTTCAAACTTTTAATAAAAACATATGTAGTAACGAATACATACACTATACTATATATTAACATAAGTAGTCTTAATTGTAATTTCATTAAATTAGAAGTCTTTGTTGATAGCTTAAAAATCAAACCATCCTACATTGTGTGAGCCAAATGTTGGAATCTTGAATACTTTAGTTTACCAGGATATAAAATATATTGTAATAACAGCTGGGTTTTACGTAAAGTCATAGTTGAGGCTAAAAAAATATATGACAAAAATCTAATTGAAAAAAATAGTAATAATACTAGAAAGTTATGGGATATTATTAACACAAAAGACAATAAAAAAGTGAGAAAAGACAGTAATATCAATAGGCGAAAATGATCAGAAAATAACAGTACTGAAATATCAAATAGCATGAATACATATTTCTGTAAAATTCGAAAAAGTGAAAAAATTGAAATACCAGAAATTATGCAAGTAAAAATGCCATCAATGAATTCAAATACAATTTTTCTTAAACTTGCTGATTGTATAGAGGTAGGTCAAATAATAAATATAACGAAAATAAAAAAGGGGGAATAAATATCATTAGCACAAATCTTTAAAAATATGATCCCCATATATTGCAGAGCCATTAAGTCACATTTTCAGTATGTGTATTGAACTAGCTACTTGGCTTGCTGCACTTAAAAAAACAGAAATAGTACCAATACAAAAATCTTCTAATAGACAAAAAGTACAAAATTATAGACCAATTTCACTAATATCAAACATTGCAAAAATATTTAAAAAAATATATATATTTATAATAGAATATTCGATTTTGTGAAAAAGAATAATGTAACCTACGAAAAACAATTTGGTTTTGTTAAAAACAAAGGCACAAAAGATGCTCCATGTTAACTACTAACTAACACAACTTATACAAAATTAAATCGATACTAGTCACTTTTCTAGATTTAGCAAATGCATTTAATACTGTAGACCATAAAATATTATTACATAAATTATATTACACTGGAATAAGAGGAAAATCTCACAATCTAAGAAGTAGCTATCTTGATAACAGACAACAGACAGTGAGAACAAGTGATAGTAAAAGTTAATATAGTAAAATAATAGTGAGAGGATTATCGCTCATTGTTGGTTCCCATTTGCCATGCATTTCAAAGACCTAATGATTGTTTTGGTTTGGAAGAAGCTGGATCTGGGATGTGCTCTGGTTTGCCCCAGTCTTCTGGTTTTTTGTTGTGGGTCAGGAATGGTTGCATGATCATTCTAGTCTTCTGGTTTAGAGACCTCAGGGTCCTACAGAAATAATTTCATATTAGTAAGTAAAGCTGACAAAATACTACTAAAGGAAAATTCTTTTTACACCAGATCTGAGAGTAAAGTAAATAAACATAAATTAACTTTATTTTTAGAAACTCTATAGTTATTTATAGACATGTGAAAATGTTAACACACTGAACAGATGACCTGACAGAAAATAGTCCACAAATTACATAATCAAATAGGTTTTTCTACTTTGGTTTAACGATTATACCCTACAAACGTTGAGAACTCTATTTTTTGATATATCAGTGATAAGTTAAAATAATAGTTAGGTTGACTTTTTTAAAGTTCTCAAGATATAAATTTTAAACTACCAGTTTTGTTGAACTGACAATATGCAATTAAAATAATGAAGAGACTAATATTAGATATTACCTCTAGGAACATTTAATTTAAGCTTGTAGTACAGGCTGGTGGTAATATAATATAATAAAAACAGTATAAATTTCCTAAAACTGATTAGTTATGTGGCCATACGTTATTGATAAAATTATATTTAAAATATTATTATTGGAAGTTAAAACTATTATTTAAAACACTGAAAAGTTGTATATAACAAAGAATAATTATAAAATTACTAGTGTCAACTTCACTTTTTTCTGTTTGCCATTATTTTAGCATGAAAATTTGCTAGGCCTGACATATTTTTTATTATCATAATTAAACTGAATTATTAAAATTAGAAGACTTACCTTTTAATGCCCAGCCCACTTTGCTTCCATAGGTTCTACGTAGCACGTTATTTCGTACTCGGTAAAGATATTCTACATATTTACTGATTTCTGAGCATTTTGTCTCGCCGTACATTTATACACAAAACCAGTTTTACAATAAGGTCCGCATATTTAAATTTTCAGGGACTTTTTGCTGTCAAAATATTAGATGACTAAAAGTTAGGTCATTTATTTTGACATTTGACGATTTTTTCCGTTCATTTTGTGCATTTAACAGTTACATACATTAGTTACAGATATGAACTGCATTGTTTTAACGAATTGTTAATTTTTTCGTCGTGTCCAATAAATTAGTGTTTATAAAGAAACT
>CM032446.1:123714195-123769195 GCA_019049505.1 Pachyrhynchus sulphureomaculatus
ATTTGGGAGGAATTAAGCGGGCTACATCCTGCGAACACTTTCCATGATTTGTAAATACCTCGCCGGTAGAAATCTTCCCCTTTTGCTGCGAACCATTCATCGAGCCATTTTTTCACATCTTCGTACGAACCAAAGCGCTGCTCAGCAAGTGCGTGACCCATCGATGCAAACAAGTGGTAATCGGAAGGGGCCAAGTCTGGTGAGTAAGCCGCCGGTAGAACTTCCCAGCTCAACGTGTCGCAAACTGGTTTTGCCGTATGTGATGGAGCATTGTCATGAAGAAAAATGACTTTGTATTGCCTCTTTTGGTATTCTAGCCTTTTTTCAAGCAGCGAACGGTTCAAATCTGTCAATTGTTGTTGGTTGTTGTTTGGTATTAACCGTTTCTCCAGGTTTTAACAGCTCATAATAGACCACGGCCCTCCGGTCCCACCAAACACAGAGCATCGTCTTTCTGCCAAAGCTATTCGGTCTTGCACTCTATGTGGATGGTGTGCCTGGGTCTACCCATGATTTTTTTGCACTTGGGATTCTCAAAATAAATCAACTTTTCATCCTCTGTAACTATACGATGCAAAAACGACTTCCTTTTGTACCGAGCGAGCAAAATGTCACACGTGTTTTTGCGCTTTTCCATTTGCCTGTCGTTCAACTCATGTGTTACCCATCTACCGGTCTTCTGAATCTTTCCCATCTCTCGTAGCCGATTGGAAACAGCTTGTTGACTAACTCCCAATTGCTCGGCGAGTTGTTTTTGTGTTTGCGAATCATCTTCGTCCAACAATGCTTGCAATTCCACATCTTCGTATTTTTTTGGCGGTTTTCCACGTTCCTTGTCTGCACCATCGAAGTCACCACTTTTGAAACGCCGAACCCATCGTTCACACGTATCTTGCGATGGAGCATGTTCGCCATAAGCGTCGCGAAGTAATCGGTATGATTCAACAGCAGTTCTCTTCAAATGAAAACAAAAAATTAATGCTGTGCGCGAATGCTCTTTGTTCGGTATAAATTTCGACATATTGAACACAACAACACAACATTACGCACACACTTTTCCAGTTTATCACTCGTGCGCGTCTGACACTTGTTGATGACACAACAAAAAATGGCGCAGTGTCAAATCTTTATAGCACAAACTGCATTGGTGCCCCATCTGTTGTCTGAAATCCGCATTTCATACTTGTACACCTGGTATATATATATATATATATATATATATATATATATATATATATATATATATATATATATATATATATATATTATATATATATATATATATATATATATATATATATATATATATATATATATATATATATATATATATATATATATATATATATATATATATATATATATATATATATATATATATATATATATATATATATATATATATATATATATATATATATATATATATATATATATATATATATATATATATATATATATATATATATATATATATATATATATATATATATATATATATATATATATATATATATATATATATATATATGTATATGTATATATATATATATATATATATATATATATATATATATATATATATATATATATATGGATTATTCCATACGAAAACGAAAATGGCTGCCGTCAGAACTGGTTAAATGATTTCGAAAAGTATAAGGGCTCAAATTTTAGCTTTTTTATGTCGAATCGAATGTCGTGTGATACCTTTTGAAATTCTGAATTCTTTGACAGTGACAGTGTCAAATACTAGTGAAGCTCGAAAATTTTTTAAAATATTTTTCAATTTTAAGACCATATTAAATGAGAAAATACTTCTAAATACATAAGTAGGGGTTTTTGAGGTTGCTGAATACGATCCTGATACAAAAAAAATATTTTAATAATTGACAGCTGTCAAATGAGCTGTCAATTTACTCAAAATGCTATTTAATATTATTTCATCACACTAAAACACTTCAAATATTAGCTCTTCTGTTTTCGAGGTCGCTGAATACGATCCTGATGAAAAAAAAAATTTAGTAGCTGACAAATGTCAAATGAGCTGTCAATTTGCTCAAAATGTAATTTAATCATTATTTCATCGAATTAAAATACTATTCAAAGATTGGCCCTTTTGTTTTCGAGGTTGCAGAATACGATCCTGATACAAAAAAAAATATTTTAGTAGTTGACAGCTGTCAAATGAGCTGTCAATTTACTCAAAATGCGATTTAATCATTATTTCATTTCATTAAAACACTATTCAAACATTGGCCCTTAGGTTTTCGAGCTCGCTGGATACGATCCTGATATAAAAAAAATATTTTAGTGGTTGACAGCTGTCAAATGAGCTGTCAATTTACTCAAAATGCAGTTTAATCATTATTTCCTCACAATAAAACACTATTCAAACATTGGCCCTTATGTTTTCGAGGTCGCTGAATACAATTCTGATGCCAAAAAATGTTTAGGCAGTTTTGTAACTGTCAAATCAAATTACAAAAAAAATCACATTATATCATAATTTCAGTACATTTAACCGTTTAATTGACAGAGTCAATTTAAAATGATTTTCGTTTTAAATGAATGGAAAATAAATCTTGTACACGTAAAATAATCAGACTATTATATGGCAAATCCGTAGATATTCTTTCCACTTTAAGGTAGATAAAATTATTCCTAAGTGTTCAAAATTAAAATTTTTATAACTTTTCAGTCATAATTTAGACATTGATGAAAAAATCATTTTCATTTTTGAAAAAAATTTAAATTATGCAGGTATACAAAATAAAAAAATTCTCTGTTTTTTAAATGAGATAGGTGTTTTCTTAAGTATTTTCTTATGCTAAATCCAAAAAATTAGAAAAAAAGACATCCACCGTGAGAATAGAAAACACACTTAAAGTTGCCAGAAAACTATTAAATTGAAAAAAAAAACCTTTTAATAAATAATGTAAAACTGTATAATCATTAAAATTATGGAACAAAACCATTATTTTGGACATCTTTAAATGTTCTGAATCTACATTAATCATAAAAACTTAAAAATATTAAGTTTTAGTGTTCATGTTTAACAAAAAACACGCATACACCACCTTTAACTAAGCTAACGTAGCAAAATGCTGTTTAAAATAAAGATGTGCAAAGGCTAAATTAATTTTTTTTTTTTAATTTTTATTAATATTCAACAAAACTCACTCGCTCACTTACTCACTCATTCGCACGGTCGGTTACTCAGTCACTCACTTCTACACTCACTCACTTACTCGCTTGCTCACTCACTCACTCGCATACTCACTATCTCACTCACATTCCTCCATATTCACTCAATCAATCTATCCACAAAATTGACTTCTAAAACTGTCAAGGGTAGTACATTAGACTGCATTTTGCAACCTTTTGTTCATAAATAGTAAACGGATATTTTTTTCAACACAAAACTATTCCTCATGTTTTGATATCAAATTCAAATTTTAAACTTATAAAACTACTAGAAATGATAGTTTTGTTCGAAAAAAAATCCTTGTTTAGCTGTTGCACTTATTTACTTAAAAAAGCATTTTACACATAGCACCATTGTAAGTGTTAAAAAGCGAATGTTTTTTGTTGAAACTGAACATAAAACTTTATTTTTTGATGTCAAGTCAGGATTAAGAACCTCAAAATACACTTGAAATAAAAGTTTTGTTCAATGTTAATAAAAATTAAAAACTTTTTTAATTTAGCCGTTGCACAATATTTATTTTAAATAGCATTTTGCTACGTAGCTTTGTGGTGGTGTATGCGTGTTTTTTGTTAAACATGAACACTAAAACCTAATATTTTTAAGTTTTTATGATAAATGTAGATTCAGAACATTTAAAGATGTCCGAAATAATAAGTTTATTCCATAATTTTAATGATTACATGGTTTTACATTGTTTATTAAAATGTATTATTTTCAATTTAATAGTTTTCTGGCAATTTGAAGTGTGTTTTCTGAAAAAACCTCACGGTGGATGTCTTATTTTATGATTTTTTTGGATCCAACATACAAAAATACTTAAGAAACCACATACATCATTTAAAAGACAGAGATTTTTTTATTTTGTATACCTGCGTTATCAACCTAATTTCAACTTAAAGCATTTTTTTTTTAATTACATGTTTTCCCGTTTTACGATATGTGTGTTTAATTTTTAATGTTTAGAAGAAAAATCACTAAAGGGAAAATTATTTTTTTTCAGTATAACCTACCTCTTTCAAGGAGTTTATACGGTATAAACAGAACTGCAGGATTTAGATACAAATATATGCAATATTTTATAGAAAGAATTTTGGGCAGTTTTATGTGCATTTTTATGCGTCGTCTTTATCTAAAACCAGCTGTGCACTTAATAAAAATAACATTTGATTAAGTTTCTTTGGACCATAACGGTATTATCAAAATTAAAAAAAACTAATTTTTAGTTGTGCCTACTACTAGCCTCATCCGGAATTATTTCCTCCTTTTTTAGGTTATAGCAGGAAAATTTGACAGTCTACGAATTTTTTTAATGGCAGATTCGTGTTTACATAAGAATATCAAAGTCGCATTTACGCATCAGAACCATTTCTTTTTGTGGGGCTGTGTAATCTATATTTGGTCGGCGTGAAATCAAAGTCATCATTTCAAGTCATAGCATGAAAAAAAATATTTTGAAAAAATTTATGTACTTAGTAACTGCTATAGATAGCAATTGCTATAGGTTTAAATCTTATTTTCATCGATTTAAGAGCTGAGATTAACGTTTGGCAGCTGTCAAATTTCAATTCTCATATCATTTGCAGACATTAAATATATGAATGACTTACCTTAAAATGACAAAATTAAGAATAAAATCGTTTTTTACCGTTTAACATCTTAATTTCGTTGTTTTGGCAGCTAATTATACAGTTGGCAGCTGTAACATTTAAAATCTGATATTACATTTGTAATTGACGACTGAACACAGAAAAACCATGTATGTATTTGAAAAACCCCACAAAAAAAAAATTATTATTTCGACGTAAAATGACCCAGCTAGCAACTGTCAAAATATCTTTTTGACATCAGATTCGTATTCAGCGACCTCGAAAACGCAAAGGTCAATGTTTAAACAGTATTTTAATGGGATGAAATAATGATTAAATGACATTTTGAGTAAATCGGCAGCTCGCTTTTCAGCTGTCAAGTACTAAAATATGTTTTTATCAGGATCGTACTCAGCGACCTCGAAAACATAAGGGTCAATATTTGAATAGTGTTTTAATGTGATGAAATAATGATTAAACAGCATTTTAAGTAAATTGACAGCTTGCTTGACAGCTGTCAACTGCTAAAATATTTTTTGTGTCATGATTGTACTCAGCAACCTCGAAAACATAAGAACTGATGTTTGAATAGTATTTTAATGTGATGAAATAATGATTAAATAGCATTTTGGGTAAATTGACAGCTCGTTTGATAGCTGCCAACTATTTTTTTTTTGCATCAGAATCGTATTCAGCGACCACGAAAACATAAGGGTCAACGTTTAAATAGTGTTTTAATGTGGTGAAATAATGGTTAAATGGGATTTTGAGTAAACTGATAGCTCGTTTGACAGCTGACAACTAATAAAAATTTTTTTTGCATCAGGATCGTATTCAGCGACCTCTAAAATATAAGGGCCAATGTTTGAATAGTGTTTTAATTGATGAAATAATGATTAAACGGCATTTTGAATAAATCGACAGCTCGTTTGACAGCTGTAAACCACTAAAATATTTTTTTTGCATCAGGATCGTATTCAGTGACCTCGAAAACATAAGGGCCAATAGTAATTTTTTTAATGTGACGAAATAATGATTAAATTGCATTTGGAGTAAATTGACAGCTCATTTGATAGCTGTCAACTACTAAAATATTTTTTTTGCATTAGGATCCTAGTTAGCGACCTCGAAGACATAAGGGCCAATATTTGAATAGTGTTTTAGTGTAATGAAATAATGATTAAATTACATTTTGGGTTAATTTGTAGCTCATTTGACAGCTGGCAATTACTTAAATATTTTTTTTGTATCACGATCGTATTCAGCAACCTCAAAAACCCCTACTTATGTATTTAGAAGTATTTTTTCATTTAATATAGTCTTAAAATTGAAAAATATTTGAAAAAAGCTTCACTTGTATTTGACACTGTCACTGTCAAAGAATTGAGAATTTCAAAAAGTACCACAGGGCATTCGATTCTACATAAAAAAAAACTAAAATCTGAGCCCTTATACTCTACGAAATCATTTAACCAGTTCTGACGGCAGCCATTTGCGTTTTCATATGGAATGACCCATATATATATATATATATATATATATATATATATATATATATATATATATATATATATATATATATATATATATATATAAGTAGTATAACAAACGCGCTTCTGGACCACTTGTCGTACCGACAAATTGGTCTAAAAATTTTGTAACTTACGTTATTTTTTAGCATTGGTTTAAATGGGATGTGCATTTCTGGACCACTTATCGTAACGTTAAACTTTTTCGGTCCGTTACGTTATTTTTGTTAGAATTCAGAGAAAATCGTCGAATGGTGAAATGTCCCTGGCATTTGAAAAAGCGTGTTTAGCGTTCGCATAAGTTGTCTCTGACGTCACGGATCCTGTACAGGGTGTAGTCAAAAAGGCCTTATCACTTTTTGTGTAAAATGTGTGAAAAGGGGATGTAGATGGTGGTAAAAGTTGTTCAAAAGGTCTTTATATGTGTATGTAAATAGGTTGTTAAATTAAATAAGTTAAAAAAAGTGGTGTCTGTAGTAGGATTTGAACCTACATATGTTGGTTTCAATACTGCAAAACCGGGGACTTAACCCACTGAGCCACAGAGGATTCGTAAGAGAGAGTGTAATAGTTGTGATGATATAAAAAAAGGTATCCTAAGAATATCTGAAAAGTGTTCAAAAAGGCCTAAATGAGTGTGTAAAAGGTCCTTATTCGTGTAAATGTGGGTAGTTTTTGTTGAAAATAGAGGTTGAAAAGTAATTGTCAAAAGGTCCTTATAGTAGAAGTCACGGTTAGATGTATGTAAAATTGTTGTTTTATCGTAACGGTAAATGGTTTACCGTACCGTAAAAGTGTGTATTTCAATAACGCTTATATTAGCAGGGTACCTTAACTTCATTAAAAACTTCGTAAACTTTCCTTAGAGGAGAAGTTGCATTAAGATGAGTTTTGATTGGTGTCGTTGCACGAAAGTAGGCGTAGCATGATAAGAAAAGTAACATTTGGATAGGTTGAATGTGTATGTAGTGTAAAAGTTAGATAAGAAAATTGTTGTTGGTTGGTCGACTAGGTAAAATGTCTTCCATAAGGCATGTATTTGATTGGTTTGTTGTGTACAGGGGTGATAAGAAACTTGTAATTGGTTGGTTGACTAGGTAGAATGGCTGTTGGCAAGTCGAAACTGCACTTGTTTGATATTTTGAATGGTGTGAATTGTAAAAGCTATAGTGTAAAAGTGGATCAAAAAGTAATATATTAGTTGGAAATTGTGTTCAAAAAGGCCTTATTGGGATGTATTTTCGAAGTAAAAATTGGTAAACGTTCCCCTAATTTGTTGTATGGCGCCGTAAAGTCGGTAAAAATGTCGCAGATAAGGCTAAATGTAAACAAAAAGTATGACTCATGCTAATTTCCTTGAATTGAAAACAAGTAAGCTTCGGCGAATTATTCTAAAAATAGAAATGACGTGATAGCCAGAATGTTCTAAATGGGCTGATAGGTCACACAATAGATAAGAAAGGTCAAAAATAGCTGATAAGGAGTTGGTTTGAATGCATACAAGTGTAGTAAAATTGTTTATATTTGTCAAGAATAGTAAAATAAGTATGAAATGAGCTTAACATAGTTTAAAACAAGGGTATTTGGATTCGATTGAAATGTTGTTGTCTAAATGGTCTGATAGGTCACATAATAGATAAGAAAGTTCAAAAATAGTTGATAATGAGTTGAGTAAAATGTATTGAGAATGCAAATAATTGAAAGAGCAAGAAATTTACGGTATTTGGTTGTCGTAACGTTAAATGTAAACGTAAAAGTTGTTGTTTGTTTTAGTTAGGTTCCTACTATTATTATATTGATGTATGAAATGAGCTTAAATTAGTCTAGTTTGGACCTCGTTGAAATGTTGTGTGTGAACTCGTTGGATTTTGTTAGAAAGCAAAAGTTAAATAAAACATATATTTGTCAAGAATAGTAAAATAATGAGCTTAAATGAGTCTCAAACGAGTTTGTCGGAATGGTTTGAATTCGTTGGTTTGTAATAATAGTAAAATTTTAAATGAGCCTAGCCTTTTACCGTATTTCATTGTGGGAACGTTAAATGTAAACGTAAAAGTTGTTGTTTGTTCTAGTTAGTTAGTTTTGTTGAGCTTAGTTTGGCCTCGTTGGATTGTAAATCTTAGTAAAATATATATGTGGAGAGATGAGCCTAGCCTAGCCTGGACTCGTTGTTATTTCTATATTAAGAGAGGAAAATAAAACACAGTATGAGCACACAGATTTAGTAAATATATTAATATCAGTGAATAAAACTCGTTGAAATGGTATACAAAAACAAAAGAGCCTCGTCTAATTTGATTAAAAATCTTTACAACTACTCTATATGCCTTATATACCTTAAAAAGGAGAAAATTTGAAAAACTACTTACTAAAGTACTTAAAAGTGCAAAATATCTATAAAACAATATAGTTTACTAATAACTACCTAAAATCTTAAGATGTAAATAATATTTTGCCTGGTACGAAATGATACAAAAACCAGTTGTTATAAAATTAAATGAGAGTTCAGCAAATTTGATAAGAAAGGTTAAAATTAGTTGATAAGAACTATATTCGAATACATTGAGAATGTAATAAAATAACATTTTAGATTTACCGTATTTGTTTGTCGTAACGTTAAATGTAAACGTAAAAGTTGTTTGTTCTCAAGTTACTTGTAAAATGTATAAAGTACAAATAACTATATAAATTTGAGAGTTCAGCAAATTTGATAAGAAAGGTTAAAATTTGTTGATAAGAAGTAGATTCGAATACATCGAGAATGTAATAAAACAACATTTTAGATTTACCGTATTTGTTTATCGTAACGTTAAATGTAAACGTAAAAGTTGTTGTTTGTTTTCAAGTTACTACTACTTAGTAATTCTGATATTTGTACAAATCAAAATTTGTTTCCAAAAGAACAAAGATTTGAATAATAAACTAAGAAATAGCCTGTAAATATAATAATATGACTAAATATAGAGAAAATTACACTAAATTACTATAAAAAGTATAAAATGTCTTAAAAATTCTAATAGGTGTTAAACAATATATCTTGCCAATAAATTTAAACAGATTGTTGTACAGTACAATGATTTAAAATAATACGAGAAATGGATGAAGGTTTTATTTTTGAGTCTTTGAACACATTCATCTAGGGTTATTATCTTCATCTGATTGTGATGACAACTATGAGCATTTATATTCGGGAGAACCAAATAGGATACATTGACTCCAACCACTAAAATGTTCTCTATTCGTTGTAGTATTAATATCTCGACAATAAATTTTAACTTGTTGTAAATGTGGTACTACTTGGAAACATCTCTTACATTGTTTAAATCGTTCTTTAGGTACATTATAATTAACCTTCCAATCATACCATTCTATAGTTTTCAAACCACACACTGGACATTGTAAATTTAATTTAAATCGACCAATATCACTTATACTTTGATGTATATTTGAAAACATGATTAGATGGACAAAATTATTTGTTTTATGTTTTAAACTACTTTAAAATTTTTAAAGTTAATCAAATATATACACATAAATAATGATGTATGGAGTCGACTAGTCGCTAAAAATCTCAAAAATAACAAAACAAGTGGAATAATTTAGTCTATAAAATGATAAGAGATAAATGTCGAAAACATGTTTATAATAACAAATATCTGGTGATTGGAAAATTTGTTATGACTTAATTAGCACTATCTCTTTGAAAAACAAACTGCAAAATACAAAATAATAATAACAATATCTGGTGATTGGAAAATTTGGTATGACTTAATTAGCGCTATCTCTTTGAAAAACAAACTGCAAAATACAAAATAATAATAACAATATCTGGTGATTGGAAAATTTTGTCTGATTTACTCACAGTAGAAGTATCAGAGAAGGCAATTTTATATTTATTCGAGTTCTATAAATATATATTTAGATAGCAATTTATCATTTATTTAACATTGTATTAAAATTTATTTTTTAATACAGCTCAATAGATTTACAACTAGTTTAGATAATTGATCAATCAACCTATTACTATTATTATGATTGCAATAAATACTACATTGTACGCATTTGTTTGATGTCGACAACGATGACAATTCTTCATTGACACGTCTTAGTACCATACGAATGTGGAAACATTCACATGTATCGGGTCCTTCTCGAACTCCCAGGATGTGACCATACACATGATACGTAATGTGTTTCTAAATTATTATTTGTCGTAACTTGTTTGCGATCGAATCGATAAAAGGTGTTAAATATTCTCGATAAGATATTAGTCGAATCCTTGTTTCACGACAACAACATGATAATTTCTTGACAAAATCATCAATTCTTCTACAAGTTTTATATACTAAATCATCTTGACTGAATAAATTCATTATATTTTGCAAATAAGATGAAATCTTTGACAATTTAATAAATGTGTTATACTGAGATTCTCCTATGATCAACTGATAAGGTTCTTATACCATTGAGAAGGGATAAGTATATTTAAATGGATATGTTGTGACTGGTTAGTAGTCAGTATTTGATATACATAAAATCAAATAAACAATGAGTGAAGAACGTCAACGAGAACAACAACAACGAGACCAAGTATATGTAGTAACAAAAAGAAATGGACTTTGGATTAATCGTGATGCTGTCGAATTAACACCTGGTAAATTGTTAAGTGGAGTCGGTTTATATCAAAATGGAGGATGTATAGCTTGTGGTGTTCGTGATAACGATTTGTTTTTAGTGGAACAACAACAAAGAATGCATTCGAAATGTCAGGATATCTGGAAGACTGGTACACATGATCGTATAGATAAATATGTACAATCAATAATTCCACGACGATTGGTGAACGAGAATACCAACAACAACAACAACAACGAGAACAAAGAGGCAACCAGTAGAAACTCCTTGATAATTCTTATTACCTTTTATATAATGTTTAGTTTTTAAGTAATAGATATATGTATATTTGTCCTAATAAAGTCCTTATATCCTTAAATATTTAATGTTTTGTTTTTCTAGTATAATAATAAAGTCCTTATATTCTTACTACTTTTAGTATTTGAGGAAATTATTTCTTCTGTCTACTAATAATAATAAAACACACAGGTTTGAATTGAAAATATTTATTAAACTCGCTCTTTCATTAATTTTTCTATAAATTATTCAGTTAACATTGTTTTTTACGAAAAATTCCAAAGTTTATTATTAAATACAGATTGATTTTTGATGTTGACTATGGGATGAATATCGAAAGCCATGTCAATAGTGTCATACAATTTGTAGTACTACATTGAACTTTAGCATTATAGGTTAGATTATGATCTAAACAGGAAGGTTTTGTAGTTTTAAATGTTGGCATGTTCCATACATTTAAAGTATCTATATCGATCACCTTGAAATTGAGATTAGTATGCATATTAGTACTAGAAGCAGCAATGTTGTCTTGAACGAATCGAAAAACATGTTTTCCTTTTACATACAATACATTAATATTGTCCAGTACTCTATCTAAAATTTCTCCAACTTGATTGTAATTTACATAGCCGGAAGAATAGCGTAAACCATGTTCCTTTTCAGCCTTACAAACAGCTCTTTTATTGAGTCGAGATAATTGAGCAAAGGGTATTTTCGGTTTCAATACATAATGACTTGTCTGTAAACCATTTGATATCGTAATTTCTTTAGCATGGAATTCTTCCACATACACATCATGATTAGCATCATCGGCAGCAAATAAAAAGTTAAATCCTTGAATATCGAGAACAGCCAACTTCATAGTGTCACAGTTACTTTACAACTAATACAACTTTTACAAAGCACACACACACATATATATATATATATATATATATATATATATATATATATATATATATATATATATATATATATATATATATATATATATATAATATGACTTTGTCTCTTCACAAAACAAGTCAGAATTGACTCACTATAGAGAAAAATGATATGTTGTTTAACTGAACTGATTTCAATCTTAATTTTATTTTTGTTTTTTAATAGTATTTGTAGTGAATAGAATAAGGTCTCTAGAGATTTTAATGTTAAAATATTTATTTTCTTCTTAAAAAAAACATTTATATTACAAAATACCTAAAATCTAAACTATCTGATATCCTAATCTAATTACATCCTCCCAACTTAAATATTCATTATCATCCCCCTCATCTGCATTGTATCCATCATCCACATCCATTTCACTCTCTGATTGGTCACTAACGATAATCATCTCTTCCTCCTCATCCCTTTTCTCCTGCAACCATCTTTGTTTTAATATACTCAGTGGGATTTCATCATCATCATCATCATCATCATCATCATTTTCGTCATCATTTTCAACTTGAACAGTTTGTTGTAATCTTTCTTTTAATATATTTAAGGGTAAATTTTCTTCTTCCTCTTCAGCAATTTCCATTTCCCTTAATTCCAGTAGTCTTAATAACTCTATATTTCGTTTAATAACGTTGTTGGCATAATCTTCTTCTTCTTCATTAAAAAGCGACATTATTAAGTATTATTTAGAATATTATCAAGTAACTATTAGATGAATGAATTTTGTATTGATTTTAATACCATTCTATACACCTATTATATAGGGGATTTAATCACATACATAGTCGTCATGAGAGTCAATTAGTCTATTAAAAATTCCAAAAGATAAGCAAATATGTAAACTATTGGAGTCGTTTTGTCTGTAAAAATGTTGTCTGATAAGGTTTTAAGTAAACGACATATTAGTAAAAATTTGATAATTTATTGCTCAAACTAGTCACATAAATTTTCCAAATATCAAATGACGTGATTTTTTTTTTTCCCTGTATTTACTATATAAGCATTAAAATTCTTACTCAGAGTCAAATTACATCTCTGTGTGTAGTGAAAAAGATTATTAGTTACTTTCAAAAAATGTTGTTGATTTTTGAATCGGAAGATATTAAAGTGATGCCTATCAAAACGTTGTATATTTCAATAAAAAACTTATTCGTGTAAGTATTGTTTCATATAATTTACTACTTATATATTTAGCTTTGATTTAATGATTGACTTAATTAGCATATAGTTTAGTATATTCTGGTGTTAAGTAACTAGTTAATAAAATACGAGTATCTTTTATTTTTTTTTTCACAGACGTGGTGTGCATCGAATTGAAATAGTCAATAATACTAATCAGATTAATGTATACTTGGAAGGTGATGAAGCACCAACGACTAAATTAGAGGAAATTACCTGGATATTACCTATAAGATATCTACAAGTAGAGGCAGAGAGTGCAGAGGAGGAAAAGACATTTTTGGATGCAATACAAAAGTATCCAGGGATAAAATCATATATATTGAATAATAAATATACTTTATAGTTAATAAACTGTGAACAAAACATTTGCCTTTGCTTTATTTGTAATTTTCTTTTATATAGTTAGATATATGATACATGTGAAAACAATATAAATAAGTATTTATTTAGTTATTCATCTGATATTGGTTAGATCTCTTAGGATATCATTTTATGTAGATACTGAAAATGAATTAGGTAGTAGGAGTAAAATAAAATAATCTTAAATTTGACTTGATTCGTTATATCAAAAAGAGGTTTTTGAATATGTGTATGTGTATGTTTAGTAGAAAACGAGATAGAAATCGATAAAGAATGGATTCCTCATTGTCGTCATCAACAAGTTGGAAATGTCCTTCATGTCAAAGTAAAATAACCTATTTGGGTCATAAATATTATGATCAGAATACTTATTGTTCCAATTGTATTCGATATTACAAAAAAGCTTCATGGCAAACTGTACGTAGTCTAGGCTATATACCAAAAGATACTTTGGAAAGACAAAAGGACAAATTGGAAAATGAAGCCAAGAAACAATTTACTAATAAGGAAAGTCTATATAATCAATATAGATCTGTAAGAGACCGAAATGAATCATCATTATCATCATCATCATCATCATTTACAAGTGGTGTATGGCTTTCAAAACCCAAGAAAAATTAACTTAAAAATACATTAATAAATTTTTGGGGTAAATATGTATATAATACAAAATGTATTTGGATAGATGTGTTTTATTTATTTGTACTAGTTTTTTTAGTAAACTCTAATAAAAATCATGTTATTACTTAAACATATCGTCTATTTTATAACTGGATACAATTTTAAATACACAAGTACAAATATTAACTAATTACATACTAAGAAATTTTTAGTAAATCTGAGTTTATTCTTCGATAAGATACCAAATAGTCGTGCGTTCGCAATTGTAACAATAATCTCGTAATCTGAGTCGAGGTCGAAGTTGTCGAACAGAATTATTACGTCTAATGATTAAATTTACTTGAGCTATATGTGGTTGAAAAGGTATACTTTTCGATTCTCTCCAACAACCACTACATAAATAAGTAAAATTCATGGTAGTAGCAGCAGTTGTTGTTATTTCTATGACTATTTCTAAGATACTGATTTGTTAAATTATTATTATTCCTCCAGAAGATACCACATAGTTATACGAGCACATTGATTACAATAAACCCGTATTCGAGTTCGAGTTCTTTGATGATTTGCATATGGAACCCTGTGTGTTTCTCTCCAACAACTACTACATAAATAAGTAAAAAATTCCATGCAGACTAGTAAGATGTCAATAGTAGCACACAAATTTATGTTGTTTCTATTACAAATAAAGATTACTATGCAATGACAGTAGTAGTTCAAATGCACCAAATATGATCTATGTGTGGTCTTTTTAACTTTCTCCTCCTCCTTCTCGCAATTTTCTATTAATTTTTCTACATGTAGACAATCGAATAATATATTTGTCTTTCGTTTCCAAAAGTACTCCTTCTCGTTCTAAACAGTCTTTTAGATTTACAAAAATTTTCGTTTCATCTTTCCTCTGTTGTTTTAAATCCTTTTGACATTTGGACAAATCGTTATCTAACTGATAGATTTCACTAGTCAGATCGGTCAAATTACTTTTAAAATTTTCAATTTTCTCTTTTAAATCGGCAATTACGACATATGCTACTTTGTTTTTTTTCTTGACAAATTTGCAATGTTTCCGTTAGATTGGTTCTCAATAAATACAAATCCGATTCCAATTTGATATTTTCCTTGAGCAGAGCAATATGTTTCGTATAATTTAACGACATTGTTAAATTAGCAGCCAGGTATTCGTATTCTCGAATTTTTCCCATACAAATATCATTAATAGCTTGTTCATTATCGTATAAATCCATATAATTGTCCAGTGATTTAATACATTCCTGATACAAGTTTAAACTGGTATTATAAAGTGAATGATAATCCTCTAATAAATATTCATAATTTTGATTACAAGAATTATTAACGATGACATCATCATCATCGTAGTTGTTTGTACTTTGAACAACAACATTTGTAATCAAATAGTTTAACAATAGATAGAACGTTGTTTTTGTTGACATTATGAGCGAATGATTTAAAATGAACCAAAAATTTATTTAGCATCTGTTTTATAGAGATCGTTTTCGTCCCGAAAAGACTAATAATAAGAACCTCTTGTTGTTTGAAATATTGAAAATGTAAACTTTAACTGTTTAAAATGTGGATGTAAAGTTAACAAAACTATAAATAGTTACTATCGAGATCGAGTTAGAATACGCAAATATTGTACATATTGTTTAATTAATTATGTATATGGGAAAAATAGCCTAATTTCCATGATTCTATCAATTACGACCAAGACGACGACAAATAGTAGTAGGGAGAGATAAAGATACTTGTAGAAAACATTTATACACATCATATCATTCATTCATTCAAAAATGCCAGTTATTGTACGAGTAAAATGTCCACAATGTAAAGGTGAAAGTGAAATACGAAATCAAAAATGTTTGTCGTGTGTGGTCAAAGATCGAATCAAAGAGACCGATGGAGCAAAACACGTATCTGCTGAATTTCTTTCCTTTGGCAAAGAAGAACGATGAATCGAGAGAGAGAGAACTGCTGCTGCTGCTGCAAGACAAGGAAACAGATAAATCAGTATTCTGTTGATCAAAACTATATAAAAACATACATCAACAATACAATCATATTATTTGTATATCTCTCTCTGCTTGCTATTGACACATACAACTACATATATTATAAAATAATGGCTTGTCTAAGAGCTTGGTGGAATGAAATATCCAATTTTCCCGATTTACCAGCGAAATTTATCATTTATTTTCAAGATTTTGTCAATTGGAATATCATATCACGAAAACAACATTTAGACGAAGATCTAATACGAACTTGTATCAATAAAGTCAATTGGCAACTCGTTTCCCAATATCAGCAATTAAACGAACGATTTATAACTGAATTTGCCGGAATGTTGGATTGGAATGCAATTAGTATCCATCAAAACTTGACTGAAGATTTTATCCGTCGACATAGAGAACAAGTTAATTGGACATTTATTCAAAAATTTCAACGAGGAATCAGTCCCGCCTTTTTAGATGAAATGAAACCCTACATTGATCAACTTGAAAATTGTTGTTGTTAAATCAGTATGATCTTAAGTTTTCTCTTTTATACTTTATTTAATAAAACCTTTTTGTAACAGCAGTACAAGTTGTTTTTGTTATTTTTAACTACATACTGCTAATACTACATTTTAATTTTATCATTGCATAAAACACGAGTTATGTTAATGTACATTCAATGTATTTGAATTTATTCCTTATCTGGTAAATTTTAACCTTCTTATCTGTTTTTACTGAACTCTCGTACATTTTTATGGGATTTTGTTGTTATAAAAAGATTGAATTGGTAAATACAAGCAATACAGTTGTCTGCGTTTTCCTCTCTCACAACATATATATATATATATATATATATATATATATATATATATATATATATATATATATATATATATTTTATATTTTGTTTGTTTTGTGTGTGTAATTACTTAATCAGGTGAGTTTAACGGGTTTTATACAAACCACATTATATCTAATTCGAATTGTTGTTTGCAGTATGTCATCTGCATCTTTAAACAATGAATCTACTATGTCTACAACATCATCATCATCATCTAATCTAATAATTGATATGGATGCAACAATTCCTACTACTTCTAGTACTACTACTACTACTACTAAAAACAAGGAAAAATTTCCACTTGCTAAAAATATATTTTTGGATGGTCTTACACATATGGGACTACTCAATTTTCTCAAGAGATATTCAAACGTACACCTTTATAATGCTGTTAAACAAGAAAATAGTAGTGAATCATTAAAGACTTTTAGACAAAACCTGTACACGTTAACAATTGTGAATAAAATGCAACAACAAAATGAAAAATCTCTATTTGAACGTTCGCCACTATCTCAAATGTATTTTTCGTTAATATTTGACTCGATGGAAAATTTTGATGAAAAGAATATCATTGCCTGTATAAAGGAAATTCCCACAGAAATATTTGAACAATTTCCATCGGTAATTATTATCCCTAAGTCGTCCAATCTTAAGGACATTGTTTGGAAAATTATGCAACGACAAGAGCTAGATTTAAGTTCAGCCATAAAATATGTAAAGACTCAATTTAAATTTTTCACTTTATTGTCCAAATACAACCTTTTCAACAAATATGTCTTTTTACCCCATTATCCACAAATGTATGATAAAGCTTACTTTTCCGACTTGTATGTACGTATAGAAAGAGCAATTCAAATAATTAATGACGACGATGATGATGACAACTCGAAAATAATTATTCCGGGAAATAATTCTTGTTGGAAAGCCTATAAATCAGATGCAGGTTTCGATCTTTGTCTTAAACATGATACATTTTGTCCCGCAGGGAAAGCCACAAAAATTGAACTGATTGAGAAGGTAAATATTCCTATAGGATTCTATGGACAAATTGTTGCAAGATCCTCTACGAATGCTATAAGAACTATACGAACAGGTATCGTAGATGCAACCTATAACGGGCCTCTAATTATTTATTTTATATCGGATGAAAATATCTTATTGGAAAAGTATCGAAAAATTGCTCAATTAATTATATGTCCTTTGGTAAATGCCTCGATCGAAAGAAATACTACAAGTCTAAAGAAGAGTTTTATCAGAAAATCCAACAATTTTGGTTCTTCGGGAAAATATAAAATTCCCGCTGCTCAATTTTTGGGTGGACGACAATATTGTGCACAACCGCAAACAAATATTGACATTGCCGAATTTAATCGATGTACTAGAAATTTAGTCTATTCAGATTCTTCCGATTCTGAATAAATTATTTTTATTTACCTATATGTTTGTTGTTGTACCTCTAAGAGTCTTTTTTACCTATTGTAGTACAAACTGTACAAACCTTCTCACACTAGATTAGTTTTAAGATTTATCTATTATTAGTTTTTAAGATTTATCTATTAGTATATATTCATAAGTTTAACCTAGTAATAATTTGGTTATAAAATAAAACAATGTTTATAAGGTTTTTTGGCTTTTATTAAAGACTACATTATTTCCAGACAAAAAACTTTTTTCACAGGAAGCCTCGCAATTTCATCCCATACTTTTTGTGTCGGTTCCTCCTCCAAGCATACATGAATACGTCTCCTTTCCCTTTTTATTTCCAACAAAATATCTCTGAAAATAAATAATAATAATAATAATGATAGTAAGATTAGCTATGAATAGTAAAATACTCACTTGAATAACTCTTGGAATAATAACATATTTGTCGATAATGCATTCAAATCTTCAGATTCAAATATTAAAAAGATCATATTTTTGCTTTCAAACTAACTAGAAACGAATCTTTACACAACAAACAAAAGGTTCTTTTTCTCGAAAAACTGCTACTTTGATCAGACTTTCCTCTTCTGCTTTTTGCGAGTCTCTTATTTTTTTCTAATGTGTTAATATAAAAATTGAAAATGATATAATTTTCTTCTGGATTTATCCTGTCCGTACATTCTTGAACATTTCTGAATTCTTGAGAATCAATATCAACTTGCCTTTCTTCTATAATTGTAATTGACTCGGCATAAGACTTGTGTGTTTATATATTAAATACAGTCTATTAATCATCCGATACGCATTTGAAATATATACTAATTACACATGTTTATCAGTATAAATGCAACAAAACAGTTTAATTTGGAAAATTACCACTTATCTAATAAACTCTAATATTTAAAGTAACTAATACAAATATAACAAATAAATCCTGGGAGGAAACTATCTCTAGAGAGAGACATACAACTAAAAATTAATCTATACTTATGTTTTATTAGTTTTTATTCAGTTAGTCAGTCGTTCGATAGATCATTCAATATGATTGAATCAGATGTGTTTATTGATATTCAAGGATATAACTGTTCTTTTGGATATGTAATCAAAGAGTTGGCAATTTATGATGGTCATCGTTGTGCAAATTATTTATTTAAACCACCATTCTCGAGAACTATAATATCTAATGCTAAAGATCAAAAATTGATTGATTGGTCAGAAACATATCATGGATTATATTGGGAAAATGGATTTGTTGAAATAAACGATATCGAACACATTTTACAAGATGTATTGAAAATTTATCAAACTCCATATCGAATTTACGTCAAAGGAAATGCAAAAGTGAATATTTTAAAGAAATTCTTAAATGAGGACTATATACACAACATTCCCATTCAACAAGAACCTAAATTAAGTCAATTTAAAATGATTCCAGAATGTTATTTTCATAAAGATATTAATCCGTGGCATTGTGCATTATCCAATGTAAAACTACTATATAATTATCGAAATTGTTCGAAATAAAGAACTCTCACATTTAACTAAGAAATATGTCTTCTACCAACAACAATAGCAACAACAGTACCAACAACAGTAGCAACAACAGATTTCGTACCAGGCAACATATTATTTACATCTTAAGATTTTAGTTAGTTTTATTGTTTTATAGAGATTTTGTACTTTTAAGTATTTAAGTAAGTCAATAATTTAAAACCAATTCATAGTTATTCAAATTTTCCTGTTTGCTTTTTAGTAGACAAATAATATTGATATTATATTTACAGACTATCAACTCTTACGTTTACATTCAACGTTACGACAACGATATACCGTAAATTTCTTAGTCTTTAACTTATTGCATTCTCAATGTATTCGAATCTACTTCTTATCAACTAATTTTAACCTTTCTTATCTGTTTTTACTGAACTCTCTCTCATTTATATATATTTAATATTTCTAGTCAAATATATAGTTAAAGCATATTATACATTGCAATTTATACTTTATCCAATACATTTTACATCCTCTTATCGACAAATATTTGATCCTTCTAATCAAATTTGTTGAACTCTCGAATTTATATAGTTATTAAATTGCAATTTGTACAAACAAACAACTTTTACGTTTACATTTAACGTTACGACAAACAAATACGGTAAATCTAAAATGTTGTTTTATTACATTTCAATGTATTCGAATCTACTTCTTATCAACTAATTTTAACCTTTCTTATCAAATTTGCTGAACTCTCATTTAATTTTATAACAACTGGTTTTTGTATCATTTCGTACCAGGCAAAATATTATTTACATCTTAAGATTTTAGGTAGTTATTAGTAAACTAAATTGTTTTATAGATATTTTGTACTTTTAAGTATTGTAGTAAGTAGTTTTTCAAATTTTCTCCTTTTTAAGGTATATAAGGCATATAGAGTAGTTGTAAAGATTTTTAATCAAATTAGACGAGGCTCTTTTGTTTTTGTATACCATTTCAACGAGTTTTATTCACTGATATTAATATATTTACTAAATCTGTGTGCTCATACTGTGGTTTATTTTCCTCTCTTAATATAGAAATAACAACGAGTCCAGGTTAGGCTAGGCTCATCTCTCTACATATATATTTTACTAAGATTTACAATCCAACGAGACCAAACTAAGCTCAACAAAACTAACTAACTAGAACAAACAATAACTTTTACGTTTACGTTTAACGTTCCCACAACGAAATACGGTAAAAGGCTAGGGTCATTTAAAATTTTACTATTATTACAAACCAACGAATTCAAACCATTCCGACAAACTCGTTTGAGACTCATTTAAGCTCATTATTTTACTATTCTTGACAAATATATGTTTTATTTAACTTTTGCTTTCTAACAAAATCCAACGAGTTCACACACAACATTTCAACGAGGTCCAACTAGACTAATTTAAGCACATTTCATACATCAATATAATAATAGTAGGAACCTAACTAGAACAAACAACAACTTTTACGTTTACATTTAACGTTGCGACAACCAAATACCGTAAATTTCTTGCTCTTTCAATTATTTGCATTCTCAATACATTTTACTCAACTCATTATCAACTATTTTTGAACTTTCTTATCTATTATGTGACCTATCAGACCATTTAGGCAACATTTCAATCGAATCCAAATATCCTTGTTTTAAACTATGTTAAGCTCATTTCATACTTATTTTACTATTCTTGACAAATATAAACAATTTTACTACACTTGTATGCATTCAAAGCAACTCCTTATCAGCTATTATTGACCTTTCTTATCTATTGTGTGACCTATCAGCCCATTTAGAACATTCTGGCTATCACGTCATTTCTATTTTTAGAATAATTCGCAGAAGCTTACTTGTTTTCAATTCAAGGAAATTAGCATGAGTCATACTTTTTGTTTACATTTAGCCTTATCTGCGACATTTTTACCGACTTTACGGCGCCATACAACAAATTAGGGGAACGTTTACCAATTTTTACTTCGAAAATACATCCCAATAAGGCCTTTTTGAACACAGTTTCCAACTAATATATTGTACCGTTTGAAAATTTGTT
The DNA here is from genome assembly GCA_019049505.1 of Pachyrhynchus sulphureomaculatus. Taxonomy (NCBI): domain Eukaryota; kingdom Metazoa; phylum Arthropoda; class Insecta; order Coleoptera; family Curculionidae; genus Pachyrhynchus; species Pachyrhynchus sulphureomaculatus. Next base: position 123,736,385 of record CM032446.1, read on the forward strand.
TGCCCCAAGCTGGGGCGTAATTTTCTTGCAGCCCCGCTTTAATTTCTGAGAATGAATTGAGTGAATAATGATTTTAAAAGAACTAAAGAAATTAAACAAACACTAGCTCAGTTTTCCTTGGTAGAGAGATATGGGTAAGAGATAATTTTTGTACGTCTTTTTGGAATTATTTTCTATTTTTAAAAAGCTTTAGCTGTACGATTTTTGGGCACCATTCATTTTAAAATAGAAAGGATCTAACTTCAGCTAAAAAAATGAAAAAATACTGAAAGGGTGTACAGTTGTAAAATACAAAAAATCAGTTTGGTACAGCCGTCATTATCCTGAAAAGTAAGATAGGTATTCAGTGAGACACTAGCTTTAATCAACAAAAAGAAAATTTATTCATGATTTTAAAATAAAAGTTCCAACCTTTGCAGTTTTAAGGATTACACAAAAAATTCTAGCCTAACAAGTAGTTATTATTATTAGAGTCCCTAAATCAGACATTTTACTTCTAAAACTTGATTACACCCGAAATCGAAGAATCGTGATTTTCACTTCACGTTTTGTCAGTTCAAATTGCTGTTAAAACACTTATTTGCGGGTAATAGATCTATTGATGAATGTTCTGGTAACTTACGGTTTTCCTACGGGCTTCTAGGCCTTCGATGGAACACAAAACCGATTTCACACTTTTGAGAAGAGCCTACTTTGGCTACTCCATGTAGAAAACACACAAAGCCCACTACGGCTTTACGTTAAAAAAAACTCGTGCTTAACTTGGCTCTCGTAAATATTGTCATGAGCCTCTACTGCGGCTCGGTCGAAGTAAGCCTCTCGGCTCGATGGTACTAAGCCTGGCTGCGGCTTGATGGAAATTAGCCGAGATTCCTGTCCTCCGGACCCTTAAATAAGCCGTGGGCACTCTCTCGGTAATATGGCGACGCCGGAACCAAAACTCCGGATACAAACATTTCACCAATCCCGGCGTATCGATAGATTCGGTCGAAAACCCGCACAGCACAATATATAACGAGCGGCTAGCAATTTCTGATTAATATACTGCTCCATACAAAAATGAAAAGAAGTACAATTATAAAGCGAAAAATCAGTAACATTACATGGTCTTAAAATCTAGGAAAAAATGAATGTTACATTTACCCCCTTCCAAAAAGAAATAGACTACACTAGTCTATTAAACTAAGGCTACTTATGAAAAGGTACAAAGTGGTACACTATCACTTAATACTAAGGTCAGAACTTAAAACAAAATTACAAACTTCGGACCTTACTACTAGACTTAATTCAATTAAGCACTAATATTAAGTACAATGAAAACCAAATGAAAATCTTTGCATGTACACAAGAATCTTATAACTAGACTTAACTTAATTAAGCACTAAGGTTAAGTACATCAAAAAGTAAATAAAAATCCTTGCATGAACATAAGAAATACCTGTTCAAAGTAACAATCGCGGTCTTCTTATATAAAAGAATCAGCTCTATTATTGTTACCAGAACAAAAAAAAATATATCTTTGTCTAGACTCTTGTCTAAATCAAAAAAAATGAACTGAAACAAAATATGAACACCCCCCTTAAAATAGTTTAAGGATTGTCAGAAAATTTTCTATTTCAGCAAAAGAAATTTAGAAAAATTCTTAAATAAAGAAAAATAAAAAACTGATTCTAGTGCAAATACTTACACTAAAAAGAAAAAGTCTTGTCAGACCATTTAGCACAAGGCCAAAAAAAAAAAAAATATCTGGATAAATATCCAGACAAACGCTCGGGAAAAATCGCTATCAATGCTCTAGCTCATCGCTAAGAGAACATTCCAAATCTAGTATCACTACTAGTCGCACTCAGAAAATAATCGCACTCTACATCGCAATGTCGACGTCCTAAGACATCTAGACATGCTAAAATCGCCAGGGAAAACGCTACATCGCGCAATGTCGATGTCCTGAGACATCCAGACATGCAAAAATCGCCAGGGAAAAAACGCTCTGGCTAATCGCCAGAAAACACGTCAGCTCATCGCCAACAAAACACTCTGGTATATCGCCAGAAAAAAAAACTCCTCGGCTCCTCGCCAAGAAAACACTCTGGTATATCGCCAGAAAAAAACCTCGGCTCCTCGCCAAGAAAACACTCTGGTATATCGCCAGAAAAAAGCCTCGGCTCCTCGCCAAGAAAACACTCTGTAAATAGTCCTCGACTACTCAAAGTCTGCGTTCTAAAAGAACAATCTCGCCATTAACATAGTGAGCAGCTATAAAAGCTAACAATACCACTATAGGCACAGTGAATAGCTATAAAAGCTAAAATTCACTCTAAACTGAATGATCCTGCTTCAAAAAGCAATGTTCACTAAGAACAGAATGATTAGTCTGCGCACAACTAACATTCAAGGAAACATTCCCAATATAACTGTATGAGACAGCAAGTCTCGAAATAGGACCTCCCTAAAGTCATAATCCTATATATAGGAGTCCATAAGCAAAACGACTCAAAATCACGCATTTTGAGCACATGCTCTCAGGCAACCAACATATACCGAAATATATACAGAAATATATACAGAAATATATACAGAAATATATACAGAAATATATACGGAAATACATACAGGAGTTCAAATCCCAAACCCTTGGTTATGATAACTCCATACTGAGCTTGGTGAAAAGCTCTTAGCAAAAGCTAATCAAATCTTCGGCACATCGCACCAAAGTGACAAATCTGACTAGAAACATGAGCCGAAAAAAACGCCCTCCGTCATTCTTCAGGGTGGCTACACAGAGATATAAAATTTAACCAGCATTGCGCTTCTCCAAGTTGCATGAAGAACCCTCGTGTACTGGTCTCGCCCTAGAACAACAACGAAAAACATTCAATCCATCCCACATAACAGGAGACAAACACCTCACCACGATATACTGAAAGGTGGAGACAATAAAATACGGAAATGGTGACCCTGGTGTCCACCAACAAAAGGGAGTAGATTATAGCATCCACTAAACTAAAACGGTGTCTACCACACCACCATAAGTCAAAAAAAATTAATCAATAGGGTGTTCCGAAACACACTACTGCCAACAGCCTGTCACCACTAATAGGCTAATTGGAGCTAAGGTCGACTACAGTAGCTAGGCTCTCCTTTGGTTCAAATAGAAATAACCATTGGGTAACAAAACCCCTAAAGGTCCCAAAGGTCAAACGTTCACCCCCCCATAGACTACCCTTCCAATCAGTCTGTTCCTCAGGAAGACTAACTCCCTGCCAAACGTCGTAACGGCATCTGTTAGCACCCGGTGCATCACAGCCTGTACAAACAGATAACTCATGGGATACAAACTAAAAGGTTTACAAGGTTAACTTAACCAAGCTTTCTAACGGAAATTTCCAAAAAACGAAAAAAATGAGCTTAAAAAGCTACATGAAGCAAAAATTTCCCAATTTTTCGGTGGTAACGCAACAAAACTTTTGAAGACGACAAGAGCTTTCCCAGCTTAATCAGAAACAAGAAGAAAACATCGTTGACAGCTAAAATATTCGATCATGGTGTTAATCGTCTCCCTAGACAATAGCCTCTAGAAGAAACTGCTACAGGTATCAGGCATAACCGTTTTCTGTCAGCCCAAACTTCTAGATTACCTCTTGGAAATCTAAAAATTCGGTTAGGAATCTTCCTTCACTGCGCTTAGCCTCTCTTGACAAGGTTCTCATCTCGGTATCAGATTTTGATCATTTCTTTGTGAAACGACTGTCTTACTCTGCTCTCATCTCCTGTAAATGATCAGCCTTTAGTTCTCCTGCAGGACTTCAATTTCCTATCAATCCGATAGTAGACCGAAAAAACTCATCATACGCCTATGAGTCTATGCAAAAAAATTTTAAAAAAATTAGTGACTCAAAGGTAACGTTTAAACGGCCCTGAAAAGAATCGAAAATACCCTCAGTTTGTCAATTCAGAAGAAGATCTAAATCAAATTAATCCAAGTCTTAAACTTACTGGATAAACCAAAATCATTTACTCTTAATTGCACCCAAAATATACCATTAAGGTAATAAAAATACACCCACTCGGGTAACAAACTTTGAAATTGCTCATAAAAATTTTGACTCTACATCACACTACACGAGCTACATCTTGCGCTTGTCCTAACTCAAGATCACCTTGGATTGCCTCTAATCAAAATTTCGCTTCCAAGTGTCAAGAACTGGATATTATTTGGGGTCATAAGCAAATCAAATCCCGCGACCACCGACATACCAGTCTTATGATATATCCTGAGTGTGACTCCTTCGCAAGCTCGCTAAAACTGAGTCGATGCTAAACATCAACCTCAATCAACCTAAGTTTGGGATATGGCCAATACCCAAAACCTTAGCATTAAACAATAAAAGTAAGCTATTCTCTGCTCAACTTTTATAACAGTCAAAAAAAACGAGGTCGTCACCCCTACAGAGCAACATCAAAAAAAATAAAGTAAAGCAATTAAGATAATGTAAATATAAATTATTCTTCTTCTGACAAACTTTCATTAGGGTTAGGTTCATTGAATGGTTTTAAGTCTTTAATATGCCATCTTCCTATTTTAGTCCCATCTAAATTAACTAAGCCATAAACTAAATCTGAAATTTTTTCTCTTATCACGCAATGCACATACTTAGGTACCAACTTAGATGTGAATTTATCCGCTGCACTGGAAAGAATTTTATTTTTTCGCCAAACGTGATCACCTATATTAAAGGCAAAATCCCTTTTTCTAAGGTTGTAAGACTTACTGTTCCGTTCATAAAGCCTTATGTATCCTACTACGCACGTCGGTGAAAATATCTTTTAAACCCTTTAAATTTTCGGCGTACGCACCCCTGTTACCCGGAATTATTTCGCTGTCAACATTGACATCCAAATCTAAATTTTTATAATACGATCCAGATAGAGGTATATGTCTGCCGTAAACTAAGAAAGACGGTTACTTCGTGTCTTGCGGTATTTATTGCTTGTTGGATTTTGGAAATATTGCCATCCCAAGTGTCATGTGAATCAACGTAACTTCTTAAAGCGGTCCCGATTGTTCGGTTATTACGTTCGACAAAATTACATTGTGGAGAGTACACGGGATTAAAACGGATATTAAAACCATAAGTTTCACTTAGGCTCTTAAAACTTTTAGAGGTAAACTGAGTACCGTTATCGCATATCAAGAGCGATGGAACACCGTGGATTAGAAAGACATTATTTTCCAAAATTCTCTCTATATATCCAGCTTTAGAGCTTTTCAAAGGAAATAGCATGGTATACTTTGTAAACCAGCAAGAAACCACGAGAAGCCATTTATTTCCCTTTTTTGAACGTGGGAATGGGCCTACTAGATCAGCTGCTATGACTTGAAAAGGGTAATTAACCGTTTTCTCTTTTCCCATCAGTCCCATAGGTAGTGCATTTGGAGATTTCTGCGCTCCACATACTTCACAAGTCCTCACAAACTTTAAGATATCAAAACGCATTTTTGGCCAATAATACTGTTCCTGAACCCTGTGAAGAGTTTTATAAAAACCAAAATGACCAGAAGTGGGAGGAGTGTGACACATGTCTATAATTTCCCCTCTCTGCGGTTTAGGAACTAGTATTTTCCACTCGGGTACATTAACTTTTAAAGGCAACTGGTTTGGGATAAACTTGTACACGAAATCATTTTCCACTTTCCACTGCGGAAAATTTTCAGGAAATTCTTTGATTTGCTGCCGTAAATTGTCGTACCATGGATCAATGCAATCTTATATCAACTGTATCAATTCTTACACCAATCTGTGCCTTAAGACTGTTTTCGTCCACTGTATGATCTGGGATTCTTGACAAAGCGTCAGGAATAACATTGTGGACTCCTTTTCTATGAATTAAATTAAATGTATGTTGTCTCAGCCTAATCGCCCAACGCGCTAGTTTGCCACTAGGGTTTTTAATAGAATTAAGCCACAATAAACTATAATGATCTGTTATGACCGTGAAAGGAACACCTTCTATGTAAGGTCGAAACTTTTTCGATGTTAAAGAGTACTGCTAAACATTCTTTTTCAACAACCGAATAGTTACGTTCAGCTTTTGATAAAGTTCTACTGGCATACGCTATCACTCTTTCCTCACCATTGATTTTCTGTGTTAGGACGCCCCCTAAACCGGTATTAGAAGCATCACTAGAAATATAAAACTGTTGGGAAAAATCTGGTTGGGATAAAATTGGAGCTGAAACCAATAGCTCTTTAATCTTTATAAAAGATCTTTCTGCTGCCTTTGTCCAATCTATCGATTGTCCTTTTTTTCGTCCTTTCAAAAGATCATTAATAGGCGACAACAAGGTAGAAAAATTCTCAATAAAACGTCTATACCATGAACACATTCCTACGAAGCGCTTAACTTCCGTAGTATTAGTAGGTCTCGCATAATTAACCATGCTTGCTACTTTATCCGGATCGGTACGCAAGGAATTTGAGCCTACAATATAGCCTAAAAACTTTAGAGAAGTTTTGAAAAAATCACATTTGCTCAAATTTATCGTCAGTTCGGCCTCTTTCAATTTATCTTTTACTTCTTTAAGTAAGCGAATATGCGATTCGAAGTCTTCCGATGTTACTAAAATATCATCGAGATAGGTAAAAATATGTGGCTCATATTTCGGACCAAATATAGCGTCCACTAAACGTTGCTGAGTTTGAGCAGCGTTCTTTAGACCAAACGGCATAGTGACGAACTGAAATAGACCTCGGCCTACTACTGCAAAAGCGGTCTTTTCCTTAGAGGATTTGTCTAAAGGAATTTGCCAGAAAGCCTTTCTAAGATCTATCGAAGATACATACTTAGCATTCCTGAGTGATGTCAAAATTCTGTCGATGTTCGGTAATGGATAGTTATCAAATTTGCTGACCTCGTTGAGCTTTCTTCCGTCAAAGCATAGACGATATCACTCCGAGTTTCAACATTTCGTCTAACTCCTTATTTAATACTTTTGACATGTTCGGAGACATGGCGATGGGCCTTGTCTTTACAGGACTGGCATCAGCCGTATCTATAGACATGGTGATTTTATTCGTTCGGCCTAACCTATCTTTACTACTTATTTCATTGAAAGAGCTTATTACTTTTTCTGCTTTTAAGCGTTCCGTCCGCGAGAGATCATCTAGGGTACATAGACGCGAGAAAAAGGTTTTCTAAAGAACTTTCTGAATAACAAACTTTAAAACTTGTATGAGAATTGACTTCTAGGGACTGTGGATACCACGAATTATCTTTAAAATTTACTAAAATTCCGAATTTTTGTGCAAAATCACATCCTAAAACCAAAGTATGTGATAGAGAAGGTACTACTAGAGCAGAGATTACTAAACAATGACCATTGCAGACTAGCGGCAACTCAACCGTACCTAAAACTTTTAGACGGCTGCCATCTGCAGTGGTAACACTTCTATTTTTGACATGGCATATTTTTATACTTAAACAACTTAAAATTTTAATACCATTCTGACCTACAACGGAGGCATTTGCACGAGAGTCAAATAAAGCCGAGAAATGGGCACCTAATAGATTTATCTTGATATGCGGTCTATTATCTAAATATTTATGCACGAATAAAGGAGACATGTGACCATTTGGAGAAGCAGAAGTTTTAACTTGAGAAGGAGAATTTTTATTAGACTTAAAAAAAATCAGAAACTTTTTGTAACTATTTAGTCCAATCTGATCTATTGGAATATTTCTTTACTTAAGATCCTCGTTAGTATCTTTCTTTTATCCGCGACCGGACGTTCTGAGAAAGTACGACGGATTTTCAGTTCATAGTCTAACTCATTTTCCAGTAGGTGATTGACTTTAAAATTGAAGGCTTCCATGATAAATGAATAAAATTTAAAAGAATTGTTTAAAAAGTCTTAAAAATATTTTTCCTGTGCTCCCAATAGTCAAAATAAAATCATGTAAAGGCAATTAAAATATGTAAACTTCTTTACCAAACATTAAAAAAAATCTTCAACAATTTCAAAAAAAATTTCTAAGTATTGCCTTGTATTAAAATTCTTTTACCAAATATGTTAAGAATTTCCAACAAAAAATCTCCAAATACCGTTTCGTATCAGCAAAGTATTTTTAATATTCATGCAAAACATCGGTGAGAAAAAAACGTACAGTTTTTTCTTCAGTTATCCGCAAAGTAAATCTAACAATGCAAAATTAAAGTAAACCAGCACATCTGCTAATCTGAACTATAAAAGTAGCTTTTAAGAAAAAAGTAGGAATCTCTTATCTTAGAGTCAATTAACAAAATTCAAATATCTATACCACCATCAGATAAATTGAAATAAATAATTCTACAAATTTCCTGCTTTTGTCTTATTGCTATAGTGTAGTTTCGTTTAATAAATATTATGAAATAAAAATATCTGAAAAGTTAGAGCTTTTACTTTGTTCGAAAGCTAGTACACTGAACCCTTTTTAAAAAATAAAATTCCAAAAGCCCCGCGTTGACAGCGCTATTTTGTACCGTTTGAAAATTTGTTTGCCCCAAGCCGGGGCGTAATTTTCTTGCAGCCCCGCTTTAATTTCTGAGAATGAATTGAGTGAATAATGATTTTAAAAGAACTAAAGAAATTAAACAAACACTAGCTCAGTTTTCCTTGGTAGAGAGATATGGGTAAGAGATAAGTTTTGTACGTCTTTTTGGAATTATTTTCTATTTTTAAAAAGCTTTAGCTGTACGATTTTTGGGCACCATTCATTTTAAAAATAGAAAGGATCTAACTTCAGCTAAAAAAATGAAAAAATACTGAAAGGGTGTACAGTTGTAAAATACAAAAAATCAGTTTGGTACAGCCGTCATTATCCTGAAAAGTAAGATAGGTATTCAGTGAGACACTAGCTTTAATCAACAAAAAGAAAATTTATTCATGATTTTAAAATAAAAGTTCCAACCTTTGCAGTTTTAAGGATTACACAAAAAATTCTAGCCTAACAAGTAGTTATTATTATTAGAGTCCCTAAATCAGACATTTTACTTCTAAAACTTGATTACACCCGAAATCGAAGAATCGTGATTTTCACTTCACGTTTTGTCAGTTCAAATTGCTGTTAAAACACTTATTTGCGGGTAATAGATCTATTGATGAATGTTCTGGTAACTTACGGTTTTCCTACGGGCTTCTAGGCCTTCGATGGAACACAAAACCGATTTCACACTTTTGAGAAGAGCCTACTTTGGCTACTCCATGTAGAAAACACACAAAGCCCACTACGGCTTTACGTTAAAAAAAAAAACTCGTGCTTAACTTGGCTCTCGTAAATATTGTCATGAGCCTCTACTGCGGCTCGGTCGAAGTAAGCCTCTCGGCTCGATGGTACTAAGCCTGGCTGCGGCTTGATGGAAATTAGCCGAGATTCCTGTCCTCCGGACCCTTAAATAAGCCGTGGGCACTCTCTCGGTAATATGGCGACGCCGGAACCAAAACTCCGGATACAAACATTTCACCAATCCCGGCGTATCGATAGATTCGGTCGAAAACCCGCACTGCACAATATATAACGAGCGGCTAGCAATTTCTGATTAATATACTGCTCCATACAAAAATGAAAAGAAGTACAATTATAAAGCGAAAAATCAGTAACATTACATGGTCTTAAAATCTAGGAAAAAATGAATGTTACAATATTACTTTTTGATCCACTTTTACACCATAGCTTTTACAATTCAAAATATCAAACAAGTGCAGTTTCGACTTGCCAACACCCATTCTACCTAGTCAACCAACCAATTACAAGTTTCTTATCACCCCTGTACACAACAAACCAATCAAATACATGCCTTATGGAAGACATTTTACCTAGTCGACCAACCAACAACAATTTTCTTATCTAACTTTTACACTACATACACATTCAACCTATCCAAATGTTACTTTTCTTATCATGCTACGCCTACTTTCGTGCAACGACACCAATCAAAACTCATCTTAATGCAACTTCTCCTCTAAGGAAAGTTTACGACGTTTTTAATGAAGTTAAGGTACCCTGCTAATATAAGCGTTATTGAAATACACACTTTTACGGTACGGTAAACCATTTACCGTTACGATAAAACAACAATTTTACATACATCTAAGCGTGACTTCTACTATAAGGACCTTTTGACAATTACTTTTCAACCTCTATTTTCAACAAAAACTACCCACATTTACACGAATGACCTTTTACATGGCCTTTTTGAACACTTTTCAGATATTCTTAGGATACCTTTTTTTATATCATCACAACTATTACACTCTCTCTTACGAATCCTCTGTGGCTCAGTGGGTTAAGTCCCCGGTTTTGCAGTATTGAAACCAACATATGTAGGTTCAAATCCTACTACAGACACCACTTTTTTTAACTTATTTAATTTAACAACCTATTTACATACACATATAAAGACCTTTTGAACAACTTTTACCACCATCTACATCCCCTTTTCACACATTTTACACAAAAAGTAATAAGGCCTTTTTGACTACATCCTGTACAGGATCTGTGACGTCAGAGACAACTTATGCGGACGCTAAACACGCTTTTTCAAATGCCAGGGACATTTCACCATTCGACGATTTTCTCTGAATTCTAACAAAAATAACGTAACGGACCGAAAGTGGTCCAGAAATGCACATCCCATTTAAACCAATGCTAAAAAATAACGTAAGTTACAAAATTTCTAGACCAATTTGTCGGTACGACAAGTGGTCCAGAAGCGCGTTTGTTATACTACTTATATATATAAAATAGATACATATATATATATATATATATATATATATATATATATATATATATATATATATATATATAAATATATATAAAATGCAACGTCTGTTGTGTGTTCGTTAGTGCGCTTGTCACTGGAGAACCACTTATCCGATTTACGTACTTTTTTTTTTAAAACAAACATATACAAAATTTCTAGACCAATTTGTCGGTAAGACAAGTGGTCCAGAAGCGCGTTTGTTATACTACTTATATATATAAAATATATATATATATATATATATATATATATATATATATATATATATATATATATATATCTATATATATATATATATATATATATATATATATATATATATATATATATATATATATATATATATATATATATATATATATATATATATGTATATATATATATATATATATATATATATATATATATATATATATATATATATATATATATATATATATAATATATATATAAAATGCAACGTCTGTCTGTTCGTTAGTGCGCTTGTCACTGGAGAACCACTTATCCGATTTACGTACTTTTTTTTTTAAAACATACATATGTTCTCTGGCCAGGTTATAGGCTATATTTTATTACGATAGGTAACATAAGGAATGAGCAGTGACGATAACAGTGAATGAAGTAGGAAAAAAGTTGGCCGCTAGCGCGTTCCCTTGCAGTACACAGCCTAAACCATTAAATATGGAACAATATTATGTAGCAGAGAATATCTAATATATATAAAATGTAATGTCTCTGTCTGTCTGTCTGCTCATTAGTGCGTTTATCACGCGAGAACCACTTATCCGATTTACGTATCTTTTTTTAAATTCTTTGGCCAGGTTATATAATAATAATAATCTATATCTATAATATATATAAAATGCAAACTCTCTCTGTCTGTCTGTCTGTCCGTTAGTGCGCTTATCCCTCGAGAACCAATTATCCGATTTACGTGATTTTTTAAATTCATACATATGTTCTCTGACCGGGTTATAGATATATATTTTATTACATCTATAATATATATCAGTGATTCCCAAAGTGGTTCAGGTGGACCCCCAGGGGTCCACGGGAGATTCGACGGGGTCTACGTTGGCGTGAAAAAAAAATGGGGGTTCACAAGTTGTAAGTGGGGGTCCACGAAAATTTATCTGGTTTCGATAATAAAGAACAAAAATGTTGGCTTGGCTTTACCTACCAATGTAGGCAGATAATACACTACTCAAAAAAATTAAGGGAGCAAAAAAAAATTCCAAATTTTTCGGTGATTTTTGACAGGCTGTATTTCGGTGAAAAATGGTCGTATTGAGACTTTAAAAAAAAGCATTTTGAAGCTTCAGATTTTTTGGCTAAAATTTTTTAGGAGCTACGGTTCTCATGAAATCCTAACAGATAGCGCGAAAAAAAATATTGCAAATATTTTGCTTTTTTTTTGGTCCACGGGCTTGAAAAAAATTTTTTCAGTTAGGCCGGCATATGGATCAGATAGCCTGTTTATTTAGTATTAGTTTCCTTGTTTTAAAACCTCCCTTAATTTTTTTGAGTAGTGTATTTTAAGAAGGTCAGCGACTGTTACTTGTAAAAACTTACATATTCGATATTCAGTACAACGCGCGTCGAGACTTGCAAAGCGCCGCCAGCCCGCCCCCGCCCGCCCGCAACGCAACCCGTTCAGACGTCCGAAGGAACGAAATACGACTTGTGCTGTGCTTGCAATCTTGCATGAACTTGTTTGATTCTTCACCAATATAAATACGAATGCCAAGGACAAACGTTACTCATTTGTTTCCGGAATTTTGAAAAGAAAAGTGTGAGTGATTGATGTCATTGTTTGCCAGTGCCGGAAAAAGTAAGTAACTGCCTATTTGTTATTCATACTTTTATTTTATATTGTAATAATATTATATTTGTTATGTTTCCGTGTAGTAGGTACGTAATTAAAATTAAATACTGAACAGGGCCATTATTCGATACTTCTATAAAAGAACAGAAAGCCGAGAAAGATTGAACTTTTAGTACTTTTTATTATAAAATTATTTATTTACCCGACTATGGTGATTCACTAAAGGAGAAATATATGATTGACCTACATGTTTGTACATATTTCAGTGCCCTCGTAGTTGCTAATGCTAAATGACTAAAAATATTTTCATAAATTGTACGTGTCTTTATTTACCACTCGTAACGTACATCAAAGTAGTAAATAAATCATTAAAATCGAGGAGTTTTGATGTAAAAATATTCTTTAAAAGTATTTTCTCTCGAATTTACAGAAATGTATCAAAATATAATTAATCAAAAAATATTTTATATTACATTAAAATAGGTTCAGCCGTTTCGTGAAAACCTCTATATGGGTCTTAGCAGTTTATTGCTTTTAATAATTAAAATCAGTTTTGCCGCCGGCATTTTGGTTTTTTCATTGCAATAATTAATTAATCCTATTTTATTCTGTTAAAATAGCCATATCCTCTTAAAGTCGCCTTATGATTACTAAAACAAACATTTTTTTCTTTACAGGTAGGTAACTGATACGAAACATGGCTGAATCTAAGAAGAAATGTCGACAGTACAGTGTTGATTATTTGAAATTTGGTTTTCTTCCATCAAAGGCAGACAAACGATTGCCCATATGCCTTTTATGCAACAAAGTTTTGAGCAATGACTCTATGACACCATCGAAGCTCGAAGATCATCTAAGAAGGTGTCATCCTGATAAAATAGGTAAAGATTTAAAATATTTTTAAACATTGAAGGAAAAATATGAAAAGAGACCCACCGTGCACAGTATGTTCGCTTCAACGTCTCAAAGTAACGATGATGGCTTGCGGGCATCTTACAATATCTCATTGTTTATAGCGAAATCTGGAAAACCGCACACCATCGGAGAACAGTTAATTTTACCCAATGTTGAAGAGGTTTTAAAAACTGTTCTGCACAAACCTCCATTTGACATACTCAAAAGAATTCCTTTGAGTAACAACACTGTACAAAGACGTATTGATGAAATTAGCTCTGATATTGAAAGCTTCTTGTGTAATTATCTGCAAACAATTCATTTTTCTATTCAACTGGACGAGTCAACTTTACCTGGTAATAAAGCATTATTATTGGCATATGTTCGATTTGTTATGGACGAAGAAATCCATGAAGAGCTGCTATTCGCGAAAACTTTGGAGACGGACACTAAAGGCGAATCAATATTTAATGTCCTGAGTGATTTTTTTAAGGAAAAATCGATTCCATTTATAAACATTATTTCGGTGGCAGCAGATGGAGCTCCTGCCATCTTCGGGCGATATCGTGGGTTTATCAGCCATCTTAAAAGAATTATACCAGGAGTAACTGCAATTCACTGTGTCATCCACCGACAACACCTGGTAGCGAAAAATTTGAGTGATAGATTGCACCAATCGCTTCAATTTGTGATTAAAGCAGTTAACAAAATAAGAAGCAATGCGTTGAATACCCGTTTATTTGCACAATTGTGCGACGAAAATGAAGAAGACTTCCAACGATTGCTCTTACATACTGAAGTACGCTGGTTGTCGAAAGGTGCATGTTTAACAAGATTTTACTCACTTTTTGAATCAGTTTTAGAGTTTCTGGAAAATAAAGATCCAGATTTAAAAGAAAACCTGATCAAACTGAAAGCAGACATCGCGTATTTGACAGATTTGTTCAAAAAATTTAATGACATTAACTTGCAGTTACAAGGGGACAGCCTAAATTTAATAAAAACAAAGATATTTTTGAGTTGTTAGCAGGTTTTTCTGCTATGTTGATGTTATGTGGTTTAAGAACTTTTTTGATCTTATTACTTAATTCAGGAATGTATGGTATGGAAATGTAATTTTTCTTAATTTCATTGTTACTTTGTTTAGATTTTTTATGATTATTGTATACTTTATTTATTCGGTTTTTTATAATTGGTTCTGTAAATTTTTTTGGATAATTATTGCTTAGTAGAACGTTTCTTACTTTATCCAAGTTTTGGGGTCTGTCTTTCGGATCGGTTAGTAACACTGCCCTATCAACTAGCGAATTGACAACACTTTTTTTATATTTTTCTGGGGTGAATGAATTATAATTTAAATATCTACCTGACCATACAGGTTTAGTATACCAATTTGTTTTTATGTTGCCTTTATCATCATATCTAATATTTATGTCTAAAAAGTTTATTGATTTGTTTATTTCTTTTTCCTATGTAAACTTAAGTCTTTCGTGGAATGAGTTGAATTTGTTTAGCGTGTATTGAAGTTTCGTTTCTGGGATACAAAGAATACAATCATCTACAAACCTTTTGAAAAAATAAGGTTTGTAGTCGAGAGTTTTTATAATATTTTCCTCTACATGTTCCATTACGAGATTTGCTATAGTAGCTGAAATTGGTGATCCCATAGCTACACCATAAATTTGTGAGTAGAATTGGTTATTATATTGGAAAAATGTAGAGTTTAAACAAAGTTTTGTTGCCTCGATAAATTCCTTTTCAGGGATGTTAGTGAAGTTTTTTATTATATTCCATTTATCTTTTATACTTTTTATGGCAAGTTCTATTGGTATATTTGTATATAGAACTTGGATTTGTCGTCACAGAGTGAATTAAGAAAACGAAAAGTACGTGATTTGATAACTTGTTTGAAAAAAGAACAAACCATGTTCACAAGACCAGCCAAACAATCAAAAGCTGCAACGATCGCGTCATTTAAAATATCTCATATATTGGCGAAACAAGAAACCATTTGATGATGGATTGGTTGTGAAGGAAGCATTTATTGAAGCGGGTGAGACTTTATTTAGAGATTTTAAAAATAAAACAGAGATTATGTCTGCTATTAGAGAACTTCAGTTATCTCGTCCGACTGTCACAAGGCGTGTTGAAGTCATGAGTCAGGACATGACAGATAAACTAAAATGTACATACTTTTCTTTACAGTTCGACGAATCCACCGATATGACAGATACTGCCCAGCTGTGTATTTTTATTCGAATGGTATTCAATGACATGTCGGCTAAGGAAGAGTTTTTGACAATTACTCCTCTGAAAGGAAAGACCCGTGGCGAAGATATATATGACGTTTTCTTCAATTTTGTAACAAACTACAAGCTACCAATATATAAACTTTACATTACAACCGATGGAGCACCAGCAATGACTGGAAACGAAAACGGTTGTGTGGCATTGTGTCGAGCTAATGATGATTTCCCTTCATTTTTCTCCTTCCATTGCATTATACATCAACAAGTTTTGTGTTCAAAAGTTCTAAACATGGAGGAGATTATGGGCATTGCAATAAAAATTGTGAATTCTATCCGTCACGTAGCTTGCAAAGACGGCTCTTTAAATTACAGTTGGAAGATAGTGAGTCAGCTGAACACACTGATTTAGTTCTTCATACGGACGTCAGGTGGTTGAGTCGCGGAAAATTCCTAGAAAGGTTTCAAGAATTATTGCCCGAAATAACAGCTTTTCTGGACGAAAGAGGTGGTGACACTCAGATGCTGAAAAACGGAAAATGGCTGACTGATTTGGCATTTTTGACAGACATCACAATGCATTTAAACACCAATAATTTGGAGCTTCAAGGTAAAGGAAAAACTATTATTGAGATGATTAGCGCAATAAACGCATTCAAAAGTAAATTGCAACTTATGATAGATCAACTGAAAAGAAAGGATCTGAAAAATTTTCCGTCTTTGAAAGCAAGGATTCCTCAGTTGAATTATGATATTTATGAGGCAGAATTATCAAATATTTTGGGCCAATTCGAAATACGTTTTTATTATTTTATATCTGAAGATAAATATCCGAATCTAAGGCAAATCGCCCTTCAAATGACGGCAATGTTTGGGTCAACTTACTTGTGCGAGTCTGCATTATCTGAAATGAAGATAATTAAGTCAAAATATCGCAATCGACTAACTGACGAACATATGTCATCATGCTTGCGATTAGCACTCGGTAATTACGTACCATCTTATGAAAAGTATGCTGAGGACATGCAGTGCCACGCTTCAACATCCAAAGTCACTCTTTAGTTAAGTTTAGATACTAGAACTCGTTTGTTTTGTAAGAACCAATAAGCTGGCAATTTTGAACAATTATGAGTTTTTTCATTGACATTTTAGAGCAGACCTACACTTACCTTGACTAAAAAAATGCATATTGTGCGGAAAACTAATATCTATGCCACGATACACCCTACCTAGACGACAATCCTGCATCACACTTACTTGCAGCCTCTCAGAGTCGATCGATCGTAGTTTAACAATATTGAGGTAGATCGCCAGCAGTTCAAGTTTGAGCACCCCTGGCCTAGATAATGGAAATTATGTAGAGATAATGGGAGATAAGGAGAAATAATGGGAGATAATGGGAAATAATGGCTAATGGATATTTTATTACGTTAGTTAACATAAGGAATAAGCAGTGACGATAGTAGTGAATCAAGTCCACGCGAGCGGAGCCACGGGCACGGCTAATATATATATATATATATATATATATATATATATATATATATATATATATATATATATATATATATATATATATATATATACATATATATATATATATATATATATATATATATATATATATATATACATATATATATATACATATACATATATACAGTCCCTGGCCAAATTATTAGACGCACTGTATTTTTTTTAGTAATTTTATGTTTCTTAAGAGTTTTTATGCAATAATGGTATATTTAAACTACAATATTATTGATTTTTATTTAAAAGAATTGTTGTAGACTACATATTTGTATTTATTTTTAACATATGGGAACACTGTGTTGGCAAAGTGATACACGAACGTAAACAAGTACAAACCTGTATCAGTCGCGATCGGAATCGAGTCAGGTACGGACGTGTTTCTGTGGCTTTATGGACTGTGATTGTTTGTTTAACAGTTTTATACTACTCAGTTATTAGTTTATTTTGTATGCAGTGTTTTAAAAAAGTAATTGGACTATTTTCATTATGGGTAGAAAAGGCGATCTTTCACCACTTAAAAAAGCTGAAGTGAAGGCCCTTGTGATTGCGAAAACATTTACAAACCGAGAAATATCACGAAGATTGGAGGTTTCTGAAGCTAGTGTACGACGCATAAAAAAGAAAATTGAGTCAGGGAAGGAATTAAGCCCGAAAAGAAAGAAAAGATGCGGTAGAAAAACCAATTTTCACTCCACGGTCAGAGAGATGTTTGAAGAAAATTTGTGTAGAAAACAGATTTGCTACCACAAAGGTAATAAAATCACAACTCCAGGATGCTAGCGTAAATGCTTCTGAGCGCACTGTTCGAAGAAAATTGAAAGAATTAGATTTTAAGGCCTATCGCCCCGCCAGAAAGCCCAAGTTAACAGCTGCAATGAAAGCAAAGCGCCTGAAGTGGGCCAAACAATGGCAAGACAAAGATGTGGACTTCTGGAGATCGGTAAGATACAGCAATTTAATCAATAATTGATACATTATTATCATTTTCAGTTAAATAAAGCAAATAAACATGGAAGTTTATATATTTTTCCTATTTTTGACAGGTCTGCTTCAGTGACGAAAGCACATTCAAAATTTTGCAGAATAAAGCTCAGTATGTGCGTCGTCGTCATGGAGAAAAGTTTCATCCTGATTGTGTCGTCCCGACGGTTAAACATCCCACCAAAGTGATGATTTGGTCAGTCATCAGCGGCAAGGGCACTGGACGTCTGTACGTCGTCAAAGGAATAATGAGGCAAGATCAGTACAAAGAAATATTACAAAATCGGTTGATTCCGCAGCTCAGAGAATGGTTTCCAAATGGGGAACCATTCACTTTCATGCAAGATGGAGCTCCCTGCCACACTGCTCGGTCTGTTAAAGCTTTTTTGGCAGAAAAAATATCCCTCTGTTGGATTGGCCCCATTGAAAATGTGTGGGAGCTGATGAAAAGAGAAGTGGCTAAAGATGTGATTACCAACAAAACCCAGCTCCTAGAAAAGATTATTCATGTGTGGAAT
Organism: Pachyrhynchus sulphureomaculatus; assembly: GCA_019049505.1. Classification (NCBI taxonomy): domain Eukaryota; kingdom Metazoa; phylum Arthropoda; class Insecta; order Coleoptera; family Curculionidae; genus Pachyrhynchus; species Pachyrhynchus sulphureomaculatus. Next base: position 123,755,186 of record CM032446.1, read on the forward strand.
CATCATCCTCAAATGCAGGAGACAGTACAATCTTGCATTGATAGCATGCCGCGCAGAATTAAAGCTTTGATAGCGGCTAAAGGTGGCTCAACTAAATATTGACTTTTACTAACATTAATTTCACTTTTCTTTAAAACTTAATAAACGTATGCTTTTCTAAATTAATGCTGTTTTATTTATATCAAATAAATAGGTAATTGATTGGATAATATAAAAATAAAAAACAAATCAATTTAAAATAATAAAACGGTACAATATCACTCGGTAATTAATATTTTACATGAAATCTTGCAGTGCGTCTAATAATTTGGCCAGGGACTGTATATATATATATATATATATATATATATATATATATATATATATATATATATATATATATATATATATATATATATATATATATATATATATATATATATATATATATATATATATATATATATATATATATATATATATATATATATATATATATATATATATATATATATATATATATATATATATATATATATATATATATATATATATATATATATATATATATATATATATATATATATATATATATATATATATATATATATATATATATATATATATATATATATATATATATATATATATATATATATATATATATATATATATATATATATATATATATATATATATATATATATATATATATATATATATATATATATATATATATATATATAAATATATATATATATATATATATATATATATATATATATATATATATATATATATATATATATATATATCCGATGTTATTTTGGCTGGTATGGAAGCTTACATCCCTTTTTCGAAGAAATGCTCCTCCAACGGCAAGCCTTGGTTCGACCGAAAATGCAAAGAAGCTGTTGCTTCTAAACATATTGCCTACCGACAATGGCGTGAAAATCCTAACACCGTAAATCGAAACATCTTTGTTCATGCCCGGAACAGATGCAAGGGAATTATCGACGAAACCAAGGAGGCACACAATCAACGAATTAGAAACAAACTTCTCGCTTGTCCCAACAATTCCAGGTCCTTTTGGGCAGTCGCTAAGGCAGTTAGTCAAAATTTTACCAAATCCACCATACCACCACTCACACGGCCAGATAATTCCATTGCAACCACACCTGTTGAGAGAGCGAACTTGTTGGCTGAACTCTTTGCTTCACATTCTACTGTCGATTTCCAAGGAAAAACACCACCTACTATTCCCATATTGTAGTCAAGAATGCCCGATGTTGTCTTCAGACAACGCATCATAAAGCGTATTTTAATGAAGCTAGACACCAAGAAGGCTTCTGGCGCTGACGGAATACCTGCCATAGTTCTCAAAAACTGTGCAAGGGAACTAACAGCAGTTTTCTGTAGACTTTTTAACCTATCCTACAGAAAGGGAATATTTCCGTCCTGCTGGAAATGTGCCACGGTTCAGCCGATACCTAAAAAAGGTAAGAAGACCTTGCCAAATAACTACCGACCAGTTGCACTGCTTTCAATAATATCGAAAGTCATGGAAAAGGTTATCAATGAGCATCTTCTAAAATATCTTGAACGATTCAATATTATTAGCGATCGATCTTCTGACTTATGTAACACATGTTTGGAACAACGCAATTGAACACTTTGGAGAATCTCGAGCGGTTGCTCTTGACATATCCAAGGCATTCGACCGTGTTTGGCACGATGGACTGTTGGTTAAGTTGCGCTCTTATGGTATGTCTGAAAGGTTCTGTTTGTGGCTCTCATGTTTCCTCAGAGAGCGTTCTTTACGAGTGGCGGTCGACGGATTTCTTTCTAACACCCTCACTATCAACGCCGGTGTGCCCCAGGGCTCCATACTGTCTCCTACTCTCTTTCTCATTTACATTAACGATCTGCTGGAAAAGACCGGGAATCCAATCTATAGCTTTGCAGATGACAGTACGTTTGTCTCTTCATTCACCTTGAAGGCTCGGACATCGGCTGCCCAGGCGAATATCCGCAGACAGCAGGAGGTCGTTCAACTTAACAAAGACCTGGTAGAAATTCTATCTTGGGGTGACAGTAACCAAGTGGAATTTAACGCTACAAAAACCCAAGCGGCAGTTTTTTCTAAAAAAGTTAACGTTGCTGAACCAGACATAGTTATATCGGGGCACTCCATTCCCCTAGCATCGTCGCTCAATTTGTTGGGCGTTAGTTTGGGAGCAAATATGTCTTGGCATGAACATGTTGCAGGCATAGCAAGGAGAGCTTCTCAAAAGTTGGGAATATTATTAAGAACCAGAAAGCTTTACACCCCACAACAACTGTTAATTCTTTACAAAGCCCAAATTCGACCAACTATGGAATACTGCTCCCACGTTTGGGGCTCCGCTCCCAAACATACACTGCATTTGTTGGATTCTGTTCAGAGAAGAGCGGTCCGTCTGATTGGGGACCCAGAATTGACCGGCGGTCTTGATTCGCTGGAACATCGAAGAACGGTTGGCGACTTGAGTCGGTTCTACAAGTATTTTCATGGAAAGTGTTCGAAGGATGTAGCCCGCTTAATTCCTCCCAAAGCGGTGCATGTTAGAAAATACACGTCGCGCTGGTGCTTCGCATCCGTATGAGGTTCAGCTTGATACTCCGCGTACAACGCTTTTCAAGCAATCTTTTATATGGAGAACGTCATCCCTTTGGAATAATTTGCCCAGCGCTGTGTTTCCCACCGAGTACAATTTACAGCGATTCAAGAACAACGTGAATCGCTTTTTCCGCACTCGTGCCGCTCCTGGAGCGCTTTAGGGACTTCCCTGCAGCACGTGTGCCAGACCAATAAAAATATATATATATATATATATATATATATATATATATATATATATATATATATATATATATATATATATATATATATATATATATATTAGTGATGTGCCGGATATCCGTATCCGTTTTCGCGGATATCCGAGGGAGGAGAAAGATCTGTATCCGTATCTGTAGCCGTTACCTTTTGGCGGATCTCGAACGGATCTTTGATATTATTAAATTTCATTACATATACAAAATTCTAAATATAGGTGATTAGGTAGCAATGAAATACTATTAAATTCCATTTAAAATATTTTTTATTTCTTAAAATCACATATTTGGCACATTTATATTGCAAAAATCAAATATTTAAACATTCTTTGTTACTTATAAGGTACTTAAAGGTCTTTACAATGATATCACAAATCTTTGTGATATGCTTATTAAAATAATGAAATATTTATATAGAAAGTTATAACATATTAATTAAATTATCTTTATAATATACACACACATTCATTTCCTCAGGTATGGCAGGAAGCTAGGATAATTCCTCTCTTCAAAAAAGGCAATGTAAATAATATCTCTAATTATAGGCCCATATCGATGCTATCGCCATTTGCGAAGGCATTAGAGGGGCTGATTCACGAAGATGTGTTTAATCAAGTAAAACATTCTATATCTGAATCTCAGCATGGCTTCTATAAAAGTCGCAGTACGATCACGAATCTGGCCAGTTTCACTCATTTTGTAAGTCAGATCTTAGATGCTCGTGGTCAGGTTGATGCTGCTTATATGGATTTTTCAAAGGCGTTCGATCGATTAGATCATTCTGTCTTCCTTCTAAAATTAAGGTGGCTTGGTTTCGATGACAATCTTATTCGACTGTTTGCCTCCTATTTGAGTGACAGATATCAATATGTCGATATTCGTGGTAATCACTCCTTCAGATTAAAAGCTACACGTGGAGCTCCTCAGGGCAGTCTATTGGCTCCACGGATATTCTCTCTGTTTATTAACGATATAGGCATAAATGTTTCTAGCAATTCTATTGTTTGCGGATGATTTAAAGATTTTCAGACAAATACATTGCGTTTCTGATTGCATTGCACTGCAAGATGATATACGACTAGTTAGCAACTGATGCACAGCTAACAACTTACCTCTAAATGCCGAAAAGTGCTACAAAATGACATACGCTAATAAAAAGACCCTAACTCAATCTGACTATTATATAAATCTTGAGATATTGAAGGATTTAAAATCCATCAGGGACCTTGGCGTAGTTTTTGAGGAGCGCCTATCTTCTTCGGAACACATAAATCAGGTTTACAAGAGCGCAATGCAAATGCTGGGATTCATATTTAGAAACTCTCGTGATTTCTCAAACATTGATACAATTAAATCTCTGTACTTTGCATATGTTCGATCAAAATTAGAATACGCAGCAATAGTGTGGCATCCTATACACTCAAAGTATACTTCCCAAATAGAAAGGGTACAACGAAAATTTTTAAAATTTCTCGTGTATAAAATGGTGGGTGTTTTCCCACCACGAGGCTCGCCACAGGAAATTCCGCTTCGCAGATTTCAGATATCGTCATTGGCCGATCGTCGCAATTTTATGCTGGTTTTGTTTTTGTTTAAAATTTGCAACTCGGCTATCGACTGTCCCTACTTATTGTCAAAACTAAACTTTAACGTACCATCTCGTGCGTTAAGACATTATTCCGTGTTCAACTTACCGTTCCATGCTTCCAATTTTCAGTTAAAAGACCACCTTTTTCAAGCTATGAAGATTTTTAATGTGAATTGCAACGACATTGATATTACCAATCTAACATATTCTCAGTTTTTGAAGGTTGCACGGGATCGTTGTCTTGGGAATATTATTAACTAATATTGTAGCGTATATTATTAGGGCTGAAACTTAATATTGAAATGTGTTTATCCTAACAGACTCGTTTAGATTTAACTTAGCTTTAGTCACATTGTCTTGTTAATGGATATATTTATCTGTTAGACAATAAAGATTATTATTATTATAATGAGATCAAAATTTAAATCTTCGTGATATTCGAAAATACTAATAAAAATAATTATTCTTACACTTACCAGCATTAATTTGTACTTCTAAGTGTTAACATTAGATGAAAAAACAATCACACTTTCAGGAACTTAAAAATATTATATGTCATAATCAAAATTAAGTAATGGTAAATTGTACTTCAAAAAGAGTAATTTGACAGCTTTGTCCCCCAAAAGTCTATTATGATGAGGATCATAAACAATTCCTGCTGCACTGAAAAACTGCTCACTTGGAACGCTTGTTGCAGGTGACGATAAATATGTGCGAGCGATGTGACTGAGACCTCCATACTTTTTACTGTTAATCTGCCAATACTGTAATGGATCTTGGTCTCTTGATAATCTTTTTTCTCTCTGGCATATTCTGTGAGTAAATTAGCTTTCGTATCTGATGTTTGATTTTCAGCTTCCTCATTGTCATCGTCACTATCTAACATATTGGCCATATAATCTTCTAAACTATTGCAATCTTCTTTTCTAACAAGAATTGGTTTGTCTGTAGTACAGTAAGTACAGATTCTGTACTAATTGTAGTTGTGAGATTTACTTCAGTTTCTAAAGCTGTAAGTAATTTCTGTTTTATTTCTTTGATGAGAAAGTCACTGAAGAATTTACCTTTGTACCGTGGGTCTAAAAATGTAGCTAGTTGAAACAATACGTTTTTGTCAATTTCAGAAAAACGATAATCTAATTCATTCTTCAAAGAAGACACAAAATCAGGAACGGCGGATGTACTGATGTTGAGATTTTCCCCACTATTAACAGAAATTTGAATCTCATCATATACTTTGTTTAATGCTCGTACTAGAGGAATAACGTCAGATATACATACGTTTTGTGAGCTCAATTTTTTTGTGGTATCCTCCAGAGGCTTCTTACCAATTCCTGAACTAAAATCCATTCTTCGGCATCAAGCTATTCTATTTTATTATTAGAAGAATAAAGCGACAGCGAATCCTCGATGCAATCAAATCTTTTCAACATATAATAGCTGGAATTCCAGCGTGTCGGTGAGTCTTGCAAAATTTTTAAAACTTTTTGATCGAGTCGAACTTGTATTTTTTCTAATTCTTGCTTTGCCATTGTAGAATGGTTAAAATGTCCTGCAGTTTTCCTACATTTTGTAAGTAATATGGAGATTGTATCAACTTTTTCAATAGCTTCTTTGACCACCAGATGCAACTGATGTGCTGTACAGTCGATATGATTTATTTCAGATAAAGTACAGGCACGCTTCATATTGGATCCCCCATCTCTTACCATGCAATGCACATTTTGTTTCGGAATTCCCCATTCTTCTAATATATTTTGAAATGTTTCCGATATATAATCTCCCGTGTGACGTTCTTCAAGAACCTCCACTTTCAAAACGATATTTTTTCGTATAAAATCTTTGGTAATACCATGACATGTTAAGGATAACAATGAAACTCCTGATGAAGAATCTGACCAGATATCTGATGTGAAGGAAACTTTCTCAAAATCTTGCAACACGTTCTTTATTTTCGATGACACTTTATGGTAAAGTTCGCTGCAAACAAGATCCGTAAAATATTTTCTGCCTTTTAAAACATAATTTGGAACAACATCATCGTGCATCAATCGTCGGAACCCTAATTCTTCTACGTGTTAAAAAGGTAAATCAGATAAGCTAACATTTCAGCAATTAAATAGTCAATTTTTATTGATTTGAGGTTTGTATTATTCCACATTTTGGCTTTCTGTATTTTGTAAAATAACTTTGTCTAAATTGTCTTTTTACCGTTTGTAAAGATGTTCCCGGCCTGTGAAATTGTCTCGGTACTCTTCTTAGCGGAGTCTTCTTTTAAGAATAAATCATATTCTTGAGAATGCTTTCCCTTTAGATGATTTTTCAAAGAAGTTGTACCTTTACCCTTACGAGAATACTTTCCGTCACAAATTTTACACTTTCATCATTTACTATCGTAAAATATCTCCATATAACACTACTAAACTTCTTTGTAGACTTTTTTTACTTAAATAATTAAATCTTTTAACTAAACACACAAACGTAATCTATGCTGCCCCGTATCACACTAAACTATAAACAAAACAAAAAATCCGCGCAGTGCAAGTCGAAACATGTCCTATCACCAACGCAAAGGGTCAACTGTCGTTTCAAGGTCACGTGCACCGACACCGACTGAGTAAGAAAGTCGAGGTCCGTATCCTTATTCGCGGATCTAGACACCAATGATCCGTATCCGCGGATATCCGATCCGGCACATCTCTGATATATATATATTATAATATATATATATATATATCTCTGATATATATATATATATATATATATATATATATATATATATATATATATATATATATATATATATATATATATATATATATATATACTGCACAAGTACTTTAATGTATCCGCCGTCCCTTTCTAAACAGGTGATTTCCAAAGCCTAAAATTTGTAGGGATTTCGTTTTCTTTTATCCAATAAATAATCTAACAATTACTGACGTGTTTATTGGAGTTCTTTTGAATTTTTAACTAGGAAGTTCCTACTAACATTTTCAATTAATTAAATCATTATTTTTTATTTTCCCTGTATACGTCTGACAAAATATAAATATAGTTTGTAAAGAAGTAATGAAACGCAGTGATAGCTGGATCTTTAATTTATTTAAATGAACACTAAAGAGTAGTTTATAAAATTTACCCTTTTAATAAAATCTCAGTAGTATGAATCAAACTGACAATATTAGCGTCGGTATCTCCCTGGTCCTCCACTAGAGGGAGACATGCCAGAGGAGTTTAAAAACAGTTCAATGTAACGATGTTGCATATGACATTTGTCCTTTGACATGGCTTGAACAGCATCTTCATGGCTTGCAAAAGTAACATCGGCCTCACCTGATGGACGACCTGATGGTTCAGTTAATATGTGTATAGTCATTGGAATCACTGGTCTGAAGAACTAAAAAATAAAAAAACTCTTGTTTAGACTTAAGTTGGGAATGTGGAATCTTTGGCACAATGACACTACTCAGTATATATCACCACTACACCAAAGACTTTATTTTTGCACTCGACGCGCGTTTCCCCAACCATGTTAGCTTCATCAGGAGCGATGATTGACTATCAATCATCGCTCCTCATGAAGCTAACATGGTTAGCGAAACGCGCGTCGAGTGCCAAAATAAAGTGTTTGGTATAATGGTGATATATACTGAGTAGTTGTTTAGAATATCACAAATCCCGTTATTACTCTAATAATCTCATCAACAGGAGAGATATGATATGATAATGAAAGTATCTCAACAGTAGTCGATTTTTATGAAAAATGCTCGGACCCGTCAACATTTTTTTTTATCTTTTCTAAATATAACAAAAAATTATACTTTATACACTGACGTGAAAAGATCTTAATTTTTGTTTTAATGAAGTGTAACTTATACCGCGTGATTTTCGAATTTCGTTTTTATTATTTTTTTTTGTATTCAGAGTTTACAAATGATATTCGTGGAATATGTATAAGGCATAAAACTGCATTTGTTAAAAATGTTAAATAATTTTGCACACCGATAACACCCCACTTAATCAGATTTTCTCTTAAAGAGTTTGTTATAAAGCAATTGCTGGTTTTATCATTGGTACAAGCTTTATAGGATTAAAAGGGTTAAATAATAATACTCCCCAACTTAAAATAGATTTATCCATAAGAACATTTTCTTTAAGATTTAAATATTCTATTTTCAGTTTAAACGCTAAACTTTTAAGAAACTGGCGATTAGAAGGTGTTAACCTGTGAGAGTTTGATTTATTAATAAAGTGGAAACGTTCGTTCTCTTTCTTACTAATATTTTTCTTTGTAATTTTTTATGTAAAATGAAAGTACCGTAATTTTTTATTATATATAATTACCATTTTTCATTCGTTTTTTTAAATGTAGTCTTAATATTACGGTTTCTTCTCTGATCCAATATTTTAGCAATCGTTTTATTAACTACTCTGACGGTAACTGGAAAATATAAAACATTTTGTGGTGATTCTATTATACTGAAACTATGTGCTAACTGGGAAAAATTGTGTATTATATGAACAGGTTTACCAGTTAGATGTAAATCTTCAGCAATACGGCAATTAATGTTTATTGAATTTATTTTAATAATTTCTGCAAGGTATATATATATATATATATATATATATATATATATATATATATATATATATATATATATATTATTAATTAATATATCCAAATATATATATATATATATATATATATATATATATATATATATATATATATATATATATTTGGATTTAATTAAAACGATTAATTCTTGATCAAGTAGACGTGAAAAATTTTTATATATCTTTTTTATTGTTACGTTCCATATTATAGGCGTTTACATGTTAAAAAGCAAATTATTGACATTTATTTGTTGTTTATTGTATCACTTAAAAGGAAAAAAACATTAAATTAAAGAAAAAATGACACGGGGGAGTGTCACCAGAACAATATTTTAAATTTAAAGAACCGTAACCAAAGGGTGTCCATTTTAAATTCAAATATTAGGATCATTTCCGGAGTTATTTATATGTTATAGTTTATATATTTTTTTTTAAATTTATTTATATGTTATAGATTATTATTATTATTTATTATTATTCAATAGTTATTTATAGTTATTTATATATTATTTATGTTATATGATACCGTGAACACCTGCAAATTTAGGATTATAGTCATTCATTCCGCTTATTTCATTTAATTTAAATACAAAAGGTTATGCTAAGACAAAATTTGAGAATAAATAAAAATAAGCAAACAGACAAATAAAATATTAATTAATGGCAATTCGTCTTGCTCTTTGTGGCACTAATACATTATTTCTTAAATTTAGAAAAAGTAAATTAAACTTGGTGTGCTTGATCAGTTTTTCATAAAAATCTAGTTCAGGTTACTAGAGCTTTCTAATACGAATTCAGCCATAATATTTGATCGGTCAAATTTAAACTACTACTCAAATTAGAAATAAACTGTATCGTGGTCGAGTCGCCTAAAGTTACCATTTTGTTACCCCTTTGCTCTAATTTTTTTCGTAGTTTTGGATGGCTTGGAAAGTTTCTTCACGTATGGTGTAAAATGTTAAGTCGTGGTGACTTACGGATGGAAAAGGTGCAAAACGTCGACTTGATAGTGACATTTACTTGAATTTCATCCCGAATTATAGGAAAACTTACCCATTAATTTACGTCGCGACATGTTTTTCATGCACGATGGTGCACCACCCCATTTCGCGCGTAATGTGAGAATTTTTTTGAACCAAAGTCACCCAGATAGATGGATCGGAAGAGGTGAAGATGCTTCTATTCACTGGCCACCTCGTTCCCCAAACTTAAATCCATGCGATTTTTTCCTTTGGAGTGCATTGAAATCGAAAGTTTATCAAGTTCAAATCGACAACGTTGAGCAATTGTGGAATAGGATTCAAAATGCTGCTAACGCTTTACGAGATGGAGGCATTTTAAAAAGAGTACATCTAAATTTCCTGCGACGTATTAATTTACACCAGGAATTTAAAAAACAATCGTATGTATTTCCAGATTAACACTTCGATACATTTGTCCTCAACTTTTTTCTTTATCTGACTTTTTTTCTTATACTACCGGGGGCCATAAAGTTTAGAAAAGTACAGGGGCGTGCAACTTTCTTACAAGGGCGACGCGAATGTCATTTTTAGTGTTCCGTACGGAACACTTATAAGATGACTTCGGTGTCTGTCTGTCTGTCCGTCTGTCTGTCTGCCTGTCACCCGATTTTCTCCGAAACTATTTGTCATAGAAAGTTGAAATTTGGTCATAATATAGGAATTGATGGCCTCATCAAAGCCGTGTAGTGTTGAAAGTTAAATTTTGACTTAAGGGGTTAGTTTTGGGGGGTGAAATCGGAAGGGAAAAAAAATTTTTTTTACTAGGTCATAGAGTGTAGTGACAAATGAAAGCTTGTGAAAACACGAGTAAAAAATATATATATGATGTAGTACTTGGACTCACTTTTCTTTGTACTATTTTTAAAAAGTCGCGAAAAATTGCTGTCCCCCCACCTTATCTCGAAAAGTACTGATCAAAAAATTTTGAAAAAATTCTGGAATGCTCTCCACCGGTTATTTTTTGTAATCTAAATGGCTGAAGAATGTAGAAATAGAGAACTAGTGTAAGAATTTTAATAAGCAATTTAAATTATCGTTTCTTTATATAAAATCTTAAAATTTACAAAAGATTAATTTAAATTAAAAATATATCTTGATAATTTAATCAAAGAGGCAGGAAACGAGAAAAAAGTAGGTTTTCTAAAAAACCAGAATGTAATTAACATTTACAGTTGTCGTCAAATGTTATTATTCTACATAAAATGACCCTACACAAATAATGAGATTTAACGGCTTGCTTTATTCTCCTCTGTCACGTGTTTGTCAGGTAAGAGAGATAGTAAAAAAGTACAATTTTACTTTGGTTTAGGATCTGGTTTTCCTTTTATGAAGCTTAAAATCTTATGGGGCAAGTTGCTTTTTCAAATTAAACAGTTCAAAAAATCTACCGTTACACGAAGTAAAAACCGAGGAAATAGCACCCTGGTCATATGGAAACTAAACACTTTAATATAAAGTATTTTAGTATTTACTTTGTATTTAAAGAAAAAAAAACATTTGATTAAAGCGCACATGATTTACTTAAATCATAGATAAATAAACTGGTCACGTTACTGTGACGCTGCTTATGTGCGAGGTTACGAGAGAACCTTTAAAATTTTTCTGAACAAAATTTTGTTCTTTAAGAGAACGGAGTAGTTTGTGAAGATAAACAAGGTTTTAGCTATGATTTTTCATAATTTACTCTGATAGTAATATATAATAGTATATAGTAAATAACAAATAATTATAGTAAACTGAGAAAGAAGAATTTAATAAATGAAAACAAAATCCTTCTTACTGGTTAATTTTGATTAGAACTTTTAACTGACTGAACTTCATATTTATTTTTTAGTTGTCGTTTTTCTCATATTACTTTAATATAGATATATGTTCAGCATTATAATAACGAGTTCAAATTTGGTACATACGCTATTTTTAAGATTCATATACAATATATTAGTAATTTCTATTCATCTGAAAGAAATCTCAGAAAATGATCTATTACTGTTACTTATGCTAGTCAAGGTGTTACAGATGAATATATGAATAACTAAAAAATTTATATTTTATTTATATGAAATAATTAATCAAAACCTGCTAATTGAAAATTAAAAAAAAACCGCCAAGCGCAAGTCGGACTTGTATTTCGTACGGTGATTGCTTTTAAAATAAAAAATTTTGTCACGGAGGTATAAAATGATCACTGACTTCAAAAACACACCCCAACTTAGTTTTCAACACAGGTTGTTTCCGATCTTTCTTTTTATATACCATATAAGATAAATTATTAAAGGTAATGCACTCGTACTAATTTTCTTTCAACCTACACCTTATCGAGAATATTCAAGAATTTTTTCAGAAATTTTTTGATTAGTACTCCTAGTGATACGGTTGGGGGACTGCGATTTTTGTCAATTTTTAGCTTTCATTTGACAGCTCACTCAATGATCTTGAAAAAATGTTTTTTTTTAATATACCAGATAAATTATCAAAAGTAATGCATTTATTATAATTTAATTTTTTTCCAAACTTTCTGATTAGTACTCTTATATTTATCAAATAATATCAGAAAAGTTTGCGCGAGTATCATATATACATATTTTTGAACTTTTGTTTTCACAAGCTTTCATTTGACACTCCATCTTGAATTTTTTTTTACTTCCGATTTCACCCCCCAAAACTAACTCCTTAAGTCAAAATTTAACTTTCAAAACTAGACGGCTCTGATTAAGCCATCAATACCATATTTGTAACAAATGTCAAGTTTCTATGTCAAATAGTTTCGAAGAAAATCAGGTGTGACAAACAGACGGATATCGAATTCCGTATGGAATACTAAAAAGATCAATCAATATCTATGATTTAGTTGCAAGGTGTGTGTGATTTAGAAAAACTAAATTTACGTACCTCGGCAATGTCTTGTTGGGTGGCTTTAAATGGCAGACCTCTCATGTGTATGCAGTGGCTTTGAACGGAACGATTAATCCAGGGCCATCTTGATCAAAAGGTCCTCGACCAGAGCCTCGTGGTCCACCGCCATTTTGGTTCTCCCATGGATCTAGATACCCGCAATAAAAATAAATTAGTTTATTTTCAACTTTCAAAGGCGGTTCAACTACCAATTTTGTTTTTTTCTCTAGTTGCCACCGTCGAAATTAATTCTTGCTTTTAAGTGTAAAACTAATAACGTGAATCTATATATATATATATATATATATATATATATATATATATATATATATATATATATATATATATATATATATATATATATACAGTCCCTGGCCAAATTATTAGATGCACTGCAAGATTTCATGTAAAATATTAATTACCGAGTGATATTGTACCGTTTTATTATTTTAAATTGATTTGTTTTTTATTTTTATATTATCCAATCAATTACCTATTTATTTGACATAAATAAAACAGCATTAATTTAGAAAAGCATAAGTTTATTAAGTTTTAAAGAAAAGTTAAATTAATGTTAGTAAAAGTCAATATTTAGTTGAGCCACCTTTAGCCGCTATCAAAGCTTTAATTCTGCACGGCATGCTATCAATGCAAGATTGTACTGTCTCCTGCATTTGAGGATGATGATTCCACACATGAATAATCTTTTCTAGGAGCTGGGTTTTGTTGGTAATCACATCTTTAGCCACTTCTCTTTTCATCAGCTCCCACACATTTTCAATGGGGTTAATATCAGGGCCAATCCAACAGAGGGATATTTTTTTCTACCAAAAAAGCTTTAACAAACCGAGCAGTGTGGCAGGGAGCTCCATCTTGCATGAAAGTGAATGGTTCCCCATTTGGAAACCATTCTCTGAGCTGCGGAATCAACCGATTTTGTAATACTTCTTTGTACTGATCTTGCCTCATTATTCCTTTGACGACGTACAGACGTCCAGTGCCCTTGCCGCTGATGACTGACCAAATCATCAC
>CM032446.1:123771695-123776695 GCA_019049505.1 Pachyrhynchus sulphureomaculatus
TATATATTATATTATATACATACATATATATATATATATATATATATATATATATATATACAGGGTGTTATGAAATTCACTACATATATTGAAATGGGTGACTCGTGGGGCCATGTAGAAACATATTTAATTTTTTTATAAATTCCAAATTTTTGAAAAATTAAAAAAGGAGTAAAACTGCATTTTACCAAATTATTTACAAAATTAACCCGCCCCTGAATGGCCGTTATTGTACGCGCAGGTCTGTGTTGCCAAATCTACGATTTTCTCCAATGATTAGGGATTTTCAAATTTTGGGTACAATTAATATAACAAATCAAAATAATAATAGATAATACACCGTACACGTAGTAAAAATAATATTTAAACATAATTTCTTATCTGTTATATCAAAAAAATTTCCTTGATTACAGGCGAAAGCAAGCTCGTAATTGACTTGATCATTACGTAATGAAAATCCATTTTATTCAATTCTGGTAGTGGAAAAAAACAAATCATGTCATGTACTTTTCACCAATATAATAATAAACGAAGATTTTTCTAAGTAAAAATCTAAAAAAAAGTTTACCGAATTGAAAGCAGGTTCGTTGATTCTTGAAGTCATTGCTCCATTGCTCTGACCTTTAAGTGACGTTTTATTTTGATGTACCTTAAATGGGCAATTGCTCTCCATATAAAATATCCTGAGTTGTGCGTGACATAATCACTAAACCACTTTAATGTTTACAATTTGTACGCGTTTATAGTTTTTTTATTTAGAATTTTATATTATAAAGTCTCTTCTGTCAAATAATTTTGACACTGTTATTTGACAATAAGCCATTTTTGGTGGATTCTGCTTTATAGGCATTTTTAGAATTTCTATTTGATAATGGTTACGATTAAAACTGCTACCAAAAAATATTTATAATAGTAAAAAAAAAATAAGAAACGAATAGCCCAAATGAAAAATTTCGAAAAGGTTCGTATCGCTATTATGGTAGGGTCTGTTTAAGAATTAAACTAGGAAAGTATTGGATTTCAAAAATACAAGTAGGTGGGAGTTGAGAAAACTAATGATAGAACGAAGGATGGTCTTACGTACCTATTCTCTCTCTCCACACAGTTGCACTTTCTGGAAAAGTACTAGTTGTTATACATCAAATATATTACACTATTTAAAATAAAATTTAAAATTTATTGCTTTTACAACAAGAAAATTTTGACTACTGCAGCTAAGCTAGGTGATACATACCTATCTAAAATTTAACCAATTACCAAGAAAACTGTGGATCTAAACTTGGTTTACCTCAATGCGCTACGTAGTACTTACAGTAGGCAACGTCTTCGTAGCAATATAAAACACATAAATGTCATTAACAGTACAAAAAATGGAAAGGCAAAAATAAAAACTACTTATGTGTTTGGAGTAAACCTTTTTTATTTTTCGACATAGTCTCCTTTTAGGCTTATACACTTCGTCCAACGATGTTCTAGTTTGTTGATCCCTTCCAGATAATAGGATTTGTCCAAGTGTGCAAAATATCCATTAGTGTCTGCAATCACCTCCTCGTTTGAATAAAATCTTTGTCCCGCCAGCCATTTCTTTAAATTGGGGAACAAATAGTAGTCCGAGGGAGCCAAGTCTGGAGAATAGGGGGATGTGAAACGAGTTGGAATCCTATTTCCATTAATTTTGCGACCACAACTGCTGAGGTGTGTGCTAGTGCGTTGTCGTGATGGAAAAGGACTTTCTTGTGGGCCAATCGCGGGCGTTTTTCTTGCAGCTCGGTTTTCAAACGGTCCAATACCGATGAATAATATTCACCTGTAATAGTTTTACCCTTTTCCAGATAGTCGATGAGGATTATCCCTTGCGAATCCCAAAAGACAGTCGCCATAACCTTTCCGGCCGAAGGAACGGTCTTCGCCATTTTTGGTGCAGATTTCCCCTTGGTAACCCATTGTTTAGATTGTTGTTTGGTCTCAGGAGTATAGTAGTGTATCCATGTTTCATCCACAGTGACGAAACGACGCTTAAAGTCCTCCGGATTCTTCTGGAACAGCTGCAAACCATCCTTGCAACACTTTCCACGATTCCGTTTTTGGTCAAGTGTGAGCAATCGCGGCACCCATCTTGCGGATAGCTTTCTCATGTCCAAATGTTTATGCAAAATATTATGTACCCGTTCAGTCGAGATGCCCACAGCACTAGCAATCTCACGCACCTTAACTCTTCTGTCATCCATCACCATATCATGGATTTAATCAATGATTTCTGGAGTCGTAACCTCCACAGGCGGTCCAGAACGTTCAGCGTCACTTGTGCCCATATGCCCAGTCCGAAAATTTTGAAACCACTTATAAACTGTTCTAATCGAAGGTGCAGAGTCACCATAATGTTTATCAAGCTTCTCTTTAGTCTCCTGAGGCGTTTTGCCTTTCATAAAGTAATGTTTAATCACCACACGAAATTTTTTTTTTCGTCCATTTCTTGAAAATCACTCGACTTCCTTGATTCATACGAATGCCAAACACAAAGAAATATGGCTGAAACTTGGTGTGCGTTCATTCAAGAGATGCTACTAACTAAACATGACCTCGGTACGCGCCGGTGGTGCCATCTCTCGGACTTTGCACGGACTTTTCAAACCAGCCTCGTATATATATATATATATATATATATATATATATATATATATATATATATATATATATATATATATATATGTATATATATATATATATATATATATATATATATATATATATATATATATATATATATATATATATATATATATATATATATATATATATATATATATATATATATATATATATATATATATATATATATATATATATATATATATATATATATATATATATATATATATATATATATATATATATATATATATATATATATATATATATATATATTATATATATATATATATATATATATATATATATATATATATATATATATATATATATATATATATATATATTATATATATATATAAAATAAATAATAAAATAAATAAATATCGTCTTTATTAAGATGTTAATCACATGTGATGTGAGTACATATTACCCACACACATCCTGTAGTAGAAGAGGCGAGATTTAACCATCGGTTACTCTTACATCTAACCTCTTCAACACACGACGCGCTTACAAAAAAAATGAAGCAACAATTACATACTAACATAGTTAAATCAATAATCGACAAGAAACATCAAAATACAAATAAACTACGTCTGAGAATTCTGCTTATTTAACAGCTCTTCCCTATATAATCGACGAAGTCGGCCAATAGTGCACGTTTTCAGTTCTGGATTCATAGTATTGTATGTGTTTACTGCACTATATGTAAAACTGCGCTGAAACAAGGCAGTGCGATGCTGAGGCATAGTCAAGCGATCAGGCCGTCTAATATACCTATCATGTACCAAATTTCGGGATACTAGCTTCTCCCTTAAATAAATCGGGACTGAAGTTCCTAAGAGCCTCATTAAGAATATTACGAAGTGCAATTGCACAGTATTAGCAAAATTTAACCATTTCAACTCATTTATTTTTAAAGATATATGATCATATTTTCTCAAATGGAATATAAACCTACAGCAGACGTTCTGTACATACTGCAAACGTCTCCTTGAAAGCGCATCCAAGCAAGGATAGTATACAATACTACAATAATGAAATGAAGACAAGACCAAAGATTCACACAATTTTTTCCTCATCTTAAAATTCAGAATAAAACGATTTGCATATAAAACCTTCATTTTCGCATAACTTTTTTGTAGGAGCACCCTAACATGTTCCCTGAATCTGAGATGTGTATCAATGCAAAGACCCAAATTCTTGGCACAATCAGAAAACAGCAAATCCTGATCAGCCAGCCTCAGTCTCAAAGCCATGCTCAAGGTTGGTCGCCGATTTTCCTTGCAAAACAATAAAACTTGAGTCTTGTCTGGATTTAGCCTCAAATTATGTTCATCCGAGTAAACTGACAAAGCCATGAGATCCTGATTTAAATTTTCTGCTGCAGACTCAGGATCCGATGGTTCAAAGAAATGAAGCAACTGTGTGTCATCAGCATACGACTGAACCGATGAATATACAGCTGTTTGGAATATATCAAAAGTATATATAAGAAACAGAAGAGGCCCCAGTATTGAACCCTGGGGCACTCCGGAGATAATTTTACCAGCAGCTGAACAAACATCACCCATTCGCACCCTCTGCCATCTACCCGACAAATAGCTATAGAAAAATTGTACGGAGTGATCAGCGAAGCCCAGATAGTGCAGTTTAGCACAAAGTAGGTTATGATCCAGCACATCAAAGGCTTTCGAATAATCCAGCGAGACTGATATAACAGCCATATTTTTATCAATAGCTCTGATTATGCTATCCGTTAAATTCAATAAAGCCGTTGATGTGCTATGACCCCTCCGGAAGCCAGATTGATGCAAGGGGAGCAACTCATTTGTCAAGAGATATTCTGAGACCTGTGTATGTACTGCCCTCTCCAAGACTTTTGACATAACTGGTAACAAACTAATTGGACGCAAATCTCTGACGGTTAAAGGATTTTTAACTTTAGCAACTGGGCACACAATAGACTCTTTCCAGCTCTCCGGAAAATACCCACTCTCCAGGCAACAATTAACAATATGGGTTAGATGATATAAGATAACAGGTAAACTAAGCTTAAGCATAAAAAGTGTCAAACCATCATTTCCAGCAGCATTGGACTTTATACTATTAACACACCTGCAAATTGACTCAGGGGTTTCCATTAGGAAATTAAAGTTCAGATTTAAATTCCTCTTATTGTTACTGTAATAATATATTTTACCAGCACAGTTGTCAGACTTTCGGAAAACGCTCAAAAAGTATTCATTTATATCATTCACATTGGCCAAATGTGCAGGCAGACGAGGGGTATCTTTTGAACCCGTGTGAACATTGCATTGCTGAAGTCCCTTCCATAATGATTTTGC
>CM032446.1:123784195-123787256 GCA_019049505.1 Pachyrhynchus sulphureomaculatus
TTACCAATATACATTCATACAAGTTATTGAACTGAATTTTGACTTTTAAGTGGCTCACTCGATTTACTATTTTCCTATTTAACATAGAAAAAGACTATTTTACTAAGACGCTTAGTTTTTGTGAAAAGCCAAATATGATATGAAAAAAAATTTATCACTTGCAAAATCTGACAGATTACAAAGTCAATTAGGATTTTTTTAAATGGCACCTTTTTCCATGAGCACACCATTAAAAAAGCATTTTTCAGTCCGTTTAAAAAAATATATAACTATTGTGCTGCTATGTAAAGGGTGCCATTTAAAGAAATTCTAGCTGACTTTGTAATCTGTTAAATTTGTATATATCATTTTTGGCTTCTTCATAAAAAACTAAGTTTAGTAGCAAAGGAACTTTTGTTATGTCCAATAGGAAAATAGTAAATCTAGTGAGCCCCTTAAAAATTAAAACTCAGTTCAATAACTTGAATGTATGTCGATTGAAAATATATATCAAGACATATGTTTTTGTTAACAGTCTGAAAAATGCTACTTAAATGGTGTGTTCTTTTTAAAAATCCTAGTTGGTTTTGTAATCTGTTAAATATAACAAGTGAGAAATTTTTGTATATCATATTTCGCTTCTTCATAAAAAACTAAGTTTAGTAATGAAAGAATTTTCTTGGTATGCTAAATAGGAAAATCGTAAATCGAGTGAGCCACTTAAAAAGTTAATATTCCGTTCAACAACCTGAATGATTTGTATATCGGTAACAACTGAAAATAAATATTAAGGGTTATATATTTTTGTAAACGGAATAGAAAAATAGTATTTAATGATGTGCTCATATATAGAGGATGCCATTTTAAAAAAATCTGTCAAATTTGACAAGTGACGTTTTTATATCATATTTGGCTTCTTTATAAAAACTAAGTTTAGTAGTCAGACATATTTTTTGGTATACTAAATAGGGAAATAGTAAAGCGAGCCTTTTAGAAGATAAAATTCGGTTCAATAACTTCAATGCTATATTAATCGGTAACGCCTTAAAATAAATATCAAGAGTTATATATTTTTGCAAACGGACTGAAAAAGACTTTTTAAAGATGTGCTGATATGTAGAGGGCACCATTTAGAAAAAATCCCAGTCAGCTTTGTAATCTGTTAAGTTTGGCAAGTGACCAATTTTATATCATATATTGCTTCTTCATAGAAAATTAGGTTTAGTAGCGAAATATTTTTTCTATATGTCAAATAGGAAAATATGTCCCTGTACATTCTATAAAGACACCTTTTCTTCATTACGTCAGTTTCGCTATATTAGTTCAGTTATAAGATAAAATAAATAACGATAAAAAACTGCAAAACAGCATAAATATTCTTAGTTAAAAAGTTTAGTTAGTTAAATACGCTAATACGCTCTCACTTTTCTCTTAATATCTGAATTATAATGTAGAGAACTTGGCAAACAAATGAAATATTCTAGAAAGATAATTTATAAATTTTGACATATTTGCAAAAACAATATAAGAACTATATATTATTCCAATTTTAATAAAATATACGTGTATGTAGAGTAATTAGAAACAAACACTTAAATTATATGGTGTTCTTGAACATTCAAATTCGGACGATTCACTAAAAAAACCCTAAAACATTTTTATTACCAAAATACAGTAATACCCCGCTTAGCGCGACCCGTTACGCGCGGTTTCACTATAACGCGAATTTCAAATACCCCGCTTAGCGCGACCCCGTTACGCGCGTTTCACTATAACGCGAATTTTCAAATTTCGCGCTCATGTAGTCATTAACTTCTCTATGGTCGCGGGGGGATCCCCGCTTTCTCTGAATATTCTCTTTGAAGAATTGGGAATTCCCTGTCCTTCGACTTTGTTCTATGGGGATTTCCTCGTTCGTTTCGTGTGTTCATTTGTTCCGTAATGTTAGTTCGGTCGGCTGGCAGTTTTGTTTTAATATTTATTGGAGATACATACATACATAATTTAACCCTACGTTAAAAATGCCGCCTGTAAGAAAAAAGAGCGTAAAAGCGTCACTTTGGAATTGAAGATGAAAGTGTTAAGAAGAATGGAAAATGGAGGCAAAGCAACAATTGTTGGGAGAGATTTTGGACTCTCAGAATCGACTGTGAGAACGATTTATAAAAAATCGGGAAAAAATTAAAATCTCCAGCGAAGGTTCAACACCTATAAGTGCAACAAAACTTTCTCGTTCGAGATCATCTATCTTAGAAAGAATGGAGAAATTACTGTCAGTCTGGATCGAAGATTTGAATAAGAAGAACACACCACTAAGTCAAGATCTCATATGCACAAAAGCAAAATCTTTGTATGAGATGCTGAAAACAAAAGAAGGAGAAGGGAGTGCCACTCCGACTTTTGCTGCCAGCAGAGGCTGGTTCCATCGGTTCAAGCAGCGTTCTAATCTTCACAATATCCACATAACAGGCGAGGCGGCCAGCGCGGACATTCAAGCTGCAGCTGAGTTTCCAGACAAGTTTCAAGACTTCGTTAGACGAGAGAAAATTCCTGCTTGTCTCATCTTCAATGTTGATGAGACCGCACTTTACTGGAAAAAAATGCCATCTCGAACATTCATTTCTAAGGAAAAGAACGTCAAGCCAGTGGTTTCAAAGCTGCGAAAGATCGACTAACACTTCTGCTGGGTGGTAATGCCACTGGTGATTTCAAAACTGAAACCTTTACTAGTGTACCATTCAGAAACACCCCGTGCAATGCGAGGCACAGACAAGACAAGTCTACCAGTTGTGTGGCGATCAAACAGAAAGGCGTGGGTTACACGGGAAATTTTTCAAGAATGGTATTCTAATAGTTTTTGCCCATCAGTCAAATCATACTGTGACAGAAATGGGCTTGAACCTAAAGTTATATTACTCTTAGACAATGCCCCAGGACATCCAACCTCACTTGATACGCCCCAGAGAACTTAAAAGTGTACGTAAAGTTCCTTCCACCAAACACTACGTCAATATTACAACCTATGGACCAGGGAAGCAATAGCAAACTTCAAAGCTTATTACCATCGCCGCACTTTTAGCCA
>CM032446.1:123787356-123804856 GCA_019049505.1 Pachyrhynchus sulphureomaculatus
TATCGTTTCGCTTGTCACTTCTTATACCAGTCTTTTCAAGAATTCTTTTATATGGAAACCTTATTCCTTTGGAATAAATTACCCAGAACTGGTTCCCACACAATTGTACAATTTGCAACAAATCAAGGCCATCGTGAATGGCTTTTTCGGCACACTCATCGTTTCTGTAGCGCTTTAGGGATTTTCCTACAACACATGTGCCGTGCCTATAAAAAAGTCCTAAGGAATGGGGGTCTCCTATAAAAGAGTTCTTAAAGAATGTGGTTCGAGGAGTCACAACTCAACGTCACGTCTTGCTGAAATGACGTATTAGCGCGACTTGTATTCCTGTGTCTATCAGTCTGAAAAGAATCAAGCGGGCTAGATCCATGTTTTCATGTATAGATGATTAAGGTTTTTGGTGAGTTGTGAGTTCCCAATCAGGCGAATAGCTCTTGTCTGAACAGAATCCATCAAATACAGCGTATACTTGGGAGCAGAGCCCCAAACATGGGAGCAGTATTTTAACGATGGTCGACTTTGAGCTTTGTATACGATTAAAAGTTGTTATAGAGCGTAAAGATTTCTAATACTAGATAGTATTCCCAGCTTTTAGGGAGCTTTCTTTGCTATGTATGCAACATGATCATGCCAAGACATATTTACTTCCAAGTTAACGGCTGGCATGTTTTTACATGTAGGGTGACTCAAAAAGTTATTGAAATGTAATTTTTTTAAATTATTGAACTTGTGTATTTGTATCATTTTGAAATTCTATTCAAAACTGAAATTGCTTTAAATTTAATATATTTTGAGATATTAAAGTTTGAAAAATGGCTTTTTTACACAGTAACAGCCTTTAACATTACAGCTTAAAAGAATAACCTGCAATTTCTGCCTAGTTTTTGTCAGCTTCATGAAAAAATGCTAACTTCGCTTTAATATCCTGTTGAACTTGAAAACAGAAATCAATCATTTTCAGTTTAAATAAAAATTAACCGGCAGCTGGCATTTTTGGTACATCCCTAGGATAGGAATGTATAGGTCATTTGTATGAATTTGATGGTTAGTAAAGGACAGTTTCCTAAGTAGATCTTATAACCACTCTGTCATAATTTCTCCTGTCATCCAAGTTTTCTTATTATATTTCCAAGTTACAGGTAGTTTATGTTAATATTTTTAAATGCTCTGGGTTTAGCTGCGTTACTAAGAGTTTTTCTTTTTCTCCCGCCATATTAGCACAATGCAAAATTGGAAACCTCTCTTTGGGATATTTACCACCAACATATTTTTCTTTTTTCAATGTTACCGTTTTGTTGGATAGAGCCCTAAAATACAGGCCTGTCTCATCGGCATTATAGATGTCTCTCGGTGAATATCCCTTAATTAAAGAAGGGCATTTTTTCCAGAATGATGAAACAACTTCAGCAATAGCCGAAGCTCCTTCTCTTGAAATCGCTTTAAAACTTACGTTGTGGCGGATTCTAAATTTATTAAGCCAACCAGAAAAAGCACTCAATGTAGAATGTCCCAGAGATTCGGCTATTTCTTTTGCATCCTATTAGCGGACCTGAAAAAAACATTAACAATATTTTTTTTTTTTCATTTTTCTCACGACAAACCTACTGACACCCAACAAAACACTAACATTAAAAAAGGAAAATGTGTTGGTTTGTGTCAAGTTTGTCTTTCAGCAATTTCAACAGGGCATTAATGAAAACACAAATAAAGTGATTTTGGATTAGTGTTATTGTCATGGGTGAAATGTTGAAATACCAAAAACTAGAATTGACATTAAATTATACCACGTAAGTTATTCCTCAGGGCTATAGGTAAAATATTTTCGTATTGCATGTAAAAAGGCAGGCTTGTTATCATGTTGTTTAACGTGAATATTTAAACAAAACAATAGTTTCACATTTTATATTAGAATACATTCATTTAACAGTACTTTTAAGACTTGGTAAATCTGCAGCAAAATAGTTAGATTATTATCCAGTAAATACGTTTTATAAATGAGATTATCTGAAAAAGATTCTAAAATTTGTCATATGGAAGCTAGATGTCTTATACAATTATACAAGACTCCTAAAATCAAAAATTGAAACAAATAGAATAAAGAAATATTCAATTTGAGCAGCATAAAGATGGTTATTTTTTTATGCGACCATGTCGTACATAACGAGCGGTTCCCTTAAATGCCCTGAACTTAATTTTTTAGAAAAATCTACAAGATGGATATTTTTTTATTGTCTAGGCAAATAATACATTTAAATGAATAAAAGATATGAGATACTCCTCAGTTACCCCTACATTTTTCAGATTTCTCTTTCTTAAAGTT
Source organism: Pachyrhynchus sulphureomaculatus (assembly GCA_019049505.1). Taxonomy (NCBI): domain Eukaryota; kingdom Metazoa; phylum Arthropoda; class Insecta; order Coleoptera; family Curculionidae; genus Pachyrhynchus; species Pachyrhynchus sulphureomaculatus. The sequence continues at coordinate 123,789,677 of CM032446.1, forward strand.
ACAGACGCAAACAAAATCTCTTCATAATTTTATGTTTTTCTTGTATTGGAAAGAAAAATTTATTTAAGGGTAAAGAGTTATATCCATTTCTATTGTATATGAGTGAATAAATTATCAGAGGTATATGTTTGGCCTTTACTCGTATTGTCCAAATAAAACATTATTTGTTTAGCAAGGGTGAAATTTCTTTGAAAAATTGAATTTACCGGATGTCAATAACGTATTTAAGACAATATTAGTCTTAATCCTGAAATGTCTCTTAGGATAAGCAATTAGCATCTAGGCTCCTGGATATCTTTTTTTATCAAAATAATATTTATTGAAAAAATGTTGATAAATGAAGCTTTAAAGGAGAAGGCTCTTAATGTTAAAGAAGCTATCATTTTACAGGTGCGAAAGTAAGAATCTAAAAAAACCTTAAGAAATCTTCCTTCCTTTCGTATTGACTTTTCTTCAGAGGATAATGTTGAATAATCAGCATGTATGACCTCTTAAAGTAAAAAAGTCGCCAGAATTAAAGCAGACAAAAACACGACCAGCTGTATGCTAGGTTAAAAAAAATACCGCATTTTGATTGCTTTTATTTGCTTTATAAATGAATCAAAGAGTACTTAACAGATAATCTTTTAAAACCCCTAATCCAGTGTAAATTAAACATGTTTCAAAATAATGCTTAACATATTAATGGCGACGGGGAAAATTAATTCTAAGAAATCAATGTTACACATTTTCTCCTCAATACATAAATCATCCTCATATTTTACACATAAAAAATATTTCTTTCTAAATTAAAAAGCCGTTATAAATACTGAAGCATATCCTTTGAAGGTAATACTACACTTAAAAATCAATAGCCCCCATTTATAATCCACTAGAAATAAGATTTGATTCTTATTAACCATAATTCTCAGTACGGTCAGGGTAACACGGTAATACTCTTTATCACAACAAAATTAAAACTCAATAATTTAACACTGCCTAAAAAATTTTGGCAGGGTTGTCCATTAATGCAAAAGTTGAAAATGTCTTAAATTCCATAAGATATGGAGCAAACGTTTGTTGTGTCAAAGTTTTAGAGTTTTGAGAGACGAAAATTTTAAAAACATTTGTGTGTTAAATAAAAAAGCTTTTTTTTAAATTGTACACTATACTAAAAATTATAGACTATCCTTTCGTAACCATCAAACTTAGACAAATGACCTATACATTCCTATCTTAGTATTGTTCCAAAAATTCCAGCTGCCGATTAATTTTTATTTAAACTAGAAATGATTGGTTTCTGTGTTCAAGTTCAACAGGATATTAAACTGTCCTTTACTAACCATCAAATTTAGACAAATGACCTATACCTAGGGGTCGGCAACCTTTTAACTAAGGGGTGCCAGTTTTCATCCATACAACATTTTGCGTGCCGACATAGGTACTTACTACAACTAAAATTAACAAAAATTAACTTAAAATATTGCTTTTAGAAGGTTTAATTACAAAAAAATTTTAACATTAACAAATAATTTTATTATACTAGTCCTAGGACCTAGTGTGAACCCTGTGCTTGAAATTCTTTAGAGAGTTTTCTTATATCCGGTTCATGTCTGGTTATTTTCAGTGTCACACATGCTTCCGAGTTGTCTGTTGTCAGCCTTCTTCGGTACGGGTTTAAAATCACTCTTATATAGGAAAAAAGTTGTTCACAGATATAGGATGGTCCGAAAGCTGTAAGCATGGCAAACGCTACTTTCTTAAGACAAATAAATTTCTCTGGTAAACTCATCCAACAACTGAGTATCTCGTTTGAATGGTTCTGGCAGTCACTTTCTAATACCCTTCTTAATTTTACAAATTTCGTGTTCCATAACTCGGAGCTTTTAAATTCAATGTATTGAAGATTAAAATCATTAATGTCCATCCATGAGAAAAGAGATATGTCAAAGCAACTGCTGGAAAAATCCATTAAATCTGGTTTGATTAAAAAAGCGAACATAGGACACGTTTATCAAAATACTGACCCCTCTCGATAAACTCCTCTTTTAAATTAGTCATATATTTAAGAATTTCGTCTATTAGTGCACCATCGTCGACACTGGATATATAAGTTTTTAAATTTGGAAAATATTTATATGTGTTTGTAGTAATATCGCTGATAAATAAATCTATTTTTAATTTGAATGATTTCCAGGATTCGTATAAATCCAGAACTGTTTTACCTGAACCTTGTAACTTTAAGTTGAGTTCACTGAGATGGTTTGTAATATCAGTAAGAAACATTAACATACAGATCCAGTTCTTATCTTCTAGTTCAGGATAAACATCCACTTGATTTTTTTCCAACAAGAACGATTTAATTTCGCCCAGACATTGCACAAATCTAGAGAGTACTTTACCACGGCTGAGCCAGCGCACATTATTGTGAAATGGTATATCTGAATATGCACTTTCTAATTCCTGCAGAAATGCCTTAAATTGTCTGTGGATCAGTGAAGAACGACCGACAATGTAGTTAACTATTTTAACCACCCTATCCATCACGGATTTTAATCTTCCAGCGGAGATTTTAGCGCACAAACTCTCTTGGTGAATTATGCAATAAAAATTCAAAACTGATCGACCCATGCGTTCAATAAGAAGGGAAACAAATCCTTTATGTCTCCCAATCATAGCAGGAGCGCCATCTGTCGTTACGCAAAAAATTTTATTTAAATCAATGTTCCGCTTTTCAAAATATTTAACAAACTCTGAAAATATATCCTCTCCTCTTGTAGTTCCCTGCAATGGGAGCAGACAAATCAGCTCTTCATACACACTGTCATCATCGAAGTATCGCGCAACGATTGCCAGACGGGCAATGTCATTAATATCGACACTTTCATCCAATGCTACACTAAATACAAAACTCCGTTTGATAGCGTCTCTCTGCTGTTTTTCGACATTTTGTGTCATTTCGGTAATTTGTCTCTCGATGGTCCGCGCTGATGCCGGTATATCCCTAATCCTGGCCAATATTGTATCCTTATTGGGCAAGTCGTCGAATAAAATCTAGCCAGTACTCAAAAACGTTTGCTTCATAAATTCTCCGTCAGTGAACGGCCTACCCTTTTGTGCCAACGATTGTGCAATTTTGAAACTGCATTCAGTTACCTGATTTTTTCCTTGGAAAACTTTGCTAAAGAATGTTGACTGTTTCTCGTATTGTTTACTTGCTCTTTGTATTGCCTCCCTTTTATCAGCGTTATCTTTAAATGACGATTCATGTTTTATCTGGAAATGTCGTTGAACACTAGATGTCCGGAAAACTACGCTTTCCCGACATAGGACACAAATGGCCCGATCGTTTTGCTGTACAAAACCGTAATCTGTTGTCCATGAAGTTTGAAATGATCGAACGTCTACCTTCTGTTTCTTCGCGGCCATAACGCAACGTAATTTTAATTTTTAAACTTTTCGACGACTATTGACTGGAACGGATGTTACTTCTATACTAAATGATCCAAACGTGTAGCCACTTGCTATATATAGAAAAATAATGTTTCCAGAAAATTCCAATAATTACGTTTTTATTAAATTTCTTAGAACAAAAATTATTATCTACAACGCGCCCATTGCAATCAAAGGGCCACCTAGTAGTTAAATCTAACAAAAACTAAAGTTCGGCATTATAAAAAGAGTTGCGGCGCGCGTCGGAACGATTGAAGTCAAGTCAAACAAAAACCGCCTTATAGCGGCTCTTTTAATCTGAATTGAGGACGTTTATTTGTGTTTTTGCCTAGGCTTATATTTTGAGGCTTGCCGTCTTTAATACTTGTCGAAATTAAAGCCAAACCAATGCATTCAGTAAAATTATAAATTACAAAATGTATATTTTGTAGTTTTTGGTAATAATACCTAGTGACCTATATAATATATCGTTTTTGTTTGTATCGTTAAAGTAATACTGTCTTCGATTATTTACTTAATTTCGAAACATGTCACAGATTACAGAATTAATGTGTAAACTTTGAATAGGTACGCGTGCCATTCAAACTTGCTTGGCGTACCAGAGATGGCACGCGTGCCATAGGTTGCCGACCCCTGACCTATACATTCCTATCTTAGGGATGTACCAAAAATGCCAGCTGCCAGTTAATTTTTCTTTAAACTGAAAATGATTGATTTCTGTTTTCAAGTTCAACAGGATATTAAAGCGAAGTTAGCATTTTTTTTCATGTAGCTGATAAAAACTATGGTAGAAATTTCAGATTATTCTTTTAAACTGTAATGTTAAAGGCTGTTACTGTGTGAAAAAAAACCATTTTTTCAAACATCAATATGTCAAAATATATTAAATTTAAAGCAATGCTAATTTCGAATAGAATTTCAAAATGATACAAATACACAGGTTCTATAATTAAAAGAATGACGTGTAGCTAACAACTTTTTGAGTCACCCCATATGTAAAAACATACATTTAAAAATATTTGCATATCAGAAGCTTACAACTAAAAACTTTTGTAAAGAACATGAGTTTTAATGGTAAAAGTTAATTTTTAGCCTACGAAAATAAAGGAAGCCGGTATTGCGAAAAAAATCAATCTGTGTCGATTTTGAACTGTATTTATTATGTGTACATTTTCCGAGTGATACGTCAATATTTTCAAAAAGTGTGTAGATTAGGTACGTCGGGGGGAGTTATTAGGCAACCACCCTACAATTTAATAAAAAAAGTTGGAGGGATCAAATTTCACCAAATAAAACTATGTGCGTCATCATGATCATTTCCAGCTTCCTAAAACGAGGGTTGGTCATAAGAGACCCGGGCGGTATAGTATGACATCAAAATTTTCAAGAAGAAAAAAATGTCAGATTACTCATATCGATGAGGCAGGTTGTAAAAAGTTAGACATTTGTATATTTGTAGTCTTAATGGAGTCCCACAACACTGTGCAACGGCGCGATTCAAACTGATACTTTTCGAGTAATCGCCTCGTAAACTTGTTAAATTTTAGCCTGTCCTGGACTTATTTGTAAAAAGTTCCATTAAACTTTTATGCAGCCTCTGTACAGTAAGGAATAAGACGCCACTACTGTACAACAGTAATGTTTGCTTCTTGAGCGCGTCCGACGCTTCAAAGTTTCTCAGTAATTCAGTGACCCAAACTTATTTTTAAAAAATTGAAATTTAGTACCCTTACTTTATGTTAATGAGAATACAACCTTGTCCGACAAATTAAGTTTACCTACTTTGCCATCCGACAGTTTAAAGTGGTAATAGATTCTCAGTATATAGACTTATTTGTAAATGTCGGATCTTTGTACCCTTGATTGATAACACTTGCCTTTTTACTTTTAAAATGTCCGACAAAAATTTGTTACTGGCTTTGCTGTCCGATAAAAATAACAATTTTTTAACAATTTGACTACATGCTACAGTATACCTTAGCACATACCTTATTATTCGGTTAAATCGCTCTAAATTGTCTACTCGGGGGTTTGCACGGTCGCTGATTATGATTTTGTTGTGAAAAATGGAAAATTAACCCCCGTTTACCCCCCCTGGTGGTTAAACTTAGTTGATTTAAATAAAGTAACCGCTTTCTTTTTATTATTCGGGTAAATCAGTGGAAATTAAAAAAAAAAAACATTTTTTATTAAATTAAAGTTTCATATCTAAGACTATACATATTTAAAACTATGAACTTATTTATTTATTTGTACTAAAAATTTATATTGATAATTTGAATTCTGACGTAATCAAACTTTTAATTAAATATTGATTTAAATAGTAATTTCACTCATTCTATTATTCGTCCTTGTCTGACGATTCATATTTTTGTCCTCACTGTCATCTGACGAACTGTAATTATCACTTAATTCTTTATCTTTCTCTGCGGAATTTATAATATTGTTTAATTTATTTAAAATACGTAAATTGAATTAAAATATAAGAAATAAAATTTAAATTATAAAAAAGGATAAAATAAAAATCAACCATATTGTACCTTTATTATTTGGCGAAATATCTATGAAAGATGGATATGGTTTTTCTTTAAACCAAAATAATTCTAATTTATTTTCTATTATAGTCCATCCGCAATTCTCCCCTTTAAAGAAGTGCTCAGTCAGTTCCCGCGAACAAGATGATATGGTTAAAATAACGAATTTTTAAAATTTTCGTTTCAATTAATGTTTCACTCATTTTTTACTTTGTACTTTTTATAAAAGATTTCAAATCTGCCGTAGATTTAAATTTGTATGTATACTTTACAAACAAACTCTTCAATTACTGCAAATAAGATAGTATTTTGAGCATTTGTAATTTTAATTCTGAACTTACTGTCCCATTTTTTTTAAATATTAAAATGTCTTATTTTACCTGTCCTGAAAAAACCAGGCTTGAAATCGCACCCTGTTAAGGCATGAAAAAAGTTTATTGTATATTTCATTAACGTTTAGAAATCGTTGATTGTTTCCAGTACCCATATGAATCCATATGGGTCAACTTTTACATGATTCATAACACCTAATAGGATTAATAACATATCCGTATCTGAATAGCGGACTTGAATTCTTTTGCCAGGTGGTAATGATATGAGATTTTCGTCTCCGCTTCTTCGTGATCGCAGGTCAGATATTCGATACTTTCATTTACAACATCGAAAGCATAAGTTTGATCGTAGTCTAGTACAATTTTTTTGTTTCTAAGAAATGGTACAAATGCACATTCTTGCCAATCTTTTATAAAAAATTTAACAAATTGTTCTTTAAAACCTTTACTTGTTAAGAGATCCGTCATGGATTGTTGCCGGTCTATTTTCACTTTTGATCAAATATTTAGTTTGATTTTCCTTTCTTAAATTATGAGCATAATCTTTTTTAATGTGTGAAGGAGAAAAGGGCCATCAACAATACTAATATCAAGTGAAGGCGGTTCTGAAAAATTTTCTTTGAGAAATCTCGATTTTGTGGTACTAACAATGGTGCCATCAATATGACATAATGATGAAGGCACTGGGGACAAAGGATAAGTTAATGCTCTTTTGATGTTAAGTTTATGTGATTGAGAAGCAAAACGCATTTTTTCAAAAACATTCTTCTGTATTCTAATTTCTTTAACTTTGCCATTAATCTTTTTTTTTTGGTTGAAAAGAAAGTTTTTTATCAGATATCTTTTGATTGCATTGTAGCGTGTCAATACTGCCCCTTACTTTTTCTTTTAATTTCCTGAGAATGGATTGAGAGATAAAGAAATTAAACATACACTAACTCAGTTTTTCTTGGTAGAGTAATAGGGGTAAGAGATAATTTTTGTACGTCTTTTGGAAATAGTCTCTATCGTTGTTTAAAATTTTTGGTTGTACAAATTTTGGGCACCATTCATTTTAAAATAAAAAGGATCTAACTTCAGCTAAAAAAATGAAAACACACTGAAGGGTTCTGTAGTTGTTAAGGAAAATTTTGATATGGTACAACCCTTTTGTCCTGAAAAGTAAAATAGGTGGTACAGTAAAATACCAGCCTTAAACAAGAAAAAAAAGGTTTATTAATGACTAAATTAAAAGTTCTAACTTCGCTGTTCTGTTATTACCCTGTATTACAAAAAACCTTAGCCTAATAGGTGATATTGCTAAATAGAGTCCTTAAATCAGGATTTTCTAATTAAAACTTTGCTACACACTATGTTGAAGGTTCGTGAGTCCACTTCACAAGTTATCAGTTCAATATGATGTGAAACGCACTTATCAGCGGGAAAATAGGTCTACGGATGGATATTCTGATGACTTACGGTTTTCCTACGAGCTTTTAGGCCTGTCCTGGTGGGATATTCATAACACAGTTGTCTCCCCCTTGGTTACTTCAGTTCCCTTTGGGCTACTAAACTTTTCTTGGCCCCTAAAGGTCTGGGAATAAACAGGATATTTCAAGGAAAAAGGCCTTGAATTGAGCACTAAAATCGTTTACACACTACTTCATCACTAATATATCAGTATGGCAATTTGATAGTGAAAGCCTACTGGGCGGCTTTCTAAAAAAAAGAAGCCCTTACTTTGGCTGCACAAAATATCTGCTCTACTTCATCTCGGCTGAGAAAAAAGACCGGCTGCGGCTATACGATGGAAACAGCCTCTTGCGGCTACGTGATGAAAAGAGCCTACTACAGCTTCATGTTGGAAAAAAGCCAAGATCCATGTCATCCGGACCCTTTAATATCTTTCTCCCTTCCGTAAAAATCACGTCTTCAATATGGCTACTTCCCGAAACGAATTTAATATATCCAGCAGACAACCCGCACTGCACACTGTAATATAAACGGCTCAAAAATTCGAGTGAACTACACTGCTTAAAAGTTAGTAAATACTGCAATAAATATAAAAATGGAAAAAAAATGTGAATTATAAGGAGAAAAACAGTAACATAACATGATCTTAAAATCTAGGAAAAAATGAATGTTACAGCATGTTGAAATCTTTCTGGTTTTTTGCTACACTCAGCGATAAAATCTTTTCTGTCAGTCTCTCCTTTCTCCTCCACCGATGACTATGTCCTAACTTTACATACAGTAAAATATATTGAGGAATTTTTGGATGATCACCGTTTAACGTCTTCTTTGTATATCTTTCGTGTAAACAAAATAATTTTTCTAAATCCTAATTTTTTCAACAGTCGAGTGTAAACTTTTATTTTTTTGGAAATCTGTCGAATAATTACGAATGCCCTTAATGATTTTTTTTATCTAAACACCTTTGAAAATGTAATATTTGAAATGCTAGCGCCAGGATGTCTTTTTTACACCTATTAAAGTGCTTGCCTTTTATAGATGCTTGTACTGAACCTTCTGCTAAGAGGTTACTGTCTGCTAACACATTTATTATACCCAATCCATCAATATACTTTTCTAGAACTTTGAACATTGTCCATTTCATGTGGAAGCCACCTAAATGTATGAATAATATTTTTAATTTTGGAAATTTAAGAACTTCATTCGATTGAATAAATAAAGCTATTTTTGCTACGGCCAAATTGTAAGTTACTTCAATATATCGTAAACCATATTCTTTAGCTAATTGAACATTATTTTTTCATAGTTTCTCGTACTACATCATCACAAGTTCGCGATTCGTTAATTTGACATAAGTATTCAACATTTTGAGTTCTTGATTCATCTTTGTAAATTTTAGAATTAAAACCAACCCATATTGGCGTTAAGGGGATATTGAGTGCATGCGAAACCATTCATGCAAGATTAATTTGTTCTACATTACTTAAATTATGTGGCATTTCAAGTGTAGAATCAGAACGACTTATGATATCTCAAAATAACATCTAAGCTTGTATCTTGGTATGTGCGTTTTCTTCGACCATTTGTAATTTCAATTTCATATAAATTGTTAACATTATCACTCGATACAATAGTTATTTCTTCGTTTGAATCTTTAATATCCTGATAACGCCAGTTATTAAGTTAGGTATTCTTATTATTCCAGATGGAAATATTAATTTCTCGTTAGCCATTGTATAAGCTGCAGCTGTTTCTAGTTCTTCTATTGCAGTCAAACTTATAAAGCGTGCTCATTTATTAAGTATATTTACAACTTTCTGATACCCTGATAAATGTTTCATTGCAATACCAGAGTTATATGTTTTTATTCTTCCTCTATTTACTGCGTAAATTAAATCTTGACTAAAAGATTATGTGATCTCTTGAATTTTGGAACTGTTCGTTCGAATGCCACTTAAAACCTCAACCCAAAAATTTTATAGCCATTGTGCAACAGAACATTCTCCTTTTATAAGTGCACGAGTATAAATTTTTGTTGGCAAATGATTTCTTTTAATTTCCAAATTTTTTTTTACGATATTTCATAGTAAAAAAATGATTCCTCCTCAAATAAAGCATCTTTAAATTCTTTGCAATTGTTACCAGATTTATTAAATCGAATGAAGCAACAAATATATTTTTTTAAATACAAACATTTTAATTTTATCAAAAGTACTTTTAATTCTATCAGAAAGATGTTTAATACAAAAAAGATTTCCACATTCGCTATCTTCATACAGCTGTTTCAGATCTTCAATATATACTGTTTCTAAATATTTCATGGAAACTATTTGGTTATTATCAATAACGTTAACTGATATTACTTCCATTACAGTTTAAAAAGCTATTTTATTAAAATTACGAGTTTCATTGCCAATTTGTCTCTATTTTATTATCTTCATTAATATTTTTTCTATATTCCGTAAATATATTTGTCAAACATGTGTTATTACATATTTTCATAAAGATTCGCAAGTTTTCTGAGTGTAACAATATCATCGAGTTGAGTTGCATAAGTCTTGACCTTTTTAATAAACCGCTCAACATCTTCAACTTTGTGACAAGACTGTCTGCGAGTTTTATGACTTTTGATAGCTAGGTTACAAAGTATACAGCAATCGTCATTTTCAATATGAGTATTTAGGTTTTCAGAGTTATTTAAACCATCGTCATTTTCAATAAAATTATTTATATTATTATTTTGAATATTGCTTGTGTCTGCATTATCAGCGTGACCGCAATCACATTTTCCAAACTAGAAGATTCGTAGAAAAAAAATATAAATAACATAATTCGATATGGCAGATATTAGGTATTATTTAACAAAAGAACTTCAAAACATTATCAGGCACGGAAATATAATAAAAATATTACTATTTTATGCGTCTTTTTAAAAAATCACTCAATAAGGGAGAGTGGGATCAATATAAAAATTTATAGAATTTTACAATAAATCTATAATTGCTGTATAAAAGAACTCTGTAATTGTCAAAATAGATGGAACGCATATTTGAAGTTAATATTTTACTCCTTTAAATCAACGCATTTAGCCAAAATGCTTAAAATAATGAAATAAACCATTGTTACAATTTTTTATTTAAAAAAAAACATTCGTTTTTATTTTTATTAAAAAATTTCAAGAAACTCTAATATTATTTTTTTAATATTTCATGTTACTGAAAACAGCAAAATTTGAATCTGAATTCAGGGTTTGGAATTCAACTCCTAAGGAGGGAGTGGCAGCAACACCACCAACACCATGCTTTCCATACCTGAACATTGTGTTTAATTATTTTATAGTAATTGTTGACACGAAACCTTTGCTATAATAATTTATTTGCTTTTATATCCATTAACTCCAAAGGCTCTGCAGGTTCTTCCACTGAGAAATCCATTGACGTATAATTGTCCATCTTTAAACTTCCACTGGTGTTTTTTGTTGATGAATTTTTAGAAGAGCTAAAGAAAAAAAAAAATATAAGTAGTAGAAATTATATTTATTCACTTATAAGAAGCAAAGTAGAAATGTACACTAAGAAATGATTTTTTAAATCTACAAACTATGTAACTAAAAATATGTTTGTAAATTTACAAATGTATTTGCAAAATTACAAAAAATAAGTTTGTAAATAAACTGCTTTGTAGATTTACAAATCATTTGTAAATTCGAAAATCTAATTTTGTACAGTGTATAAATTCATATATTAAAAATATAAAAAAATACTTACTCGAAACTATTTTCTTGTAATAATTTCTTGAAATTATTGAAATAACTTTTTTTAGCTTAAAATTAAAAAAAAAAAAGAACAGTATGAATGATAACCAGACGAAGAATTTTCCAAGGACTCTGGCAAAACTACATCTGAGTATTTCAATTTTAAAATCTTTCTTGCTTTTAAATGTTCTTTACACGTATTTAATAACTCCTCCTCTGTTAAAAAATTAACTCTTGAGTTAATTTTTTAACAGAGGCATTATAAACTAACTTTTTTTCATTCTCAGACAAACATTTACCCCTTTTCAAATATTCATTTACAATTAATGATAAACATAAAAAATACTCGATTTTTTCAGCACGTGCATTTACACTGAAAAAACAAAGTACAATGTATATTAATTTATAATACTTTTTTTATTACACCGTATTATTATTCTAGTTCATTAAATAAATCTAATTATTATTCTAGTGCATGTGTTTTCTTGGGTTACGTTGAGTTTAAAGAATTTTTAAGTAAAAGAACTGACCTTTAGATTATAGAGATTAAAAAATATTGTCATGCGCATTGATGTTGCCGTCTACAGACCTCGCGCCTAATGTTTCAAAGTGTTTTTTACATTATTTTTTATTTTATTTAATTATGGTAGCACTAATCTGGCGGACAAAAACATATAAACTATTTTTAATTGATTTTGAATCTAATAAAAGAAAATTCAACCTTTTAATAAATAAGTCTATATATACCTATATTCTAGCACCATTTTAAACCGTCGGATGGTAAAGTAGGTAGGCTTAATTTGTCGGATAAGGTTGATTTCTCATTAAGTAACATAAAATACGTAAGTGTACCAAATTTCAACTTTTTACAAATGGATCTGGGTCACTAAATTACATAGCGACTTTGAAGCGTCGGGCGCACTCAAGGAACTAACATTACTGTCGGACGGTAGTGACATCTTATTCCTTATTGTACAGAGTCTCGGTAAAAGTATAATTGATCTTTTTACCAATAAGTCTAGGACAGGCTGAATTTTAACAAGTTTACGGAGCGATTACTTGAAATGGTACCAGATTGAGTCGTGCCGTTGCAGTGTTGTCTGACTCCCTTAAGACATCAAATATACAAATTTCTAGCTTTTTACAAATAAGTCCAAAGTTTGTACGGTGGCTCTAGGACTATTATATAAATACACCTTTTGTTTTCACGGGTAGTAGAATAAATAAGATAATCATTCCGTAAGTCAAATCATTTCTTTGAAGGTATTTCTCCATGACGTTTCGCCAAAATTGCCATTGACATATTGTATGTTTGTAGGGTAGATCATTTGAACTAGCACCATTCAGAAATTTCTTAACATCATGATCTGTCTCTGAAAAAAAAAAATTAAAACTATAGAAGATGTTTCAAAGGTAGCAAAATATAACTCTGTAAAATTAAAAGTCGTATTAATTTTTTACTTGTATAATAAAGTGCAAATAAATAGATTAGTTAGATCTTTTTTTTAATATATCTTCAAGAATATATTTAATAGCGAAAGTAGATTTAAAAAGAAAAAAAATATATTGCGCGATTCACTCACTTAGGTATAAAAAATATATTATTTTTTTCCTTTATTTGCTCAGAACTAGAAAATCTAGAAAGTCGTCTTCGGTTTTATGAAGTTTTCTTTTATTATAATTTTTCTAAACCTGTATTATTACCAAATAACTATTTAACATATTTTAATTAAAAAATGGTACAACCTTTTTTTCCACATGGTACAATACATCTGCCGGTTACTGTACTGTATTTTGGTAATAAAAATGTTTTAGGGTTTTAGTGAATCGTCCGAATTTGAATGTTCAAGAACACCATATAATTTAAGTGTTTGTTCTAATTACTCTACATACACGTATATTTTATTAAAATTGGAATAATATATAGTTCTTATATTGTTTTTGCAAATATGTCAAAATTTATAAATTATCTTTCTAGAATATTTCATTTGTTTGCCAAGTTCTCTACATTATAATTCAGATATTAAGAGAAAAGTGAGAGCGTATTAGCGTATTTTAACTAACTAAACTTTTTAACTAAGAATATTTATGCTGTTTTGCAGTTTTTTATCGTTATTTTTATTTATCTTATAACTGAACTAATATAGCGAAACTGACGTAATGAAGAAAAGGTGTCTTTATAGAATGTACAGGGACATATTTTCCTATTTGACATATAGAAAAAATATTTCGCTACTAAACCTAATTTTCTATGAAGAAGCAATATATGATATAAAATTGGTCACTTGCCAAACTTAACAGATTACAAAGCTGACTGGGATTTTTTCTAAATGGTGCCCTCTACATATCAGCACATCTTTAAAAAGTCTTTTTCAGTCCGTTTGCAAAAATATATAACTCTTGATATTTTATTTAAGGCGTTACCGATTAATATAGCATTGAAGTTATTGAACCGAATTTTATCTTCTAAAAGGCTCGCTTTACTATTTCCCTATTTAGTATACCAAAAAATATGTCTGACTACTAAACTTAGTTTTTATAAAGAAGCCAAATATGATATAAAAAACGTCACTTGTCAAATTTGACAGATTTTTTTAAAATGGCATCCTCTATATATGAGCACATCATTAAATACTATTTTTCTATTCCGTTTACAAAAAATATATAACCCTTAATATTTATTTTCAGTTGTTACCGATATACAAATCATTCAGGTTGTTGAACGGAATATTAACTTTTTAAGTGGCTCACTCGATTTACGATTTTCCTATTTAGCATACCAAGAAAATTCTTTCATTACTAAACTTAGTTTTTTATGAAGAAGCGAAATATGATATACAAAAATTTCTCACTTGTTATATTTAACAGATTACAAAACCAACTAGGATTTTTAAAAAGAACACACCATTTAAGTAGCATTTTTCAGACTGTTAACAAAAACATATGTCTTGATATATATTTTCAATCGACATACATTCAAGTTATTGAACTGAGTTTTAATTTTTAAGGGGCTCACTAGATTTACTATTTTCCTATTGGACATAACAAAAGTTCCTTTGCTACTAAACTTAGTTTTTTATGAAGAAGCCAAAAATGATATATACAAATTTTAACAGATTACAAAGTCAGCTAGAATTTCTTTAAATGGCACCCTTTACATAGCAGCACAATAGTTATATATTTTTTTAAACGGACTGAAAAATGCTTTTTAATGGTGTGCTCATGGAAAAAGGGTGCCATTTAAAAAAATCCTAATTGACTTTGTAATCTGTCAGATTTTGCAAGTGATAAATTTTTTTTCATATCATATTTGGCTTTTCACAAAAAACTAAGCGTCTTAGTAAAATAGTCTTTTTCTATGTTAAATAGGAAAATAGTAAATCGAGTGAGCCACTTAAAAGTCAAAATTCAGTTCAATAACTTGTATGAATGTATATTGGTAACGACTTAAAATCAATATCAAGAGTTGTATATTTTTGTAGAAGGGCTGAAAAATGCTATTTAATGGTGTGCTCATACTATATAGAGGGTGTCATTTAAGAAATCCTAGTGGGCTTTGTAATTTGTCAAATTTGACAAATGATAAATTGGCTTATTTTGCCCCTTCATAAAAAAATGAAGTTTAGTAGTGAAGACATTTTTTGATATGCATTATATAAAAAAAGAAAATCGAGGA
>CM032446.1:123812356-123817051 GCA_019049505.1 Pachyrhynchus sulphureomaculatus
CATATTGTTAATTGTTGCCTGGAGAGTGGGTATTTTTTCCGGAGAGCTGGAAAGAGTCTATTGTGTGCCCAGTTGCTAAAGTTAAAAATCCTTTTAAACCGTCAGAGATTTGCGTCCAATTAGTTTGTTACCAGTTATGTCAAAAGTCTTGGAGAGGGCAGTACATACACAGGTCTCAGAATATCTCTTGACAAATGAGTTGCTCCCTTGCATCAATCTGGCTTCCGGAGGGGTCATAGCACATCAACGGCTTTATTGAATTTAACGGATAGCATAATCAGAGCTATTGATAAAAATATGGCTGTTATATCAGTCTCGCTGGATTATTCGAAAGCCTTTGATGTGCTGGATCATAACCTACTTTGTGCTAAACTGCACTATCTGGGCTTCGCTGATCACTCCGTACAATTTTTCTATAGCTATTTGTCGGGTAGATGCAGAGGGTGCGAATGGGTGATGTTTTGTTCAGCTGCTGGTAAAAATTATCTCCGGAGTGCCCCAGGGTTCAATACTGGGGCCTCTTCTGTTTCTTATATATACTTTTGATATATTCCAAACAGCTGTATATTCATCGGTTTTCAGTCGTATGCTGATGACACACAGTTGCTTCATTTCTTTGAACCATCGGATCCTGAGTCTGCAGCAGAAAATTTAAATCAGGATCTCATGGCTTTTGTCAGTTTACTCGGATGAACATAATTTGAGGCTAAATCCAGACAAGAACTCAAGTTTTATTGTTTTGCAAGAAAATCGGCGACCAACCTTGAGCATGGCTTTGAGACTGAGGCTGGCTGATCAGGATTTGCTGTTTTCTGATTGTGCCAAGAATTTGGGTCTTTGCATTGATACACATCTCAGATTCAGGGAACATGTTAGGGTGCTCCTACAAAAAAGTTATGCGAAAATGAAGGTTTTATATGCAAATCGTTTTATTCTGAATTTTAAGATGAGGAAAAAATTGTGTGTGAATCTTTGGTCTTGTCTTCATTTCATTATTGTATTGGAATACTATCCTTGCTTGGATGCGCTTTCAAGGAGACGTTTGCAGTATGTACAGAACGTCTGCTGTAGGTTTATATTCCATTTGAGAAAATGATGATCATATATCTTTAAAAATAAATGAGTTGAAATGGTTAAATTTTGCTAATACTGTGCAATTGCACTTCGTAATATTCTTAATGAGGCTTTAGGAACTTCAGTCCCGATTTATTTAAGGGAGAAGCTAGTAATCCCGAAAAATTTTCGGTAAACTATGAATAGGTATTATTAGACGCCTGATCGCTTGACTATGCCTCAGCATCGCACTGCCTTGTTTCACAGCGCAGTTTTACATATAGTGCAGTAAACACATACAATACTATGAATCCAGAACTGAAAACGTGCACTATTGGCTAGACTTCGTCGATTATTATAGGGAAGAGCTTTGTTAAATAAGCAGAATTCCCCCTCAGACGTAGTTTATTTGTATTTTGATGTTTCTTGTCGATTATTGATTTTAACTATGTTAGTATGTAATTGTTGCTTCATTTTTTTTTGTAAGCGCGTCGTGTGTTGAAGAGGTTAGATGCTAAGAGTAACCGATGGTTTAAATCTCGCCTCTTTCTACTACAGGATGTGTGTGGGTAATATGTACTCACATCACATGATGATTAACATCTTAATAAAGACGATATTTATTTCTATTTATTTATTTATTTTTTATATATATAATATAATATATAAATTAGTATATATAAATATTATATAGTTATATATATATATATAATATATTATATATGTATATATATATATATATATATATATATTATATATATATATATATATATATAAATGTATATATATAACTATTAAAATATATATATATATATATAATCTATATACGTATGTATATATATAGTATATATATTATATATATAAAAATAAATATATATATATACTATATATATATATATATAATATATCTTATCGTTATATATATATATAAGTATGTATATATATATGTAAATATAATATAAACTACCCCAATATATCAATAGCTATATTCTATAATATATATATAATATATTATATATATATATAAATATATATATATTTATATACGAGGCTGGCTTGAAAAGGTCCGTGCAAAGTCCGAGAGATGGCACCACCGGGCGCGTACTCCGAGGTCATGTTTAGTTAGTAGCATCTCTTGAATGAACGCACACCAAGTTTCAGCCAGCCATATTTCTTTGTGTTTAGGGCATTCGTGATGAATCAAGGAAAGTTCGAAGTGATTTTCAAGAAATGGACGAAAAAAAAAGTTGCTCCTGCTTCGTGGTGATTAAACATTACTTTATGAAAAGGGCCAAACGCCTCAGGAGACTAACGAGAAGCTTTGGGATAAACATTTTGGTGACTCCTGCAAAACTTCGATTAGAACACAGTTTTTTATAAGTGGTTCTCAAAATTTTCGGACTGGTAGCATATTGGCACAAAGTTGACGCTGAACGTTCTGGACCCCCTTGTGGAGGTTTACAGACTGTACTCCAGAAATCATTGATTAAGAATCCATGATATGGTGATGATGGATGACAGAAGACGTTAAGGTGTGCGTGGAGATTGCTAGTTGCTCTGTGGGGCATCTCGACTGAACGGGTGGGACTTAATATTTTGCATTATAAACATTTGGACATGAGAAAGCCTATCCGCAGAGATGGGTGCCGCGGATTGCCTCCGACACTTGAACCAAAACGCGCGAAATCGTGGATGAAATGTGTTGCAAAGGATGCGTTTGCCAGCTGTTTCCAGAAGAATCCGGAGAGGACTTTAAGCGTCGTCGTCTTCGTCACCTGTGGATGAAACTCAGTGGATACACTACTATGACTCCCCTGAGACCAAACAACACTCTAAACACTGAGTGTGGCTTAACCAGAGGGAGGAAATTCTGCACCAAAAATGTGCGTAAGAACCGTTCCTTTCCTTCGTGCCGGATAAAGGGTTTTTCCTATGGCGACTGTCTTTTGGGGCATATTCGCAAGGGATATCCTCATCGACTATCTGGTAGAAAAGGGGTTCCGTTGTGTAAAACTATTACAGAGTGAATATTTTATTCTTTCGTGTATTGGACCGTTTTGAATAACCGAGACTGCAAGAAAAAACGCCCCAGCGATTGGCCCATCAAGAACAGTCCTTTTCCATCACGACAAACGCACTAAGCACACATCCTCAGGCAGTTGTTGGTCGCAAAATATAAATGGGAAATAGGATTCCAACTCGGTTTCACATCCCCGCCTATTCTCCAGAACTTGGGCTCCCTCGGACTACTATTTGTTTCCCAATTTAAAGTAAATGGCTGGCGTGGAACAAATGATTTTTATTCATAACGAGGAGGGGTGATTGGCAGGCACACTAATGGTATATTTGCACACTTGGATCCAAATCCTATTATCTGGAAATGGGCAATCAACAAACTAGAACCATCGTTGACGAAGTGTAGAAGCCTAATGGGAAGTAACTATGTCGAAAAATAAAAAAGGGTTTACTCCAAACAACTATAAGTAAGTTTTTTATTTTTGCCTTTCCATTTTTTGTACTGGTTCAATGACATTTATGTGTGTTATTAATTATTGCTACGAAGGACGGTTGCCTAGACTTTGTATAGTACTACGTAGCGCATTGAGGCTAAACCAAGTTTAGATCCACAGTTTTTCTTGGTAATTGGTAAATTTTAAGATAGGTATGTATCACCTAGCTTAGCTGCAGTAGTTTTCAAAATTTTTCTTGTTGGTAATAAGCAATAAATTTTTAAAATTTTCATTTTAAATAGTGTACATATATTTGGATGTATAACAACTAGTACTTTTCCACAGGAAAGAGCAACTTGACGTTGGTAGAGAGAGAGAATATGGTACGTAAGAACATCCCCTTCGCTTCTATCATTAGTTTTCTCAACTGCCCACCTACTTGTATTTTTGAAAATCCAATACTTTCCTAGTTTCAATTCTTTAAACAGACCCTACCATAATAGCGATACGAACCTTTTCCAAATTTTTCAATTGGGCTATTCGTTTCCTTATTTATATTTTTTAGTTACTATCTATAGAATATTTCTTTGGTAGCAGTTATAATCGTAACCATGTATCAAATACGAAATTCTGAAAATAATGCCTAATAAAGCATAATCCACCAAAAATGGCTTATTGTCAAATAACAGTGTCAAAATTATTTGACAGAAGAGACATTTATAATATATAACACATTCTTAAATAAAAAAACTATAAACGCGTACAAATTGTAAACAATTAAAGTGGTTTTAGTGATTATGTCACACGCATCAACTCAAGGATTATTTTATATGGAGAGCAATTGCCCATTTAAGGTACATCGAAAATAAAACGTCACTTAAAGGTCCAGAGCAATGGAGGCAATTGACTTCAAGAATCAAACGAACCTGGCTTTTCAAATTACGGTAAAACTTTTTTTAGATTTTTACTTAGAAAAATCTTCCGTTTATTATTATATTGGTGAAAAGGTACATGACCATGATTTGTTGTTTTTCTCACTACCAGAATTGAATAAAAATGGATTTTCATTACGAAATGATCAAGTCAATTACGAGCTTGCTTACGCCTGTAATCAAGGAAATTTTTTTGATATAACAGATAAGAAAATTTATGTTTTAAATATTTATTTTTACTACGTGTACGGTGTATTATC
>CM032446.1:123817151-123844651 GCA_019049505.1 Pachyrhynchus sulphureomaculatus
AGAATGGTGTGATTGCTAGCCAAGCAAGCCAGTACTAACAGGAGTACCCCAGTGTTCCACACTAGGACCAAACCTCTTTAGTATATATGTCAACAACTTTTCACAATATCACAATAACATTAAATATGCTGATGATACAATACTATACATAGCAGAAAATAATACTGAAATATCGCAAAACATAATTATGGTAGTCTTTAATTAAATTAAAAATTTCACCACTCACTAAGTTTCAATACCGACAAAAGTAATACATTTCAATTTTCCTTTAAAAAGACACACAAAATGATTCAGTGAAGTTTCTGGGAATCAAGATGGACTCCAGATGAACATTTAAACAATATATACACAAACTCAGTTCCAAGTTATCAAGCGTCATTTTATTACTTTGCAAAATAAAAACCATATTACACGCCTAAAATAATGACACATTTTTACATGGGTCTTTTTCAAAGCCAATTACTACAGTCCCTGCCCCCCCCCCCCCCCCCGCACTGTATTTTTTTTTAGTAATTTTTATGTTTCTTAAGAGTTTTTATGCAATAATGGTATATTTAAACTACAATATTATTGATTTTTATTTAAAAGAATTGTTGTAGACTACATATTTGTATTTATTTTTAACATATGGCAACACTGTGTTGACAAAGTGATACATGAACGTAAACAAGTACAAACCTGTATCAGTCGCGATCGGAATCGAGTCAGGTACGGACGTGTCTCTGTGGCTTTATGGACTGTGATTGTTTGTTTAACAGTTTTATACTACTCAGTTATTAGTTTATTTTGTATACAGTGTTTTAAAAAAGTAATTGGACTATTTTCATTATGGGTAGAAAAGGCGATCTTTCACCACGTAAAAAAGCTGAAGTGAAGGCCCTTGCGATTGCGAAAACATTTACAAACCGAGAAATATCACGAAGATTGGAGCTTTCTGAAGCTAGTGTACGACGCATAAAAAAGAAAATTGAGTCAGGGAAGGAATTAAGCCCGAAAAGAAAGAAAAGATGCGGTAGAAAACCAATTTTCACTCCACGGTCAGAGAGTTGTTTGAAGAAAATTTGTGTAGAAAACATATTTGCTACCACAAAAGTAATAAAATCACAACTCCAGGATGCTAGCGTAAATGCTTCTGAGCGCACTGTTCGAAGAAAATTGAAAGAATTAGATTTTAAGGCCTGACGCCCCGCCAGGAAGCCCAAGTTAACAGCTGCAATGAAAGCAAAGCGCCTGAAGTGGGCCAAACAATGGCAAGACAAAGATGTGGACTTCTGGAGATCGGTAAGATACAGCAATATAATCAATAATTGATACACTATTATCATTCTCAGTTAAATAAAGCAAATAAACATGGAAGTTTATATATTGTTCCTATTTTTGACAGGTCTGCTTCAGTGACGAAAGCACATTCGAAATTTTGCAGAATAAAGCTCAGTATGTGCGTCGTCGTCATGGAGAAAAGTTTCATCCTGATTGTGTCGTCCCGACGGTTAAACATCCCACCAAAGTGATGATTTGGTCAGTCATCAGCGGCAAGGGCACTGGACGTCTGTACGTCATCAAAGGAATAATGAGGCAAGATCAGTACAAAGAAGTATTACAAAATCGGTTGATTCCGCAGCTCAGAGAATGGTTTCCAAATGGGGAACCATTCACTTTCATGCAAGATGGAGCTCCCTGCCACACTGCTCGGTCTGTTAAAGCTTTTTTGGCAGAAAAAAATATCCCTCTGTTGGATTGGCCCTGATATGAACCCCATTGAAAATGTGTGGGAGCTGATGAAAAGAGAAGTGGCTAAAGATGTGATTACCAACAAAACCCAGCTCCTAGAAAAGATTATTCATGTGTGGAATCATCATCCTCAAATGCAGGAGACAGTACAATCTTGCATTGATAGCATGCCGCGCAGAATTAAAGCTTTGATAGCGGCTAAAGGTGGCTCAACTAAATATTGACTTTTACTAACATTAATTTCACTTTTCTTTAAAACTTAATAAACTTATGCTTTTCTAAATTAATGCTGTTTTATTTATGTCAAATAAATAGGTAATTGATTGGATAATATAAAAATAAAAAACAAATCAATTTAAAAATAATAAAACGGTACAATATCACTCGGTAATTAATATTTTACATGAAATCTTGCAGTACGTCTAATAATTTGGCCAGGGACTGTATATGGCATATTACTGTGGAGAAATTCCATGGACTAGCTAGTTATTTTTAAACAACAAAAAAGAGTTATTTAAGTGATGGTCACCATCCCACAAAGGCATTCATATCACAACTACTTCAAAATATTAAATATTATGACTCTACCTGCTCTGTATAATGCCTTTTGTACACAGGACATCATACTCAACAAAGCTGTAAAATCTCTGCTGATTTGCCTGTCGGTAAGTTTAAATGGGAAATAAAAAATGGCAGGATACAACGAATTGTATTAAGTACACATACCTATTACTCCGTCGAAAGCTTACACAGCAGCTTTCGAGCCGACAGAGTGGTTGACGCAGTCAACGCTAAAAAGCAGGTAACGCTTTTCGAGGGATCCTTCCTCAGGCATATATAGTTACCTGAACTAAATAAAAAATGCTATCGGGCTTAGGTCCTTATGATCATGAATGCTGACAACCTGATTGTCTATATATATCTTTATATTATGGTTTTATTGTTATTATTATATATCTTATCTATATAATTGTTATGTGTTGTGATTTTTTATCGATCTTAATATGTTTTAATAGTTTAGACTTAAGTTTTGAGAGGGTGTATGTGATGATGTAAAAACAATGTGCATACTTTGAGATTTTCATATGTACTGGTTACTACGTAAATAAAGAATTTATTATTATATTATTAAGAGAAATGACAACATTAAATAGACAAGCAAAATAGACAATATAAATGATTTTTATTATTATATTATTAAGAATAAAAAACCGGTCAAGTGCAAGTTGAACTTGCACAATTAGTGTTCCGTACGTTGATTGTTTTTAAAATAAAAATTTTTGTTAGGGTGGTATAAAATGATCAGTGACTTCACAAAACACACCCCAAATGAGTTTTCAACAAAGTTTGTTTCTAATGTTTACTGAAAACTGGTGACCTTGAAATTTTGTTTTTTTTTTATATACCAAATAAATTATTAAAGGTAATGCACTCGTGATAATTTTCGTTCAATCTATACCCCGTGGAGAATATTCTAGAATTTTTTCAAAATTTTTTGATCACTACTTTTCGAGATAAGGACAGCGATTTTTTAAAAGTAATACGAAGAAAAGTGTGCGCAAGTATTACATTATATATATATTTTTTACTCGGGTTTTCACAAGCTTTCATTTGACACCACACTCGATGACCTAGTAAAAAAAATTTTTTTTCTCTTCCGATTTCACCTCTCAAAACGAACCCCTTAAGTCAAAATTTATGTTACGGTGGTATAAAATGATCAGTGACTTCACAAAACACACCCCAAATGAGTTTTCAACAAAGTTTGTTTCCAATCTTTACTGAAATCTGATGACCTTGAAATTTTTGTTTTTTTATATACCATATAAATTATTAAAGGTAATGCACTCGTGATAATTTTTCGTTCAATCTACACCCCGTGGAGAATATTTCAGAATTTTTTCGAAATTTTTTTTTTGATATTTTCGAGATAAGGCCCGGGACAGCGATTTTTCGCGAATTTTTAAAAATAATACAAAGAAAAGTGCGCGCAAGTATAATATTATATATATATTTTTTACTCGTGTTTTCAGAAGCTTTCATTTGACACCACACTCGATGACCTAGTAAAAAAAAATTTTTTTTTCACTTCCGACTTCACCCCTCAAAACTAACCCCTTAAGTCAAAATTTAATTCTCAAAACTACATGGCTCTGATGAGGCCATCAATTCCTATATTATTACCAAATTTCACCTTTCTATGTCAAATAGTTTCGGAGAAAATCGGGTGTGACAGACAGACAGACAGACAGACAGACACCGAAGTGATCCGTACGGAACACTAAAAATGACAACATTAAATAGACAAGCAAAATAGTCAATATAAATGATTGAGTGTTAAACAGGAAGATAGAATGTCACAAAGATGTAGATAGAAAGGCAGAAGAAAGAATGGGTAGAATCACAAGATAGAGATAAATTACCATGAAATGAACTAAAAAAAAAAAAAATCCATAAGTAATGTCTCTATGTAGGCTTGATATACCACCTCTTCATAAGTTATTTAAACTGTTAATTAAAATACCATTAAGGTGTATTTGTCTATCCTGTACTGTTTTTCTCATGTTACTATTTTTAGTTAGCTAGGAATCTTCTGAACTGAGAACATGGCTTAGGGCAATAGCTAAGTCATTGCTAATTTAAGGCTGGGTAAGATAATTTTCCTACAAGCTTAGTGTCAAATAGCTACTGGTGGCAATCAGATTATGATTTAACCCGAAGTAGTACAGCCGTGTAGTAAGGCATAGGAATCTACTACACTAACCTTCCCAGAGCACTATGGTTATGATCCATAGTCACCACTCATGTGTCAAGAAGATAGGACTGCAGGAGGAGGATTCCTCTATATTATTATTTACTTCTTTATTGTTCTCTTCATCAAACTGATATTGCAGCCAAATGAAATGTTAAATTTAGCAGCCAGAATGTTATTATTATTGACCTAAACTTTAATAAAAGAAACAAGTAAAAATGATAAAAACAGTAAGTTCAAGCTACTAACTAACAGTAAATTAACATCATAAAGTACTAAAAATCTACTTGCAAATATTGTCCTAAATAGTACATATTTTGTTTAATTGTGTTTCTCACAACACCCCTTCCCCTGAAGTTGATGCTTGAAAAGTGATTATTACAAAATAGTATGAGTGACTCACTAGAAGCAGACTTCAATTTAATGAACTCTTAGGTGGTAATGGTAACCAATTAAATCTGTATTAGCTAAATAAAAATATTGTTTATTGTAAATTATATGACTGCTATTTTAGTGGAAACAGCAAAATTTTAAACGATAAGGTAAAAATAAATATAAGTGAAAAAAAAATTTTGTCAGATAGAGAAGTTTTTCAAAAAGTAGATTTGTATTCTATGATCTCCAAATACAGTATATGCATGACATAATGATTTTCATTATTGTAAAATTAGCCAGTTTAAAACAAGAATTTCTTTAGTTTAAGAATGTATAAAGTTGAAAAAACTGGTACATCCATTGGTTCTAGATTTATGACTGATAAAACTATTCAAAGGTTCGAAATGTAGCGTTAGAAAAATCAGGCATGGCTTCTCTTGTGGTGCAACTGTGGAAGCTGATAATTAAACCACGGCACATGTGCAAAGTTAAGTGCTATGATCCCAAAAACAATTCTGTTGGTATGTTGTGTGCCTCCGAAAAAAAGTTATTGTTTTCTTTTTTCCGCAAAGGCCCAGAATAGTGTTATGGATAAGTAGTAGATTCTTAACAACTTTAAATAACCTAATTTTTATCCATTACTTATAATATTATGCCTTCTTTAAACCGGAACTAAAAAACGACAGCCATTTAAACATCAAAAATAACTTACCTATACAAAATTAAGCACTGGAATTATCAATAAATAATTATAAATCAGTAAAAACTTTCCGGACAATTATGTAGGCGTATTCTCTCAAACAATAAGCAAAACATAAACAGCTAAAAATGGCGTTGGTATTTTCCTTTGCGACAGATTGCGTGGAAGTGTTTAACAGTGTTGCCAAGCACAGTAAAAAATATTATATAATATATTAGATTGGCTGAATTCGGCGGACAGCAACCAGAATCCAATTTGCTATCTGGTATAGAAGTTAAGGCTTCTAAGGAATCGACATATTTTTTCGAAATTAAAAGAGAACGGTAATCCCTATAAAAACATTTTTAAGGCAATCGTTTCGGCATTTTGATCCTTGAGGATCATCATCAAATGAACATATAAAAGGATTTTAAAAAAGTTTCGTTATTTCACAAATTGTTGAGTTTCGGCTCTCTAGGGTATTTTTTTACGTTTTTAGGAGAACAACAACAATATTAGTAATTTTATTGTAAAATCTTTTTTAAAAATATATAATAGTAATAACAAATAAAAAACTACACGCAATGGCAACACTGTATCCTTCAAAGCATGTGTCAAA
This sequence comes from Pachyrhynchus sulphureomaculatus, assembly GCA_019049505.1. Taxonomy (NCBI): domain Eukaryota; kingdom Metazoa; phylum Arthropoda; class Insecta; order Coleoptera; family Curculionidae; genus Pachyrhynchus; species Pachyrhynchus sulphureomaculatus. The sequence goes on from CM032446.1 coordinate 123,823,308, forward strand.
AATATTGAACGTGCAGCTCACACTAGAAGAGTCCTAGCCTAATACCACAGTAAATCCAATATAGTAGCAAAATTCAGGGGTAACTGATAAGAAAACCAGGTCTCAGTTTTCAAGAGGTCACGTGGCAATCCGCCATGTTAAAAAAGGGACTAGAGGGAAATTTTAAATAAATTAAATTTAAGGTTACTGTGCAAGGTTTTTTGATTTAAAGTCATAAATGTTATATAAATGATGAATTATGAAAATTTTTAATTTAATAAAATGTCAAGTTAATGAGTAAAAAACAAGAAGGGAACTCTTTGTTAGAAAAGAAATGAATATAAGTGAAAAACTTGACAGGAAGGCATTTTCAGAAAAAATGTTAGATACAAAAGTTTTGGCATTTTCTCCAGGCAATTAAATAGCTATATCGGATTTTGGGCCAAACGCTTTGTTAGGCTCTATAAAGCCCAAAAGTGAAAACTGAAACCCAAATTTTCAAATACGTATTCGAATTCAGCAAGGAATTTTATGTCCGAATACAAATTGAATGTTTCTGGGCCTGATTGAGCCTCACTATAATTACAATAACATACGACTCTTATAAGGATCTTTACCTGTGTTTATTTACAATTTACACAAATATAAATAGTTTTAAATAAAAAGTAACTGTTTACACAAAAATAAATCTTTTCAATTAGACAACTAATGACGGGTTTGGTTGCTGCAATCCAATTTTTACTCTATAACCAAAAAAAGTCAAAAGATACAGCTTCTCAGAATTATTCAATTTATCCGCATGAGATTTCTTACGCAATTGATATTGTTTAATTAAATCAATTATCTTTCAATATCTTTGGGGAAGAAGAAGAAACTCACTCCCGGAGTACTTTGTACAGTACAATGGCACAACAATAACCTCCTTTCCTCATAATTATATAAATTATTTATCAATATTTTCGATTCTCTTCACTTACAAACGTTTTTAATTCTCTTTTTATACAAACTCTCTCTTCCTTTTGTCTTTAAATTCATATAAACTGCAGTCACATCAACGAAACGATTGACAACACGTTCCGAGATCAGATGTAAACATTGAGCGGCCATCGACGCACGCGCCGTCAAAATCTCGTCACCAACTTGGAGCTCACTTTCGCTACTATATTGGATTTACTGTACTAATACGAAGTGTAGCAACAGGGTTGGCACTAGACGCCGGCAAGACGTATTAAAGGCCGGTATTCATAATCGTTTTTGAAGTAACGGCCAAGTGTGACTTATTCAAGACTACCCCAACCTCTCCCTTTACATTTCTATTTCCTAGACACTATAGTAGTCTTCTTGATAAGTAAACGACAATATTGTATATTTTGTTAAATTTCAGCCGTATTTTTTGATTTTCAGCTGAATTGTTGATTTCTAAATTTATTTCATGGGTGTTAAAAGTTAATATTATTCTTATTTTTCATGTTGAAGCCCTTTATCGAATAAAATATACAAATTTTAACACACCTAGATGTTTTTATATTTTTGAAACAGAAGAGCTCCATTTAAAGTTACTTAATATTAATTTAAATATACAATATTAGAGACCTTTGACCTCTCCCTGGTGGTTTTATAATTTACGAAATGTTTTTTTATGAAACATAATATGTAATTATGATTTGGTTTATTTAACAGAATTTACATCGAGATAACATATGGTTTTAAAATCTCACTTCTTAGTCTGAGGATAATTTGTAATGTATAAAGATAATTTATATTTCCAGTTTAACGGACGTGTCCATAAGAGTTTAAATTAACTTCAGTTTATTAAGCCATACTATGCAAAGATTTATTATTTTATAATAGTAAATATTAAAATGGAAACCTTTAATTCAAACAACTTTTTACTTTGTTAATTGAAACAGAAAGTGAAAAATTTTGGTCTTTTCTGCATTCGCCCATAGACTCCTGAAGAAATTTCCATAATGTAATTTCTGTTGTCTATTTTCCTATTATTAATTTAAATTTTTCTGATTAGTTTTTATAGCATTTTGTACAAAGAGTAGCTTTTATGTGAATTAAAAGTTATTCTCTTAGTTACAATCAGATTTTTGGATGTCAAAGTTTCCATTCCAAACTCAGTACTTTGAACCTATTTAAACTTCTAACCACTATGCAGTAGTGGACCCAATATTGTAACCTTGTTGGATCCCGACTTACTTAGAAAGTTTTAGGAAATTACTTGAAATGGGCCCTAATTTAAAACTGTAATATTCAAACTATTAGTTTCAGTTCCTTCAAAAAGTGTTCCATAAAAAAAAATTAAATCAAAGAATGTAGCCTAAAAAAATCTAACGTGTGGTTTTAAAACTTTAATCGGTTGAACTTTTTTCATCTATTAATCCATTTTGAGAACATTTTATTTTATTTTGCAATTATTAGTGGTAGTATAGTATATTTTTATTTGTCTTTACTAGAATTCCGATTTTTTTCTTGATCTTTCGTCCTTTAACATCACAATTATTTTCGTGACTGCCTTATTCGAGGCATTCGTAACCCGCCGAGTAGGTCTCTATTTCATAGTTTTTTATATAGTATTTATCACCCTCCTTGAGTAAGGAATTCTGAAGTTACTAAAGTAAACGGCAAGATCATATGTTCTATCAAATATTAGCGATATTTATGATTTCTATCGTAACTGGTATTTTTTTACATTGATCCTCTATAGCTATATCCTATTTTATAGATGAAAGTTCTTATTGGTATATTGGTTCAATAGTGATTTTGTTGCCCTCGATATGGGTGTGGTTCTCGGATTATTTTATGCTGACAAAGTACAAATGGTTTTCCAAAATTGGCTCTACTTTTTAAATAATTGCCATTTTTATATCACACTGAAATGAAGCAATAGGTATGTATAAGGCAAATTTAAATTCTGGTTTTTAATTTGAAAAGTTAATTGAAATCACTTAATTATTCGATCTAAGTACTTATTTTATTTACATAAAAGTACAAAAGAGTAAAAAAGTATATGTATTACACTTCAGAAAAACACCTCTTATAAGATTTTCTCTTATAGGGTTCTTGTGAACAATCTTTTTTTAGAGACCAGCAGTAATCGGCCATCATATGTGAGTCCCATCACCCCTGATATCTTTTCTCCATTACTTTTATATGCTGGCGAAGGCGCTCAGTTATATACTTATAATGTAAGAACACCCCATATATAGATATTTTTCTTCTTGAACCTTAATTCAGCGTTTCTCAACCTTTCAGTATTTGCGACCCAATTTTCAAAGACAGTTTTCATCGCGCCTCCCCCCCTCTCATGTATTTTAATGCTAAAGCTACACTATGACCTGAATTACAAACCTTATGAACTACCAAGAATAAGTAAATTTATTCATATTTGGCAACACATATCTGCTGCGTTGACAAAACTAGAATCGATGTCTCTCTATTGCTCTCTGTCACGTCCACCATATCGGTAGCGGCTTCGCGAGAAGTTTCGAGTTGTCTCGAACATTCGGAAAGTCTGCCCAAAAGTGTATAACTCCTGCCCTCATTCAATTACAGTCCGTCTCAGTCGAGTTGATCCTTCTACTGCTATCGGATTTATCGTGAATATGTAGGTTGTAATTTACGTGTTAATTGAAAGGTATTAAGTATTCACGGCAGTAAATTTATACAGAATCCTGGATAAATTTTTAAGTGGGCGTAAGCGACCATAAAACGATAGTGAAGCATCAACAAGTGTACAGACGAGCGTGGTTCCGGACATAAAATTAAGAAAATATTCTCAAGAATACTTAAATTTAGGGTTTACCAGTACTGAAGTAAATGAAGAAGAAAGGCCCCTGTGTGTTATTTGCTCAAAAATCTTGGCAGCAGACAGCATGAAACCAAATAAACGACATTTGGAAACGCTTCATAGTGAGTACCTTAACAAACCCCGAGAATTCTTCGAATTAAAATTAAAATCATATGTAAAGCAGAAATCATTTTTTAAAAAAACTTTGTCTGTGAATGAAAAACCTTTACTTGCCTCTTACAAAGTTTCGTATAAAATAGCCAGATGTAAAAGCTTCACACCATTGGTGAAGAGCTTGTTTTGCCAGCAGCAATTGAGGTTGTAGAAATTATGTTTGGAGATAATTTTGCCATACAATTGCTATCCATACCTATATCAAATGATACTGTTGCCCGTCGAATTGGTGATATAGCTGAAGATGTACAGCATCAGCTTTTCGGGAAGTTACGTGACAAATTGTTTTCAATTCAGCTTGATAGCAATAAAGATGCTCATTTCATTGCCTATGTTCGATTTTGTGATGGTATGTAAGCAGTAGAAGAACTATTTTTCTGTAAACCAATAGAACTCAAAGCAACATCACTCGCATTATTTGCTATCTTAAATGATTTTATAAACGAGGCAAATATAGAGTGGAAAAATTGCGTCGGAATATGTACCGATGGTGCTCATTCAATGTCTGGAACATTTCAAAGTGTACAAGCACTTGTAAAACAACTTTCGTTGTTGAGTGGACGGCTACAAAAAATATTACTAGAATCATTCAAGATAAAAAAAAACTGCTATCTTTTTTACCATACTTATAAAAATAATTGTCTTGTAATTACCACTGTGGTACGAGGGTTGTGTGATACGTGCCTGGCCTCGGCGAGAGATGGCGCTACTACTATTTAAAAAATTATATTTTTTGTATACAAAACCTTGCACAAAAATCCTATTAAAGTCTCTGCGTGATTTAATTTGTGAGTGGCAGCCATTTAAATAGAACAACTTTTATGATTTTACAACAATGGAAAAATTTGAATATCGAGCAGTGATAAAATATTTGTTTTTGAAAAAGAAAACGAACGATGAGATAAAAGTGGAACTCAGCGAAGGATTCTGCACCTTCGTTATCGACCATAAAATATTGGACAGCTGAATTCAAACGTGGCCGTACAAGCATTTTTGATGAAGAACGACCAGGTCGTCCAAATGAGGTCACCACAGCAGAAATGATTGAAAAAAATACACGCTATAGTGATAAATGACCGAAGAGTGAACATTTTAACAACTCATTTGAATATGAGAGAGCTTTCCGCAAGTTGGGTGCCGCGATTGCTCATAATTGACAATAAACACGCACGTGTGTCAACTGCAAAAGAATGTTTGACGATGTTAAAGCGCAATTCATAAATGTTGACGAAACATGGATTCATCACACCACACCAGAGACCAAAAAACAGGATTTTCCGTGGCAAACCGTCACCAGAGAAGGCCAAGGCGACTTTATCAGCCAACAAAGTCATGGTCACAGTGTTTTGAAATGCATGCGGCATAATCCACGTCGATTACCTTGAAAAGGGCAACACGATTAATGTAGAGTATTATGTCAACTTGGTGGATTGTTTCAACCATGTTGTGTGCACTTGTTAGGATACGAATTGCTTTCGCATCCACCATATTCCCAGCGATTATTTCCTATTTCCGAATATAAAAAAATGACTCGGTGGAAAAAAAATTGACTCAAACGATGAGGTGATTGCTGAAACAAACGCCTATTTTGAAAGGTTGGAGAAATCGTATTTTCTAAATACAAAAGATAGAAAAACGTTAGACTAAAAGTATCGAATTAAAAGAAGACTATGTTGGAAAATAAAATAAATTTTACACATAAAAATGTTTTTTCCTTGTCAAGGCCGGGTGCTTATGGTAAAACCCTCGTATTTAATTTTCAGATAACTAACAGACTATTGTATGTATACGTATATATACGTATATTGTATATATACGTGTATATACGCCCTCAGGGGCTAGGGGAATCCCAGGATACTCCTAGTACGGGCATTGACGATCCCGAGGTACCTGAGTCATGTTGTGCTGTCTTGTGTTGTCCAGATTATATGTAACAAAAACGCAATCTTAAGGTGTTTACCGTGCCGAGAAGATGAATGGCTCAGCGTTTATGAGTCGCAAACCGTTCCCCCAGATACCGGGCGCCCTCCGGGAGTAAGTAGCCTTGCTGTGGCATCCAGGCTCTGCCGCAGTCGACCATTCTTTCCTAGGATACTCGTGGGAACACTATGTCACATAATAATAATTATACTAGTGATAATGGCAGGGTGCTGAGGAGGCGGACCTCTGTCGTACAAACAGCTACAGCACCACCACAAACAACAACAACGACAAACGATCCAACCAACCGCCTCAGCTGAAACTACTCCCGATAGTTTTACCAGATCCGACATTGTAGGTGATGGAAATTGCCTTTTCCGTGCAGTTAGCTTACACTTATATGGCCACCAAAACCATCATGAAAGACTCCGAGAGGCTGCTCTAAGATATATACAACAAAACTGGTCGGAACTTAACACATTTTCATTAATTGGGGACGACGATATGAAAGACTTCAATAACTACTATAACTATATGAGAAAAAATGGCACCTATGGAACGAGCCTAGAGATACTTGCCCTCTCGGAAACCCAGAATAGCAACTTTCATATCTTCTCAAAACAACGAAGAACAAGAGATACAAAAATAACTTTTAGGGACAAGCCGACAATAATAAGCACAAGAAAACACACCGAAACTATTTACCTTCTACTAACAGGCAACCCAATGTCGGGACACTTTGAGCTTCTGACACCACAAAACACTAAAAACATCCCAAACAACAGTAGACCAATAAAAGAAGCATCGGGCGAGCGACGTAACGGTCGAGGACGTCGCGGGAAATGGCAGCTCGACCAAAACGATGAAGACCGGGCAACTGACAATGGACCTGCCAAAAGTGTTGTGCCGGCGAGTAAGCCGACACCCACCAAGGCGGGAAAATCAAGGCAACGCATGAGTTATACTACAGGAACAAACGAACACACCATGCGTTGCTTTGATAAAAGCACAAGTCCTAACAAAGAAACCACTGAGAAGGGAATCACTCGCCGCCTAGACCCACCACCATCAATCCCAAACGCAACCGACGAAGTATTTAATCAAAAACTCCCGCAACGACAAAGAAATCCCAACAGCACAAAACCAAAATTCAAACGGCAAATAAGAATAGAAAACCAAATCAACAACATCAGGAGATATCTAGGACACCTTACCCAGTTTATCAACGGGAACGTGTCCAAACGAGTCACGCAGAGTATAAACAAGATCAAGTCCGGGTCTCCCAACAGAACACTGCCAGAAATCCTGGATACTCTGAAACAAAAATTATCCGTATATGCCGCAAGACTTCGTAGATACAAAGAACCAAACGAGAGGAAAGATACCAACAACCTCTTCCGAAGAAGCCAAACACAGTTCTACCGGAAAACTATGCACAGCAAACAGACAGCAGTGACCGAACCACCAAACAAACAAGAACTCACAGATCATTGGAAAAGTATCTGGTCAGAACCCAAACTACCCAACAATAACACCCCCTGGATCAAAGCCAAAGAAGGCAAAGATAAACATGTGACAGAACAGGAAAATTCCACATTAACTACTGTGGGACCAAAGAGCATGATGAGGTGCCTGGATGCAAGAAGTTCCGGAGGTAGAATAGACCCCCGTTCGGATCTCCGGGTGGGGGCTGGTTCAGAGGCGTCGACTTGCAGACATCATAATTTTAAAATAGATTCTTGCAACATACGAGGTATAAACTCGAACATAAATTCAGTGCATCAACACCTGCAATCAGATAAACCTCATGTACTCGCTCTATGTGAAACCAAGGTCAGTCCATCGACCAGCACGGTCAATTATCTTTATCCTGGGTACGACTTCTATTCCCGATTTAGGCGTAACTTTGGAATCTGTCTTTTTGTCAGAAGCGACCTCTCTTGTCAACGAGAAGAAGCTCTGGAGCCCCCAAACTTTGACGTTATGTGGTTAAAAATAACGACTCAAAAAAACCACAAGGTTCATCTGTATCCTGTATCGACCACCAAGTGATACCAATTTTCGAACACTTTTCGCTTCTCTTGCAGACACCATCGATCATTTACAAAGTAACTATCCAAGTGCCGAAATTGCCATCCTGGGCGACTTTAATGTCCACAATATCAACTGGCTCAAATATTCAAATACTACCGACGAACAAGGTCGTGAAGCTGAATCATTCTCAATCAGTTATGGCTTAACTCAGCTTATTGATGAACCAACACGGAGCCCTGATCGAGACGGGGAGTTCGCCACTCTTCTTGATCTGTTTTTAACCACCAATCCGGAGATTTACACGGTCACCGTAAATCCGCCGTTAGGTTCTTCCGACCATAAACTGCTTTCGACATCGAGTATCCTGCCAGTCAGTGACAGAGAGGCGCCTAGGCCGCGCAAGATTTGGCACTACAAATCTGCTAAATGGGAAGATCTCATGGAATACTTTCGAACTTTCCCTTGGATGGACGTTTGTTTTCGATCCGATAACCCATCTGACGGCGCCAGGGAGGTCTCCGATGTTATTTTTGCTGGTATGGAAGCTTACATCCCTTTTTCGAAGAAATGCTCCTCCAACGGCAAGCCTTGGTTCGACCGAAAATGCAAAGAAGCTGTTGCTTCTAAACATATTGCCTACCGACAATGGCGTCAAAATCCTAACACCTTAAATCGAAACATCTTTGTTCATGCCCGGAACAGATGCAAGGGAATTATCGACGAAACCAAGGAGGCACACAATCAACGAATTAGAAACAAACTTCTCGCTTGTCCCAACAATTCCAGGTCCTTTTGGGCAGTCGCTAAGGCAGTTAGTCAAAATTTTACCAAATCCACCATACCACCACTCACACGGCCAGATAATTCCATTGCAACCACACCTGTTGAGAGAGCGAACTTGTTGGCTGAACTCTTTGCTTCACATTCTACTGTCGATTTCCAAGGAAAAACACCACCTATTATTCCCATATTGCCGTCAAGGATGCCCGATGTTGTCTTCAGACAGCGCATCATAAAGCGTATTTTAATGAAGCTAGACACCAAGAAGGCTTCTGGAGCTGACGGAATACCTGCCATAGTTCTGAAAAACTGTGCAAGGGAACTAAACACCAGTTTTCTGTAGACTTTTCAACCTATCCTACAGAAAGGGAATATTTCCTTCCTGCTGGAAATGTGCTACAGTTCAGCCGATACCTAAAAAAGGTAAGAAGACCTTGCCAAATAACTACCGACCAGTTGCACTGCTTTCAATAATATCGAAAGTCATGGAAAAGTTATCAATGAGCATCTTCTAAAATATCTTGAACGATTCAATATTATTAGCGATCACCAATATGGTTTTCGTAAACATAGATCAACAGGAGATCTTCTGACTTATGTAACACATGTTTGGAACAACGCAATTGAACACTTTGGAGAATCTCGAGCGGTGGCTCTTGACATATCCAAGGCATTCGACCGTGTTTGGCACGATGGACTGTTGGCTAAGTTGCGCTCTTATGGTATGTCTGAAAGGTTCTGTTTGTGGCTCTCATGTTTCCTCAGAGAGCGTTCTTTACGAGTGGCGGTCGACGGATTTCTTTCTAACACCCTCACTATCAACGCCGGTGTGCCCCAGGGCTCCATACTGTCTCCTACTCTCTTTCTCATTTACATTAACGATCTGCTGGAAAAGACCGGGAATCCAATCTATAGCTTTGCAGATGACAGTACGCTTGTCTCTTCATTCACCTTGAACGCTCGGACATCGGCTGCTCAGGCGAATATTCGCAGACAGCAGGAGGTCGTTCAACTTAACAAAGACCTAGAAGAAATTCTATCTTGGGTGACAGTAACCAAGTGGAATTTAACGCTACAAAAACCCAGGCGGCAGTTTTTTCTAAAAAAAGTTAACGTTGCTGAACCCGACATAGTTATGTCGGGGCACTCCATTCCCCTAGCATCGTCGCTCAATTTGTTGGGCGTTAGTTTGGGAGCAAATATGTCTTGGCATGAACATGTTGCAGGCATAGCAAGGAGAGCTTCTCAAAAGTTGGGAATATTATTTAGAACCAGAAAGCTTTACACCCCACAGCAACTGTTAATTCTTTACAAAGCCCAAATTCGACCAACTATGGAATACTGCTCCCACGTTTGGGGCTCCGCTCCCAAACATACACTGCATTTGTTGGATTCTGTTCAGAGAAGAGCGGTCCGTCTGATTGGGGACCCGGAATTGACCGGCGCCCTTGATTCGCTGGAACATCGAAGAACGGTTGGCGACTTGAGTCTGTTCTACAAGTATTTTCATGGAAAGTGTTCGAAGGATGTAGCCCGCTTAATTCCTCCCAAAGCGGTGCATGTTAGAAATACACGTCGCGCTGGTGCTTCGCATCCGTATGAGGTTCAGCTTGTTACTCCGCGTACGGCGTAATAAAAAAAAAAAAAACAGCGATTCAAGAACAACGTGAATTGCTTTTTCCGCACACGTGCCGCTTCTGGAGCGATTTAGAGACTTCCCTGCAGCACGTGTGCTAGACCCATAAAAAAAAAAAAAAAAAACGACGCTTTTCAAGCAATCTTTTATATGGAGAACGTCATCCCTTTGGAATAATTTGCCCAGCGCTGTGTTTCCCACCGAGTACAATTTACAGCGATTCAAGAACAACGTGAATCGCTTTTTCCGCACTCGTGCCGCTCCTGGAGCGCTTTAGGGACTTCCCTGCAGCACGTGTGCTAGACCAATAAAAAAAAAAAAAAAATCTCCACTATGTTTATGGACACATTGTATGCTCCACAGAGAAGCTCTGGCTTCCAAAGAAATGAGTCCTGCTCTGAATATTGTGCTCACTACAGTTGTAACCGTAGTAAATTATATTAAAATGAGACAACTAAAATCTAGAATTTTTTCACATGGGTGCCGAACATTCAGCGTTACTATTTTATTGCGAGGCAAGATGGTTATCACGTGGGAAATGTTTGCAAAGTGTTTATGAATTAAGAAATGAAATCGCCATTTTTCTAGGAGAGGAAAATCGACCGGAAGCCGAGAAGTTTCGAGATAGTTTATTTGTGATGAAATTGAGCTATTTGGTCGATATATTCGAGAAACTAAATACCTTAAATCTTCAACTTTAAGGAACAGATACACATATATTCGATACAAGTGATAAAATTAATGCTTGTTCTAGAAAATTGGAATTGTGGAGCAGAAATATAAAGCAAAAAAACTTAGGAATGTTGGCAAATGTGGGTGAATGTGTTAAAAACATGCAAGGCTGAAGAACAACATGTGAAAGTTGTTTTAGTAACCATTGAAAATCATCTAGCCATGTTGACAAAGAATTTTAAAAAGTATTTTCTTATTGACGACAACTTGGTAGCAAGTTACGAGTGGGTTAGGGATCCATTTCAAAAAACTCCGAAAGGCTCTGAACTTCCGAAGAAGAAATCTTCATAGACACGGCAAGTGGCGAAATCAAAAGACAACTTAATAATCACTTTTTGAATTTTGGGCAGGAGTGAATGAGTTTTCTGCACTGAAAACAAGAGCATTTCGTAAACTATTACCATTTTCAACATCCTACCTTTGCGAAACCGGATTTTCTGCGGTGGCTGCTTTGAAAAACAAAATATAGATCTCAACTAAATATAGAAAAAGAACTCAGAGTATCTATTTCTAATATTAAACCATTCTTCGAAAATCTTTGCTCTGCAAAACAGGCCCAATTATTAAAATTGTTTTTAATTTCGTGTAAACGTGTATTTTATTTTTTATTATATCAAAATGTATTATGTTTTGCTTTCCTTTCAATAGATTATATTGAATGTTTTTAATGAATGTTTTTAATAATAATTTCTTTTCAATACGCTCGCCCCCCCTATAGCGTAATCACGCCCCTCTAGTGGGGCGCACCCCACAGGTTGAGAAACGCTGACCTTAATTGATAAACTTGGTCGTAGCTAAATATTGTAAGTAAGTATAATTCGGAAAATAACCGTATTGACTATTATTAACTATTTAAATATTAGGATAATTTAAGTAATTGTAAATAAAGACAAACTGTCCAACCTCAACCTAATTCCGAATCCTTTTCTATCGAATTTTTATGAAGAATCATACCAACTGGTTTCAACAGTAACGGGTTCGAATTAGGGAAATTCTTAGCTAATTGTAATAACGCCAACGAATTAGCCAATCAAAATCAAAAATTACCTCTATTGTAATTTATATTATCTCAAATCTCAGGAGAAGCTAAAGAACAACTATTGACAGAAAGTTTCGAAACATGGGAAGAATGAAGACAAAAAGTAAAAAACCTATATCTAGACAAAAACATTATGTACAATTGATGGAAGCATTAAATAACTGTAAACAAAACCTTAACGAATCAGTACACGATTTCTTTTAACGTTTAGAAATTATCAATTCTCATGCGATATCGGCCGCACACCCCCGCACAACAAAATTGTCGAAATGCCAATGAATTACCAGGTAGAATTCAAACGATTAATGAAATAATATTACATAGATTCGTATATCATTCCAAACCAGAAATTTCACAAATGTTACGGTGGAAAGAATTCAACTCTTTCAACTCGGCATTTACTGCCGCCATATTTAAAGAAAGGGCATTAGGTATCTGGAATAAAAAACAAAATTTTAAACAATACTATAAAATTTATCTTACTAACTCCCATAACACTACCAACTGTTTTAAAAATCTTCAACGAATGTTCAAAAACATCAAGTTCACTTCAATAATTATACTCGACATCCTAGTAATATTAAAATATGTAGATCTTGTAAAAAAACATGGTCATACAATAGATGAGTGTAGGAAAAGGCAATATCATAATAGCATCAAGCATCACATCCAGGAGAATCATTTAATAAACATTCTAATGTAAACATCCGTTCTATTTCAAAGGATTCTAGTTCTTTAAACTCCATAACTCCTCCAGCGAAGGAGACCACACTGGAGGAAACCTTAATGATCTTCGAAAATTAGATATTTTATTTTCTAATGACGATAATACATTCATTGATTTGGAATGCGAATATTCAAAACAAGCAAACAAGAAACTTCGATTTATTCTAGACACAGGCGCTAGTTAAATTGAATCCAGAAATCACAAAATTTATCCCAAGCGGAAAACTTACTTTACATGGATTGAATGTTGACTCTCCGGTTCAAACTGTAGGTAGTATTATTATTCCATTCAAAATACGAAAACACGAGTTAAAAATCAAATTTCATATCTTAAATCAGAAAACAAATCTCTTACGACGGTCTGATTGTATACAATTTTATTAAATCTCAAAACTTCCAAATCGATTTTAAACATCAATCACTATCTCGTAAATCTTTACCCTTTTCGCTAACTCTTGGAATTAAGGTTAATCCAAATTCTCATAACTCCTTCATTCTAAAATTCAAAACAGAAACACTTGTTGAAGTCAATATACTAAACTCTGAAATTAAAGAAGGAATAATACCCAACGTGGAGATAGCTAAAGGTATATATCTGTCAAAAGCCATTATGAAAATTCATTCCAATAAAAAAGTATACGCTACTATTTTGAATACTCGACTTATCAATCATGCGCTAAAACCAATTTCAGTTAGTTTAGAAAAATTACCTGAATTCGCTCATATATTCAATACTTCTACGGACGATATAATCTCAACCAATAAAAGTAAATTGTTAAGACAAAATCTGCAGTTAAATCATTTAAACAGCGAAGAAAAGAAGACTATTCTAAAATTATGGGATAAATATAAAGATATTTTTTTCTTGCCTGAAGATCACTTAACCTATACGGATAAAATAAAACATGAAATTAACTTAACCGATCCAAGACCAATAGCTTCGACGACGTAGAGATACCCAGAAAATCGACTTAAACAATCAAATGACTAAAATTCTGAAACGAGCTGTTATCCAGCCTTCAATTTCATCTTGGTTCTTATAACTTTGGATAGTTTTAAAGAAAATGAATGCGTCTGGATAACTAAAATTTCGTATGGTGATTGATTATAGGGGCCTAAACCACGTCACGGTTGGTGACGCCCTAAAAACACCTAACATCGAAGAGATATTAGACCAATTAGGCCATAGTAAATATTTCAAGACGCTTGATTTGGATTCTGGCTTTTACCAGATTCCAATGGCTGAAAATGACAAAAAGAAAACGGCTTTCAGTACACTCATAGTGACCTATGAGTTCAATCTCATGCCCTGTGGTATAAAAAATGCACCCGCATGCTTTTAAAAGCTTATGAACTCAGTACTCACTGGTAAACAAGGCTTTCAATATTTCGTGTATTTAGACGACATAATTATTTATGGAACATTCCTTGACCAATACATGTCACGGATAGAAACAGTTTTTGAAAGACTTAGGGTAAACAATTTAAAATTACAACCCCGACAAGTGTGAATTCTTACGTAAGGAAATAGCTTACCTAGGTCATATCATAATCGAACATGCCGTAAAACCGAATTCCGAAGAGACGAAAGCAATCGGGAATTTCCCTAGGCCCAAAGACCAAAAAGGTAAAAAATGTTACTAGGTTGGGTTGGATATTATTGGAAATTTATTAAGAATTTCGCTGAAAACACTTATAAACCTTGCCCTGCCCTGGGCCCTTGTACTGGACTGATAAACATCAAGAAGCTTCTGATACTTTCCGCACTATTCTAATCTCCGAACCCCTGCTCCAGTATCCTAAATTTTCGAAGGAATTTGTATTGACTACAGATGCGTCAAAATTTCTCCGAGCTGTGCGGAAAAATAAACGAAGACCTGCCAATTGCATATGCGAGCCACACATTGAACTCTGCGGAACAAAATTATTCTACAACCGAGAAGGAATTACTCGCTATAATATATGCTGTAAAACATTTTCGTTGATATTTATGTGGAAGAAGATTCACTAATAGTGACAGATTATAAACCCCTTAGCTGGCTATTTAACTGCAAAGATCCAGGAAATCTATTAATTCGTTAGCGACTTTTATTAAACGAATATGAGATCGTCTATAAACCATGAAGAATAAACTCTAATGTCGATGCATTGTCACGAAATCTTCAACTTATAATTGCAAAAAGAGATGACTATTAAAATTTCATAAAATTCCATTACGAGAATTTAGAAATCATTTCAAAATTATAACTAAAAAGCTCATTTATTCGAAAATTTTCCAAATGCTATTTACTTTTCATCAGACTTTAATGAAAATAACCCATTCTCACTATATATTACAGATAACTTTGACCATAAAAATAATTTGGAAACGAGCTTCAAGTTGTACACTATTTGCAAATTACAGAATCGTAATAAATCGTGCTGTTTAATCTTTACAAAATTTCGATTTCGATAAATTGATATATTCTATTCTCTCCGAAACTTAAGAATCGAATTAATTAAGAGCTGGATAAAGTTACCCGATATAACACCAAATAGTATTAGTTTAAAGAAAGTTATGTATTATGGAATGATACATTATTTATTTAACGACACTAATATCAACGTTTGTATAATCTTTAAGAAAAAATATCACCTAAAAACTAGTGATGAGATCGATAAAATTCTAAAAGAAAACCACGATTCAAAATTAGCTGGACATTCTTGATTCGACTGGGCCTATAAAAGAATCAAAGAAAATTATAAATGGGAGAACATGAAAAGTGTCATAAAAAATTAAATCAAATAATGTCCTTCATGCCAGATAAATAAAATTAATTTCAAACCAAACAAAGTCCACATGGCAACTAGTCAGAAATCCTTTGAAAGATTAGCAATCGATATTGTAGAACCTCTAGCTGCTACAGAAAGTGACAACAGATTTATCTTCACCATGCGAGATGATCTCGCGAAATATTCATATGCTATTCCTATTAAAAATCTCTCTTTTCATAGCTAAGGAACTAGCTAAATTTATTACATTGATGGGAATGCCCGAAAGAATACTTTCCTATCAAGGAAGTGACTTTATGTCAAAATTAATGAAGAAATTTTTTAAACTGTTTAAAATTAAACTCTTGATTAGCAGTCCATATCATCTCCAAACAAATGGAGCTTTGAAAAGATCGCATTTTACTCTAAAAGAGTACCTCAAACATTACATAAACGGAAGACAAGATAACTGGGATGAATTCGTACCATTTGCGATGTTTGCGTTTAATACACATGTCCACTAATCTACAAATTACACTCCATATGAATTGTTATTTGGTCATAACCTGAACTAACTTAAGAACCAGCATTTAGATATTCTTATGACGATTACATAATTAATTTAAAAAATAAAATCAACTCGACTCAAAAACAAGCTACAGATAATTTCATCCAATCCAACTCAAAGTCGAAAAAATATTATGATAAGAAAATAAAAAATAATTCTTATAAAATTAATGACCTAGTTTATGTTTTAAACAAACAAACTTCCCCCGACTTAGACAAAAAACTAATTTCCTAACTATAAAAGACCTTTTAAAATAACGAAAATTTTTAATGATAAAAATGTTCAAATTCAAATCATCATCATCTGTCACACTAATATAATAAAACATTTTATTCCAACTTAGAACCGCGATGTTTACTATATATGTATTTGCACCTTTTGCCGCTATTTCCCCTATCATCGTTTTGTGAGCAACATTATAATATTAAAGGTTTGCGTGGGCAAGTGGGATTATATTACGATAAATGTCAAAATTTACAGTAATTACGTATTTAAATTTATCTTATTGCAATGAGAAGTTGGCATTCCTGAAGTCAATGATGCTAAATTTTACGAAAAATCAATAAAATCTTTATTAAATGACAACCCTGAAACGCAAACTCTTATGAAACAACAAATCGGAATAATCTCAAATACAATTCAAAATTTCAATTCTAGTATTCAAGATTTTAAAATTAATGAAGCAACTTTGAACAAAAATATTAAGTTCTTTAATCTTTTCGCCAATCAAATAATAAAAGAATTAATAAACGCAAAGCTTAAACTGACAAGAAATTCTCATTTAACTATGTTAAAGCAACTTCTAGAAGATTGAAACGAGGAATACGATTTACTTACTTACTTCCTCTTCTGAGTAGATCATAGACCTGTTCTACTCCGTTATTAAGCCTCTTGTGATTCGGATATCCAGCTGTCTCTCCATCTCTTTGGTGGTCGTCCTTTTGGTCTTGTTTCATGTGGGTTTATACATATTTTTATCATTCTCGTATCTTTCTTCCTTTGTACATGTTCATGCCACTCTCTTCTTCTCTTTCTTCCCCATCTGACTATATCTTCTACATTGCATTGTTCTCTTATGGTATTGTTACTCACTCTGTCTAATAAACTTTTTCCTGTTATTGCTCTTAGTATTTTCATTTCATTTGTCCTTAATAGCTGTTTGGTTTTGTTTGTGTCTGCTCGTGTTTCTTTGCTATAAGCCAGTATGTGTCTAACGCAGATTCTATATATTGTTTTTTTTTGCTTCTACACTTAGATCTTTGTTTTTTCCAAACTAAATCTCTGAGGGCCCCTGATATTGCTGCTGCTTTATTTGTTTTTCGTCTCACTTCTATTATATCTCTGTAGCTAGTAATTAATACTCCAAGATATGAGAATTTCATTACTTGGTCTACTAATTTCTCATTTATTTCTAATTTACACCTTACTGGTTCTTTAGCTATTGTGATGCATTTTGTTTTGTCGGTATTGACTTCCATGTTGTATCTTTCTGCTCCTTGTTTGAAATTATAGAGCAGTCTTTGTAGGCCATGTTCCGATTGTGATATTAGAACAATATCATCTGCATATCCCAGTATCTTCATTTGTTTATCTCCTAGTTCTTATCCATCGTTGACTGGTTTTATTACCTCAATGATTTTGTCCATTAATATGCAGAATAGTAACGGGCTTAAGCTATCTCCCTGTCTTAGTCTTACTTTTATATTTATTTCCTTTGTTAATTCGTTACTACTTCTTATTTTTGTTGTGTGATTAAGTTTTTGGATTATCTGTGGTATTGAGTACGGAATTAGGTTATTTATTAATTCAAATATATCTTTCAACCTAGAGTAGAGTGTTGTTTCTTAATTTATTCCAGCTTTCTTCTACTGTGTCTGTTTCTAGTATTGCGTTGTTCTTAATCTGTTTAGTTATCATTTTCGTATATAACCATTTTGTCGTGTCGTCTTGGAGTGCTTCTATGTTCATGTTTTCTACGTATAATGGTTGTTTTCTTTTAGATGGTTTTATGTTGTGGTCAGATCCTACGTTAGCTGATGTGAGCGCTCTTACATCCATGATTTGTTCTGGTCTGACTGCCCTATTTGTTATGATATAGTCGATCTTCGATTTTCTGTCATTTGTCCTCCAGGGTTGTGGTTTATGAGGATAGAAGGTATTGTTTATCCTTAACTGATTATATGCGCAGTATTCTCCACTTTCATTCCTTTCTCGTTCATTGAATCGTTGTTTTATACCTCCTATTATGTCATATATATATATATATATATATATATATATATATATATATATATATATATATATATATATATATATATATATATACAGGGTGCCCCATATGTATGGAATGATGATTCCACAGCATTTATTAATTAGTGTAACAAAAAAATGTTTAAACAAAACTTATAGGCTGTTATACTGACGTTGACAATAAAATGTTTTGAACTGTCAGTGCGAAGAAATTATGCCATCTTGATTTTTTTTAAATGGGGAACCCTGAATATTATTTTATTTTTGAGTCCTACTAAAAATTCTAAATATTATTTGTCTAACAAACCATATGTCTAAATTGAACTGTTTTGGAATTATTGTCATTTGAAATTTAAAAAAAAAAAGAAAGATAAAAAAACGATTAATAAATATTGTAGGTTTATTTTTAAGGTAACAGTTGCTCAAAATTTCTACCGTTAACAGCGAGGAAATGACCCAATCTGTGATAAACATCCTGAAGAGTTTTACAAAGAATCCGGGGTGATCTGTGCAACTTCTACAGTTTCAGCTCGACTTCGGTAAACTTTAGTTTTAAATGACCCCATAAAAAAACTTGAGTGACGTAAGGTCGGGATTCCTTGCAGTCCACCTCTTCTGCCTATCCATCGATTAGGAAAAATCGCATCCACATATCTATGAACACTGATTTCATAGTGAGGAGGTGCTCCATCCTGTTGATACCACAGATTCCTGTTAGAGGTATCCAAATTATTTTCGTTGGGAAAAAGACCTACACAAGTTGGAATAACTTGCTCTTGAAGTAACTGTAAATACCGAGGTCCTCTAACATTTCCATCGATAAAAAAGGGGCCAATGATATGACGCCCATAAATCCCTGTCCACACGTTTATCTTTTGTGGTCTTTGAGAACAACTGTTGATTATCCAGTGGGGATTCTCAATAGACCAGTACCCTCAGTTATGCCTGTTAACTCTCCCGTTAAGACAAAATGTGGCCAAAAACAATATTATGAATTAGGTCAGGATCATTATTAATTCGTTCCACCATGACCTCGGAAAATTCAACGCGTCTAGCGTAGTCATCTTCAGATAATTCTTGCAACAGAATGGGTTTGTATGGATGCAATTTTTCTTCATTCAGTATACGACTTAAAGTACCTTTACCTATATTGTGGTCTAGGCAAAGCTGACGAGTGGTCGTATGGGGATTTTCTGTAATTTCCAATAAAACATATAACTTTTTATCATCGCTTGTTTTAACTTTTGGAGGTCCAGATTTAGAACGATCCTTAACATGACCTGATTGTCTAAATCGTTTTAATGTTTTGCTAACTACGGATTGGATAATAGGTTCTCGATTCGGATATTCTGCGTTAAAGAGATCACACACCTCCTGTTGTGTTCTCCTACGGTCTCCGTAACCAACCATCATTAACAAAGTGATTCTTTCAGTTTCTGTTAAATGTACCATTATGATATTACGCTCAAATTGCAGTTTCACAAAATGCAGCAATAAACGTTTTCGCCAATAAATCATTTTTTGACGCGTTAAGTCGTTACCGGACAGTAAATGTTTGACACAAGCCAGCTTAAAAAATATCAATAATTCCAAAACAGTTTAATTTAGATATATGGTATGTCAGACAAATAATATCTAGAATTTTTAGTAGGACTCAAAAATAAAATAATATACAGGGCGGTCAAAAATTCCAGCTTTTAAGTTTTCCATCTTCAGCTTAGAAAATGCTTTGCAAACGTATTTAAAAGATGCCCCATTCTTAGCCATTGTTTTGACAAAAAGTTTCATGATACCCAGCTTGATGTGGAGTGACGGAAGTATGATTTTTTCTCTACTCAGCAAGGGCTTATTCACCACGTTAGCTCTACCCACTGTTAAGGATGCTCTTAAAGGTCACAACTTTTGTCTTTTGCTTTGCTCGACTATCCCAGAAATAAATGAGGCAAGGGTATTTTGTGTATCCACTTTGTAGACCAAATAAGAAGTTGACCATTTTTAAATCCACACACACCGACCCATGATATTCGTAGTAATTAATTTTTTCAAGAAATAATCTAATATTCTTCTTCGAGTTTGGTTGAACGGCAATTGCGATGAATGCATATCGGTTTCCATTGTGCAATAAAAAACATTTTAAACTTCCTTTGGAGCTATCAGTAAAGAGCCGCCAATCAATAGGTTTATATTCAGATAAATCCATTGCAATTTTATTGCATCTCAACTTACTGTGAAATTTAGCTTTTTAAAAGTTTTATAAGGTACCACAGCCTGCTTTGAAATTATATGGTTTTAATTTTACTTCACGCGTGTGAAAAAATAAATTTTATCCTATGTCAACAGTGGTTTCAAACTGAAATCGGATAATAACCAAAAGCACGCCGAAGTGAGCTCTCGACTTTCCTAACTCTTGAGAGAATTTCGAAGCGAGATTTTCTAACTATGAAACGAAAAACATCACTTGAGATAAATTAACCGCCTTAGAGCTCATCTAGGGATTACTATAAGTATCTCTCAAGTATAATTCAAGGCGGGATTCTTCGACTATAAAACGAAAAAAAATCACTCAAGATCTAGAAGCTACTCAAGGAACGACTATGAAGTATTCCCAAACTTATATATAGCCAGATTTTAAAGAGTTGTAAGTACAGTCGTTTAATGTACAACGCAGGGCACATTGACATTACACGTTAGGCAATGCATTTCAGTTTTCTTTACTTGCAATTTGATTTATACAGATTTACCTGCAACAGTTCAGAAAAGGAAAAATCAATTTGATAAAATTTTCTTAAATATTGTATAGTTTGAAGAGCATGAAAATTTTTTGTAGCATTTAGCTGGATAATGGACAAATTCCAAACATATTTATAGTGAAGGGAGTATAAGGAGTAAATGGAATGGTTATTTCATATATATCGTGTTATGCGCCCTCATTATGGTTTTTGGGGTGAGGAAATCTGAA
>CM032446.1:123847151-123869651 GCA_019049505.1 Pachyrhynchus sulphureomaculatus
CTTATGCCGAATTTAAAAATCGATGACTGGAGGAGATTTGGCATAAAGAAGAACCATTTCATCCACTGTAACTTTAAAAGCAATGCAGTATTTTCTACACCTAAAGGAAGTGAGCGTCAAAATTCTTTGCCTCCATTTGGCTGCGTCCGTCTGTAACCCCGAGATAGTAATTCTTTCGTTTTTATTAAGTTGTAAAATTGTGTACCGTGCATAAAAAGGTACATTATTACATACCTACTATATATTATAAATATAACTTGACAATGACAAATTGGGCCTTATAATGGTTAGATTATTACAGAGTCGCCTGTAATTACTACTATTGGACCAAGTCTTTAATTGCAGTTGTCTCTTTGCCTTCCTATCCTATGAAAGTTATTTATTAAAATACTAAGATATTTTTAGTTAAACAAGGATTAGGTATATTCTCCACATGCAGTGAAGGAGAAGCGTTTTACACAATGCAGTGTAATATATATATATATATATATATATATATATAATATATATATATATATATATATATATATATATATATATTTCTTTTATAACTATTAAACTATAGCTTAAATAAATGCTTAAAGGTCTATAGCGCAAACTAAGAATAAAATAATTTTCATCAATGTAATTCTATATTGGGAGAATTAAAAAAAAAAGTAACAGTTGCTGCGTTAGTTTCAATTGTGTACCGTAAGTTGTACATTTTGACACTTAAGGTAATAAATAATAAAACACATATTTCTTTCTAAATTGTTAATACAGGTACAGTAATACCCCGCTTTACGCGAGGGATACGTTCCGAAAAAAATCGCGTTAACTGAAATTCGCGTATATCGAGGTTTATGAGTAAACATAGTCAAAATTTAATACAAAAAAATACAAATCATTTTAATCAATCACTTTAATTCTAAGAACACTTTATGCAATACATACTCTTATTTTTTACGGAAAAATACATCTATTGTCTTTTGGGTAACGTTTTGTTTACGTTCTTGTAAAATACGTTCATAACACCCAACACTGTTTTTAATTGTTTGACACACGGTCAAGACACGGTCATCATTATTGTCTATACTCGGCAATATGTCCAAACCTGAATAAATTTTTGAAAGTGCATTTTTTGTATTTCCCCTGAAGATAAAACTTTCTCTTCTACTTGTTCTTCCTCATCGTAGATAGGATTATTCTGTAACTCGATCAGATCTTCATTGCTAATAGGATCGTCGTGCGTTGCTACAAGTTCTACGAGATCTTCTACCGTGACATCTTCAAGTTCAGACCCCTCAATCATTGCAGCAATGTCTTCAAGCACTTGTCTCTGCATCTGGACAATTCTTCTAGGTGCTTCCACTACATCTGGCCAAAGATTACGCCACACCCCATTCATACAACTCATTTTTTAACTTCCTTCCAAGCCTCTTCTATGTTGTGAATAGACTTCATAATGTTGTATGACTTCCACCACTCTCGCATAGACTGTCTTCCTTCCCCGTCAGTTTCATGAATTAGTTGGCTAAAAGTGCGGCGATGGTAATAAGCTTTGAAGTTTGCTATTGCTCCCTGGTCCATAGGTTGTAATATTGACGTAGTGTTTGGTGGAAGGAACTTTACGTACACTTTTAAGTCTCTGGGCGTATCAAGTGAGGTTGGATGTCCTGGGGCATTGTCTAAGAGTAATATAACTTTAGGTTCAAGCCCATTTCTGTCACAGTATGATTTGACTGATGGGCAAAAACTATTAGAATACCATTCTTGAAAAATTTCCCGTGTAACCCACGCCTTTCTGTTTGATCGCCACACAACTGGTAGACTTGTCTTGTCTGTGCCTCGCATTGCACGGGGTGTTTCTGAATGGTACACTAGTAAAGGTTTCAGTTTGAAATCACCAGTGGCATTACCACCCAGCAGAAGTGTTAGTCGATCTTTCGCAGCTTTGAAACCACTGGCTTGACGTTCTTCCTTAGAAATGAATGTTCGAGATGGCATTTTTTTTTCCAGTAAAGTGCGGTCTCATCAACATTGAAGATGAGACAAGCAGGAATTTTCTCTCGTCTAACGAAGTCTTGAAACTTGTCTGGAAACTCAGCTGTATGTATCTCCAATAAATATTAAAACAAAACTGCCAGCCGACCGAACTAACATTACGGAACAAATGAACACACGAAACGAACGAGGAAAATCCCCATAGAACAAAGTCGAAGGACAGGGAATTCCCAATTCTTCAAAGAGAATATTCAGAGAAAGCGGGGATCCCCCCGCGACCATAGAGAAGTTAATGACTACATGAGCGCGAAATTTGAAATTCGCGTTATAGTGAAACCGCGCGTAACGGGGTCGCGCTAAGCGGGGTATTACTGTATATTAAGATAATTTTTACAAAAGAAATTACACAAAATAGTTTTTGTCAAAGTCTTAAAAATAAATAATTATATATATATATATATATATATATATATATATATATATATATATATATATATATATATATATATATATATATTGAATATATATATATATATATATATATATATATATATATATATATATATATATATATATATATATATATATACATTTAATATTTTTGGTGAACACGGAAGCTGATAATAACATAACAAAATCTAATTTAGAAAAGTATATATTTCATTGTTATTTCAACATTCCAAACAAAACAAACCATAAGAAACTTTTATGTTAACACTTATTTTGATTAATTTGTTGTAATATAAGATATACATTTCAGTTTAGGGGAAGAAAAATATTGAATAAAATACTAGTGTAAAGCTTGTAAGAGTACATCTTAATTAATATCACTTATAATAAGTAGATACACAAAAATTTTGGCAAATAAAATATTATATATTAATAATAATACACTTCTAAATACGTTTATGTTTTAAGCAAACTGAGCTTAGGTTTTAGTATATCAATAATTTCCTTTTACAAAGACCACTTAACTTTAAGACGGTACCCTTTATATCCAATAAAGTTAAGGTAGACGCAATTTGTATTTTTTTTTTTTGGCCTACCTTTACGTAATATCAAAATGACGTTAAGGTAGATACAATTTTGATCCTTTTTAGAGGTTTATTTTTCTTTAAAAATTGCAGAACCTTATCACTTACCATCTGCTGAGCTAGTGCTTTAATAGAGCTTTAAAACTACATTTGATATAATCTTGTTTGAACCTATTAAACCTGTATTTTGTACTTCCAATACTCCCAAAGTATTGATGAACAACGTTAGAATGAACAGGACAAAAAATTTTAAGAGTAAAAAAAATAAACCATATCAAATTCACGCTTAGTAGGGCAATGAAAGCTCAAATTCTAATTTGTTTGTATAAAACGCCTTTTAATTAATTTCCTAAGATCTGCTCAGAAAGCGTAAGCCGTATTTTTTATCGTTCACCTCCCCGCCTGAGTAGGAATTTTTACCTTTTTGTATATCCTGAGGATATCGGCGAGGATGTTGTAGTACCCGTCTACGTTGTCCATGTGCCGAAACATACTTTTTTGTATTTCACAGCACCTTTTAGACAACGCGGTAGTGCAGTCTCGGCCGTTATTGCATATCTAGCCAGGCTAAACATACTTAAATAAATTAATACATAAGTATACCGATCTGCTCGAAAGAAATGTGAAAGAGAAAAAATTATTTTACCATAAACTACCTTTTTCTTCGATTAAAATTTTAGGAGATATTTAAAAATTTCTTGATATTTTTTACATTTTTTAATATTTGGAAAATTAAAAAAATTTAGCTATTCTATAAAAATACAATTAATAATAAAAAATAACTAAATTAAATAAATTCATAATCTTTCATATATATATATTATATATATATATATATATATATATATATATATATATATATATATATATATATATATATATGTATATATATATATATATATATATATATATATATATATATATATATATATATATGTATATATATATATGTATATATATATATATATATATACATATATATATATATATATATATATATATATATATATATATATATATATATATATATATATGTATATAACTTATATACTATATGCAAAGTATAGCTATTTAACGAGCAAGTTGTATAATAAGTGCTGCACACATCTCAAAAAATTCCATTGTATGATGTCCACTGAGTTTAGGCGTTGATAAATTACCTGAAAAATGAAAGAAAAAAAAAAAATAATAAAAAAGAAAAACTAAAAGAGATTACAATTTAGACATCAAACTACTAAACTAAAAACTAGTGAGCATCGTTTATTATGTCAGTTGAAAAACAATATTTTAAAATGACCTAATCTTTCCAAGTCCCATAGCAAAAAATATATAAATGCTATAATACGAAAAGGGTTTAAAACCTCTTCTGAACGGCCAAGAACACAACAAAAATAAAACTAATAAGTCATGTTAATGCCTGTTTGAAAACACCAGTATTCTGAAATTTAATTAATGGGGGTGGTTTTCCAGCTTTTGGAAAATGGAGTGCTCCTACATTGGTAGAACCGGTAGCAACTACATCTTCTTGACTTTTTTGATATTATTGTAGCTTCTAATACTACTAGCTTAGACCTTTTTTTTCGTTTTTCCTCCTCTTTCTAAAAAATGTCAAATTCCAGTTTAACCTAAAGTAACCAGAATTAGAACTACGTTATTTTTCGTTAAAACGGCAGTAGAAATTTTTGGATAGATTATTAAAAGCAGTCTATTGCAATATGATCTACCAACACAACATCATCCAAAAAGCTGGTAAATATTTTTTCAATTGAAAAGAATATAAGAAATTTTACCATAAATTCCTACGGTTTTCAAAATACTGAATGCTTATTTATTTTATATTTCATATTTATATAGTATTTGAAGAATGCCTCGTATCCGATTGATTTTTTTTACCTCATTTTAAAAT
Source organism: Pachyrhynchus sulphureomaculatus (assembly GCA_019049505.1). Lineage (NCBI taxonomy): Eukaryota > Metazoa > Arthropoda > Insecta > Coleoptera > Curculionidae > Pachyrhynchus > Pachyrhynchus sulphureomaculatus. The sequence goes on from CM032446.1 coordinate 123,852,075, forward strand.
GACTTTTATTCAACTATTATAAAAATTGGAGGAAATCTATAACAGAAATGATTATTATACAGGGAGACCTGGGCGTAACCTATTTTTATAATTTTTAGATTATTGCGATATAAATCTATCTTTTTTTAAAGAACCTTTTCAGATTTGAAATAAATAAATAAATCAACAAAGATAAGAGCCTCCCTATAAAAGAATTTCTCAAAAAGTGATAAGAGGAGTAGCAAGCTGAACCTCATAAGGATGTGATGTATTGGCGCGACGTGTATTCCTAACGTATACTACTCTACGGGGAATTACGTGGGCTACATTCATCAAAATATTTTCCGTGAAAGTACTTGTAGAATAGGATCAGATCGTTAACTATTCTTTGGTGTTCTAAGAAATCCAAGTTGTTGGTTGTTCCAGGTCTCCAATCAGGCGAAGAGTTCTCATCCGAACATAATCTCCCTGTGGTGGAGCGTAAAGCTGTCTTATATTCTTCTCGACTTTTTAGAAGCTCTCTTTGCTATGCATGCAACCTGTTCATGCCAAGGCACATTTGCTCCTAAGTTAATATCTAGCAAGTTGACTGACGAAGCTAAAGGAATGGAGTGTCATAACTATGTCGGGTTTTGCAATGTTAACTTCTTTAGAAAAAATTGCAGCTTGAAGTTTTGTAGCGTTAAATTCTACTCGGTTACTGTCACCTCAGGTCTTTGTTAAGTTGAACAACTCCCTGCTGTCTGTGGGCATTTGCGTAGGTGGCTGATGTGCAAGGTCAATGAGGAAAACAAGTATATGTCATCGATAATGTATTAGAAAGAAACCAGTCAGCAGCCACTCGTGAATAATGGTTTTTGAGGAAACACGAGAGCTATATACAAAACCTTTTAGACATACCATATGACTGCAGCTTAGCCAACAATCGGTCATGCCAAACACGGTGGAATGTCTTAGATATATCAAGTAACCGCGAGATTTTCCATAATGTTTAATTGCATTGTTCCAAATATGTGACACAAGTTAGAAGATCTTCTGTTAATCTATGCTTACGACAGCCATAATGATTGTCGCTAATAACATTAAATCAGTCTAGCTATTTTCAAAGATGCTGATTAATAGCATTTGCCATAATTGGTCGATATTATTGAAAGCAATGCTATTGGTCAGCAGTTGTTCGGCAAGGATTTTTTGCCTTTTTTGGCATCGGCTGAACTCTAGAGCATTTCCAGCATAAAGGAAATATTCCTTTTCGACAGGATATATTGAAAAGTCTGCAGAAGATTGGTATTAGCTCGCTGAGTACTATTTCATTAGCGCCAGAAGCTTTTTTGGTTCTACGTTCATTAAAAAATACGTTTTACAACACTCTGATAACAATATCGGGCATCATTGACTGCACATTGTTTTTTTCCGGTTGTATTTAATGTGTTTATTCATAAATGTGATTGTAAACAGACACAAAAAGCTTTTTTTTTTCATGTGTTATGGCTTGGCGTATACCAATTTGCCAGCATCTCTCTTTGTTTTTAGACACACAAATTTACACATTCACACAAGGGACAAATCACAAACACCCAGCCCTCACACGGAATCGAACCGCTGACCTCTCGAACAACAGCAGGCAAGGCTAACGCCTTAACCCACTGCGCCGCCAATCGGTCGGGCACACAAAAAGCTTCAAAATATACTTTTTAAAATGTTATGATGAAACATATTCTAGACATAAGCTTTTGAATTTAATGCAAATTTGTAGATCCGTTTTGTTCATTGCTAATATTTAAATTAAAACTTTTGAAGCTGATATCACTAAAATATATCCTAAACAAATCCTAAAAAAAAAACTGAAAATCTCCGCATGTTTAAATATGCAGGTGATTGAGCCAACTCGAAAAATCCAGTAATTACCAAAAGCTGTATACGTAAACTTTGAGCTGTTGTATTTAAAATATTCCAGTTTATAGATTCAATGTGTAAAAAAAAAAACGTTTTTTACGTGGTTTGGCACGTTTTATACAAAATTAATCGGCTTTAATGTTTGTAACCGATCGAGTGATATATAGCTATGTATTCGTAAGTAAACATTGATTTATATTGTAATTTTATCATAAATTGTTATAAGATTTAAAATCTTGATGTACATTTTTTTTTAAGTATATGTGGTCAACCCTGTAAAAGACGTCGACAAGTACTCTAAGTGGAGGCAACGGGTCTAGTCTATTACACAAACGGATCAAAAACTTCGAGCGGAGTAGGCATATATGCAAAACATTCCACTAGGAATAAGTGAAACGATATTCTAGGCGGAAATTCATGCAATACAAGCATGTGTTCATGGGAATATTAGATGGGACTACCGAACCAAAAGAAGTATCAGACAGTCAAGTTCCACGATGGAGTGTAAACGTGATCTGTTAGAACTATCCTCTAGGGATAACTGGGTAGAACTACTGTGGGTTTCAAGACATTGCATATAATGAAGAAGCGAACGAATTACCAAGATTCGGAATTACAAAACCATACGGGTGCCAGAACCCTCGATTGGTATACTAAAAGAGGTGGTAAAAGCGACAATAGATAGTCATATTAGTAACGTCTGCATCGTTCGCTGGCAACATCTGGCCAAAGACATGCGAGAGACGTGATTGGTGGTCCCTTAAAGAAACTAATAATTGATGTCTTTTATTTAACAGGGGTCCAGGTCAAACCAGTAGTGAAGCTGATCACCGGCCACTGTCATCTGAAGAAACATTTACAGAAAATGGGTATTCACAATGGTCTCACGATGTGCAGACGATATGGTGAAGTAAAAAAAAACCTCCATCTGTCAGGAACATACTGTAGACAGGTCTGAACAGTTGGAATCCGAGATGAGCGCCTATAGAGTTAGACTTAGCGGTAACACAAACACTCGAAATATCAATATGGGTGAAGCTAATTCACTGCTTTTAGTTGAGGGTCGGAACGATGAAAAATATCATTGCTGAACTTAAAGAAATAAAAAACTCCCAGACCAAGGAAAGCTATTATTATACGTATGCTTGGGAAAATGCACCAGATTTCAACCCGTCAGAAAAAAATTACCAGAAAATGGTTCGATCGACATTTTTGCATAGTAGTGAGTGTGTGGTTGAAGACAAAAACCAATTTTAAAAATATTATAAAATCTGGTCGTTTAAAACAAACATGTGTTTCTTTATAATGAACCTGGGCATAAAAAATGTGTGTGTGTAGGATCAACTACACGGAAAGAAAAGCTGAATTAAAAATTGATGAACCTGTAGTAAATAATCACTTCAGACTTTCGGAAGATAGGAAGCAAAAGCTTAAATTTATGTTAAATCCCTTTTAAAGTAACAAATAGTAAAAGATTAAATAAGAGTAGCCAATGCAAGCGATATAGCCGTCGTAGCAATATTCTTTCTAACTCATGACCATCTACAGCCTATTAAGTAGTGCATTTATGTAAAACACAGATAGTACTATTGTCTTCGCACTAAATTAAATTTAAATTTCAAAAACTCTTTATTATTGATAAATAAGTACATTGCACTAGGTTTTTACATTTCTTAGAACTACTGATGTTCTGCCGTTTGGTAATTCTAGTACCGTTTGGTGTTTTAATTACATCATTTTCATTACTTTTGGTTGTCTTTTGTCTGTTCTGAATTTATAAAGAATTATTGCAAAAAACTCTAATTTTAATTGGTACATGGTAGGATTTGCCACAAACGTTATTTTACTAGTTTATTTGCATTCACTCTCTTTCTCTCTCTTATATAAGCTTTTCTCTCATTTTTCTTATGATATTATATTTACATATTTACAATTTTGCAATTTTGTAAAATTGCGTTTAAGTACAACTTTTTTACTTAAATCCAATTTACTTTAGGTTTTAGTTCACTATAACTTTACTGCACCGCACCACATTTAGTATACTACACTGGTGAACAAAAAAATCGACTCAAAACTATTTGGCGTCATTTAACACGGATTCTAGAATTAAGTGTTCATTATATTCTCTTTCTAATGATACCAAATTCCATAGCATGCCTCATGCTTTCTACTGATTAAAATGATTGAAAGCGGATACAAGGAGAACAAGCATTGAAAATAGGGGCAAAAGAAAGGAAAATTTGAACAAATCTTAAGTTTAACAATTAAATTTATTGATAAAAATAAAAATTAATATTTTGTACATGTTCTCTGGCAAATCTGAGTCGCGCTTGTCGATGGGCTGCTGTCAATTTGGATCCACTAGCTGATCCCTTCGTCTCGCTTTAAGTCTTCTTCTCACTGCCCAATGACTGACAACCCGACCACGAACTTTTCGGAGCTCCTGTTGGACCTCAACGCCGCACAGTGATTCGGCAAGAACATGCTAGCGGGACAATATTCATGACGTAATTTCCAGGAACCACTGATAACGACTTGTAAACACCCCCCCCCCCCCATTTAACGAATTCCAAGAATTAATTTGTTTATCACCTCATAAAGGTATCTTATCAGGGGGTCAAAGTAACCCTTATAAGAGAGGTCATTTTCATTTACAAATCAGTTGCATTTTATGCACACTTGTGATAACATATTTTAAAATTGGTAGCAAAGTGAAACGAGTTTTTTGTGATGGAATATTCTGTTGAAGGTATGTACTCTATTATAACTTAAATTTTTTATAAAAAATATGTATACTTTTGGTGTAATATCAATTTGTAAATGTATAGATAAATCCAGCAAATTTTACATTAATTGTAAACTTTAAAAGTAGCAACTTTTTTTATCCACCTAGATTTTTCTATATGTAATACCTACAACATTCAGGCACAGATTCATATATATTATAGACCCCGAAAAGGCCCGAAAGTAAAATTATTTTATTTTTTTCAGAACGAGTCGTGACTATGACGAAAAATGGAGTTTTTTGAAGAATGGCTAAAACATGACAAAACTGAACGAAACAGTGGCATTTTTTATTATATAAGTGAAAAATTCAATATGTCTGATGTTTCTGACGATTCTCTAAAACGACTCAAAATGAAAATATCAAGCCTTTCAGCAAAATTCAATTAAAAGTGGACTTCTTTAAAGTGTAACAAAGAAATGTTTCTAATCAAACATAAAGATTGGTTAGAGGGATCCGGAATCGAAATAAAGATGTATGTTAACCAGCCGTGCACTTCAACATCATCAGCGGCTCTTTCCGTAGGGCGACCCAGAAAATCATTTGAAGACTCATCAACGAAAACGAAGAGACGGAGAGTAGAAGATCTTTTGGAATCGCGAAGTGCCAGTGAGCTTATTACAGCAGCTGAGTTAGCTACTCGAAAAGAAGGGCATCGAAGTGTTGCTAAACAGATCCATAACGTCGCGGTCAGTGAAACTAGAGAAAAGAATAAGTGTTCTAAACAAAGTCGGCAGTTAACACCAGACGAAGCTTTAGCTTATTATGTGGACTCGAAATCGACTTCTCACTCATATAAACAAACAAGAAAATGGTCAATGAAAGCGGGACATCAAGTGTATCCATCGTTTTATAGTTTAGGTAAGTCCAAAGCTTCTTGTTGTCCTTCTGACGAATATATTTCTGTGACTGAATCTCGAGCTGAAATTAAACTTCAGGCGATTTTGGATAAAACGGCTGAACGATTAGTTAAAGCTCAGACGGAAATCATTAGAAGTGTGTTACCTCGTTCATATTATACGTTGGTAAGCAAATGGGGCTGTGATGGGAGTTCGGGGCATAGCACGTATAAGCAGAAATTTGAGAACACTAACGCTACAGACGAATTTTTGTTCGTATACTAATTTGTCCCTTTGAGACTGCTTGATGGCGAAACTGTGATCTGGCAAAATCCAAGACCTTCCTCTACTTTATACTGTCGTCCTATTAAGTTTATTTTTGCCAAGGAGACAAAAGAGTTTACGAAAGAAGAAACTTCTAAAATTTTAGATGAAGTAAGTCAGCTTCTTCCAACATTATGTAACGTTGCTGGATCTCAAATCTCTGTTAAACACGATTTGTTGTTGACAATGACTGATGGCAAAGTGTGCAATGCCTTAACAGACACAAGTTCAACACAAAAGTGTTCTATTTGCGGTGCCACCCTGTCTACTATGAACGAGGAGTCAAAGAAATATCCCAGCAACGAAGAACGCCTTGCATTTGGTTTATCTACTTTACGTGCATGGATCCGCACGTTTGAATGTTTGCTTCACATCAGCTATCGTTTAGAAGTAAAAAAGTGGCAAGTCAGGGGAGATAAAGACAAAGCTATTATGAAGCAACGCTCACAAGAGATACAAAAAGTGTTTAAAGATCGTATGGGTCTCATTGTAGATAAACCAAAACCTGGGTATGGTAACACAAACGATGGAAACACAGCACGTAGATTTTTTTTCCAAAGCTGATATGAGCAGCGAAATTACAGGATTAGACGTAAACCTTATTCGTAGATTTCATGTAATTTTAAGAACTTCGTCATCGGGATATGACATAAATTATATAGAATTCGAAAAGTTTTGTGTTGATACTAGAAAATTATACCTTGATCTGTATTCGTGGTATTCCATGCCCGTTACTGTGCATAAAATTCTTGTACACAGCGCGGAAGTTATAAAGTCTTTTCTTCTTCCCATTGGACAACTCTCCGAAGAAACCCAGGAGGCAAGAAATAAAGACTGTCGTAGATTCCGTGAACGGCACACCAGGAAGCGGTCACGTATTGCCACAAATACAGATCTTTTGAGAATGCTTTTAATTACGTCTGATCCTGTTATCAACTCGTATAGAGAATTACCGCGAAGAAAATTTACTTCTTTGCCATCGGAGGTTCTGCAGTTGATTATCCCACCTTCATTGCCATCCGAAACACCATCAGTAAGTCATCATCACGAATTAAATGAGGAGGATTATTTACTCTCTGAATATTCTACTGAATGGGAGAGCGGTGATGACGACTGATCTGATGGTGATTAGTAGGTTTAAGTATTTTTTTATTGTAATTATTATTCTTATTTTATTGTGTGTTGTAGTTGCTCATAATTCATGCCTTAGTATATAAGTTAATTAATATTATATTTCTTTTACTTATACACCTTGTTATTGTAAATAATTGATATATAGATACTGTTATTGTACTAATTTATTTTAAAAGAAATAATATTTTGTAAATTATTAATGTGGGTACTATCATTATGATTTTTATTTTTTTCCTAGAAATTTTTTTGTAAACAAACATGATTGTGCTTTTCACACATAATGAGTAGGTAGACGTATGTAGCTAATTAAAGAACAATTAGCGACAATAGTGAACAAATGAGACACATTAGTAAACCACTTCCGTCTTGCAGCTACATATTTCGATTAATACACATACAGTACACATTTTTCAACTTTTTTTCCTTAAAATAGCTTAAGATACCTGGAATATACATAAACAATTGAAATAAGTGAAGAAATAATATTGTCCCGCTAGCTTGTACTAGTCGAGACACTGTGCGCCGGTCGACGATTTCTTAGAGTTGTGTTGACGATGAAGCGATCGTCTTGCTCCGAGGTAAACCTTCTTCCTAATCCTGACCTCCGCCTAAAGGCGTCAGTCTCTGTAGATTTTGGAGCTGGCTGGCTCAGGTGCAGTTACGCAGCGACTACACGGCTATGCCCTTGCAATAGGGCAATGACTTGTGCCGTTTCTTCCGGGGTGGTATCCATTTTCCGATGACGTAATAAGTGAGCAGATATAGCAGAGATGATGACGGTTCAAGTTCCGATAAAGAAATGACAGGGAAATGCAGTTGCATGAGTTTTTATAGAGATGAATAGCGCGCAAAGAGTACGTTGCTGAGCGAGAAAAAAGGCTCAATTGAGTAAAATCGTTTTAATCAGTAAAACTTTTTGGAAATCCAAATGTTTTTGGTATTACTGGAAAGAGCAAAAAAACAGTATTCTAATGGTACCAAAAATGATAGCAGTGTTTGAAAATTAAATTCAAGGATCGGTGTTAAATGAAGCAAAATCGTTTGAATCGATTTTTTTGCTCACTAGTGTATTTATACATACATAGTTATATATACTAAGGTAATTATACTTTACAATTTTTGAATGCTCTTTTGTTTGCCTTCATTGCTACTTTGTGCGGTTTGCCAGTCCAATGTTTTGGAATGCCAACACGCGTCTCCGGTCGAGCGCCAGCATGGCATCGTGCCGGATGTTGGTACGTAATCGAAGAGGCATTGCATTTCTGTATGTATATTTTTTGTTTTCACGTGGCAGTTGGACTGGTCTTATTTTAGTCAACTAGATCTTAAATCTTAAATTGGTAATTTTGCATACAGAGGGTTGTGTGTGAGATTGTGAGCCTCACGCGTTGTAGTTAAGTTCTGAGTTAGTGTTGATGTTCGTATTTTATATTTATAGAATTTGCAGTATTGTCTTATTTTTTGTACGTTTGTTAAGTCATACAAGCCATCAATTCTGGTAAATCGTCCCTCGGAGGCTGCACATCTTAGTATTTTATTCTGCATTCTCTAAATGCGTGCAACCTATGTATCTGATATGTCGCACCATACTGGGGCGGCATACATCAACACAGATCTTATTTGCTTATAACTCACTAGTTTACTCTGAAGACTCAGTTGAGAGTTGGGCGCTAGTAAAGTGAACAAATTTTGCATGGCAACGAAGGCCTTTTGCAAGATATAGGTAAAGTGTAGATAAAATGTTAGTCTTGATCTATAATGACACCCATGTACTTTATACGGTTTTTGAAGGACACCTGAATGTCATTTAACTAAATGGGTTGGTGCATAGTTATATTGGTAAACTTTCTAGTTAAAATAATGCCTTCGCCTTTGTTTTCGTTCATTTTAGTTTTTCACTGTCCCACCCGTGGAGTAAGTTTTCTTATGTGATTGCAGATGTGCACTCTAACTATGTTTACATAGTATGAGTGTGCCTATATGAGCGCATCATCGGCAAATAAACCTATTTTTGTCCATGGGAAGGTTGGAAAGTCAGTCATGTATAAATTGTTGAGTTTAGGAGCTGGTACAGAACTTTGTGAGACTCCTGATTTTATGTTCCGTGGAGTGGACAAATAACTCTTACCCTAAACACCCTTCTGGTTATATACGAACGCAGTAATGTCACTATGTAAGGTGGCAGGTTGTGCATTACTAAGAGCTGACACAAAGTGCCGTTTAGCCAAACAGTATCAAATGACTTTCGGATATCAAGGGCAAGCGCAACAGTGCTCTGCTATAAGTTTTGAGTGCATGTTGGAGCACTTTAGTTACCAGCAGAACAGTGCTATGCCCGCCCCTAAATCCGAATTGCTCTTTTTGATACTTGGCATCGATTTTAAAAATATTGTTTAATTTGTTGAGCATTCCACCATGGCTAGTGACCTAAGCAGTGAAATGGGCCTATTGGAGTCCGCCCTCCCCGGCTTTTTGCCCGGTTTGAGGATCGGAACCACCACAGACTCCTTCCCCCTGTTCAGAAAAGTGTAGCAATAATACTATTGCGTTCGCTATGTTAGGTTTAAACGGCGTTTTTTGAGGAATATTTCTAAGTATTCACTTCAGAGGCGTTGTTGTTAGGAAGTTTCATAATTATTTGCTTGAGTTTCCCAGGGCTGATGTAGAGCTTCTTCCACATTGATGAAGATATAGAATATCTTTTTTCTCGTATTGACTTTCCAACCAGGTTCTCAATTTCGCCCTGGATAGGCATGGAGTTTGGGACGCCAGCGTATGTTTGTGTATCAGCTATTGTATTTGCTTTTTCAATATTTGTTTGTATGTTGTCTAGTAGCGTTAATATTTTGTCGAATTTGTTTTTCAGTAGTTTGGGTAAACGCCAAAGGGAGTTGTCTAGTGTTGATAACTCCCTCAGGACGTCATTCCATGTATTGTTTTTGTGAGTATTGATTTTTTGTCTGATGTTATGTTATAGTTCCCGAACTCTATGCCTATCGTTTGGATTAGAATTCCTTTGTCACCTTCTTCTTACCCAGTTTTTGAAGCTTATTAAATTTATGATATCTGGAAGTAGTCTGTCCTCCTTGCATTTATTTTGAACCTTTGTGGCGATCCTATCACGGACACTAGTGTTTGTGTGTCTATAATCTTGTTATTGACTGCTATTTTTTCGTCGAGTATTTGTCTGCATAGCCTCCAATTTGCACTTTCAAATGACCACGTTGTCAAATCACCCACCCTCAGTATTATGATGTTCCAGTCCAGCATCAGTAGAAGGTGATCTGAAGGTAGTTCATCTAGTGTTATAGGATCAGTTAGGTTTTGAATGTTTTGTTTAAAATTAGGTCAATGTAGCTTGGCGTCATGTTATTTACCGGGTGAATTAGTGTCAAACTGCCAAATATTTGAATATTATTTTGCAAGGCGTAATCGTAGATGGTTAGATCATACCTGTTGCGTCTACGATTACGCCATGCAGTATGCTGACCGTTTAGGTCCCCCATGACTAAGACCTTATTTCCTTCACTAAAAAGTTCATCTAAGTCGAGTTGATCGATCCTTGGTAAGGGTCTGGCGTAGCCTCCAATGATAACTTGTCCTTGATTTAATTATTCAATGACTAAATTGTTTGGACTTAAACTTATATGATTTAAATTATTTTTAATAATCAAGGCTACTCCATTCCCTCTCAAGTTTCTGTCCCTTTGATGTATACTATAGTTTCTTATTTTCAGCTCATTAAACTTAAGTTTCGTTTTTGTTATGATCATAATATCAATTTTGTGAAAACATAGAAAATGTATCAGTTCTCCTAATTTATTTTCAATGCCATTGGCATTCCAAATGGAAATTTTTAAATTATTGATTTATATATTATAATTTTGTATGTGTTCACTGAATTATAATATGACCATTAGTCTTTCTAATTTAGTTTTACAGCTTTTAGTAAGGAAGTAAGATCAGTTATGACTGTAGTTATCTCTTTTAGATTAACTACACTGTTAAGATTGTTCATGGCTTTTGAAAAGTTATTAAAGTCATTTTTGTGGATCTTCTTGTCCTGTTCTGCGTAGTCTGATTTTCCTCTTCGTTATCACCGTCCTGTTGTGCTTTATATATAAGTGTCCTTTCCACGTGCTCCTGCCAGACATTGTTAGTTGGTGGTGGGGCGTCCTTATACCTGAGAGCTGGTGCATTGTTGCATTAATTTTAATTTGTCCCACTTTGCAGGTGTTTTAGTGTTGTTAGTCTGTGCGGTAAGGGCCTGCACATTTTGCACCTTGTCTTCTGCCTTATGTCAGTGTGTCGTAGCATGTCCCCATGTGCAACGTCTGTCCCATGTTACAGAAATGTTAATAACATTTTAATACTATTCTTTAGGGTCGACAATTTATGCTCCGTTGTTGTAATTACTAGGTATAACGGTCTATACCCGGTTTCCATTATATAAATGTTTCTGATGTTTATTTTCTGTGCCCATTTTAGGTCATATCTTAGGTCTTTCGAATCATCTTTATGATCAAGACCCTCGACAACAAATGCACAGGGTTTTATCTTCTAGAGTGGCATAAGTATGTCACTTTGTACTTTGCTGTTGTTCGAGGATCTTTTTATATTTACCATAAATAGGTTATATAAATAGGGTTCTGTTATGTCCCTTGCGTTAATTATTGTATTGTTCTTGATATACTTAATGAAGTAACCTTTAGTTAATATTTTAGATAAGGTCCTGATTATTGTCTCATATTGTGTTTTATTTTCAATTGTGCGGGCTATTATGATCGGCCGTGGCTTTTGCTCCTTGGATTTAGGGAACGCATTAGGTAAATTTTTTATTTGTTTCAGGTATTTCCACGATTATATTGTGCTTCTCTTGAAGGTGATTTCCCACAGTACTCCGTTTTTTTTCTGTTATTTTTTAACAGATACTTTTCATAAAAAACTAAACACTCGGTGAACTTTTTAGGGTTATTTCTTAGAGTCACTATTACGCTATTATTGTTTGATCTCACATTGTCTTTAGGCAGAACTGTTTCAGAAGTTTTTAGTTTTTTAAGACCCAGATCAGTTTGCGTTGGCCTGGGTGATTTATTATCCGAGGTGCCTTCAGCACCTGGAGATAAACTCGTACACAAAAAATTTAATGTTCACTATAGTCTAAAATTAAATTTTTACTTATTTTTAATGTTACTGGTGTAGTGGTTATATATACTATTCAGTATATATAACCACTACACCAAACACCTTATTTTTGCACTCAATCATCGCGAAACGCGCGTCCAGTGCAAAAATAAAGTGTTTGGTGTAGTGGTGATATATACTGAGTAGTGTCATTGTGCCAAAGATTCCACATTCCCAACTTAGTTATCATATATACAATAACTCTATTTTTAAAATTAATTTTACTAAATATAGCAAATATGCACACTTTTGTACGCGTTATCGCTTCTAAGATAAAATATCGCCGCAAAAAACGATCTGTAGCAAAACCGACGCCACGGATACCCGAATACACATTAAATGATGAGTAAAACGCTAAATAAAAAGGTGGACGCAGATGTAGGCGATATAGTCGTCGCAGCAATATTATTTCGCACTCATGCAGACGGTCTATAGCCTATTATTATGTATAAAGCAGGTAGGAATACTCATCTTCGCACTAAGATGCTTCAAAATTTATTTATTATAAAGATATTTTCAAGTATTCACGTCGAAAACAACAGAACGTTGTGTAAGAAAATCGACAAAAATCAAATATTGACTGTGTTTGTTCGAGAGCATAAGCAAATTGTCAGTATAAGAAAAATTTTAAAATTTTTAAAGCGCTGAAGTGTTAATAAGAGAAGTCCGTATGAATAATACGAATGGGTTTAAAGAAATTACTGGATAAAATCAGTAGTGAAATATTACCCGCGACTAACGAGATTTAATCCTAAACAAACATCAGATGCAGAAATTATAACTGAAATAAGCTAGGCTATTGACCGGTTTGATTCAAACAGTTTGCAAGAAAAAGGTTGATAATTGAATTGATGAAGCCGAGGAAAAAGAATAAAGCGTATATCACCTAAAATTTAAAAGGCAGGTGATGTGGTTATAGGGATCCCGGCAGGGACTAGATTGTAAGTTGTTATAGTTTTTTCGTGTTACTTTAAAAGTAAGGCAATCTTGCCAAATGGCAGGTATGTAGTAAAGTAAGTAAAGCCGTTGTGGAGGTTCACAAACTAAAGAAGAATATGTATATATGCAGGTATATATGCATATATATATATATATATATATATATATATATATATATATATATATAAATACGTTTGGATAAAAAAGGTATCCGCTTCGGGCAAAAAAGCAAGTGGCTCGTAGAAATGTCGCACTTTCTCCGACCAATGTTTACATTGATTCAAATAGCAAATTGACGTTTTTTCTGCTTAATTTATTATTTTCTCGATAAAATAAAGATGTACGGCGTCATCATTCAGGGAAAGTTCAACTGTTTTTCATTTTAAGCTAGTTCCCATAGTGCGAGGCCAAAATATCTCAGGTTAAAGTCAATATTTCCTATAATTTAGTTCTAAAAAAGACGTTAAAATATGGATGTCGTTTTGAGTACTGGCTTTTCACAAATTGATAATGAATAATTTTCATTTCGGAAATAAAACTCAAAAAAAAGGTTAAAACTCTGGTTTCTGCCGAGGATGTGATAAATGTGAAAGAACATCAATTAGATGGAACATTCCGTAATAAATAGTCACGTCAATCGGCAAACCTCGGTAACAGTGACTCCATACAATGTGAAATTACACGTAAGTAAAAAACAAAAAAAAAAAAAAAAAAAAAACGAGGAAATAAGTATTTGAAAATAAATAACATGAGTTGAAAAGGAGTCCCAGCTAAAAAAAATCCACCTAGAATTACCATCTGAAGATTCCGTCTGATATTTTAGATGGAAATTACACCTGGAATTTTCATCCAAAATACCACGTGGAATTTCCATATGGAAATTCGAGGTGGATTTTTTTTTTCAGCTGGAAAAACATAAAGCACAGAAAAAAATGCATATATATGCATTATATAATTGTAAAAACAAATTTCTTAAAAAAAAAATCGTAAACCTTTAAAAAAAATCGTAACCAATGGTAATCAAAGGAAAACTGTTTCTAGTGGTTAAAACATCGACAAGAAACAAAGCTGAATTGGTTGCAACATGATGAGAATGCTTATAGAACAATAAACCGAAAATTAATAGTGCTAGCTTAAACACTCAAAATATTGTATGAGTGTTTATAACACAAATGAGTAGAAAAAGAAATTTTTCAGCTTGTTCGTTAGTTGGTACCTGACTTAATCTATATGACGCTGTCGTTGAATAGAGAAATTATACAAAATAATAAAAGATTTTGTTGGTTATCCTAATAGTAGATAATACGATTGACATTAATTACTAGATAGAGCAGTTTCCATAGGCATCAACATTAACGTGTACCATTTAATAATGCTTGTTTTAGTTTAAAGTTTTTCAAAATTTCTTGACATATATGTTGAACCTATTGATATAAGGTATTTGTTTGTTTTAGTGTGATCTTCTTATGGTTGACATATGTATATGAATAGACCAACGATTTCAGAAAGTATAGACATGTCTGGACTTGACATGAATATTTTCTACATTGTTTTGTAGCTTGTTAAATTGAAGTACACTTATGAAAAGAACAGACAAAACTGTGCATGCACCAGCTACAAAAGGGAATTTCTTTTCTGCTCACTATTCAAACTACTTGATTTGTATTATTCATCCCTCCACATGAATTTTCAACAAAGATTTTTCCGATCTTTACTGAAAACTGATAAGCTCGAAATTTTTGTTTTTTTTTATATATACCAGATAAATTATTAAGGGTAATGCACTCGTTATAATTGTCGTTCAATCTACAGCCCGTAGAGAATATTCCAGAATGTTTTCAAAATTTTTTAATCGGCACTTTTCGAAATAGGGGGGGAGTGATTTTTCGTCATTTTTTAAAAATAATATAAAGAAAAGTGTGCGCAAGTATTACATTATATATATTTTTGAACTCGTGTTTTTACAAGCTTTTATTTGACACACTCGATGACCCGGCAATTTTTTTTTCACTTCTGATTTCACTCCCCAAAACTAACCCCTTATGACCAAATTTAACTTTCAAAACTACGCGGCTGTGATGAAGCCATCAATTCCTATATTAGTGCCAAATTTCAATTTTCTATGTCAAATAGTTTCGGAGAAAATCGGGTGCAACAGACGGACAGACAGGCAGACAAACGGTCAGACAGATACCGAAGTGATCCGTACTGAACACTAAAAATAGGATTAAAAAAATTGAAATTACAACTACACCACTACCTTGATCTCGATGATGATTAATTTTTATTGTCAAACTTCTCTACCCTCTAACGGCATTATGAAAATAGTAAACCACCGTTTGTTTTAGCCACACTAACTAATCAAACTACAGTTTGATTGTAATAGAAAAAGAGCACTTAAGTTTGCTAAAATAGACAAGACCTTAAAGGATATAAATCTCAAGACAATTCCATAGTGAATAAATACTTCGTAACACCGAATTATTATTACTACTTGTAAAGTGTTATTGGGTATAAGAAAACAACTGACAAATATAATAAATTCTTTAGAATTATTGTAACTGTAAATTGGAAAGAAAGTAGATGCAAATAAAAGCAGAAGAAAATAAAACAAAGAAGTTTTCCTTAAGTAAACAATGACAGCACAAAAATTCTTACCCAAATGTAAAGATCTTTTAAAAAAAGATTATTGTAAAAGTGTCCAAATGATTATTACAAAATAAAAGAACATTTATTCATCAAGGACGTATTGAGCCTATGAAGCTATAGTTGAGGAAGGTTATATGAAGCTTTCAAGTTTAGATCCGGTTACAATGCGTATTTGAAGCATAAGTAGTAATTAAAGTAGAATATCTGACTCACACACATAATGCTTAGTGTCGTAATTGACACACACACAAAACTTTTATGGAGTATCCGACTCACAAATATAATACCTAGTAACGTAACTGATGCACACAGAACCTTGGTGGCACACATATCTTTTTAGTATATCTCGCTCACAGAAATAATGCTTAGTGCCTTACTGACATATGCACGCACGGTGGTATATATGAATGATAAAGGGATTACATTAGACATACACTTCTGGTGGCGTATCTGACGTCACACAGTTGTCATATACATGACAGCAGTTTTGACGCATGTCAAGGTGTTTTGGGCATTAACAATCTACAGGCTATATCATTAATGTAAGAAAAACCAAAGTTCTTGCTTTTTTTTCCATTTCCTAAAAATGAAAGTTTAGGGAATCAATCGAAATTTACAAATACACTGCATCACAAATTGAAAACAATCATTAAACTGGATCCTGGCTTGGTGAACCCCAGTCAAGTATAAATATTGGACTTGTGCTACTGCAACATCATACTATCTTGAACAGTAAAGATCCTAACAATCACGATTTCTGCTCTAACCAAGACGTGAAAGCTTCCGTTCATGACTACTGACGTACTGATTTTAAAAGTTCCAATTCAAAACAATTTATATGACAATAGTTTTTTCTTATAAAGTATTGAATTTAATAAGCACTGGCCTAGTTTTGAATTATTACCAAAACAGAATTGTTATAATCTTTCTTTTTACTGTAGAATGAAAAAATGTTTTCAAAATATTTTTTTTCTGAGCAATCTAATCAAGATAGAACCAAGATATTTGAGTTTCTTTTTCGAATTTTTTTATTTAGAAATTCGTTGAAAAAGAAAAAAGGCTTGTTATAATGTGTTTCAATTTTTTTCCATTTTTTAATATCGAATTTGGATATAATAGGTATTCGTCATATACCCCATTTAAGAGGAAGTTTAGTTAAATTTACATTTTTCTAAAGAAACTAAATAATTTATAAATGTTTACGGAGTAGGTTAAACCACGTTACTTTATTGTTCATTTGATTCTATCTTCGAGATAAGCTGACAAAAGCTTTTTTTCGAACACTTTTGTCTTAGAAAAAAAGTATTTAAATAATATTTTTTTTCTCCTACTGTAGAATATGATTTGTAAAGAATTTCTAGCTACAAAAGCAATTGAGTATCTTGGTTATTTTTAGTGTTCCATACGGAACAATTATGGGATCACTTTGGTGTCTGTCTGTCCGTCTGTCAGATTTTCTCAGAAAACTATTTGACATGGAAAGTTGAAATTTGGCACAAATATAGGAATTGATAGGCCAAACAGAGCCGTGTAGTTTTAAAAATTAAATTTTGACTTAAGGGGTTAGTTTTGGGGAGATGAAACCGGAAGTGGAAAAAAATTACTTGCACACACTTTTCTTTGTATAAATTGCCAAAAATCGATGCACCCTCCTTTATCTCGAAAAGTACTGATCGAAAATTTTTAAAAAAATTAAATATATCTATATCTATCTATCTATCTATCTATCTATCTATCTATCTATCTATCTATCTATTATCTATCTATCTATCTATCTATCTATCTATCTATCTATCTTCTATCTATCTATCTATCTATCTATCTATCTATCTATCTATCTATCTATCT
>CM032446.1:123872151-123877686 GCA_019049505.1 Pachyrhynchus sulphureomaculatus
GCTCAATCCTTCTATGTCTTTTTTGTGGTTGAGATTATTTTTACAGGTTTTTATGTAACACATTTCCAAGAAACTTCTTCTGAAATAATTGGTCTCAACATCCAGAATGAAGCTGTTGTTTTATTGTACTCTGTGATCTGTATTATTTACGTGTAAGCTCAAGCTAGTTGCGTTAGGTTTGTGTTTACTATCACTTTTGTGTAACGCTAATCTCTTAGAGAGTTTTTGTGAAGTTTGTCCAACGTAGACCAAACCACATTGACAGGGAATGCCATAGATTATATTAGATCTTTGTAAAGTATCGGTTTTATCTTTTAAATTGGTATAAAAACAATTCAATCTTTTTATGTTGTAGTTGGCAATTTTAATGTTTGTATTTTTAAAAAGAGAAGACAAGGACTGGGAAAGGCCTTCAATGTATTGTAACTTTCCTACCTTAATATCGACATTAGTGGTGACAGTTGGATTAATTGGAAGGAGGGGTCTTTGAAAATTCTTTTTGATTAGAGCTTTAGGATAGTAATTGTCCAACAAAATGTCTTCCAACAGTTTTACATTTTTTTTCCCTAAATGAGGGGTGGCAAATCTTATCTATTCTGTTCTTTAGTCCTCTGATGATGTTCAGTTTCTGTTTCATAGGGTGATAAGATATATATATATATATATATATATATATATATATAATATATATATATATATATATATATATATATTTTAAACAATTTTTTCTTGGCTTTAAGGTTATGTGAATTAAAACTTCAATTTACATGTATGTTTACGTTTCGATCAACCAAGTGATCTTTTTCAAAACATTTAATTTCATTAATACAACCAGTAACAATGTCCATATGTATCCAGTACCCTAAAAAACCATACCATGATTACCTATACAATAACAATGTTATAATTTGGCTTACCTTAGGATGTAGACTTTGAAAGATTTTATTTTCTTGTCAATAATTAAAACATTTCAAGAGTCATGTACACAACACACTTTTTACATTTTAAAACTATGCACACATTTAAAAATTATTAAAACGGTGTTACTTTATCATTATACTTTAAAGAACTGAAAAATATATTCGATTCAGATTGTTAATTTCTTTTTTGTCGTTTATGGCATTTTGGTTTTTGTGGATAAGGATGGATTCTAAGATTTCTCTTTTTTTAGTATGATTTTCGGAACTTAAGATTTTTGTGCTTTCGTAATTAAATGTGTGTTTTTTTTTTCCTTTTCATGTTTATTTAATGAAGTTACGTTATTTTTATCGTATTTGTGGCCTTTTATACGGTTTTCCAAATATTGACTGGTTTGTCCAATGTATATTCCACTACAATCATTACATGGGATTTCGTAAACAATGTTACTTTTTTTGTTTTTTGGTGTTGGTGCTTTTTAATTTTGAAAAGTTGTTACCAAGGAGGTTATAGGCTTTATGAGCGATGTTGAAATTGTATCTTTTGAACAGTTTTTCAATTTGATGTGAGAATTCATTTAGATATGGTAATACAATATATTTTTTAGTGTCTTTTTGTTTGTGGTTTACTGTTTGGGTATTTGTTTAAATTAAAGCGTTTTTGGCTTTGTTTATTGCATCTTCTCGATATGCTGGATCTGATACGGAGATTGCACGGTCTGCCAATCCTATTACGACAGATTTCCTATGTTTTAACGGATGGTTAGAATTATAATTTAAGTATCTTGATGACCACGTTTTTTTTTGTATACCAAGATGTTTTTATGTTTTTGTTTATGTGAATTAACGTTAAATCGAGATAGTTTATTTTATTGTTCTGTTCTACTTCTACTGTGAATTGTATTCTTTGGTGATAATTATTAATTTATTTAGGAAATAATTTACTTGGTCTTTTGGAATGGCTGTTATGCAATCGTCAACATACCTGAAGAAAAATGGAATTTCAAATTTTATATTTGAGATTATTTCAGATTCTAGGTCTTCCATCACTATTTGCGCAATGACGCTAGATATAGAGGAACCATTACGCAACCGTTTATTTGACGGAATAATTTATCTTCGTATTGAAAGTATGTTGAATTCAGAACCAGTGCGACTGCCTCACCAAAAACATTTATTGGTATATCAGTAAATAGTTTGATCTCGTTCCATTTTTTTTTTGATGATATTGCTTGCTAGGTTCAATGGTATACTGGTATACAGTGATACTACATCCAGTGATATTAGTATGTATCATCTGAGAGTTCCACATTTCTTATTTTTTCTTTGAATTGGAATGAGTCTTTTAATACAGTAATCATTTTTGTAAATTACATTATTAAGAATGTTTTTAAGATATTTGGATAAATATATAATATATTGCTTTTTTCCCATTTGTCTATTAATTGATTGTTTTTGTTTTTGATATACACTGGTTGGATCTCTTTTAAACCTAAACATGAAAAGGAAAAAAAAACAAACCTTTAATTACGAAAGCACAAAAATCTTAAGTTACGAAAATCATACTAAAAAAAGAGAAATCTTAGAATCCATCCTTATCCACAAAAAACAAAATGCCATAAACGACAAAAAAGAAATTAACGATCTGAATCGAATATATTTTTTCAGTTCTTTAAAGTATAATGATAAAGTAAACACTGTTTTAATAACTTTTAAATGCGTGCATAGTTTTAAAATGTAAAAGTGTGTTGTGTACATGACTCTTGAAATGTTTTAATTATTGACAAGTAAAAATAAAAATCTTTCAAAGTCTACATCCTAAGGTAAGCCAAATTATAACATTGTTATTGCATAGGTAATCATGGTATGGTTTTTTAGGGTACTCGATACATATGGACATTGTTACTGGTTGTATTAATGAAATTAAATGTTTTGAAAACGATCACTAGGTTGATCGAAAGGTAAACATACATGTAAATTGAAGTTTTTAATTCACATAACCTTAAAGCCAAGAAAAAATCATTACCATATATATATATATATATATATATATATATATATATATATATATATATATATATATATATATATATTAAAGGGAATTGCAGTATGGAACACTAATTGCGCAAGTCCAACTTACACTTGACCGGTTTATTTAATGTCTATATGATGTATACAATGTTACAGAAAGTCAATTCACTGTTGGGGGCTAAAAAATATGACCTTATAGTTTTTCTTCTTCTTGTTAGGAAAACTGTTGTATTCGTGGAAAAATCACATTCCTAGATTTTTGTATTTCTTTAAGTTTCAGATGACGAAAAACATAGATGTGTACGGTTTTGTTCTACACTTCCCATTTACTACATACCTCGACGGAAGCCCAACTACTACTTATGAACTTCTTTGTGATACTGCGGTGAAATATATATATATATTTTTTTATGATAATGGCTCCCGCTCCATCTAGTTTAATTTCAGATATATATCCCATTTACGAACGAGAATGATACTACCTCCGTTGTAAGTCTTTTTTGATCAACGTGGCCCCTCGCCAACCAAATGCCGTTGTTACTTTTCATCGAGATCGGCCTTCAATCGATCCGAGCCTTCCTCCAACAACAGGCTATAGAGCAGGTCAGCCTTAACAGTTTACGTGGACGTGGAATGTAGTCTAGCTAAATATACTTAAATAAAGAAATAAATATACCGACCTGCTGGAGAGCGAAGTAGGGACCCCGTCTAGTTAGAGCTGGCACCCTACACGTAGACCTATGTGAAACTTTGAAGCTAAACCGTGTAATATTCTGCATTGACGCTGCAGTGGTACTAAAACTCAGCACTTTTGTCCCTCCTTATTAACATGGTAATTTGATGCGATAAATTATTAAAAAATTGAAGTGAAGTAAGTAGTATGATTATTTATTAAATACTGTTAATTCATTTTACATCAATATTGCTTGAAAATATCTGTGGTGTTAGTTTGTAGCGGATCGTATTTGCTATAAGAGTACCTCAATAGTCATCATATATTATTTATTTTACGCACCTACCATGTTCATGTAGTTCCTTAGTTTAATTTTACATAATTCCTGGATATATGGGAGTATTTTCAAAGTGAGTATTAATTGGGAATATCTCGAGGGCAATATTACGTATAGATTATGCAGTTAGGTATTTTCTTTTATCTATTTTCCCTATTTAGATATTTTTGTAGGTGTATAATTTGGAATCATTTTGCCTCTCTAATCCCTAATGTATCTTGGAGTAGGTTCATTTAGCCTTTTCTTTTCGTCAGGAATGCTACGATTAAGTTTTCCTTCTTTTTCCTTTTTTTTTATTCTAACTTAGGAAATATTTTATTTTCCCGTTTTGTTCACGAATTTTTCTCAGTTTCGTGACACGTCATTTACGGCGGAGATTGGTTATCACTAGAAGAGAGCGCTCATTGGTGGTCGTAATGCCATCATCAGATGTAGTACAAACAAGGAGAATTTTGGTTAAAATTCATTTGGCTATTTAAAGTATAAATTAGCAATTTTAGTGGAGCGAGATTTGTATATTCCGAAAACTAATGTGGCTTTTATTTTCTTTTAATTTTTTAGAGCGGAGTTTACAAAACACTTACTGTTAATGAATTTGTAGTTTCTAATAGTATTACCGTTCAATTTTATTGAAGATGCTTTTGCTAGATATTTCTCTTCGACTGTGGGATTAGTTATTTTTAATGTGTCTTCTTACTTTTCACACACGGAATATTATTTTTTCTCGCATTTTTACAAAACCGATTAACTGGGCACTGTACGGGAGCATTGCAGCTGGTGTGGACGTTCTAGAAATATTTTTTTGAGTTTTAATTATCATTATGAAGTAGATTTTCGACATTATCACGTTTCTCTTCTGTTGCGTAGATTTTTGGCTGCATTGCTTTTTTTGTTAGTCGGGAAGGACGACTCTGGTAAAAAAAAGACATGATTGGAAGTCACTAAACTGCTCTTGTGAGCCCAGCCAACATCCAAGGACAAGCAATTTAATTTATTTTGTATTTTTTTTGGGGGGAGGGGCAGATAACACATGCAGTTGAGCACGGATATCAACAGTCAAATGCCTAATTCGTACTTTAAGTTTCAGTAATTGATTTTTTTTTTTTTTAAATTGTTCTCTTGTGCAGTTAGTTTCGGCATTTTGAACGGCCTATAAATATTTATTTTTTATTGTTTTTTTTTTTAAGACACACTGTATTATTTGTTACCCTATGGGAGATTCAGGTGGCTATAAAAGGTGAATTGTGCCTTTCTTCAGATGAAATAAACTCTTTTTTTAACTATGTTGAGAATGTGGAATCTTTGGCACAATGATCCCCCCCACTCAGTATATATCACCACTACACACAATCACTTTATTTTTTCACTCGACGCGTGTTTCGCTAACCAAGTTTATAGCGAACGATTGTCAATCATCGCTCTTGATGAAGCTTTAACATGGGTTAGCGAAACACGGCATCGGTGCAAAATAAAGTGTTTGGTGTAGTGGTGATTATATACTGAGTAGTGTCTTTTTTTAGTACTAGACAACCTGAACTTAGGGCGGGGGCAAACTCTTTTCCTAGTATGGGGTAACC
>CM032446.1:123877786-123880286 GCA_019049505.1 Pachyrhynchus sulphureomaculatus
ACGGACAGACAGGCAGACAAACGGTCAGACAGATACCGAAGTGATCCGTACTGAACACTAAAAATAGGATTAAAAAAATTGAAATTACAACTACACCACTACCTTGATCTCGATGATGATTAATTTTATTGTCAAACTTCTCTACCCTCTAACGGCATTATGAAAATAGTTAACCACCGTTTGTTTTAGCCACACTAACTAATCAAACTACAGTTTGATTGTAATAGAAAAAGAGCACTTAAGTTTGCTAAAATAGACAAGACCTTAAAGGATATAAATCTCAAGACAATTCCATAGTGAATAAATACTTCGTAACACCGAATTATTATTACTACTTGTAAAGTGTTATTGGGTATAAGAAAACAACTGACAAATATAATAAATTCTTTAGAATTATTGTAACTGTAAATTGGAAAGAAAGTAGATGCAAAATAAAAGCAGAAGAAAATAAAACAAAGAAGTTTTCCTTAAGTAAACAATGACAGCACAAAAATTCTTACCCAAATGTAAAGATCTTTTAAAAAAAGATTATTGTAAAAGTGTCCAAATGATTATTACAAAATAAAAGAACATTTATTCATCAAGGACGTATTGAGCCTATGAAGCTATAGTTGAGGAAGGTTATATGAAGCTTTCAAGTTTAGATCCGGTTACAATGCGTATTTGAAGCATAAGTAGTAATTAAAGTAGAATATCTGACTCACACACATAATGCTTAGTGTCGTAATTGACACACACACAAAAACTTTTATGGAGTATCCGACTCACAAATATAATACCTAGTAACGTAACTGATGCACACAGAACCTTGGTGGCACACATATCTTTTTAGTATATCTCGCTCACAGAAATAATGCTTAGTGCCTTACTGACATATGCACGCACGGTGGTATATATGAATGATAAAGGGATTACATTAGACATACACTTCTGGTGGCGTATCTGACGTCACACAGTTGTCATATACATGACAGCAGTTTTGACGCATGTCAAGGTGTTTTGGGCATTAACAATCTACAGGCTATATCATTAATGTAAGAAAAACCAAAGTTCTTGCTTTTTTTTTCATTTCCTAAAAATGAAAGTTTAGGGAATCAATCGAAATTTACAAATACACTGCATCACAAATTGAAAACAATCATTAAACTGGATCCTGGCTTGGTGAACCCCAGTCAAGTATAAATATTGGACTTGTGCTACTGCAACATCATACTATCTTGAACAGTAAAGATCCTAACAATCACGATTTCTGCTCTAACCAAGACCGTGAAAGCTTCCGTTCATGACTACTGACGTACTGATTTTAAAGTTCCAATTCAAAACAATTTATATGACAATAGTTTTCTTATAAAGTATTGAATTTTAATAAGCACTGGCCTAGTTTTGAATTATTACCAAAACAGAATTGTTATAATCTTTCTTTTTACTGTAGAATGAAAAATGTTTTCAAAATATTTTTTTTCTGAGCAATCTAATCAAGATAGAACCAAGATATTTGAGTTTCTTTTTCGAATTTTTTATTTAGAAATTCGTTGAAAAAGAAAAAAGGCTTGTTATAATGTGTTTCAATTTTTTTTTCCATTTTTTAATATCGAATTTGGATATAATAGGTATTCGTCATATACCCCATTTAAGAGGAAGTTTAGTTAAATTTACATTTTTCTAAAGAAACTAAATAATTTATAAATGTTTACGGAGTAGGTTAAACCACGTTACTTTATTGTTCATTTGATTCTATCTTCGAGATAAGCTGACAAAAGCTTTTTTTCGAACACTTTTGTCTTAGAAAAAAAGTATTTAAATAATAATTTTTTTCTCCTACTGTAGAATATGATTTGTAAAGAATTTCTAGCTACAAAAGCAATTGAGTATCTTGGTTATTTTTAGTGTTCCATACGGAACAATTATGGGATCACTTTGGTGTCTGTCTGTCCGTCTGTCAGATTTTCTCAGAAACTATTTGACATGGAAAGTTGAAATTTGGCACAAATATAGGAATTGATAGGCCAAACAGAGCCGTGTAGTTTTGAAAATTAAATTTTGACTTAAGGGGTTAGTTTTGGGGAGATGAAACCGGAAGTGGAAAAAAATTACTTGCACACACTTTTCTTTGTATAAATTGCCAAAAATCGATGCACCCTCCTTTATCTCGAAAAGTACTGATCGAAAATTTTTTAAAAAAAATTAAATATATCTATATCTATCTATCTATCTATCTATCTATCTATCTATCTATCTATCTATCTATCTATCTATCTATCTATCTATCTATCTATCTATCTATCTATCTATCTATCTATCTATCTATCTATCTATCTATCTATCTATCTATCTATCTATCTATCTATCTATCTATCTATCTATCTATCTATCTATCTATCTATCTATCTATCTATCTATCTATCTATCTATCTATCTATCTATCTATCTATCTATCTATCTATCTATCTATCTATCTATCTATCTATCTATCTATCTATCTATCTATCTATCTATCTAT
>CM032446.1:123882786-123904596 GCA_019049505.1 Pachyrhynchus sulphureomaculatus
TGACGTCGAGTTTAGTAACTATTTAGTGATATTTGAGTCCGAGCCGGATATTGTTGGTAGTCTATGTCGTCATCAGGTCGACAAAAAAAAGGATTAAAGTTAGGGATGTGGTAAATTATTTTAGGTAGATGCTAATTTTAGATAAATTATTTATTATTAATGATATCTATTTTTAGTTTTAATTTTATAAAAAAGGGGGGGACTTAAATTTGATGAAATGTTACTCTTTGACGAGTTATTTATTATTAATTATATTAATTCTTTAATTTTATAATCAAGAGATTCATAGGCTAATTTAAAAATTTGAAATCGAAAATTAATACTGGACGTTATTTATTATTAGTCATATTTAATTTTTTATTATGTAATTTTAACAAGAAAATATAGAAAAGTAACTGGTAATAAATAGCAAAAAATGACAAAGAGATCAGAAACGTCAACTTTACTAGAAAATAATTTTTTCATAGAGATCGTTCTTTTTTATTGGTTTGGTATAGTTTTGTGTTAGCAAATAGGTATACATGGAGCTCCTTCTATGTCTTTTTTGTGGTTGAGATTATTTTTACAGGTTTTTATGTAACACATTTCCAAGAAACTTCTTCTGAAATAATTGGTCTCAACATCCAGAATGAAGCTGTTGTTATATTGTACTCTGTGATCTGTATTATTTACGTGTAAGCTCAAGCTAGTTGCGTTAGGTTTGTGTTTACTATCACTTTTGTGTAACGCTAATCTCTTAGAGAGCTTTTGTGAAGTTTGTCCAACGTAGACCAAACCACATTGACAGGGAATGCCATAGATTATATTAGATCTTTGTAAAGTATCGGTTTTATCTTTTAAATTGGTATAAAAACAATTCAATCTTTTTATGTTGTAGTTGGCAATTTTAATGTTTGTATTTTTAAAAAGAGAAGACAAGGACTGGGAAAGGCCTTCAATGTATTGTAACTTTCCTACCTTAATATCGACATTAGTGGTGACAGTTGGATTAATTGGAAGGAGGGGTCTTTGAAAATTCTTTTTGATTAGAGCTTTAGGATAGTAATTGTCCAACAAAATGTCTTCCAACAGTTTTACATTTTTTTCCCTAAATGAGGGGTGGCAAATCTTATCTATTCTGTTCTTTAGTCCTCTGATGATGTTCAGTTTCTGTTTCATAGGGTGATAAGATATATATATATATATATATATATATATATATATATATATATATATATATATATATATATATATATATTTTAAACAATTTTTTCTTGGCTTTAAGGTTATGTGAATTAAAACTTCAATTTACATGTATGTTTACGTTTCGATCAACCAAGTGATCTTTTTCAAAACATTTAATTTCATTAATACAACCAGTAACAATGTCCATATGTATCCAGTACCCTAAAAAACCATACCATGATTACCTATACAATAACAATGTTATAATTTGGCTTACCTTAGGATGTAGACTTTGAAAGATTTTTATTTTCTTGTCAATAATTAAAACATTTCAAGAGTCATGTACACAACACACTTTTTACATTTTAAAACTATGCACACATTTAAAAATTATTAAAACGGTGTTACTTTATCATTATACTTTAAAGAACTGAAAAATATATTCGATTCAGATTGTTAATTTCTTTTTTGTCGTTTATGGCATTTTGGTTTTTGTGGATAAGGATGGGTTCTAAGATTTCTCTTTTTTTAGTATGATTTTCGGAACTTAAGATTTTTGTGCTTTCGTAATTAAATGTGTGTTTTTTTTTCCTTTTCATGTTTATTTAATGAAGTTACGTTATTTTTATCGTATTTGTGGCCTTTTATACGGTTTTCCAAATATTGACTGGTTTGTCCAATGTATATTCCACTACAATCATTACATGGGATTTCGTAAACAATGTTACTTTTTTTGTTTTTTGGTGTTGGTGCTTTTAATTTTGAAAAGTTGTTACCAAGGAGGTTATAGGCTTTATGAGCGATGTTGAAATTGTATCTTTTGAACAGTTTTTCAATTTGATGTGAGAATTCATTTAGATATGGTAATACAATATATTTTTTAGTGTCTTTTTGTTTGTGGTTTACTGTTTGGGTATTTGTTTAAAATTAAAGCGTTTTTGGCTTTGTTTATTGCATCTTCTCGATATGCTGGATCTGATACGGAGATTGCACGGTCTGCCAATCCTATTACGACAGATTTCCTATGTTTTAACGGATGGTTAGAATTATAATTTAAGTATCTTGATGACCACGTTTTTTTTTGTATACCAAGATGTTTTTATGTTTTTGTTTATGTGAATTAACGTTAAATCGAGATAGTTTATTTTATTGTTCTGTTCTACTTCTACTGTGAATTGTATTCTTTGGTGATAATTATTAAATTTATTTAGGAAATAATTTACTTGGTCTTTTGGAATGGCTGTTATGCAATCGTCAACATACCTGAAGAAAAATGGAATTTCAAATTTTATATTTGAGATTATTTCAGATTCTAGGTCTTCCATCACTATTTGCGCAATGACGCTAGATATAGAGGAACCCATTACGCAACCGTTTATTTGACGGAATAATTTATCTTCGTATTGAAAGTATGTTGAATTCAGAACCAGTGCGACTGCCTCACCAAAAACATTTATTGGTATATCAGTAAATAGTTTGATCTCGTTCCATTTTTTTTTTGATGATATTGCTTGCTAGGTTCAATGGTATACTGGTATACAGTGATACTACATCCAGTGATATTAGTATGTAATCATCTGGGAGTTCCACATTTCTTATTTTTTCTTTGAATTGGAATGAGTCTTTAATACAGTAATCATTTTTGTAAATTACATTATTAAGAATGTTTTTAAGATATTTGGATAAATATATAATATATTGCTTTTTTCCCATTTGTCTATTAATTGATTGTTTTGTTTTTGATATACACTGGTTGGATCTCTTTTAAACCTAAACATGAAAAGGAAAAAAAACAAACCTTTAATTACGAAAGCACAAAAATCTTAAGTTACGAAAATCATACTAAAAAAAGAGAAATCTTAGAATCCATCCTTATCCACAAAAAACAAAATGCCATAAACGACAAAAAAGAAATTAACGATCTGAATCGAATATATTTTTCAGTTCTTTAAAGTATAATGATAAAGTAACACTGTTTTAATAACTTTTAAATGCGTGCATAGTTTTAAAATGTAAAAAGTGTGTTGTGTACATGACTCTTGAAATGTTTTAATTATTGACAAGAAAATAAAAATCTTTCAAAGTCTACATCCTAAGGTAAGCCAAATTATAACATTGTTATTGCATAGGTAATCATGGTATGGTTTTTTAGGGTACTCGATACATATGGACATTGTTACTGGTTGTATTAATGAAATTAAATGTTTTGAAAACGATCACTAGGTTGATCGAAAGGTAAACATACATGTAAATTGAAGTTTTAATTCACATAACCTTAAAGCCAAGAAAAAATCATTACCATATATATATATATATATATATATATATATATATATATATATATATATATATATATATATATATATATTAAAGGGAATTGCAGTATGGAACACTAATTGCGCAAGTCCAACTTACACTTGACCGGTTTATTTAATGTCTATATGATGTATACAATGTTACAGAAAGTCAATTCACTGTTGGGGGCTAAAAAATATGACCTTATAGTTTTTCTTCTTCTTGTTAGGAAAACTGTTGTATTCGTGGAAAAATCACATTCCTAGATTTTTTGTATTTCTTTAAGTTTCAGATGACGAAAAACATAGATGTGTACGGTTTTGTTCTACACTTCCCATTTACTACATACCTCGACGGAAGCCCAACTACTACTTATGAACTTCTTTGTGATACTGCGGTGAAATATATATATATTTTTTTATGATAATGGCTCCCGCTCCATCTAGTTTAATTTCAGATATATATCCCATTTACGAACGAGAATGATACTACCTCCGTTGTAAGTCTTTTTTGATCAACGTGGCCCCTCGCCAACCAAATGCCGTTGTTACTTTTCATCGAGATCGGCCTTCAATCGATCCGAGCCTTCCTCCAACAACAGGCTATAGAGCAAGGTCAGCCTTAACAGTTTACGTGGACGTGGAATGTAGTCTAGCTAAATATACTTAAATAAAGAAATAAATATACCGACCTGCTGGAGAGCGAAGTAGGGACCCCGTCTAGTTAGAGCTGGCACCCTACACGTAGACCTATGTGAAACTTTGAAGCTAACCGTGTAATATTCTGCATTGACGCTGCAGTGGTACTAAAACTCAGCACTTTTGTCCCTCCTTATTAACATGGTAATTTGATGCGATAAATTATTAAAAAATTGAAGTGAAGTAAGTAGTATGATTATTTATTAAATACTGTTAATTCATTTTACATCAATATTGCTTGAAAATATCTGTGGTGTTAGTTTGTAGCGGATCGTATTTGCTATAAGAGTACCTCAATAGTCATCATATATTATTTATTTTACGCACCTACCATGTTCATGTAGTTCCTTAGTTTAATTTTACATAATTCCTGGATATACTGGAGTATTTTCAAAGTGAGTATTAATTGGGAATATCTCGAGGGCAATATTACGTATAGATTATGCAGTTAGGTATTTTCTTTTATCTATTTTCCCTATTTAGATATTTTTGTAGGTGTATAATTTGGGAATCATTTTGCCTCTCTAATCCCTAATGTATCTTGGAGTAGGTTCATTTAGCCTTTTCTTTTCGTCAGGAATGCTACGATTAAGTTTTCCTTCTTTTTCCTTTTTTTTTATTCTAACTTAGGAAATATTTTATTTTCCCGTTTTGTTCACGAATTTTTCTCAGTTTCGTGACACGTCATTTACGGCGGAGATTGATTATCACTAGAAGAGAGCGCTCATTGGTGGTCGTAATGCCATCATCAGATGTAGTACAAACAAGGAGAATTTTGGTTAAAATTCATTTGGCTATTTAAAGTATAAATTAGCAATTTTAGTGGAGCGAGATTTGTATATTCCGAAACTAATGTGGCTTTTATTTTCTTTTAATTTTTTAGAGCGGAGTTACTAAACACTTACTGTTAATGAATTTGTAGTTTCTAATAGTATTACCGTTCAATTTTATTGAAGATGCTTTTGCTAGATATTTCTCTTCGACTGTGGGATTAGTATTTTTAATGTGTCTTCTTACTTTTCACACACGGAAATTATTTTTTCTCGCATTTTTACAAAACCGATTAACGGGCACTGTACGGGAGCATTGCAGCTGGTGTGACGTTCTAGAAATATTTTTGAGTTTTAATTATCATTATGAAGTAGATTTTCGACATTATCACGTTTCTTCCTTCTGTTGCGTAGATTTTTGGCTGCATTGCTTTTTGTTAGTCGGGAAGGACGACTCTGGTAAAAAAAAGACATGATTGGAAGTCACTAAACTGCTCTTGTGAGCCCAGCCAACATCCAAGGACAAGCAATTTAATTTATTTTGTATTTTTTTTGGGGGGAGGGGCAGATAACACATGCAGTTGAGCACGGATATCAACAGTCAAATGCCTAATTCGTACTTTAAGTTTCAGTAATTGATTTTTTTAAGTATTTCTCTTGTGCAGTTAGTTTCGCATTTTGAACGGCCTATAAATATTTATTTTTATTGTTTTTTTTTTAAGACACACTGTATTATTTGTTACCTATGGGAGATTCAGGTGGCTATAAAAGGTGAATTGTGCCTTTCTTCAGATGAAATAAACTGTCTTTTTTTAACTATGTTGAGAATGTGGAATCTTTGGCACAATGATACCATACAGCACTACGTCTTCATATGTGCCCTTTTTTTTCGCTAACCATGTTATAGCGACGATTTTGATGAAGCTAACATGGTTAGCGAAACACGCATCGGTGCAAAAATAAAGTGTTTGGTGTAGTGGTGATATATACGATACCAACCTTTTTTTTCTAGTATGATAGTAAACAACCTTTATATAGGTTAGCAGCAGAACAGCCGTATTATTTCCCTCTCATACAGTATTATATTTTTTTTTTAGTTTAACGATACCTTTTTCTTTTTTTTGTTAAATATTTTTGCTCTAATCTACTTTTTTTGTCAACGATTGTAGTACATTGGAAATGCTCAGAATCTAACTTTCTATTTATTTTATTTATATTATATAATTTTTAAAAAAATAGTGTCATTTTAATTTTTCGAGCCCTTTTCTGCATTATTCTCTTAAATTTTCTTACCTACCTATGTTAATATCTTAAATTTAGAACTACTTACTTTCTAATGTATAAAATTCAGTTATATTAAGCTAATTTGTTTTTAATAAGGGCGCGCTGTGAGGTTGTTAGGTTTAAGTTCTTTTTTTTTCTGAAGCAAATTTTTGGCTATATAATAGCTGAGCCTGGTTGCACACGAAGTCTCCATGCCGTCTAGCAATTTCTGTTTTTTACTTAGCTATTAAAGTAAGTAAGTAGCTCCTACGCAACCTCCAAACTCTCCCGCATACAAACGAGGACATTAATTTGCTCGCTCCCGCAGCTACTCGTCTTCGAATAGAGCTAATATTGGAGTAAACTCCGATCTCGAATTTTTTTTCAGTGTTATTTCGAAAAACATGTAATAATAATATTATGTCAGCACTGGCGTAGAAAAAACGTAGTAAATTTGTGGCGCTCAACCTGTTTGGCCATTTTTAAGGCAAAGGCGGTATGTTTGGTGAGTATTAATAATAACACTTTACGTTGGTTTTATCTCTGATACAGCTTATTACGTATGAAGTTAACCTGGATTTTTGATAAAACTATTTTGGATTTGTTGATTTGATATATCATTTTATATATTATTGGATTCACCAATTTTCACGCCCCGAACGTTATAATTCCGTTTAATTATTATTTATTGAAATCCGTTAGCTTTGAATTTCTGAATCACTTAGGAAGTGAAGCTTTTTATTACATTTGTATAGTGTTTATATATTTGTTTCCCTCTTGACTACACGATAGATTATAATTTGAAAATTTAAGTAGGCGAAAACACCTTCATGAACTGAAGGTTCGTAGCATGTCAGTTGATGAGTCAAAGAATATAGAATATCTTCAGGTGACACTATGTCAGACACTTTAGCTAGAAAAGAAAAACAAAGCAAAGTTCATGCTAGTTTGTTAGTCGATATTCTGTCGACACTGGACAATTTAGATCAGATGTTTCATCAAGATCCTATCTTGAGCACATTACTGCGAGTATTAACATAAAAAAGTAGGGAAGTAGGGTTATTGCTGATCATAAGAACATGTCGGTCTACGAATTTTTGGAACGAGTTTTGGTACTAAGATTGGCACGACACATTTCTGAGACGGAACTTTTTGAATCCGCGTTAGACTTGTTTGAGAGAAAAGTTTTAAATTGGTTTAGGTCTGATTGAACCACAGTTAACGACTGGAAAGGACTGACCAGTTTATATATTCGTCATTTTGAATCTTCAGATCATAGGTCCATATTACTCAAGGAAATTTTGACAAGAACTCAAGATTCAACTTATTCCACCAATGTTTGATTATTTATCTAGTATGCTTGCTCTGGTTCAACGCTATGGTGACATGATGCAAGATGTACAATTAGACATTATAATCGGAAATTTAGAACCGTTTTACACCACCCTGTTTCCGTGGTTAATTCGTTTGAAGAATTGAAGGAGTAATGAGTATTAAAAGTTAAAAAGTACCATACAGAACACTACGTTCCACCCTCTAAGGAAAAGCAAGGGTTTGTCGAGCAAGATTGGACCTTCGTTTTCGACCTCCAAGAAGTTTTACCATCTGATTCTTCACGTGGTAATATTGATGAAATTTGACACTCCAACTTATCCGAATAAAATCTTGTCCTAAATTTTTTAATTCGGTAAACTCCAACCAGGGCAATCAAGGGAAGGTCGTCAGATATCGCCCAAGCATTTTGAAAATGCCTCGGATTCCACATAAGTATTTAGCATCCAGGATAAAAATAGATTTATCCAAGCTGAACATATGGAAACTTGGTAAAAGAAAAATTGTCTACAAGGGGTCGGGACTAGGCTATCGCAAGGTTGCAGATCATGTCATAGAAATGGAACTTAACAACAAACCCACTAAGCAACTTTATTACTCTGTGTCTTTTTATAAACAGAAGACCTATATAAGATGGATTTCTTGCGTGAATGCAGAATACCAAGGCCGTTACGAAAAAGAATGCCTATTCTATTCCATATATCTCAACAAATTGTCATCATAGGCATATACTGTCTACGGACTAGGAGCTGTTCTTACTTAAAACATCGAAGAAGGCGTAAAAGTAATATGCTTCTTATCTCCTTCCCTTACTAGATATGAAAGAAAATCAACGGCGACAAAGCAAGAATGGTCGGCTGTGGTTTAAAGTGTGAACACATTGCGTCACTATTTGGAAGGAGTGCACTTTACAGTGATAACGGCTTACCCTTCATTATTATAGCTTCACAAGTTGAAAGATCCCTAAGGACGTTTAGCTCGATGGCACTTCGCCCACAGCCCTACGAATTCACGTTCGTCCTGGTAAAGACCATGTATTGGCAAATTTATTGTCAAGGTCAGTGTCTGTATCTGTTGATGCCGTCAATACCGAAGTTGCAGCTGTATCATTTGCTTGCATCACGGAAAAATGATCTAAAAATTTGTTCTTGAGGCTCGAACAACACCCTAATAAATTTTCCACTGCACGCGCGTAGTGAATAACGTGTTGTACAAGTATAAAAAATTCACTCCTTCAGATGTACCTATTCCATCTACCTCTTGGTTGGATCGTTGTTTCTAAGGAAAAACGGCGAGAAATACTTCGGTGTTGTCATGATATATTCGCTTCAAGTCATGAAGGCGTATTCAAGACGTGTTGAAGAGTTTGTCAGTGATATTAATGGCCCATGGAGAGAAGTAATTTGGAAAAGTACGTCAAAGCTTGCAAAGACTGTACTCAGCATAAAGTGAAGTAGCCTCCTGCAGGATAATGGAGATAGACCAGTCATTAACCAGGCTTAGCAATGTACTAATTTGAGTTATATAGGATCTCTTCCTCTCTTACGTTCTGGTACCACTCATGTACTTGTGACTAACAATTACTTTACTAAATTTACTGTTCTGTTTTCATCTCAATCAGCCAAATGGCTTACGAAACAAGTTGAAGAAGGTATTGCCTTAATATTTCAATCTTCACAGTATCTTATGTGTCATAACGGTGTGAAGATGGAATCTAAGGAATTTCACGGTCTATACTAACGCTATAAGGCTAAGATTTTCTACACAAAAAATTACTACCCTCAAGCTTACAAGCTCTTACCGAATGTGCCAATACGGTAGTGAAAACCATAATTCGATCCTATATTCAAAACCAGAATCACCGTACCTGGGCAGAGAATTTAGCAGCTATTTTTTGAGCAACCAAGATATCGCGTCATGTAACAACCAGATAGAGTCCATAATTTTTGAACTTCGGAAGATAATATACGCTCTACGGTCAAGATTTTGCTGAAGAATCTCTCCCACTTACTTGGAAGCTTTTGTAAAATTATATCTTTCTTAGACGTCCAGTCGAACATGTTCCGGACAGAAGATCTGGCGACAAAACAAAAGTGTTTCTGATGCTATAAAGTATTACAGTGCCAAATTAGCTCCAGTCTATGTAGGACTTTTTATTATTCAGAACAAAATTATATAATCCCTCGATTGCTAATGAGAGCTCAAGTTCGGACAGCGATTAAAATTAATTACGGCATTTTATTTTATTTTTACATTTATCTTTTTTTTTACAATGCAGTTATGGCTGGGATAGTGACCTGATCCATCTTGACGCGAACCTTGATAGATCAAGAGGTATCACTACGAATAGTGCTGCGCTGGGATACACTTCATTAAATATCTTAATTATAAAATTAATGATTTTGGATTAGTTGAATATTTCGAATTAGCGTTGCCGTTCGGCTTAGCGCGAAACAGGATGAACTTTCTTACGTCACTTGCGCAATATAGTTAACTTTTATTTATACTTTGTGTTATTTTCTGTTAATATTATTAGCGTTTATTTCTTTAGTTTCCATTATCATATACCTTCCTTACCTTTGCTTCTCTTGGATACTGTTATATTTGTATGTTATATTGATTACTAATTTGGCTTTCCATCCAATTCCCGGAAACAATATTCAGTAGACAAAAATATCTATA
The DNA here is from genome assembly GCA_019049505.1 of Pachyrhynchus sulphureomaculatus. Lineage (NCBI taxonomy): Eukaryota > Metazoa > Arthropoda > Insecta > Coleoptera > Curculionidae > Pachyrhynchus > Pachyrhynchus sulphureomaculatus. The sequence goes on from CM032446.1 coordinate 123,892,991, forward strand.
TATACGATGTTCAACCTGAGGAAAATATGCACGATAAAGTTCTGGAAGTTTTTCAGGTTAACATGAACATAAACTATATTGGCAACAACGATATAAGGTTATGCAGAAAATCCTTGGGCAGGCAGTCCTTTTAGTGTTTTAGTTCAATTTGTGAACGTAAACAAACGGACTTAGGTTTTTTTTTTTAAATTGAAAATAATTATGTTTTTGTAAGATTTCATTATTGTGGATCCGACTAAAAACTCGCTTTAAAACTTCTAACCCTAAAGATGACTGGTACTTTTACGTCAATACGTATATAAAAAGTGTTGGCGTAATACATTGTGTCAAGGGTACTCAGTACCAAATCTAATGAGAATGTGGCAAGTACAATGTTTCTTACTATTAACTTATTTCTATTTATATAGCACTTACAAATTAACTTTTACTATCTACATTATTAAAATATTTACAAAAATACGAAAACCAATTTTATTTTATTCAGTTATTTTGATTAACTCTTTTTATATTAAAATTGAATGTTTATGGAATCCCTAACGCTTTAATGACCTGCAGATACACGGTAGGTTCATTAATGAGACTAATTTAGTTAATTAAGTAAATATTATTTTTGTCATATTAAATTTAAATACATAATAATTAGCGCGACCCCGTCGGCGGTTTCACTATAACGGAATTTCAAATTTCGCGCTCATTAGTCATTAACTTCTCTATTCTCGGGGGGATCCCCGCTTTCTCTGAATATGAATAAAAAATAAGAGTATGTATTGCATAAAGTGTTTCTTTTGTTGACTTTTGACTATGTTTAATCATAGGTTTCAGTTAGGTATCCCTCGCGTAAAGCGGGGTATTGTACTATAATAATTATATGACTAATTTTATTTTTGCGGGCGTTATTTGACTATTAAGGTTAGTATAGCAATGACTAATTTTATTTTATTTATTTGTATTTAATTTTATCAATACTACTTTTTTAAGTGCAACATGTATATGTAAACATATACGGCTCTGATGAGGCCTCAATTCTTATATTAGCGCCAAATTTCAACTTGTCAAATAGTTTCGGAGAAAATCAGGTGTGATAGACGGAGAGACAGACAAATAGACAGACGGATCGACAGACATAAATGAGATTGTTTCCGAAAGTACTAAACTAATTTAATTTTAAATAAGAGTTAACATCAGATGTGAGATATACTACGTGTTCAAAGAGACAGTGCCATTTTTTTTATATTTGTGAAGATTTTTGAAAAGTGATTGTTAATTACCGTGTCTTGAAGAGATATTGTCGTTTTCTGTATGTGCTAATGGCTGACAGACAATGTCTGGAAACGAGGGAAACTGCTGTTAATTAAGTATTCCCGGAGGAGAGACAGTTGCCCGGTAACGTTAGTGTATTAGATTCTACATTGTCGACTATGCAGAAAACTTTACAAAGCTTAGTTGCTAAAATCGCAATTTTGAAGTCAAATAGTGTGCCTACAAATCCACCCATAGCAAGTATATCACATCCAATACAAACTGATGTTACTATTGTGGTAAGAGAACCGTTAGTATTTAGTTTCTCTAGTTTTGATCCCACTAAAAGTAATTATACAGCTGATGAATGACTCAGTGAAATTAAAAGCATTCGAATAAAATACGAAATTGATGACAATATTAAAAGCAGGTGAAGCTCTACGTGGCGAAGGTCGACGCTTTTATGATGGGTGGGCTCCTTTGATTTGAACATGAGCTGTATTTGAGGGGGACCTTCTCAGCGCTTGAATGAATCGTGGGGAAGTAAATTTAGAAAAGCTTATGAAGCAAAATGTTCTCAATTCGATAGATTTAGTGAGTATGCTCGAATTAAAATTAGAGTTCTTTATCGTTGCCTTGGGAAAAAGTATTAGCCATTGTTGTTGAAGGTATTAATTCTAATTCTATCTACGGGAGTATCCGATTGCAAAACCTATTTAATTCGACAGAATTAATTAATTTTAAGGCGTCATGAAGTTATTAAATGGAGAGTGCATAATATAAAAGATTTAACGATTTAGCATCAGTTAAGCGCCGCCGAACTGAAAATAAGTTTACTTTGTAAATATTTTGTTTGTGAGAAAACTGGCTACAAAAAGAAGGGTGTTGATTTTTATCATTTTCGAATAACCCTTCAATCTAGGATATATATATATATATATATATATATATATATATATATATATATATATATATATATATATATATATATATATATATACTAAAAACGCCAATGCTTTCAAAAAGTTAAAAATCGAATGGGGTTTTTCTAAAAGAGTAGGTTAGTTGCTGGAAGAATGATGGAAAACCTCAAGTGTAGCGTGCAAATATTTGACGGTGAAATCGTTAGTGATAGCGAAGACTTTGATAATCTAGTGGTGTGAAGTAAAAGAATCCCCAAATCCGAAGCGTCAGAACGTAAGTTATTACTCTTACTTAGCGAATATGATGGCTGTCCCGTGTAAAGAAAGACAAACACCGGACTGGAATTAGACTATCAACCATGTAACATGTCAAAAGGACTTGTATGATGTACATTTCACTGTCGCGCGCTGGTGGATAGGTTTCAACTTTTCTATTAAATACCGCCCTGGTAATAAAATACCACATGTAGAATATTTAAGCCGGAATCTTGTGGATGAAATGGCCAGTCTAAAAGTGTGGGCTTTAAAGATGATAAACATACATAAAATTGTTGAGAGTTTCAATATAATAACACGGCTTGTCATTAAATATAAGTTATTTTATAAGCAATCTTATAACGAAAACAAAACCGCCGAAATGTTTTGTGCCCGCAGCCGCATGTTTACTTACGACACATATAGGGCGAGTTGGAGTGGCGATCCCACTTCCTTTACCTAAAATAAAAATTTACTGTGTATTTGTCTGACTAAGGTTGTCAGTACCATTAATTTGAAAGAGGCGATCTCATTAATGGCTACTGAGATAGTGGTAATCCCAGTATGCATGTTAGTCATAATAAAGATACTGTTCGTGAATTTCTTTTAGGTGAAAATCCAAACGAAAGATACCAACTAAATAACAAAGGATAGCGAATTACAGTATCGTCTTAATACATCCATTCAAACTCGAGCGTTTTCATTTCCAAAAGTTACGGTATCAGGGTTATACAAGAAGCACAAGTTAGTGTTACATGAGCTAGTGGAGAAAGCTCGTGCTTTTACCCCATCTGTGTTACTACTGGACAGTTGAATATTAGATTTTTGTACCTTAAAAAGAAAGCCTCCCTCGTTTTTTGTACCTTAAATGGGTAATTATTATTACATTTTTTGACCTTGGATACTTAGCAAAAAACGAGGCTTCCTCGTTTCTTGTACCTTAAACTGTTGAATATTACATTTCTAAACCTTAAATGGTTTAATCTTCCATTTATGTACCTTAAATGGCTGAATATTGCATCTTTGTACCTTAAATAGTTGAATATTACCTCTTTCTACCTTATATTACATTTTTGTACCTTAAATAGTGGAACATTTTAGTACCTTAAATGGTTGAATATTACATTTTTATACCTTAAATAACTGAATATAATGTAGCTGCTTGATAACGAAAGATATTTACTCAACAGGACAAATAGAAGGAGTACCGTAACCAGCAGCCCATGAGCGTTGACGAACGAAAACGCCCGAAGGTGGTCAAACAGGATTGTTGAACCTTAAATGGTTAGACTTTGAACCTTAAATGGTTGCTTATTATATTTTTGTACTTTGAATGGTTGAGTATTGTCTTTTTGGACCTTTAATTGTTGTTTATGCAAATGTATTTTAACTAGTTAACCATGAAACTGGAAACATTTTAACTAAAGTGAAATTTTGTTTGTACTTTTTTATTTTAAAGTTATTGTTTTGTGCGAGGACGCACAATAACATGATGGCAGTGTTAGAGTGAACTTTTCGGCTGGATTATATCTTACGTAGATTTAATTATAATCGAGTGACTGTTTGTTTACTTTCTGAAAAGCCGAACCATCGATTTTAACTTGATTGTGTTGTTATACGATCTTATATCACTGAAGGATGTTTATGTAATTGATTTTGTGTGGCAGGCACATTTTTATTAAAAGAGAGATAGATTGTTTCCGAAAGTACAAAACTATTTTAATTTTACATAAGAGTTAACATATATTTATATATATATATATATATATATATATATATATATATATATATATATATATATATATATATATATATATATATATATATATATATATATATATATATATATATATATATATATATATATATATATATATATATATAAATATATATATATATATATATATATATATATATATATATATATATATATATATATATATATATATATATATATACATATATATATATATATATATATATATAAATATATATATATATATATATATATATATATATATATATAGATTTATATATATTTTATATATATATATAATATATATATATAAATATATATATATGTGTATATATATATATATATATATATATATATATATATATATATATATATATATATATAATGTATCAAGATTTGATTTTTTCGCAAAGGAAGTACTATAATTTTCTTAGGTGAAAAGAAATAATATTTCCTTTTCAGCCTTTTAAAAAAACAAAAAAATCAAATCCTGGTCCCTTTCCCCTCTTATCCGTGAGTGTTACCGCTAGCTCAGATCACAAAATAACCGATTTTCGGTCGTAGGACCATGTTGTCAAAAGAAAGAACAATATTGTAGACTAGTTGAAAGAATGTGCTCGAGATGTACATTTTCTTTGACCACGACTGGTAGTAAATTATTTGAAGTTGTCAATGTTTTATACGCACTTCCGGAATTTAAATTTTCTATTGTATATGCAAAAAAGCTAAAGAACAATCTATGTTTTCTTGTGAAAATACTTTATATATAATACTCAGTATATATCACCACTACACCAAACACTTTATTTTTGCACTCGACGCGCGTTTCGCTAACCATGTTAGCTTCATCAGGAGCCATGATTGATCAATCATCGCCCTGATGAAGCTAACATGGTTAGCGAAACGCGCGTCGAGTGCAAAAATAAAGTGTTTGGTGTAGCGGTGATATATACTGAGTAGTATCATTGTGCCAAAGATTCCACATCCCCAACTTAGTTTATATATAATGTGTAGAAGTAATGATAATATAAGGGATTACATACACCTCGATTTTTGAAAAATTCGTTTTTGTTTTTTTTAACCGATTCTCTATACTTTCAAAAAAAAAATAAATAAAAAAATTCCATTCCATTACAAAGTTAAAGCATTAAATGTGACCTAGCGTCAGATTGGGACCGCTACCTGTGTCAATGCAATGCCTACAATTTTTAATATTTTTTAACTTTTTTTTACCTTAATAATTAAACATAAATTTTTTGGTCGAAAATTGCATACTAAAGTTTGAAACAGCGTAAATTTTTTATTTTTGAAAACAATTCCTTTGGCAATTTTTAACTACTATATTACTTTACATGATTATTTTTTAGTTTTGCACATTGAATTATTTTTGGTGAAGTTATCCTGCAGAGAGGAGAACATATTTTTAAAAAAATTTCGTTCTTTTGTATTATTCACTTAATAAAATTTATTTTTTAAATATACATACTTTTTGCAGCGCCCAGGTGTATGTAACCACTTAATGAAATAAATACACACTGACTATATATTACCTGTTTGTACTGGAGTTGGTACTGTGTCGAGCATTAAACTAGCTGGATTCAAGTTATTAGATTCAGCTTCTTCATTGCTTAAACTTTTAAAGTCCAAAAGGTAGCTCTTATAATCAACCTTAAAAAAAACAATTTAATTATTTAAAAAGTGCCAGTTGCAAAGCTTTTAGAATGCCACTATGATGACACGAGAGAAAATTGCATGGGTGCTATACCAAACAAAAAACTCCTCTTGCATTACTAAAAGAGTCTTAAGAAAGTTGTGGTGGTATAGGTGAAAAGTAAATTGCGTTAGCTTATAATAGTGTTTTGTTGTGCGCCTACATATTTTTAATGAAGTAATAAATAATTAATATTATATATTATTGACACGTTTAACATTATTTTTCGATTATGCTTGTATTATTTATTAGTTTTTATATGAATATACTAACTTTTGAATGTTTAATCCAAACTTAACTGTAACGTATTAATATTAAAAAATTTATACTGGAGATATGTTAAAGATATATTAAAAAAAACTACGTTATTGAGCTCTATGTTGGCGAAAAAATCAAAATATTGCTAATTTATTTATTAAAAAGCGGCAATATCGCATATTTTATAATAGTTGGACATCCTGACATTCTGAGATTGCAGCATATTCAGGGTAAAATAGTATTGTAGTACACTACATTAGAGTTAAAAGTTAAGAAATGGATAAATACAAAGAATGCGGAATTCATGACAAAAATGAAAAAAATATATATATTTGGAAGAGAAAACATGCTACCAAAGCAGTTTATAGACAAAGATTGAGTCGAAGAAAAGATAATGATAGTTATTATCTCTTGGGCTGTGGCCATCGTATTGTCAACATTTAAACTTTAGGCCGTACTCTAAAATGTTAGTCTTGTAAAGAAATATTATTATTATGTGACACAATAAATGAAAAACGAAAGAGTTTTGCTTCAATATTAACAATAAGATGCCGTAAATGTTTAGAAATAAACACAGTTTCTATGATACTAACACAGAAGCGGCTGGTGACACTACTCAGTATATATCACCACTACACCAAACACTTTATTTTTGCACTTGACGCACGTTTCGCTAACCATCAAGAGCGATGATTGGTCAATCATCGCTCTTGATGAAGCTAACATGGTTAACGAAACGAGTGTCGAGTGTAAAAATAAAGTGTTTGGTGTAGTGGTGATATATACTGAGTAGAAACTATAATTGAAATATAATATTAATACAATAATTTAAAATATAACCTATAAGGCTATATCTTTATAATTTTAGGACTTTTGTATGCAGGGTTATACCCATCTAAACAAGTTACTGGCATGTATAGATGTGCCAACTGTGGACTCCAAACTTTTCAAGAAACATGAACGGGAAAAAGTTGCTAAACACAGTTGCACCAAGTGGGCTAAAATTGAACGCACTCTAACGATAAGGAATGAAGATAATATTAAAAAATGATTGTAAGCATCGATTGTACATGAATTTAACTTTATATTTACAAATCGTATATTTATATAGACTCAATTCGATATCAATGAAATTTCTATTTAATTTATAGTAATCGGATTGGAGTAGTGATTTTTTAGCTTTTTACTATATAGTAATAGTATGAACTAGAAATGTTTGTGGTATATAAGAAATAAATAAAATTACAAATTTGTTTGAAAATTTTCTTTATTTCTTACATGGATATTAGATAGATATGTTTCCCTTTTATTTTCTGGCCTCAGGATCTATCATCAGGCTTTATTATCAAGATGAAAAACAATCCAAAAATTGATAAAAATAATAATAGTATGATTACGACAACACAATTGAAAAAAATTCTAATTTCGCTACTTCCATCGAATCTCATATTCTCACTTTTAACTGACCTTCCTGGAAATTTGAGTGCTGAAGAAGAAGGAATTATGAAGTAAATTCGTCACGATATTTTATCACAAAGCACTGCCAGTCACATTCGATGATTACTATGCGTTGAATATTTATAACTACTAGAAATTGTTACTAGCGTGAATAATTAAAGGCATTCTAAATGAAACATTAGTTTTATTACTTTTTTATTTAAAAATTTACATACTGATACTTTGCGTTTAACGATTCATATACAGTCTCTGGCCAAATTATTAGACGCACTGCAAGATTTCATGTAAAATATTAATTACCGAGTGATATTGTACCGTTTTATTATTTTAAATTGATTTGTTTTTTATTTTTATATTATCCAATCAATTACCTATTTATTTGACATAAATAAAACAGCATTAATTTAGAAAAGCATAAGTTTATTAAGTTTTAAAGAAAAGTGAAATTAATGTTAGTAAAAGTCAATATTTAGTTGAGCCACCTTTAGCCGCTATCAAAGCTTTAATTCTACGCGGCATGCTATCAATGCAAGATTGTACTGTCTCCTGCATTTGAGGATGATGATTCCACACATGAATAATCTTTTCTAGGAGCTGGGTTTTGTTGGGTAATCACATTTTTAGCCACTTCTCTTTTCATCAGCTCCCACACATTTTCAATGGAGCCAATCCAACAGAGGGATATTTTTTTCTGCCAAAAAAGCTTTAACAGACCGAGCAGTGTGGCAGGGAGCTCCATCTTGCATGAAAGTGAATGGTTCCCCATTTGGAAACCATTCTCTGAGCTGCGGAATCAACCGATTTTGTAATACTTCTTTGTACTGATCTTGCCTCATTATTCCTTTGACGACGTACAGACGTCCAGTGCCCTTGCCGCTGATGACTGACCAAATCATCACTTTGGTGGGATGTTTAACCGTCGGGACGATACAATCAGGATGAAACTTTTCTCCATGACGACGACGCACATACTGAGCTTTATTCTGCAAAATTTCGAATGTGCTTTCGTCACTGAAGCAGACCTGTCAAAAATAGGAAAAATATATAAAACTTCCATGTTTATTTGCTTTATTTAACTGAAAATGATAATAATGTATCAATTATTGATTAAATTGCTGTATCTTACCGATCTCCAGAAGTCCACATCTTTTGTCTTGCCATTGTTTGGCCCACTTCAGGCGCTTTGCTTTCATTGCAGCTGTTAACTTGGGCGACAGGCCTTAAAATCTAATTCTTTCAATTTTCTTCGAACAGTGCGCTCAGAAGCATTTACGCTAGCATCCTGGAGTTGTGATTTTATTACCTTTGTGGTAGCAAATCTGTTTTCTACACAAATTTTCTTCAAACATCTCTCTGACCGTGGAGTGAAAATTAGTTTTCTACCGCATCTTTTCTTTCTTTTCGGGCTTAATTCCTTCCCTGACTCAATTTTCTTTTTTATGCGTCGTACACTAGCTTCAGAAACCTCCAATCTTCGTGATATTTCTCGGTTTGTAAATGTTTTCGCAATCACAAGGGCCTTCACTTCAGCTTTTTTACGTGGTGAAAGATCGCCTTTTCTACCCATAATGAAAATAGTCCAATTACTTTTTTAAAACACTGCATACAAAATAAACTAATAACTGAGTAGTATAAAACTGTTAAACAAACAATCACAGTCCATAAAGCCACAGAAACACGTCCGTACCTGACTCGATTCCGATCGCGACTGATACAGGTTTGTACTTCTTTACGTTCATGTATCACTTTGTCAACACAGTGTTGCCATATGTTAAAAATAAATACAAATATGTAGTCTACAACAATTCTTTTAAATAAAAATCAATAATATTGTAGTTTAAATATACCATTATTGCATAAAAACTCTTAAGAAACATAAAATTACTAAAAAAAATACAGTGCGTCTAATAATTTGGCCAGGGACTGTAGATGTAACTTACGCCGAACATAGACGCTTTTGAATTTCCCTCTATTTTTTTTCAACGTACTACTACTACTACACTTCATTCGTTTGATATAGGTTATTGCTCGAAATCATTAATAGTTATTATAATTCATAAAAAACGTCCTAACTAGTTGAATTTTTTTTTAAAAATATTCGTGACATTTTGATGTAATATATCTAAATTTCATATTTTTGCCAATATTTTTTTTATGATAGATAAAAAATGTACGTTTGCTGCATTATATATATATATATATATATATATATATATATATATATATATATATATATATATATATATATATACATACATATATACATACATACATACATACATACATACATACATACATATATATATATATATATATATATATATATATATATATATATATATATATATATATATATAATAATATATTAGACGCACTGTATTTTTTTTAGTAATTTTATGTTTCTTAAGAGTTTTTATGCAATAATGGTATATTTAAACTACAATATTATTGATTTTTATTTAAAAGAATTGTTGTAGACTACATATTTGTATTTATTTTTAACATATGGCAACACTGTGTTGACAAAGTGATACATGAACGTAAACAAGTACAAACCTGTAACAGTCGCGATCGGAATCGAGTCAGGTACGGACGTGTTTCTGTGGCTTTATGGACTGTGATTGTTTGTTTAACAGTTTTATACTACTCAGTTATTAGTTTATTTTGTATGCAGTGTTTTAAAAAAGTAATTGGACTATTTTCATTATGGGTAGAAAAGGCGATCTTTCACCACGTAAAAAAGCTGAAGTGAAGGCCCTTGTGATTGCGAAAACATTTACAAACCGAGAAATATCACGAAGATTGGAGGTTTCTGAAGCTAGTGTACGACGCATAAAAAAGAAAATTGAGTCAGGGAAGGAATTAAGCCCGAAAAGAAAGAAAAGATGCGGTAGAAAACCAATTTTCACTCCACGGTCAGAGAGATGTTTGAAGAAAATTTGTGTAGAAAACAGATTTGCTACCACAAAGGTAATAAAATCACAACTCCAGGATGCTAGCGTAAATGCTTCTGAGCGCACTGTTCGAAGAAAATTGAAAGAATTAGATTTTAAGGCCTGTCGCCCAAGTTAACAGCTGCAATGAAAGCAAAGCGCCTGAAGTGGGCCAAACAATGGCAAGACAAAGATGTGGACTTCTGGAGATCGGTAAGATACAGCAATTTAATCAATAATTGATACATTATTATCATTTTCAGTTAAATAAAGCAAATAAACATGGAAGTTTATATATTTTTCCTAATTTTGACAGGTCTGCTTCAGTGACGAAAGCACATTCGAAATTTTGCAGAATAAAGCTCAGTATGTGCGTCGTCGTCATGGAGAAAAGTTTCATCCTGATTGTGTCGTCCCGACGGTTAAACATCCCACCAAAGTGATGATTTGGTCAGTCATCAGCAGCAAGGGCACTGGACGTCTGTACGTCGTCAAAGGAATAATGAGGCAAGATCAGTACAAAGAAGTATTATAAAATCGGTTGATTCCGCAGCTCAGAGAATGGTTTCCCAAATGGGGAACCATTCACTTTCATGCAAGATGGAGCTCCCTGCCACACTGCTCGGTCTGTTAAAGCTTTTTTGGTAGAAAAAAATATCCCTCTGTTGGATTGGCCCTGATATTAACCCCATTGAAAATGTGTGGGAGCTGATGAAAAGAGAAGTGGCTAAAGATGTGATTACCAACAAAACCCAGCTCCTAGAAAAGATTATTCATGTGTGGAATCATCATCCTCAAATGCAGGAGACAGTACAATCTTGCATTGATAGCATGCCGCGCAGAATTAAAGCTTTGATAGCGGCTAAAGGTGGCTCAACTAAATATTGACTTTTACTAACATTAATTTCACTTTTCTTTAAAACTTAATAAACTTATGCTTTTCTAAATTAATGCTGTTTTATTTATGTCAAATAAATAGGTAATTGATTGGATAATATAAAAATAAAAAAACAAATCAATTTAAAATAATAAAACGGTACAATATCACTCGGTAATTAATATTTTACATGAAA
>CM032446.1:123904696-123924696 GCA_019049505.1 Pachyrhynchus sulphureomaculatus
ACCGGACATCTCGTTCAGTAAAGGGTTTTCTCCTTCTTCCATAAAAATTTTGATCGGTTACCCATATGGAAGCCAGGGGATAGTGTGTGGGATAATATTATGCTAAGAAAACCACGGGAAAAGGTGAAGCCGAATGTCGGCAAGTATACCTAACTTAACTCCTTTTTCACAATTTGTGTACCTGAAACTATTTTTACCACGTGTGTACCTGAAACTATTTTCAACACGTGCCTACCTGAAACAATTTTTACCATGAGTGAACCTGGGACCATTTTTACACCATACCATCTTAAAGCCATTTTCAAAACCAGAAACATAGCGAGGTCGCCAGCGGTTTTGAGCTCTCATTAAATGTCAACAGGCTGCATTTTGGCACACAGGTAGTTTTTTCGGCCGTAGAATACAATTTAAAAAAGTTTGCTAAAGTTTCAAGTACGCTAAGCCCACAAAATCCAAAATAAAATAAAAAATTCGGTTTTTCGGTAATATCTCCAAAAATAAAAAAGATAACAAAATACTAATATAACGACATGAAGAAGCGGGAAATTTTACAAAAAACTAGTATATAGATTTTTTCCAGATTTTTTTTTTATTAGCGTAAGAATTTATTAAAAATTCGAATAGGTATTCAAAAGGTGTAGCGCGCCACCCAGATTAAATTGAAAGTCTACGCGCACCGCTCGAAGGTTAATTAATATTACTTGTTTTCAGACGGTAAAAAAAATTAAAAGCTAGCTTTTTGAAGACTTTCAGCATTCCGATGATACTAATAGTTTTTATTTTTGTTGCTTTTGATAATTGGTAACATTTAAACGAATTTGTTTGCATGATTTTACGGGCATAGAGTAAATAGTCAAGAAAAGTCGGACAATTTTTTTTAGTTATAGTTAAAAGTATACTTGATATTAGAAAATCATTAAAAACTTCTTTTCTTGTAATTTTTCTCTGAAAAAAGTGTACATGATAAATGTATTGTTTGCTTATTAATCATACAACTTAAACTTAAAAAATATATTTAAAGGTGGAAAACGAAAAATAAAAGTGTAAACTTTAAGTGTAAAGTATGTATATTCATTCAGGTGCAAAGAAAACAGTTATTGAAAACATAATAAATTTAAATTAGTGGAAGGAATTTTGTTAATGGCGATCGGAGAAGAAACGTGCTTGCAGCGCCACCAACCCGATCTGTTTTCTGTCATCTGTGCAACGCTCACGTAGTTTGTATACTGTATATTGTTAAATAAACTTTTAAATGAAAAATAACTAACTTTAAGTGTAAATTAAGTGTTGCTGTTTAGTGAAGTGAACTATTTTTAACTGTTGTTTTTAAGTGTGCTAAATTTTACGCTTCTGACGCTGCAAAACATTTTTACCGTGTATTTGCAAGTACAACAATGGTTGTCTAATCAACTCTTGCCAAACAATTGGGGTTGGAAAATGGAGGACACCAACTCAAAAATATTAACACCTATAAAAGTGACGAAAATGCCAGCCCCTGCATCCCTGTTAGAAGTGATGTTTTGCAATTGTAGGAAAGGTAAAAAAAATTGTAGCTGCAAAAGAGCAGGACTGCTATGCTCTTCAGGTGTAGGTTCTGCTTTTCTTCAGAAGGTTGTACAAATTTACCTATTCTTCCATTATTACAAGAGGATAGTGATGATGAAAATTGTGAACAAATTGAAGAAGAAGAAAGTGTCTAAAAAATAATGTTTATTATTTTGTCAATATTTCTGTACATTTTTGGTAATTTATTCTTTATTTTCTTAAATTGTATTTACAAAATTATTATTAAATATGTTCATTTTTTATATAAATTAATATATTTTTATTATTATTTTTTTAATAACTTATACATATACACTGTCATTTTGGATCACCCATTTTGAATTTTTTAAATCTGTCCTCAGATTCTTAATCAACACCCCAAAAAACCCTTAGTAGACACTTTAAAAACTAGGTACTCTCTAACTGCCATATTGGATCCGTCATTTTGAATTTTTCAAATCTGTCATGGGATTCTTAATCAGCACCCCGAGAAACCCCTTAATAGCCAATTTTAAAATATTTAGCGGTAAACGTTAATTTATTCATAAATAAGGTTAGAAGCATGATTCCCACTGCAACTGAACGGGTTAAACTAGCCATTTTATTTTAAATATTTTTTTTTAAATTATGGTAAAAATAAAAAATCTATATTCTATTTTTTCATAAAAATATCCTGTTCTTTCACGTGGTACTATTAGTTTTTCGATGCCTTTTCTATTTTTCGAGATATTTGCGAATAACCGAATTTTTCATTTTATTTTGAATATTGTAGGCTTAGCGTACACTTTAGAGCAGCAAACTTTTTTTATCGTATTCTACGTCCAAAAACTATCTATGCCAAAATGCAGCCTGTTAACATTTAATGAGAGCTTTTCGTCAAAATTTGCCTCTGACGACTGGGCTAACAAGTGTTATACCAGAAACTATTTCCAAACCTTCAAACTTCTAAGACAGAGGTTGTCAGTGAACCGGTACATCTTTCACCCCATCTTTTATCTTAGCCCAAATCGGCAGGCTGCCCAGTTGCCTTGCAGTCCCAAGGAAGATGCAGATCATCAGTCCGAGGTTGAGGGTTTCTACCTGATGATCCATGCTGGTTGATTAACCACCATCTGAAGCCCAAACACAGGAGACTGTCATCTAGGCTGCCTGTCGTAACTTAGAGAACAGATGGGACAGGTAATACCTAAGTATTTACACCTATTTTACCAAAGACCTTTTGTTTAGGGACATAACTTGTTACATTTCGTCAAACTTTTACTTTAAAAGGATATTTAATTAGGTTAAGTAATTATAAGGGTTCATTTAGTGTAAATATGTCTCTTTATGTTTGTAAATATATTTTGCTTTGTTTTAACCTAGTGTTTCGTTCTATTTTACAGGACATTTAAGTTGTAGCTCATTTAATAACCTATCTACAACTAAATATCTCTCCAATATTTTTTAATTTTCTTAGCTGAAGCCAAATTCTCTTTTACTATAAATGAATGGCACCCATAAAGGTACAACTAAGATTTGAACAGCTGTAGAGATCATTTCCAAAAGGCGTACAAAAATTACCTCTTTCCGACATCTTTTCTAGTAGAACGAGGTAGCATATATTCTTATATTTGTTCTTTATACAAATTCAATATTAATATTCATTCAATTTAACTTCAATATATATACACAAGAAGCATAATGGGTGTTCTTATATAATAAATAATTTATTTAAAAAGAACAAAACATAAAAATATATTGAATTAACAGACCACATTATGCTATGTCAAAAAGCGGCACGAGTCTTAAAGACTTGTTAAAAACAAAAGACTTAACAAAATCATTGCTAGAATGCAATTTGTTAGGAATATATAAAAACATTGTATTAATAAAAAAGTGTTGGAAATAGCTAAATATTCTGCTTTTGAAGTAAAAGGTAACATTATATATTAGGAATTTAATAAAATAATAATATAATAATAATTTGTTGAATATAATTTTTTTCTGTAATTCTCTTCTATTACATTTTTAAGTTCCTCTAATTTCTTGACAAAATACTTTAACCTTAAATGAAACTGTAACGTGTTTTCCATAATTTAAGAATAAAAAAAATATGATTAATTATCTTTTAACGTCAAAGACATAATCAAAAGTGGGATTTTAATTACATATGTTTAAGGGTGAAGGTTAGATTCAAAATCCTTTTACTATTTTCTTCGAAGGATTTTATCATGTTTCGAATTCGGTTAGAAACAGGACTGAACCACTTGATGCACATCTCTTTGATGTAAATAGTTAATATAGACAATAAGAGCATTGGCTTTAAATTCTGTAGGAATAAAAGTGGGTTTTATTTGGCAAATGGTGATATATGAGTATATGACGGAAATCCGAAAACTTTTCATATCAAATTTAAAATGAAGTTCGAGATCGTTGTAGAAATATATTTTTTAGAATTTAAAAATAGGTTTGTATTTGTTAGTTCGCAGTGATCAAATTTATTTATGTCAGTCTAAAATAAAACACAATCAGGTTTTTCAACTTTTGTATTTTTTACGGACCAGGTACGTCTTGTAATTTTTTTGTAATTCTAGATATTCAACTAATTTCCCTTCGGAAAGTAATACGAGTGTTACAATTTCTATAAATAGGTTTAGTAAGAGCTAGCTATAGAAGGAAGCTGAGGAACTCTCCAGGAAAGCTTAGTTATTGTAATGTTAGGTTTTTATTATCATCGTTACTTCTTATGAGAAATAGTCCTTATTATGAATTCAAGGTTATTTTATTTTAATTTTTTAAAAAAATGTTAAGTACATTTTTATTGAGATACATAAAGAAACATTTACTTTTTCATAGATATCATCTAGCATTTTCTAACTTTAGACTTTCATTATAAGATATATAATCCCTTAGTCTTATGCCAATAACTCGATATCGATTCGAAATATAACTTAATTCCTTAAACAAAGAATAATACGGTATTGTATTTTAAGGTAGAGGATATTTTCCTGTCGTAAAACAATTCTTATTTCATCATTTGGTCCAAGTTTGGTGAGATTAAAGGGATCAAATGAAAGTACGTCCCAGCTTAAGATTGATTCATATAAAAGAACATTTTCTTTGATATTTAGGTATGCCATATTTTTTAAGTTTGATTTATTACTCAATAGGATGCGTTTGTTCTCCCTCTTATTAAGCTTCGTTATAAAATGTAAGCGTGGTAATTTCTTATTATATTGAATTACCAGCGTTTTTTTAGATGTAATCTGGTTGGTAACGCTTCTACTCTCGATAAGGTTAATTTTATAGATTATCTTAACAGTCACTGGAAAATATATGCCAAAAAAATCAACAGGTTTACCATTTAGATATGATCCTTCAGCGATACTACAGTCTGTATTTACTGAATTTACTTTAATAAATTTTTCAGAATAAATTGATATATGTTTTACAATCGGCCCTAATCGTTTATTTTTAAACCCTAATATTTTATCAATCGTTCTATCCCGAAAGGTTATGGAAATTCTTAGTTTAAGATGTGTTCATAAAGTATTATTTCCAACAATGAAACGGTTTGCTTAGATGAAAAATCATAGTTTATAGACCTTTACTCGTCTGAGTTTAATATTTTAATCTCCAAGAGTCTCCGATCCCTTATGATATCTCGTGATATATCGTAGGTGAAACTTCGGGGATGTTACCCCTAATCTCAAGAATCACGATTACTCATAGTGGTTTAAATGTTAAAATTAATATCGTCTTTAGCATAATGATTGCGTCAATATTTATTTATATCTCCTAATTCGTAGCTACTCGGCGGTATAACGGTTATAGTATTTTCATCATGAATTATTAAATTATTGATTTCATCAATATTGCGGACTGCGTTAAATGTTTTAAAATTTACTAGTCCAATGACGTATGCCGTATTTTCTCCAGATATATACGAAAATCTCTGTCGTATAAATAGCAAATTGCCACTAATAATAAAACTGGTCGTCGATGTCGATAATTTACAATGTTTTTGTTTTTGTCGCTATAAAAATATAAATTTAACTGAAAAAGATATCGTAGACTACCAAAACTATCAAAGTATAGTACATTTAACAGCTGTCCAAGGTGTACCATTACCATTATTCAGGTTACTAATACTATTGTCGTGTCAATATCCTTTTAGATAATTTATTCCTCATAAATACACCTCAAGAACTGGGAATTCACAAAAACTTGACATATTCAAGTCAATAGCTAGTTTTGAATACAAACCACATCCTGGTTTGGATCACTTTAGATAAATTTATATATATATATATATATATATATATATATATATATATATATATATATATATATATATATATATATATATATATATATCATTTACAGTTTTTACAATACCTAACTAATGTTATTCTCTTTGAGTCTTGCTAGAGCTAACCTGACCTAAATGTTTGCTATTGCTCACCATATTATGGTATGTATTATAAACATTATTAGCTTGAAATAAATATTCGTTAACTTAAGTACTAGAGGAATTAATACAGGGGATGATGCTATAACAATTCCATTTTTGGAGTAATTCAGTTGTCAACATTTATTCAACATTCAACATAGTTCATATTCTGGGTGTCTCACAAAAAATAGTGAGCGTAGTGAAAGTAAACACTTTTTTTTCTAAATTCTAAAATATGTCACTTAAACAAAACTGTAACAAAATTTGTAACCATTAGAATAAGTTTGGATAACTTTTTACAAAGATTTGTTTTTGGTGAAAGAACGGATTTAGAGTGTCCCTAATGAAAAAAGAGTGGACTAACTTCTTAAAATATCAAGGCGTAATTGTCAGTTATTTTTGTTCATTTAACGGTGATACAAGTCCTGTTAACTTTGGCAACGTAACAATATATTTTGAAAAATGCAGTACCTTATTATAAAAACACAAAAAAGTGATGGATTGAGTTTCCAAAATGTTTTAATATGTTTCAATCAAATAATTATTCTGGATATGTATGCTTTAAATCAGAATCCAAATAGTGAAAATGTATGTACCAAGTTGGAGCTATTGACAGTATATCCTAATGAGAAGAGAAAATAAATTAACTAGAAATAGAACGAAGAGAAAATGTTATTAAAAAATCAGTGAATTTTGACGTGGAGCAAAATAAAGACCATTTACTAATCATATTAGACTTTGCTGATCGTAATGCATTGAAAAAAAAGTGAGAAAAAATTATTTAGGTATGCTACGATTTAGTAAAAGAATCAAATACTGTGAAATTAATAATTATGTTTCCAACAGTTAATATTTCTTTAATCGTTGGAAAATAAAAAATACTTTGCAAATAAATAAAATATAAAATATAACGATAAAGAAGTATCTTTACAAATATTTAGAATACACAAACAAAAGTTCAAGATCTCCCCACCCTTTTCACACTATACTACTGTTAACATTAGAAACAACAAAAAAATTATGTTTTTTTGGACTCCTTTACACCAAGAACCCTGAAAAAGATCCATAACACAATAAATACGAAATCACCCTTCTCACTGCCTTCCCGGCCACTTATACACATATATGCGTAATTATTTATAGTAAATAAGTAAGTATTCATAAAATTTGTTCATTATCGCAGTAGTAACACAGTTACCGTTTATCTGAAGAAGGTACTGTGTACCGAAATAATTGTCGTAAGATACAAAATATAGTGAAAATTTAGAACTAGGAGCAATTTTGAGGGTTAAATAAAATTTTTCAATAGTTAAGATTTTTGACATGCAAGTTTGACATTGATATATTGTTTCGTTCGAGAGTTATCGTGTCAACAGACCGACGGAAATGAGTGACTATGTTTTTCGTGATCTAGGACCCTAAAACGTCAAGAAGAACAAAAGCTCGAAGTGTGATGTTTTCACGAATACAATACTTTCCTTAAGCAAGGAAAATAAAAATGATAATTTTCATAAAACCGCAACTGTCTCACTGACAATTATCCAATGTTTTTACCCTATAGCGTGCAGTTTGAGGTTTGTGTTTTTTTTAAGGACACACTACGTCACAATTTTATTTCAAAAAAAGGAAACGGGTTAATTAATATTTACTAAAGATAACAAAGACATTGACTATACAGCACACAAAAAATAAATAAATTACATACACTTTACAAATTAAATAAACAAAAAGCCATAAAATTATCTAGTTTGCATTTCCACGTGTCCACCGCCCAATTTTATGCACCGAATTATTCGGAAATGTAATTCTTTTAAAACATTGGGGAGTAACACTATTTACGCACTGCCTTATTGGATTTTCCAAATGTGCAATATTTCTAAAAGAGCGTAAACTTTGTTCTTGAGGTAACTCCATAAAAAAAAATCAAGCGGAGTTAACTCCAGAGATGGCCAATGATCAACAGTAATAATATATGTCCAATCCACCGGACTTCAAATCCTTTATTCAACCATTCTCGCACTTGCAGTGCACTATGAATGGACGCACCACCCTGTTAAAAAAATCCTTGCGCTGCTGAAATGGAAATTTTTGTAAAACATTAAATAATTCTGTGTTTAAGAAGTTAAATCTTGTCGAAAAAAGGAAAGGTCAAGAATTTGGCATATCCCACATCACACGTTCTCATTAAAACAGTTCTGATTTTTAGTTTCTAATACAAAATTTGGATTTTCGTCTACCTACCATCTGCAGTAAGCTAACTACTTGTGCAGTCATATAAGGTGAAAAAAAGGTAAACCTCAGAATGAAAGTTAAAAAGTTGAAAAGTTAGATCAAAAGTACAGTTTATAAATGATATTTTTAAATATTATTCATAAATAAGACATCTATATTATAATATTTAGTTAATTGATATAAATAATAGGATATTGAAATGAAATATTTTAAATACATTGTAATTACATTTTTATTTATTATAATTACATTGTAAGTAGGGAAAAGATTGACCATGTTTTGAGAAATAATATAGGAACGTATATCCAAGCATTTACACTGTTTGAAAAATAAATACTTAATCTTTTTTCTACTTAAAATGTAATTAACATATAATAAATAAAAATTTAATTACAATATATTTAAACTATTTCATTTCACTACTCAGTATATATCACCACTACACCAAACACTTTATTTTTTGCACTCGACGCGCGTTTCACTAACCATGTTAGCTTTATCAGGAGCGATGATTGACTAAAGCTAAACTACAAATCTATCCTATTTATACTTAACCTAACACCTGAATTACCCAGGCGGAACTAATGGCATTGGCGAGGCCATCAGTTCCGGTCAAGTAACGTAGAGGGGACTATAAGGAATGCTACAGCACCTGGACCCATGTCCTGGGTTTTTCGACTTGTACGCCCTGGAATATTAAATATTGTTTCGAACGACGACCTAACTAACAGTGTTTTAAGTCGAAAGTAAGACTTTTTTCCCTAATATTGAAGGTGGTGAAATTTTTTCTTTAGTTTTCCATTTATAATAAGGTCAGCCTTGTAGTTAAAATAAATTCAAATGCATACCGTTGTTGTCGTATGTATGAAAACTAAAACAGTTTGGTACTTCTTGATTGTAGAGCTTGCTTTGATTTATTTTGTTCTAATTTCTACCCATCCATTTAAGGAAATAAAACATTGCCGGACATTAATTGGTTAATTAAAGTTCGTTAACTAAAATGAATTTTGTTTACCAAATAATGAGCGGTACATGCCAACAGTCTGATATTTATCAATGATTTAATATTATTATGGTTTTAGGTAATTTCTGGAAAGTTATATGCTGGACCCGAAGTTGATATTTGGTCATGTGGCGTAATACTTTATGCTTTGCTGTGTGGAACGCTCCCCTTTGACGACGAACATGTCCCGAGCTTATTTAAGAAAATTAAGTCTGGTATATTTCCAATTCCTGAATATTTAAACACTTCAGTAGTTAGCTTGTTGTGTCAAATGTTACAAATCGATCCAATGAAAAGAGCTTCGATAGAAGATATCAAAAAACATGAATGGTTTCAGAAAGATTGCCCAGCTTACTTGTTTCCGTCGCCTGTTGAGCAGGATTCTTCAGTTATTGATATTGATGCAGTAAGAGAGGTAAGAAAGTACCATAATATTTAGTATATTTTCTTAAGGTCAAGTTCAAGTAGTTCATACTTACAGTACTTACATGACTTCATTCCACTTTCTTGATTTTCGGCTCAATTTAATAGATCCCGTAATTCTTGAAAAAAGGTAAAAGTAATTTAGTATGATTGTGCCAGTATTTAGGATTAATTGCATATATGCCAAATTATTATTATGATTATAACTAATACTAGATGTTTCAGCCACACGGCTCTCCCACTCCCTCTGCGAGAAACATTGACTCATCTCAATTATGCTTGGATACCGTAAGGATTGTGTTCTAGGGGCCCCTTTCCATACTATTAGACTGCCGTTGTGCATTCTCCACAAATTTTTGGATATTCCATGCGATTGTCAGTAGTACTTCCTGCTGCATGCGCATGTGCAAATATTCATTAAGGCTCACACCCTTAATGTTTTGTCTGAAACCTTTATACTTTTATATAGCATTGTATTTTTCCCGTGTGTTGTTATCGTTTAATCGGTAACACTACTCGAACTAGTATACCTTGTAGTTGTATTCTAATTTTGTAACAGCTTCAGTTTTTTAGGAATCGCATCGTGTGTCTCTCTATTCTCGGACGCGACAAATGTCTGTCAACCTCCTTTTGCTGAAAATAATCATGTTTAATATGCATTGATTATTTCGGATAGACAGATAGACGGGGCGCGAGCGATGTATTTCAAATAGTTTTGGTTTGAATCTCCTGAGCCCTTATAGTTAGTAGTATTGCTAACTCAAGACTATGGCTGAGGATGGCCTCTGTCCATCCGCAGCATCAGTTTTTAGGTAGCCGATCGGAATAATTTCGAAAAATACTGAGAATTTCGGAAAAATTCCAGAAAAGTGATAATAGCTGCCAAGTGTGTTTTTTTTAGGCAAAGAAGTGATCGTCAGTGGCGTCACTGACTGATAGTTGTTGAAGAAAAGAGCGTTAATAAATTTACCTGTGTACACCTGAACAAATAAAGGAGTAGATAGGTAAATTCTTGATAGTTGTTGGTTCATAGATAAGCTGAAGAAGTTGATCAGCAAGGACGCCATCGACCGGCGGTTGTCGACTAAAAGGGTCTTACTTGGACTGGTTGGGAAAGGCTTTATTTAAGGATAGACTAGCTAATTTGCCATTAGTGAAGGATAATTTTTTAACTAAATTTATCAATAAGGCTTCGTTTTCGGGTAGTTTTTTGTTGCATTTTATGTTGGGAAAGGGTAGTTTTGTCAAAAGGGTGTTTTTTCAGGGTAGTTTTCATGAAGTGGTAAAAAATAAAAGAAAAACTGTTTATTTTAGAAAAGTTAATTTCCCCCCTTGTCATTTGAGCAAGTAATTTTTTGACTAACTTTATCAATAAGGCTTCGTTTTAGGGTAGTTTTTTGTTGCATATTATGTTGGGAAAGGGTAGTTTTGTCAAAAATCCTTAGTTCAGAGGGTGTTTTTAGGGGTAGTTTTCATGGAGTGGTAAAAAATAAATGAAAAAACTGTTTATTTTAGGAGTTAATTTTCCCCATTGTCATTTGACAGTAAATTGAAAAAGCAATGTGCAATAAAGACAGAATTGAAATCTGGCTGGGTCGTCTCAGATAAGTCAAAATTCAAATAGCTTTTCATTATTTTCAATTTTTACAATGCAATCCTTACCTACTAGTCTTCGTCAAGTAGATACAATGTATACTTGCTGTACATTCGTCCACCTAGGAACCTTTCGATGTTCGACCTTTTTGGCAGTTTTAGATTGCCTTATTCTTGCCTGGTTGAATCCTTTCCTAGCATAGGCTGTACAGCATTGTTTTTAATTCGCTAATAAGTAAACTTATATAATATTTTTTATTGACGTGTATTTTTAGTTAATGACTTTTTTCCTGGGACAAAATTAATGACAAAAAGCCCAAATTGATGTATACAGGCACAATTAGAGGGTGGATTGATAAGTCGAGCAAATTTTTATGAAATAGCCGGAAATTTTGTTAACTGGCATGACGGTTCGCATGTTGTGATTCTTGTAACGGTTTTGTTCAAAGCGTCAAGCAGATGTAACCCGTAGTTGTTTGTTGGTAGATATCATAAAGGATCGGTCTTACACGTTTCGCAGCAATAGATAAAGCCGAGTATCCTGCAGTAATAAAACAATTTAATTTAAAAACGTGGACTGCGACCCAAAGAGAAACTGAACTAAAGGAAGTTAACCAGCACTCGACATCATTTATCACTGTATAAATGAATTTAAACGTGGCCGTACGAGCACTGCACATGTTGGACATTCAGGACGATGGTCGATATAATTCGTTGTGATGGAAGATCGTCGCATTAAGCTTCCTGAGGTTTCTGATATGGTAGGCATCTCATATGAACGGGTACCTAATACACTGTATGAAGTTTTAAAAATGACAGCTGAATGCGTGATGGGTGCAGCATTTGTTGACGCTAGTTTAAAAACGCACGAGGAAGAACATCAAAATCGTGTTTGGAAAAATTGCAACGTAATCCGAAGGACATCCGGTGTCGTCTTGAGACTGTACACCAAACGTGAATCCACGATTACCCATCGGAGGCTAAACGGGTATCAATCTGTGGGTTGGTGAAGATAAAAGTACTGAAAAGAGCGAAAACCGTTTTATCGGCGGGAAAAGTGACGGTAACTGTTTTTGGGACTCACAGGGTATCATTAGGATTGACTATTTGGAAAAGGGTAAACAATGAGTGGCTTTTATTATGCAACGTTATTGGACCGTTTGCATAATAAATCGAAGCAGAAGTGACCAAGATTAGAGCGCAAAAAGTGCTTCTTCACCAGAACAATGCACTCGTTCACACATCGGCCGTTTCAATGGCAAAAACGAACGAACTGGGCTTCAAAATAGTTCTTCTCTCGTCAGAATTCAGAGAAAATCAGAGTCCTCAGAATAAAGTGTCGAAGGCTCTTTTATACCCAAAGCCAGCATAGTAGTGTTTCGTTGACGTTATAATTTTATTTCATGCATCAATGCAATCAGCCAAACAGTGCCGTGTCTGCTTTTAAATCCAAATTGTTCATTCGGGAAGATATCCTCGATTAGCTTTAATAGTATTACTTTTTCAACTACCTTTGATACCGTACTGAGCAGAACCCCTGGCCTTAAGGATCTCACTTTTCTCGGGGCCTTTCTAGGGATTGGCGATAATGGATATTACATTCGAAAAATCCATAGGAACCTATATATCGACAATTTTATATTTAAGTTACCGATACATCGATAGTTGTTGATATATAGATCGATCAAAAATCGATTACCAAAACCCTCTCTCCTAAAAAATTGTTCACCTCTAAAATTGATGTCTGGAGGTAGAGATAAGTGATGACTATAGATATGTCAGCAACTATCAATATATCTACAAGAATTCCTATCCCTAGATAATGGTATAGTAGCACTACCGCATTCGTGGTGAAATGTGATGGTTTCGGTTTGTTAACAGGGTGCGTGGATATATTGTGCACACCTAGAAGTGATCAGCTTGTATAGCGTACGAAGATACATGATCGGACGGTACTTTGTCAGGTATTTTGTGTTGTACAGGTCTACTGGTAGCACTTATATTACTTCCTGTGTTAGAGACATTGGATTAGATTTAGAATAGTCTACTTTTAATAAACATTATGAAGCTAATAAGGTCAGGATCTTAAACTTTCCAATTTTGGAATCCTTTAATAATATCATTTATCTCTTCTCTGGTGAATATCATAGCTTTAGTTACTTTTTGCGTAATCTTGGCATTTTTAAAATTCTTCTGAAATATATATATATATATATATATATATATATATATATATATATATATATATATATATATATATATATATATATATATGTATATATATATATATATATATATATATATATATATATATATATATATATATATATATATATATATATATATATATATATATATATATATATATATATATATATATATATATATATATATATATATATATATATATATATATATATATATATACGTATATATATATATATATATATATATATATATATATATATATATATATATATATATATATATATATATATATATATATATATATATATATATATATATATATATATATATATATATATATATATATATATATATATATATATATATATATACGTGTATATATATATATATATATATATATATATATATATATATATATATATATATATATATATATATATATATATATATATATATATATATATATATATATATATATATATACGTGTATATATATATATATATATATATATATATATATATATATATATATATATATATATGTATATATATATATATATATATATATATATATATATATATATATATATATATATATATTTATATATATATATATATATATACACGTATATATACACGTATATATATATATATATATATATATATATATATATATATACACGTATATATATATATATATATATATATATATATATATATATATATATATATATATATATATATATATATATATATATATATATATATATATATATATATATATATATATATATATATATATATATATATATATATATATATATATATATATATATATATATATATATATATATATATATATATATATATATATATATATATATATATATATATATATATATATATAATATATATATATATATATATGCTTGTTATACATTTTTCCCATCTTTCGGGCAATTTGTGAATACCACGCTAGTAAAAAAATCTTCCCCTTTTGCTGCGAACCATTCATCGAGCCATTTTTTCACATCTTCGAACGAACCAAAGCGCTGCTCAGCAAGTGCGTGACCCATCGATGCAAACAAATGGTAATCGGAAGGAGCCCAGTCTGGTGAGTAAGCCGTATGGGGTAGAACTTCCCAGCTGAGTGCTTCCAACGTGTCGCGTACTGGTTTTGCCGTATGTGATGGAGCATTGTCATGAAGAAAAATGACTTGGTGTTGCCTCTTTCGGTATTCCTGACCTTTTTTCAAGCAGCG
This sequence comes from Pachyrhynchus sulphureomaculatus, assembly GCA_019049505.1. NCBI lineage: Eukaryota > Metazoa > Arthropoda > Insecta > Coleoptera > Curculionidae > Pachyrhynchus > Pachyrhynchus sulphureomaculatus. The sequence goes on from CM032446.1 coordinate 123,919,395, forward strand.
AACGGTTCAAATCGGTCAATTATTGTTGGTAACGTTTAGTATTAACCGTTTCCCCAAGTTTTAACAGCTTATAATAGACCACGCCCCTCCGGTCCCACCAAACACAGAGCATCGTCTTTCTGCCAAAGTGATTCGGTCTTGCGGTCGATGTGGATGGTGCGCCTGGATCCACCCATGATTTTTGCGCTTGCGATTCTCAAAATAAATCTACTTTTCATCCCTTGTAACTATACGATGCAAAAACGACTTCCTTTTGTACCGAGCGAGCAAAATGTCACACGTGTTTTTTGCGCTTTTCCATTTGCCGTCGTTCAACTCATATGGTACCCATCTACCGGTCTTCTGAATCTTTCCCATCTCTCGTAGCCGATTGGAAACAGCTTGTTGACTAACGCCCAATTGCTCGGTGAGTTGTTTTTGTGTTTGCGAATCATCTGCGTCCAACAATGCTTGCAATTCCACATTTTCGTATTTTTTTTTTGGTGGTTTTCCACGTTCCTTGTCTGCAACATCGAAGTCACCAAGTTTGAAACGCCGAAACCATCGTTCACACGTGTCTTGCAATGGAGCATGTTCACCATAAGCTTCTCGAAGTAATTGGTATGATTCAACAGCAGTTTTCTTCAAATTAAGTCAAAAAAATTAATGCTGTCCGCGAATGCTCTTTGTTCGGTATAAATTTTGACATATTGAACACAACAACACAACACTATGCACACACTTTTCCAATTTATCACTCGTGCGCGTCTGACACTTGTTGATGACACAACAAAATGGCGCAGTGTCAAATCTTTATAGCACAAACTGCATTTGTGCACCATCTGTTGTCTGAAATCTGCATTTTATACTTGTACACCTGGTATATATATATATATATATATATATATATATATATATATATATATATATATATATATATATATATATATATATATATATATATATATATATATATATATATATATATATATATATATATATATATATATATATAGTAAAGTCTGCTTATAACGAACGTTTATAGCGAATTTCCGGTTAAAAACGAACTATTTTATAATGCACGAAAAAACTTCCATAAGACCAGTGCAAATTTTCATCGGTTATAACGGTAACGGATAAAGCGAACCAAATTTGGATGTTTTGTGTTCGTTTATGACGAACTTGCTACTCCCTGTGCTCAATATCTCGCGATTTGACCTAGGGAATTCACCAACACTCGCTGGGAACCCCTATTCTACTTTCCGCCGCGTCGCTAGTTCGAGCAATATTATTTTCTATTAACTTGTGTTATGCAGTTCTAATGCATATTTGATCAAAGTAGCAAAGTGAATGTTTAAGTTTTTATTTTAAAATGAGTACACAAAAACGTAAGGCGTTTACTTTAAAAGACAGACACGATATTAAAAGGAAAATAGAAAATGCAGTTAAACAAAGTGATGTTTGCAAACAGTTGAATTTAACTAAATCTACGGTTTCTACTATATGGAAAAAGAGGCAAGAAATCTTATCAATCTCTGATAAAAGTAAGAAAATCTACACATGACCAAGTCCATAAAGGACTCCTTAAATGGTTTAGTCAAAAACGACATGAACATGTTCCTATTACCGGCTATAGTTTACGAGAGAAAGCTAGTGAATTGGGAAAGAAAATAGAGAACATCGAATTTAACTGTTTTAGAAGTTGGATTGAACGATTTAAAAAGCGACATAATATTATTGGGGGTAAGATAGTAGGGGAAACTGCAGGAGTGGATATGACTGTTGTTGATCAATGGTTGGCCAATGTTTGGCCGGAAATTCCAAAAAGTTATGAATATGTGGACATTTTTAATGCGGAAGAAACAGATTTGTTTTACATGATGACGCCTGATAAGACATTAAAGTTTGTTGGAGAGAATTGTGCTGGTGAAAATTATCAAAAGTAAGGATTACTGTGCTGGTAACTGCAAATATGTCTGGAACAGAGAAAAGAAAATTGTTGGTGATAGGAACGTTCGCCAATGTTTTAAAAACAAACATTTACCAGTAAAGTACAAATCAAACAGTAAAACCTGGATGACATCAGAAATGTTTAAATACGAACTGATCAAGTGGTACAAAGAATTAAAATTCACAAACAGAAAAATATTACTTTTGATTGGCAACCTAAAGTTGATCTACAGTAAATGAAATTGGTTTTTATGCCACACACACAAGTGAAAAGCTCCAGCCTACGGATCAAGGTGTGATACATTCTTTAAAATGTCATTATAGAAAGATTTTACTTATGAAAATGTTAGAGACGATCGATAAAGGTAACATGTTTTCTGTAACTCTCTTGGACGCTATAAACTTTAGCCATATGGTTTGGCAAAGAGCCAGTAGAGAAACAATTGCAAATTGTTGTAAGCATGGCGGATTTTTAAGGAAGGAACGTAGATATGACTCAGATGATGAGCTACTGTTGACTCAGTGGATTGAAAAACATCGAGAAGATTCTACTGATTGTTTAGAATGTGTTTACGATACTGACATTCAACAAAGTACAGTGGAAATCGAGATTAAAAAGACGTTTAATCACTTTAATTTTGAGGAATATAATGCTGATAATGAATTAATGACGAGAGAAATATTAACCGATGATCAAATTGTGACATCAGTGACTTCTGGAAAGATTTTAAGCGATAATGACGACGAAGACGAGTTTGGTGAAGGAGATAATATTTATGTTCCATCCATTTCAGAAAGCCTTATAAAATGACTGAAACTCGAAATTTTTTGGAATCTCGTGAAGTTCCTGAACATATATGGAGTAGTTTTTGTTACCTTGACAATCATATAACCACCATTTCTTTTTCAAGTATTGTACAAACGAAATTTACTGATTTTATTGTATAAACTACGTATTTTAATGTTTTCGTTTATACTCGTATGTGTACCAACATACATAATAATAACTTTAGTGTGACTTGGTTTATTTTCCTTTGAACGTTTTCTTTTAATTTAATAATTATTATTATTCATTTTTCTTAGTATTAGCGCCTAATCTAAATAAAAAAGTAGTGAAAAATGATATTAGATTTTGTTTACTGTTTGTAACGAACTTCGGATATAGCGAACCATTTTTAGTGATTTTTTGGAGTTCGTTATAAACGGACTGTATATATATATATATATATACTGGGTGTTATGGAATTCACTGCATATATTGAAACTGGTGGCTCCTTATACCAAGATCGATTACAGAAAATTCGCCTTAAATGACGCATCTCAAAAATAAAGAAAAACATTAAACCTCAAGATATGATGAATGAATGAGACATGAATATTTGTTCTCACGCCGCCACTGGGACACCATACATTTCCATCTACAGTATTGTTAGATTTAGCTAGACCTTTTCCAATAATTGAATAACAAAAATATATATACAAATATTCGATATTTGCATCTTGCAAAAATTTTTTATCCAAAGATTACTTACAGAAATTTTAATCCATTTATCCCGGAATGGTTTCTCATTGTAAGAATAAATACTACTGCAAAACTATAATCTGTCTAAAACAAGCCATAGGAGAATCTAATGTACTAAAATTTCTTATAACTTCCAATTATTCAAGGAACTTAAAAAAAACATATGTAAAAATGGTTACCTTTTAAAATAATTCCTTCATAACACCAACAAATTAATTATACAAGTTTTGTAGGAACACTGTCAAAAATCGAAATTTGTAATGTACAAATTTTAACATATGTAATGCAGTAAAATTTAATTTCTTTATGCTTTGTTTGAGTCAATATCTTCTTCTTTCCATGCCTTCTCCTAATGGAGGTTGGCGACCACTTCTCTAAATGTTTTTCTGATCCTCACAACATGAAACGACTCCCCTACATTCATGCATTCTCTGATGTTTCGCAGCCAAGGCTTTTTCTTTCTTCTGACACCCTTTCTACCATCAACTCTTCCCTGCATGATAGTTTGCGATAGTGAATATTTGTCATTTCTGAGTACATGACCTAAGTCAGATGTTTTTCGTACTTTTATGATTGTCAAGAGTTTTCTGCCTTGGCCTCTCCTTCAGAAATTCCTCGTTAGTGATCCGTGATGTTCATGGGATTTCTAATATTCTTCAATAGAGCCACATTTCTTCTTAGTAGTGTATTGCTTCAACTTCATACAAAGGTTGAGACCACACGTAGAATTCTAGGAAACGTAATCTTAGAGCGAGGTTTCTGTTGCAGAACATTGTTCGAAATTTTAAAAATGATTTTCTTGCAACCTCTTTTCTGGTTTTAAATTCAGTGTCTTGGTCAATGTCGGATGTGATATAGGTGCCTAAATACTTGTACTTTTCTACACGTTCTATTTGTTTTCCATCGAGGAATAATTGGCAGTTGTTAGTTTGATGTTTAGAAACAACCACAAATTTTGCTTTTTCCGTGTATATCGTCAGACCCATTTCGACACTTTCTCTATTTACATTGTCAACCAATGCTTGCGGGTCGTCTAACGTATTTTCAGTTGTTTAACAGATGTTAAACGTTTAATTTTGAGGAATTTCCAATGTACACAAATATATTAACAGCTGATGGGCCAAAACGTCAAATTTCTTTCACGTGGTAAACAAGTTGTTTCTTAGGGTGCGTCCACAATGATTATAAATTGGTCGTGTATGTTTAGGTGTAAGTAGTAAAACTACGTGAGAAGCGTGCCTCAGTGGCTCTCTAGTGGTTCGAACCCTTTCCATTTTTTTTGTAATGTTAATGACATTTATATATTTTATATTGCTAATAAGACATTAGCTACTGTAAGTATTACGTAGCGCATTAAGGTAAACCAAATTTAGATCCATAGTTTTCTCGGTAATTGGTTAAATTTTAGATAGGTATCACCTAGGTTAGCTGCGGTAGACGTCAAAATTTTCTTGCAATAGCAATAGAATTTAAATTTTATTTTAAATATATAATCATTAGTTTTCTCAGCTACCACCTACTTGTATTTTTGAAATCCAATACTTTTCTACTTTAATTCTTAAACAGATCCTACCATATTAGCGATATGAATAACGAACTTCAAATAACCTTTTCCAAATTTTTCATTTGGGCTACTCGTTTCTTAATTTTTATTATTTTTATAAATATTTATGGCTTGCAGTTTAAATCATCAAATAGAAATTCTAAAAATGAATATAAAACAGAATCCACAATAAATAGCTTGACCTCAAACGTTATTGTCAAAATTACTTAACAAACGAAATTTTATTATATCAAATTATAAATAAAAAAAACTGTGAACGTGTAAAAATTGCAATATAAAGTGGTGTT